>OZ018335.1:53212856-54412856 GCA_963969495.1 Ceratothoa steindachneri
TGTATTGTAAACCTTTCAGCCAAACCTTATCGAAGGCCTTCTGTACATCTCGAATCAGGTCTACGCATTTCCCATTCAGCTTTACAACGGGGAGTTTTTCGGTGAGAAGAGCAAGGCATGTATCAGCCCACCTTCTCTTGCGGAACCCGTGTTGTTGAGGGTGGGCTTGCAGCTCTGTTAGCTGGTCTTGTAGCCTGTTCGCTAGAAGTTTCTCGTAGACTTTGCTTACGAACTCAAGGAGGGATATTGGCCTGCAATCCATTAGTTGATCGGGGGAAGGGGATTCTTCCTTTTAGATATAAAAACGATTTGGGTTATTTTTAGACCTTCGGGGAAGTAGCCTGTACTCAGGGAAGCATTGTAGATGTTCGTGATTCCCTGATTGATCTGCCGGGAGGCATGTACCAAATTGTTTTTAGGGATGACCGTCCAGCCTGGTGCCCTTTGTTCAAAGGTCTTCACGGTTGCCATGACCTTTTCAGTAGTTATTGGTCGTCCATAGGCTACCATCACCCTGCCTTCGTCGACAGGCCTGTGGGTGCGTTCGATGTATTATGTATTATTTTATTAAAATCTTGAATCAGCTGACTTTCGAACTTCTCGTCGAATTCGGCATCGTCCTCAGATGTTATTGAGAAGATTTCCTTCCAGAACCAGCGGATCCTCCAACTAATCATCGCCCTCCTCAATGCAGGTATTTTCTATACTTGTTAGGCCTTTAAGTTTCTTTACTAATGCCATATTTTTTTAGGGGCTCACCTCGCAGTCTATCCTGGCTATTAGGCTGTCCCAGAACTCAGCCTGTTGTTGGTTTATAGCCTGCCTAAGTTCTTCACTCAGGCGTCGTAGCAGCGAGTTTCGTTAACGATTCGTACCTGCTCTTCTGATTTCCTCATACACCTCCCTGTGCTCCCTAGCGATCTCTTTCATCTCCTCGGTCCATCTGGGTTGTGGAGGAGTTTTTGTACCCTGCCATATGTACACACTCGCGGTGAGTCTCGATGATGGAGGCTGTTATCCTCCAGCTCTCCGTCGATCTCTAGTGTTGCTCCCCTTAAGTCCGCTGGCTCAAATCTTCCGAGGATTTCTCTGTAGCGTTCCCAGTTGGCTGAAGCGTAGCTTTTGCGGAGAGGGACCGGAAGTTGGATCGATGCGAGTGAGGTGGCTATATGGTCGCTGGATACTGTTGGCTGGCTAGCTATGGTAATTTAAGGGGAAAGCTGTCACTTGCCATGATTATATCGGGCTTTGTTGCTGCCCGAGACGTGATATTGGTCGGACAATCAGGTCCTATCCCCTGGATGTTCTTTCGTCGCATAATCATTTTCCTCTTTAATTTTAGGTCTTTTATGCTAAAATTCTAAAAATTATGCTAAAAATGTCAAATGTGTAGCAGTGTCAAGATCTCAAATAGTATCGTACGTATGGAAGCGTCGTTATCTGTGTGGTGCCTGGGGAAAATGTAAGATTTCAATAGTTATCAGGGATTATGTAACAGGTGCACACGTGTAGTGGTGAATTCATTTTAATATCATATTTCCTTCAAATTTTTTAAGTGTGCATTAATGGCATGTTCAAAAAATTGAGTTAGAATAGAATAATCGTCCATTTCAGTCATCAGGATAATAGATTTGGTGTTTATTTTTTTAAACATGTAGTTATATGCGTGTGCACACGTGTGGTGGTGAATTAATTTCAATTTCAAATGTTTTCAGATTATAAAGTTTTTCTTTAAAGTGCCCATTAATGGCATGTTCTAAAACACCTAAGTTAGATAATCGTCCCTTTCAATTATCATAGACAACAGATTTTGGATTTACTTAAAAAATGATCGAGCTATGTGTTTTTTTCTTGGAAACTGTTGTTAATAGAACATTAAGTGTAAAACGTCATTTTGAATCGAAACATGGTGAATCTTTCAAGTGTGATGCAAATAAGGCTGAAGCAATAAAAAAGGTGCCGTCCTCAATTAAAAAGCAAACAACTTTTTTTCCAAAAAGCGGTTGGTAGCTTAATTAAATCAATTGAAGGTAGCTTCAAAATTACACAGTGTATTATTAAATCAGGAAAACAATTTACCGATGGGGATTATATAAAAATCGCTTCACTCATTTTCTCAGTAGTGTTGTTTGATAATCTTCCCAATAAAGAGACCATCATTGCAAGAATTAATGATATGCCTGCTTCTAAAGTTTCACTGCATTATTGACCAGAAAAATCTTTGTGCAAAGATTTCGAAAATAGATCTAAATAAGGTGATGACAAAAATAACTATTATTGTTAATTATGTCGTTGTACGCTCTTCTCTAACAAAAAAAAACAGTTTGAAACTTTACTTAAAGAGATGGAGTGTGCATATCAGCATATACCTCTTTAATGCAACGTTAGATAGCTAAGTTGCGGTAACTTCCTGGAAAGGTTTGTTACATGTCTGGAAGAGACACAGTGGCTTACGAAAGTTATGTTCCTAACAGACATCACAGCTCATCTCAAAGAGCTCAACCTACGTCTGCAGGGTGCTGGCCAAACAGTAATGGAGCTTTATGAGGCATGGAAGACATTTGTTTCCGAGATTGATATCTACACACAGGATATTAAATCTGGGACTTTCCATTACTTCTGACATATGCAAAATTTCATTGAACACCATTATCATGATGTAACTCCTGATGATATTGAAGAGTATATGCAAGAACTAAAGTTAGAATTTTCCAATAGATTCAATTATTTCAAAAATTTTGGCCCAATGTTTTCCTTTTTAATCCAACCTGATAATATTGCCACCGTTGATTTATTTATCTTTGAATGGATGGGTATTGAAGAATTTGAGCTGCAGTTAATCGATTTTAGAGCATCTTCATTAAGGACAAATAACTTCGAAGAGTTACGGAAAACATTGGAAACTTCTAAAACTAATTATGGGGCTTTTATCTTAACATTCTGGGCATCTCTTCCAGAAAAAAAGGACTGTTTGAAGAAGGTAGCTTTCGCAATGCTTTCAGCATTTGATTCATCATATTTGTGTGAACTGATATTTTCGCATATGAAGTACGTCATTAGTCCCCATCGCAGTCGACTAACTACATATCACTCTGAAGCATGAAGCATGTGTGCAACTTAAAGTATCAAAATACTCCCCTGACATCCCAAAACTTATCCAAGATAAGCAAAGACATGGATCACATTAAAAAGTATGTATATATTAAAATTACATATTTTCTAATGATAGAATTTAATATATTTCTTTTAACGGAATATTTACCCTATCTTTGGGCATATCGATGGCTGATCGTTTTTTGTACCTATATTTTTAGATTATGTATGTATGCATTATAGATGCTTGGCACTCAAGACCAGAAATTATTATTTAAAAATAGAATTAGCACGCAAAATGTTTGCCGACACCTGCTATAGGGTATGCTGCCTTGTTGGGAGTGGTTTGGTCAGCAATGGTGATTTGTTATCGAGTCGAGTTTTGGTACCACTCCTGTGTAGCCAGATGGGTTTCTTGGTTCGGCTTGGTAGCTAGCGAATCGATTCTTTCGTGAGTGTCATTTATTTGAGGTATTAACTCCAAAGGGTATAATTATCTTTCTTGAATGAAGTTAGTATTTTTTTATTGCAGGCTGGGTAAAGATGATCACAGATTTCTTTGAAGGTAAAGAAATTCTTCGGTGCTGGATTTAGTATTCTTTATTCGGCGGGAACATGGAAAGTTTCAGATGTATATCTCTTTATATGTGAGTCTCTTCAAATGTATCATGTTGCAGCACTTTAGAATTTCCCTTTTATGTAAACGGCCTACACACGGGGGGGACGGGGGAAATAACAGAAACATTAAATTATTTTTTGTACATTCGATATGAATTCAAAATAAAATAAAATTTGTACATTCTACTTACAGTAAGTTATCATCATCATCATCATCATCATCACTAACTATATTTCAAAAAGGGGATTGTTTTGAGTATTTGGATAATAATTTCATCTTAATTTGGTTATGCCTTATGTTTTTTTATCAAAGTTATTTTTAATAATTCTTTTAAAATATCCAAAAACCAAGTGGTGAAGTTCAGAAATAAATATAAGTATCGAAATTTTGTGTATTTTTCAAAACCCAAAGAATTACAAATGGTGAAGTTTCGAAAATTTCTTTTTATATATCTTCTATAACTATATTTTAGCAACGTGATATTTTGTAAGGGGTAAATTTAGTTTAAAGTTCCGTTTTATTTTTTTTTTATAATAGACGAAGTTCAGAAAATTTATAAAAATTTAGCCATGGCTGCATTTTTTTAGATTATAAATTTTAATCTTAGTAGCGAAGCGCAAGCTGGCGAAGCCATTGTATGACAATGTTTTACATTATCGAAGAATCTTACACTTGGTATTTTTAAATATGCACAAGTAATTAATAAGATACTTTCCTGTTATTTCTTCGATTAGAATGAGTTCATTTTTAGGAGGTTCGATAAACAAAATGAGTTCATGTTTAGAGCGTTTAATGCATTCAAATAGAAGTTTTTTTAAGAGTTCAGTTTATTGTACATAGTTTTTTTTAAATTAAAACAAAATAAATAAAACAAAATGATTATATTTATTGTTTTTTATAAGATTAAAGTCATTTAAGGGCTGTTTTGATATTTAATTAGCAGACATGGTGGCGTCTGAAAAACATCCTTTCAACAATTGCCAACTGCCACTATATCTCTCATTTCTGCGCTCCAAGCACAAATTTACCTTTAAACTCCTCGATATAATTTGATTTAAATTAAATATCTAAAAGAAGTAGGATTGTAATTATTACATGCATTATTCCACGCTGATTTTTGTAATTATTCAACCAACATTATTATATTCCTGTCCTTTGTTTCTTTATAAAATGGTAATAAAGTTCCTCGGATTAACGGAAACAATTATTTACCTAGTCGTACAAATAAGGAACGGATTACGAAAATGATAGTAATCTGAAAAAAATATGACTAAGCTGTTTATTTTTTAACGTTAATATATATATATATATACTGATATTATAATGTTGATGGTATTTACTGTTATCAAATTCACTAATTACTTTTGGGTTAGAGCGTTAAAATTCAGGAAAGCGATGGTCTTAGTTTCAGAGCTTTTTCCCCTAAGTACCTAGCATGAGTTATCCTGATTTCTTTAAAGGGTCTGGCAATATCTTTACGCGCTCGTTATTTTTTTGTAGTTTTATATAATTTAAATGTAGTATATCATGGCTTGCACAAATCCCACCAGCTTTGCGGGAAAACCCCCGTCATTTTAGCACCGTCCTTTCGCACTTTTTCCAAAAGAGAGCTATTACCATACGGGAACAGTTTTCTTATTAGAGCACTATCCATTCGGATTTCCTTTATATCAAATGTTATTTTGGTTCGACGTGAACCCATTATAAGATTTCATGAAACACTTCAAAGTGCTCATTTTTTTAGTTTTCTTTGAGTCTCTTATTCCATCTTACGATGTGCTCGCTACAAGCCCCTTTCACCTACACAGTGAGGACCCCAGACTGGCCATCAACTTCTCTAACGCAGGAAACGTTTTACAACAACAATTATACGGCACTACAGCGCAATAACTATGGACGACCACAAAAGGCCACCACTGTTAGCATAACCTGCGTTATTTCCTTGCTCGAGTTTAAAGCCTTCTCGCCTAACTCGTGGCTCACCTAAATTGAGCTATTCTTATCCTTGGGCAGAGTAACAAGTGACAGCCCCAAAATAAGTCACTGGTGCGAGCACTGCCACGCGCAGTAATTGATAATTGAAATATCGAACCCTCTGAGCTGCCATTTTGAAAAAATACTCCATCCACTGCTCAAAAAATGGAACTTTTAGCTCGTTCCACCCAGCACTGGCATATGTACCTCCAGGATCTAAGGAAATTTAAGGAAACCCAAGCGGATAGTGTGAACCCGGATTTTTTTCGGGAGTCTTTTGTTTGGCGCCTTTCCTCTCACATTCAATAATCATTTGAAAAATCTATCCCCGGAAACCACAATTGAGCGATTTATTTTTTTTCTTACCAGATTGCAAAGCGATCATTGGTGACTCTAAGTCTCTCACAACCAGACACTCTCCACAACTGGCGCGTGCATTTTAATTCATTAGTCAGTACACTAATGATATTCATCACATAGCCTTAAGAAACAATCCTAGTGATGTTCTCTTCCGGGCACCAATCAAAGATTGCAATACGCAATCAATGCAACTCATTGCATCAACACCACTCTTTACGTTACAAGAAGACAAAGAAATCTCCCCACCCACCCACTTCTTTCTATTAACTGAACCATTTCTTGTTTCTCCCCAGTCCCTAGTCTAGGCCTATATTCCTCCCTCTTGGTCCCAGCTACACTCTTCAGGCATAAACTGGCATCACTTCTCATTGCATGAAACAATTCACTTAACCTCTTACATTCATCACACAACCGACTTACCTCCTCTTCCAAAGCCACATTTGCACTACTCACCTAACACACAGGCCATTCAGATACATTTGTTATTATTTCAACCCCACAAAAATCATAAAGTACATACACATCAAAGGGCATACTCACTTCCTCCAAGCAGACAGCCACTTCAATCAGACCACGATGTCGTTCTATTCACCACGCAAAATGTAAACAAACTACTATCGATCAACTTAAGCCGACGCTGTCCAGTGTAATTCCTGCTTACAAAAAAAATAATAATATTGATTACAATTAACCCTTTGTTATAGGCTCCTATTGATTCACGATTAGAAAAACGTAATACAGAAATTTTATTCAATTTAAATACTTCGTTTAATGTCTAGAGGCGGGAGCTCTGTGAAACACGCCCGTCATGAACAACAACCAATTCCAAAATGACTCGTTGAATTCTGTTGAGGATAATTAATCTTATGGAGAGCATCTTAGAGAAAAAGATGAAAGAAAAATGAATAAAAATAATCTAGTTATGTAAAAAGTGCAGGAAACAAACAACAAGGATGATGCAGAAAGTATGATGGAGGACAAGAATGTATGTTAGAAGGTATTTTAGGATATCCGACAAATTGAAGATCCAAGCATCGAACAAGTCACAAGTCTCAGAAGAGAGAGACAAGGAGATGGTAAACCAAGACCTCTTTTTGTAAAGATGAAAAATGCTGTTGAGAAGTACACCATCCTCAAGGTAGCTGAGATATTAATGAGAGCCACTAATGAAAACATAAACAGTATTATTATAGCGCCTGACCTAACAAAGAAACAGCGAGAAGATCAAATTCTGAAGGCATTACTGAAAGAAAAGAGGGATAATAGTGACTTCAGCTTGTATATTCGAAATGGAAAAGTTTGTCACAGAATTTTTACATCAGTAAGCACAGAAAATAAAAATAGAAGACAAAATGGAGGTGACATATCTCTATTAAATGAAGTGTACAAAGCAGAATTAAGAATAAGAAAACTCACAGATATTAGCATTATCAAATTTTCAGCTAAAGAGGAATATGAAAGGAAAATAACTTTGGAAATCAAATTAGAGAAAGACAACAAATAAAGAAGATAAATGGTAAAGGAAAATGTATAGGGGGTAGTGTTGCCGTGTATATTCCTATGTAACGGCCTCGTATTTACAAGGCTGCGACTCCAAAGTAGAAAAATGTCTCTTTTATTGTTCAGTTGGCTAGGTAAATTGGTGATCGTCGCTTCCTCAAAAGTAAAAAGGAATTTTTGAGCTAGATTCACAACTTCTTTATTCAGCGGGAGCGTGAACTTGTATTCAAGGTAAGCACAGAAAATAACTGCCTCCTAGACACAGAATGCTACACTCTATATAGTTTTTTTTTACTACAAACATATGTGATACAGAGATTAACCATTCAGCGTTAAGCAAATTTTTAAGGACTAAGTTTACGTTAATATATTCTTTCACACATAAGCGATAAGTTAGCTGATTCTCCAGTGCATAATTGACCAATCAGCGTTAAGACAAATTTTAAGGGAAAGTTTCCGTTCACTGATTTTCAAACATAAGCGTTACTGAAATTCATTTTTCATTTTTGGCTAGTTCAAGCAAGGGAGACAGCTGCTGAAATCGAAAACATCAATCGATTTGAGAGAATGTAGAAAATTAAGACCAACTGCCGAAAGTTCCAAATTCTTCCAGTTTTCTTCCGAAAACTTGATGACGTCATAGTTGAATACGAATTTTACCCGTATGCCAACGAGGGTAAAGTCCTGGGTCTGCGCATCACCACAACAGGGTATAAGACGCATATCAACAACCGAATCTCACTAGCCAAGAGAGAGCTTGGAAAACAGTACAGGTTCAAAAGCCTCAGCGCCAACAACATCAAAAAGCTATAGACTGCCCTGGTGCGCTCAATACTGGTCTACCCGGCAATGGTAATGCAGGCAGCTAGTTCTACCTCTCTCAGACAGATGCAGAGAGTTCAGAACAAATCTGCCCTGCTGATAGCTGGCGCACGCAGGATGTACCGTATTCGGCGGACGAAACTGCACGCAAGAGCAGGACTGAAACCATTGAATATGGTCCTCCAGAGGCTAAAGAGAAAGACCTGGGGAAAGGTAGAAGAAGTACTCCGCTTATAGACGCCAACCTCGAGATTCCACAACCCCTTAACTAGACGTGTCACCAGGAGAGCCTTATTCCCAAGTGGAAGTCTGTGCTTCCGGGAAGAACAAAACGAAGTCTACACCTAAATAAGTCAAACCGATCACTCCAACTAATTAAGAAGAAATCCCGAAATAACATTAAAACAACAATAAAATCCACAAAAGAGGACACAAGAATACAATATAACAAAAGTGACGAAGTACCCGAAACAGAACAAAACATCAAGTAAATAAAAAAATAATAAACAAATAAATAAAAAGAGTCGAAGTGCCGCCAAACTAACAACTAAATTAAAACTTAAGTAAATAAATAAATCAACAAAAAGACGCAAAGTGCCCCAAAATAAATAAATAAATTAAAACTCGAATAAATAAATAAATAAATAATTCAAAAGAGGTGAAGTGCCCAACTAAATCAAAGAAGAAAAATAATAAAACGAAAATTGAAACTGAAAACAGGCGAAGTGTCCACCTACAAGCAAAACGATAATAAAAATAAATAAAATAAAAATTAAAGATGAAAGCTAATGAGTAAGCAAAATCATATTTGAAAGGCTTGAATGCCATCTTGACGGAGGAAAAAGTATATTTGTACAAATATATATTTATGCAATTAAAGAAAAAATAATATATATATATATATATATATATATATATATATATATATATATATATATATATATATATATATATATATATATATATATATATATATATATATATATATATAAAAAGAACAAAAATGAAGGAAGAGAAAAATGTGATAAAAATCAGATATAACACAACGGTCGATAGAGTGACTAACCTAGCCGCCAGCTACTACACTGGCAGTGCAAAAAGATAACCAAAATAAAGGCAGATGAAGAATGAAAATGCAGGAGATGCCCTCTACACCAGGGCAAAACTAAATATATTCTTCATATCTATTTTTAACTACTACACATTTCACTACTTATTACATCATCATCATCATTTTTCATTTTTGGCTGCTCGGAATTCTTGGAAGAAGTACATTGGTTTGTTCTTGTAGAAGCCCGTAGTTGGTCTTTTAGGCTGGAGTTAATTTCAATGATGGCTTGATCTTGTAGCTACAAGATCAAGCCATCATTAAAATTAACTCCAACCTAGAAGACCAACTACGCCCAGAAGCCACCAAACGAAGATGCTTACGGGCAGCAAACTTATAACACCAGAAATACGTAAGGCCATCAGCAATCTAAAAAACAACAAAGAAATAGTCTTAAGAAAAGCTGAAAAATCTAACATATACGTCATTCTAAACAAAGAAGAATATAGCAACAAATTGAATACCATCTTAAGTGACACCACTAGATTTAAACGCTTGAAAAAAGATCCAACAGATGACTTAAAAAAGAAAATAAACGGACAAATAACTAAAGCCAATGCACTCATCGGGGGACCCAACTTCCGAAAGATCATCGGTGATTACACACCAGGTTATCTGTAGGGCAATGTAAAAATTCATAAGCCGCACAATTCATTGAGGTCCATCATTTCTCAAGTCACTACTCCTACGTACTGTTTAGCTAAAACCCTAAATGCATTAATAAAACCGTACATCCCTTCGAAACATAGCATAAAATCTACGGAGGAATTCATTGACATATTCCACGCTACAAGACCCTCAGGACTAATATCATCCCTTGACGTAGAAAGCCTTTTCACGAATGTGTCTATCGCTCAGGCCATCAACATCATTATACAAAACGTGTACCACCATCCTACACTGTCTCCTCCAAATATTGACCAAAACATCTTAAGGAGCATGTTACGTTCATGCACATCAGAGGCGCCGTTCAGGACACCGGACAGTAATCTATACACACAAGTGGATGGAGTAGCTATGGGGTCACCCTTAGGGCCGACCTTCGCTAACTATTACATGGGTCAACTCGAGGAGAGACTATTGGACACCATGGAAAATAAGCCACACACATATTGCCGATATGTAGATGGTATCTACATCAACGTCCAAAACGAAGAACATCTCGTTAATATCAAGCAGCATTTTGAGAACTCCGTGCTAAAATTTACTTATGAATTGAGCACGGGCAATAAACTCCCTTTCTTGGATGCTGAGGTTCATAACATCAATAGCAACTACATCACTAAAGTACATAGGAAAAGTACGGACATGGGAAGATGCCTCAATGCAGATAGCAAATGCCCTGAAAGATACAAAATAAGCGTAATCGACTCATACATCCGCCGAGCTTACAAATGCTGCTCTACGTGGGAACTTTTCCACCATGAGATTGCAAGAGTAAAGCAAATACTTGTGAATAATGGTTTCTCAAACAGCATGATTGATAAACAGCTCCAATCATTTTTAAATAACCATTACAAACATGCGGATAAAACTGTAAGTAATCATGGAGAAGTCAATTACCTTAAAGTGCAATACAGAAACCAGATGTCCACAGCCTATAAAATATATGAAAAAAAATCAAGGAGATTATTAACCGTAACATCAAGGTTAAAAATCAAACGGATAAAATCCAACTCATCATCTATTATAAAACTACAAAAGCCAGCAAGCTTCTGATGCAAAATAACATCTGCCCTAACTCCTCGAATCTCAAGTCAACCAACATAGTTTATGAGTTCATCTGCCCCGATAAAGACTGTAAGGTTTATAAAAACTCAAAATATATTGGCATGACAACGAACACACTTTCGAGGAGATTAACGAAGCATCTACAAAGCGGAGGGCCAAAAAAACATATGGAGAGTGTACATAATATTAACCTAACGAGAAATATGCTCGTTGACAACACCATTATTAAAAGAAAAGAGGTTAATAAAGCGAGGCTTAACATCTTAGAAGCCATTTTAATAAATGAAGATAAGCCGGATATCAACAGTCAAGCGACAAGCTGGAATTGTACGTTAAACTAATTTTTGAAATTCCACGCACAAGAGTGGTCCATTTCCTCTAATGTTACATTCAACCAAGAAGAATAAATACCCCTTAAAACCGTTTTCTTTCCCGAGCAAGCTCCTACGCAACCGCGGCATCTGCTCCAAGCAACGTCACACCAGCAACCGATAGAGCAACTCCGAAGCTAATCCTGCCGGCCGAAAGCAAGGAGATCATGACAATGGTCATAGTGGCCCACCTGGCCAACCTTGCGCGACCCGGCTGCTTCTCAGAGGAGCTTAACACCATGCTACAGCACAATGGAATGAAGAAAAAGTTGTGGTTTCCACCTAATCCAGCATCTCAAGACGTGTTGAATATCAGGTTCACTGATGACACACAGACTCAGACTGCCGACAAAACCACAAAACAAAAAGTAGATGAGAAGCAACCAGTAAACAACCAAGAAGACGGGAACCAGGAACATAATAAGGACGAAAACGTTGTAAACACAAAAAATAACCCTAAGGAGAAGAGAACAAAGAAGAAGAGGAACAACACACCCGCAGCAAGACAAATAGAAGAGGAGAAGCATGACGGAGAATCCGAAGACGACGATTCTTACCCCGGAGTTCCCCTGACCGAAAAAGTTGATGTCCTGGAAAGAGGACATTTTTTCGACGGGGAACAATTACAGCTAAAGATTTTTGGGACTACTGGATGTAGACCTGAAAAATGCAATCAAACTCAATTAGTGACAGGCATACGAAATGGCGAGTACAAGTGGACCTTTGAGGGGCCGTGGTCCCCAAAGGAAATGGAAAGCCTTCTGTGCAGCGGTACGATGTTCATTCCGAAGTCCAGTCTACATACAGTTAACGCGGCTACCTATAAAAATATAAAGTGCGGGATGATGACCTCATCAATTAGCTAACAGTGAAAAAGTGTCAAGTGTTAAACAAATAATAAAGCAAAAATGATAAAAGTGATAAATAAATAAGCGTATAGGTACAGTGTCAAATAAATAATTAAGCGACAACCAAATAAGCAAGTGTTTAAATACGTCACGTAAGTGAACGTAAACTCTACGCAAGTTCCAGTGTTTATGAGAAGTAATAAAATTAAAACGTAGCAAACATTGAAAAAACAAAGTAAGCTGAAAGCATAATTCGGTAAATCATAAAAACATAATGAGTATAGTATCAATAATAAAGTAATGTTAAAACTGTCAGTGTAATCCAAATGATGAAACAAGTGTAAATAATTCATACACCAATATTAATGTAAATAATAAATAACAGTGTAAATAATTATGTAGAATTGTCAGTGAAACCCAAATGATGTAATTAGATAGAAGTAAAACCCAAACAAACAAAAAACTTAAACGAGTAAGTCTTAAATCGATAGACCAATATTAATATAAATAATAATGTAAATAAATCTACCTATTGGTAGGTACAACTTAAACGTAAATGTAGTAAATTAACAAAAAGCTGAGCTCCTGCGTTGTATTTCTCCAGGAGAAACCTCTTTTGTATCTTTGCCTTCGACTAAATCTTTCCTCTCCTCGGCTATAATTTTTTATCTCTTTCAACACTTTTTACTATATATTTTTTTTTACATTGTATAAATTTATAAATTTATTTATTTATCTAATGTATAGAATACTTGTACTCTTTCGAATAAATATATCAGAGAGTTTCCCTTAACCTTCTGCCAGATCCTCACTTCACTCACTACATCGGTAAAGGAGGCAAGAAATTCCATAATGCTCCGAAGATGATCGAATAAGATCGAAATCTTAGCATTTTAGTTTGGCTTTTACCAAAAACATTCATTTAAAAAAGAGATGAATACTGGACAATTAATCCACCATCTACAAGATGGAATAAAAAGATAGTTAGAAGAAGAGAAAATTGCCAAAGGAAATTAATTAAGGCAAAATACACAATGGTCTTTAACAAAACTTGTATATATATATATATATATATATATATATATATATATATATATATATATATATATATATATATATATATATATATATATATATATATAGGGAGAAATTATATAAAATTCACTATAGTACAGCCATGACGTTTTTGATGCTATAAACTCAGGAGAACTGGAATTAAAAGGAAGGAATGACACTTTGAATATTTTTAGACCTTTGTATACACTGATGATTAATTAAGGAGCTAATTTTTACTGACCTTGACTGAGCGCTGATGAAATAAAAGTGTTCGTTAAACTGCGCTCGGGACTCGGGAAACGGAAAAGTCTATTCTGATTGGTTAATTTCCATTGGGTTGTACAAAGGTCTTGATTAGTTGGTGGTTGGGAAAAGTCGTACTTTGATTTTGAAGTAACTGTATTGGTATCAAAGGTTGTACAAAAATTCGTTTGGGGCGAAATGCATAATGTTATCAGACGGGAAATTGCTAACTGCCTCTTTGCGAACTTTTTAGGAGCTTGCAAAGATGTCAGCTGCTACAGTGTTTTCATTGTTTACATTATGTGTGCCTCTTTTTGTGCGCGCTAATGCGAGAATGTGTTTATTATATGTATTATTTTCTTTGTATACATATGTTCTGTGATTGTTTATTTCAGTGAAATAAAGCCAACGTTTGGAATCTTCTTTCACCTTTAAGCTACTCCACCTGGACATCCCAACACTCTATTATGCTGATGACGGACTTCTTTTAGCCAAACCTGTACAAGAATTGAAAGAAATGATCGACCCGCTAAAACATAGTTCAAAGAAATTTGGACTAGAGATCAATATAAATAAGTGCAATGTACTCATATGCGACAAAAGGCAAAACATATACCCAAATGACATAAAATGTATTAAGGTAACAGAAGAACTCAAGTATGTAGGAGTTAAAAGAACAAATAAAAGGAAATGTTTCCAGAAACACACACACACACACACACACACACACACACGAAAATAACACATTCAATAAAAAAAAGAATACACATATTCGGTCCTAGCAGAATCAACAAATAAATTACTAAATGGCAAAACATATTGGAAAAATGTAGCTCTACCAAGTATACTCACTGAAACATCAGCAATAAAGTTGACTAAGAAGGAAATAGAAGAACTACAGGTCATAGAAAAAAAATGTCTGGAGATTCATACTATGTAGGAGCTCCAAAGTACACACCAAGAACTATTCTACACGCTAAAATTGGGACATCAACAGGACTAACAAGAGATATGAAATCAAAGACAACTAATATGAAACATAATGGAAGGAGAAGCTGATCTAATAAGAGCAATGACTCTTTGTATAAATAATAAATAACAACTTCGTAAAATAATAATGTATAGCTTTCGTCCATGTAAATAATAAGACAAAAGTGCATTGCAAGGCAGAATGGGTTCAACAATGAAGCTTCACAAATGAGTATCATGTGAATGCTATAAAAGTTTGTAACAGGCACATAAATCGAACATTAAAATACCTGTAATAATGAATTAATGCAAAATAAAACAAATAGTTGTAAATAATGTAAAATTACAATTTAATAGGTATCAATGTAAAGCAGACAATTTTGTAATAGGCAAGTGAAATCGTTAGGCTCCCACGCGAACGTATAAACACACATACATTAGGAAACAGATGCGAGCCGAAGGTCTGGCCACAGAGATAACAAAGTCAGTGGAAACAGCTGTGTGCACAGAAAATGGAATCTGATCTTACCCCCCAGAGTTTACATGAACCCGTGAAAGACAAAATCAAACTTGCTTGCTATAAAAGTTGGTTGAAAAGTACGGCCAGGTTCCCAAAGTCAGATGCACACACACATACACACTTTTACCAAACAAGCTCCACCAAGCAGTCTTAGTAGAGAACACATATACATATCTTTGATCAGATTAGCTCCGCCCCGCTCTCAGATTAAGAGAAGAGAAGCCACGCCCCCTTAATTGGCTTTAGTATAAATATGGGGGAACACATTCTCACTCCCGGTCTGCCGCTCGTTATTCTCATTCTGATTAGTATATTATTAACGTTATTATTATTAGTCCATACCTCGTCATCAATCCGCCCGTCCATAGTTCTAACAATCTGACGCAGAAGGAGACTTACAAAAAACCTGAGTATTAACACTGATAGTCAGTCAAAGACGTGAGCACACAAACGAACCACAGAAAACTATTTCACTTGCCCAAACTGAGGTAGCTCCAAGCCAAAATTAAAGCCTACAAAACTGCCATTTTTCTTCCGAGACCTTCCTTTTGCAAACAACAACCAGGTTACCATTTGAACACAGCCTACAAGCGGATTAACCAAAAGAACACTTTGGAGTCAGATCAAACTCGACTGTAAGACTGCCTTAGCCCGTTATCTATAAACTGGCGACACCCCTCCATAACTGGTCACTACATCGTCCTATAAATCAACACAAGACAGTTTAAAGACATCAAAGACAACAGAATTGAAACTATCAAAGAGATAATAAACAATCTACAGACAGAAAAGTGGAAAGAAGAACTCAGTAAGAAAACCACAGCAACTCTCTATCGCAACAATAAGATCAACATCAAGGAGGAATCAGACATATAGAGCAATGATTTCAGCTTAGTTTTGCTATTTAGATGATGCTGAAACACCCTGCAACTAAACTGGCATAAACAAGGATAAGATTCGTTTTAACACAATTACGACTTTTACGAGTTCAAAGACTTAAACGCTCTTAATTCTTAAACTCTTGTTCACTGCTGTCATTTTCACCTTCTGGAACTTAATAATAACATAGTTATCCATGTTTCGAAAATACGTTATTATTTTGGTAAATTTGAATCTTTCTGTGCTATTTGAAGTCTTTCCTTCAACGTTTGGCCTACTTTTTGCCTGACTAGTTAGCCAATAGCATCCTATGTTATATATGCAGGCGATCTGTGCTTGCGGATTCTGATTGATTATCCAATAGCATGCTTGCTTATATTTCGGAAGGTTCGCGCATTTCGGACTGTAACTGTGTTTTTAGTTTAGTTGTTACAATGGTGAACGGTGATTGTTCTAAGTCACAATACCAAATAATACGTGAAGTGTTTGATGACGATATTCAGACCTTAGAAATATATAGGCCTCACAGTATAATCCCGCGAGTTATTAAATGCCTTACATGCAGTAATTGTAAATTTAGCCAAGATCGAAATTTCTTTTACTGGAATATAGCTGCAAAAGATGCGAACGGCCGTTAAACGATATACAAATTTTGGTTAATGCGTTTAAGTGCACATGGCTTTTTAATGCCCACATTAGACTCAGTGCTAGCCTCTTGTTTATAAACTGTTTTCTACCCCAAACTTTGTTTCAGCGAGAAGTTGAGGAAAATATCGTTAGGGTAGGTAAGGTAAAGTAAGGTAAGAAAAATGTGTTTTTCTTATGCAGGTGTATGTGTAGATTTCAGATCTGAAACTCGTTTTTGCTGGAAATACATACTTTTCCTATTATGGAACTTCAGTCGATTGTGTTAAAGTACGCATTTCCGGAGAAAACGAGTTTCAGATCTGAAAAGTACACGTAAAATTACATACAAAAAATAAATTTAATTTTTAAATTCATTAGAAAATATGTGTTAAAACGAATCTTTACCCTATATCAAATACCAGGCAATGGCTTCGCTACTCCGTCTAGGGGGGAGCTTGCGCTTCACAAGTAAACTTAAAAAGAAACTCTAAAATAAATTTTCCCCCTTTCAAAATATCACGTTGCTAAAATATAAAGTTATAGAAGATATATAAAAATATATTTTCTGAACTTCACCATTTGTAATTCTTGGGTTTTAAAAAATTCACAAAATTTCGATACTTATATTTATTTCTGAACTTCACCATTTTGTTTTTTGATATTATAAAAGAATTATTAGAAATAACTTTGATAAAAAACATAAGTCATAACCAAACTATGATGAAATTATTATTTAAATACTAAAAAAAAAACCCGTCTTAATTTATAGAGTTAGTGATGATGATGATGATGATGATGATGATGATTAAATATATTGAGGTTCTTCATCCCATTCATCGAATCTATTTTACATAAAAAACTTTTCATACCTGATCTTCTCGATCTTGATCTTGATCCACAGGAGAGCAACCACCAAGCGGCAATGCCCTCGCCTTTGTATCGGCATTACCTGTGAGGACAGGGAAACAGTTAGTATTATCCTAATGTTACCTGCCTATAAACACATTCTCACCTTCCATACGCTCTCCAGGAAATCTTTCACTGCTACAATCTTTCGTCCATTTTTCTGGTCACAGAGCCCATACAGAATAAGAAGCCATTCTCTTCCACTCTTTTCTATCACCTCATTCATTTCACATCCCATTTCATTCAGGGTGACCTGCATCATTTCTACTCTCTCACTAACATATTTGTCACATTCCAACATGGCATGCTTTACTGTTTCATCTTCACCAATGTCACACATTTCACTGCCAGACTCTGACCATCTGTAACTTCTTGCATTCCCATCCATACATTGCGTCGTATCACGAAAGAGGTCACCACCCAAACTTCCATCATGCCAGTTTCATACCTTGGTGCCTTTTTATCCTTATATACGAGGGGCGGTCAATAAGTTTTGCCATTCGGATATAAGGAAACGAGATATGAGGAAAAGTGATTTTATTATTTTTCAATATAACTACCCTCGACTTCAATGCACTTGCGCCACTTGTCCCTAAGGCTTTGAATTCCCGACAACCAGAAATCTCCCGACTGCTGTTCAATCCACTCCTGGGCGGCAAGCAGGACATCTTCATCGTCCACGCAGTGCAGCCTTGACCTGGCGGAATAAAAAGTAGTCGCTAGGGGCCAGATCGGGACTGTAGGGGAGATAGTTGAGCTCCTCGAATCCGCGCACTCTCGCAGGGCAGCTTGTGCAACTCTGGCCTTGTGGAATTTTACGACGTTGGAGTCGATCATGGGGCGTAAGGTTTCTAGAGACCCAACGGGCAGAGACCTTGGTCATGGCCAAATTGTCGTGGATGATGTTGGTAACACTTCCATGTGATATTCCAAGTTCTCGCTCGATTTTTTCGACCTTCACCCATCGATTTTCGAGGATCATGCTCTCCACACGGTCCACATTGTCCTCGTTGGTCATGTCTGACGGGCCTCCTGGACGGGGGTCATCTTCAAGGGACTCACGACTATGACGGAACTCCCTATTCCAGCGAGCAATGGTTGCATAGGAAGGGGCGTTGTCGGTGTACACTGCAACCATGCGTTCATCGATCTCTTTTGCATTCTTGCCTTCCTTGGTCAAAAATTGGACAAATGCGCGGTGCTCAACCTTCTCCATTTGTGACTGACGATCTGCGATCAGCTACTGCTTCTTAAATAGACGAGGCAGGAGCGTGCGGCTGCAGGTCCTGCCTTGTCATAACTTGTCCTAACACCCCCACAAACAGCCATCCCGCTTCCTCTGTTTTGCCCTACCGATTCGCAAAACTTATTGACCGCCCCTCATAGCTATAGTGTACTCTTTCTCTCCATCATATCCATCGACTTTCTTTGAGCCACATCTTTCACCACCTTGTCTATTTCATTTTTCCAGTTTCTCCCATCACAGTTACGTCACTCCCCATTCGCATTCAACATTGTCCACTCATACAAATTAACGTTTGCTACTAATCCACACACATTTGTCATCCTCAAGCACCTTTTATTCCACCTGCTACTGTTCTCATTCCACAAATAAACCTTTCGAGCCAATCTTGTATCCTCCATTCGTTCCACTCTAATCTTATACGTCAGAGACGCTTTCATACACCTTTCTCTAAAACTATTCCATCCCATGTCGCCTCTCACACACTCAATCGCTGCATACTTAGGTTCGTTCAGGGCTATTCTTCCTACCCTATTTTGCCCAGTCTCTAGCTTGTTTATTTCCTTCTCCTTTCAAGCTATTACACCCATACCATACATCATACTTGGCACCGCCACACTCTTCCATACTTCTCTCACCACATCAAACTTACTAGCTCTAATCCTAGCTGCACTGCCCAATCTACCTACCCACTGGTTAGTCATACTAATCTTCTCATTCTTTATTTTCTCAATGTCTTTTGAGCTTATCCACACTCCTAAGTATTTGTATTCTTCAGTCTACTTTAGTACATTTTCTCCGATTTTCCATGTGGCATACCCGTCATTCTCAAACCTATTTACTGTCAGCACATGGCTTTTCTCCTTGCTAAAACTAACTCCAAAAACTCTGCCATACTCATTTACAACATCTAACAACCTTTGCAACTCTTCTGCTGTCTCACTCATCACAATCACATCATCTGCGTACATCAACAGGCATATCTTTTCATTCCCAACCTTTACTCTCCCATTCAACCTTTTTACCTTCGCAGCTAACTCCTCAGTTTACATGCTAAGCAGTGTGGGGAAGAGGATACACCCTTGCCTAACGCCTCTCACACTCCTCACCCATCTTGTTTCTATATCTCCTAGTCTATACTTCGCTCTAGTATCTACATACATGCTCTTTACAATGTTAACTATTTTCTGACTAAGTCCTACCTTCTCCAACACTCTACACAAAACCTCCCTGTTTAGTCTATATATGCCTTCTCTAAGTCTAGTAAACCTAGAAACAGCTTACTCCCATATTTCACATTCCTCTTCCCACACCTTGTTAAATAATTCTGTCATTCTGTCAATCACAACCTCACCTCCATTCTTATACATTTCATAGGGCATTTCATCCGGCCCAGCTGCCTTTCCATTTTTCTGCCTTTTCAAACATCTCTCAATTTCCTCTCTCCTAATTCTTTCATTTAACTCACTTGCATCTTTACTCTCCAGTGTCATACATCCTTCGTTCACCTCTGCCGTCTCTCCTATCCCATCTATAGCTTCCTAAAACTCTTTTATACACTCAATCATTTTCTCCCTATCTGTTACACATTCACTCTCAAGCTTTCCACACTCTCCTTTCGACTCACAGTTTCACCTCTCATGAACCTATACCATTCACGCTCCCTCCCCTACAATCCTTTCTCTTTCATTGCCTGAATCACACTTCTTTCACACTTTACTTTTGCATTCATAATATTTCGCTTGGTTTGCCGCTGATGTTTCACATACTCTGTCCATGCCTTCTGGTATTCCTCCTCGGCTGCTTCACTTTCATGCCTCTTCTTTCTCAATCTTCTGCATCTCTTATTACGCCTTTTTCGTTCACTTCTAGCATTTCTAATATCATCATTCCGCCATGGTTTACCCACGCTCCTCCCTGGTCTCACCCTTACATATCCTATGTGTCTCACTGCTGCTCTTCTAACGTCCTCCACTAATCTTTCATTAATTTCATTCACATCATGCAGCCTAATTCCTTCCACAGTTTTTCCATTCAAATCTACCTGGAAATTCTTCCAGTTAGCATCCCTCAGTTTCCCCTTTCTCTTCTTATCCTTGTCCCTAGCTTCCTTTCCTCCATACAACCAGCTCTCCACTATCATCATATTCTGGTCAGATACAATATCAATCATACCCTCCTCATCAATCCACATACTAGTCACAGATTCACGCATCCTTCCATTCACCAATATGTAGTCGATAGCTGACTCTTGCCCCCTTGTATTTCATGTTACACGCCCTTCTGCCAAAGTTTCATTCCAATTTTCCAGATTTATTTCGTCTATAAATTCCGTAAGCATCTCAACATTCCTAATATTCTTTCCCCTATCCTTAATATACCTAGATGGGCATTCATATCTCCCATAATCATCACTTTCTCTCAATCGTTCACCCTCACAATTTTTTCAAGATGTCGTACTTGGTCCTGCTCCCATTCCTAGCTCGTTCACTCTCAACAGTCATGTATACCACAGCCAGCACAAATCTCTCAGTGTTAACCCGTCACCCGCACACTCAATTTTTACTGCAAGTATATCTTCACTCATGGCACAGTTACCTACATTCAGCCTCTCTACTCACAAGTTCCTAATATTCCTATACATAATAGCTACCCCTCCTCCCTTTCTAGTCTGTTTGTCCCCCCCCCTTACCAATCATTGCATACTCGCTGCCATCTATAGCAATACCCTCTGGCCTTCCTATAAAATATTACATGTATCAATATTCCATTGCATCAATTTAAATATTATCATTGCCTAATAGCATTTTAACGCAATGTACCTTTTGCATAAATATTAGCATACTTTCTTTTTTAAATTCAATGTAAAAGTATCCATTTATTTTCCCATTTAATTTCTACAATTTCTATTAAATATTATGTAAAATCTCAACTTAGGTATGTATGAATAATCAATACAAAATCTCAAATATTTTGTATAAGTATTTTCAATATATCTTTTGTAATATATAATTGACATCCAAAAATCATGGCTAAGACACATTCTTTTCGGCAACACTTACTTTAGTCAAACACACAAACTAACACGCTTTCAGCTCAACCACGTTGAACACGAATATTCCTCACTCGTCTCTCGTCATTCTCGGCCTAAAGATCCCAATTCACAGTCCATCATAGTTACCATATCTTAGTTACCATAGTTACGTTAGTTACTTTACCATACCTTACCTCACTTCACCTTACATTTCACTCTTCTTTTCATTATTTTAAGAACATTGCATTACGCTGTATTCCTTAACAATTCTCAATTTAACTATATCCTTCATCCGTATAATTGTAATAACCGCTCACTAGTTATTTCCTAATTCAATTCTCTCATTGTGCATTCGTTGATTTTGTAAATATATTAATTTTGTTTATCGTCCGTTTTCTTACAAACCTCGCGTCCGAAGTTTTCTAATTTCACTTCATGTCAGTCGTTAGGCCTAAATATTAGCAGACAACTATTCCATTTAATTTAACAAATTTATGGTAATGGTTTTCAAATAGCTATCTAGGCCGATTTATTAACTAAAATCAATCCCCCTAATAACCAAATACCATACATCCACACGTACCTCATCTTTTAGCTGAGTTTCAGTCAGGCCTACTATATCAAGCTGCCATAAATTTAACTTTTTACATTTCCTTGTCTCACATTCCATATCTCACCTACCGTTCGTCTCCTCCGCAGTGCTATCTCAGTGGCCTTTACCCACTCTCATAGCCTCCCACCTAATTTTCTTTCTCCCTCCTGCCCCAGGTGCAACCAATGTCTTTCAAAGGTCCCTCTTTTTTACCATTCTATTCACCTACCTTCTTCTCCTCTCGTACAAAAAATCCTCACAAGGCCTTCTCATCGCCCCCACTACCGCAATCCTTACATTCTTCTTTCCCCTCTTTAATTCTGCCACTCCCTGTGTGATTTCTTTCACTCTGTCCTCTATACTCCATCTCATCAGTTCCTTTCCTCCCCCTTGAACGATGAGAAGTCCTTCCTCCACTTCTTCCGCTACCTTCCTTGCCCTTTCTAGCACCCTCGTCATGTTGCTCCCTGGCAGACATACATTCTTACTACCCTTTCCTCCATCCGTACATGTCTCCTTATATACTTGATCATAACGTCTCCCACTATCAGTCTGGGAATTCTTGGCTTTCTCGTCATGGGACACCCACTCACGCCCATAATACTCATCAGGTGTTCTCCCTGCGCCATTCGCTCCTTTCTTTCCTGGTCACTCTCATTCACTACCATCACTTCCTCTTCCGCCTTCTGCAACCCACTGAACTTGTTGCTACATACAACAGGTTCACTCCTCCTTTCACATATAACAGGTTCATTCCTTCTCCTCTCCCTGCACAAGCCAACCCTTCTCCTATTTTCTTGTTGCCATTCCTGTTTGTCAGTTTCCTCTCCCTCTCACTTTCCTGTTTCTTGTCTTTTTTGTTGGTTCACCACTCTCACTAGCTTAGTCCCGGCAACCTTGCGTCTTACACTACTTGCCTTCCTTAATTCGTCAATGTGCCCTCTATTTCTCTTGGCTTCCTCTCTGACGCTACCAAATTCCTCATATACCTCCCTAACCTCCAACGTGAGCGCAAGGATCCTATCCTGTAGAGAGCATTTTAGGCAGTTGCTCATATCTACCACCCTTTTTCCGTATCCACAGTGCTCACATTGCGCATATAAACCCAGACTTTCCGTCACTGCCCCACTCAACTTTTTTTTCATTTCTACTGCTCTTTCCATATCGTGATGTTAATATACTTTTATTATTGAGATACTTTTGCTGATATACTATAGCGTACGAGAAGTGCAGGCGAACGGCTTAAAAGCTTCGTTTGAATGAGTCTTTTGGGGGACTCAGGATGGCGGAGTGGATTCGCTGCTGGCTAACAGTGGTCCAGCGACGCGGGAAGCTGTTCGCAACTTTCCTACGCTATTATTTTTTCTTTGCCCGCTTTCCTACTCCCCTCTATCTACAATGGTGCCCAGACCCAGGAGGGGGAGCGTTAGCCCTTGGATAACATTTCCAAACGGGCTCTCTTCATTTCTTCAAAATACGCTCCCCTTCTAAGAGGGGGGGTTGTATAGCGTACGAGAAGTGCAGGCGAGCGGCTTAAAAGCTTCGTTTGAATGAGTCTTTTGGGGATTCAGGATGGCGGAGTGGATTCGCCGCTAGCTAACAGTGGTCCAGTGACGTGGGAAGCTGTTCGCAACTCGCCTACGCTATTATTTTTTCTTTGGCTTCTTTCTTACTTCCCTCTATCTACAATACTTATCACGTTTCTTGACTACCGCGTGGTTGTTTTGGTAGGGAGCTTGTTGAGAACACTGTAGTTAAACATTCAACATACAACCAACCAAATAAGGGGGCTGGTCTCTCAAAACATTCTAAATCTCCCCTCTATAAACAGGCACTATTCTTCCGTTTTGTTACTCAGCAATAGATGACATTAATATTACTTGATATTAATATGGATAAAAGGGCATACCGATAAACGATAGTCAGTGCTAGGCATTCATCTCAGGTCTAGATTTTAAGCTTAAGTCGTGGTTTTCATTTCTATCCTCCTTGGGTATATTTGGACGTCTATGGATTTTTTTTTTTATTTTCTAAAAAATCAGTATTGAAGTTTAGTGCCATTTAACTCAACAATCATCCTTTTAACCAAGTCAAGTGACGAAAACATCTCTATGAATGCTTCAACAGAAATGCATGGTAAGATATTTAATTTCATTTCACAATTTGTTCACTGAATGGTATGGCGATGCTCTCTGTTTTTTTGCTGTGTTAAGATCTTAAAATGAAAAAAAAATGGTGGTAATTGTGTAGACGATGGCCGGATGTGATTATTTTGAGCGTTGGCTCGTTGTTGGGTACGGCTCGCCGCGGGGATAACACTGCAATGACCCTGAGTTTCAATCCTCCTGGGTCTGGGCACCATTGTAGATAGAGGGCCTAGATAGATTGTAGGCCTAGTTTTTTTGGTAATTGTGAAGACTATGGGCAGATCGTAGGCCTAGTTTTTTTGGGCTATTTTGGGCTACTTTCCGGTGTTACTTTTTTAGAGATGAATTCAAAGAATTTTATGGCTATTTTCATTTTTATACTGGGGGGATGTGCCCCCCAGACCCCCCCCAAAGGATTGAAACTCAGGGTCATCGCAGTGTTATCCCCGCGGCGAGCCGTACCCAACAACGAGCCGACGCTCAAAATAATCGTTAATACTTACGCCAGACGGGTGGGTAGAGTTTACCGGCAGCAAGCCAGAATTCGGTAAGAAAGGAGAGTGAATGTAACTGAATGCCGTGTTTGTTTTCTGGAAGGGGAGGTTAGGAGGTTGAGTGGGGAATGTAAGAGGTTGAATGATTTGGTGTTTGAGGTGAGAAGAGATGCAAGTGTGCGATTGAAGGGTGAGATTAGTGCTAAGAGGGTGGAAGATAGGACTGGGAACAGTGTGGAAGTTGTGAGTGATGATGAATGGTGGGTGAAAATGGATAGGATAGATAAGTTAGGACAGGTTAGGTGTGTGAATGAGAGGGACATAGAACCTGTTAGGTTGACTAACAGATTCAATGTCCTGAGAGAGGAAGAGTGTGAAAGTGATTTGCCTGGTGTGATTGTGGATGAAAGCAGGATGGGTGGTAGCGTGACTGAGAGCAGGAGGGAGGGTAATGTTAGGCCAAGGCAGAATAGGAGAATGACTGAGGTGCTAGTGATGGGTGACTCTCAGATTAGGTATTTAGATAGGAAGTTGAGTGATAGCAAGTGGAAGGGAATGAGAGTTTGTCTGCCGGGTGCTGGTGTAAGTGATGTTTGTGAGAGGTATGATAGGCTGGTTTCTGGGTGTGAGAGGGATGCAGTTGTGATTACGCATGTGGGAGTGAATGATGTAAAGAAGGTGGGTACATGTGAGTTACGTGAGCAGTATAAAAGGTTAGTTGAAAGGATGAGTAAAAGCAGGGTAAAAGGTGTTGTTTCTGGTGTGCTTCCGAGATTGGATGTGGGGGTAGAATGGTTGTCGCGTGCAATTGGTTTGAATGAATTTGTGAAAGGACTGTGTGAGGAGCTAGGATTGGTGTTTGTAGATGTCTGGGGAGGGTTTTACGGGAATAGGAGGTTGTATGCGATGGATGGGCTCCATCTTAGTCGGGCAGGTGTTGAGGTTCTATGGGGGGAGCTGGATAGTGTGATTAGGTCCTTACGGGTGGGAAACTAGAAGCTGTTAGAGGTAAGGGAATAACAGGAATAGAGGGCAGGTGTAGGAAATGGAAGGGATGCAGTGATAGAGGAATAGCTAGGGGAGAGGGCATACTGATGCGTTATAGGGGGACTAATGCACAAGTGAATGAGCAGATAACTAGGAATAAAAAAGCACAATACAATGAAGATGGGAATAATAAAAAAAACTTAAAAATATACTACACAAATGGTCGGAGTATAAGGAATAAGATAGATCTCTTAAGAGCGTTAGCGAGTGAAGAGAATTTTGATATAATTGCGATAACAGAGTCATGGCTTGATTTGGCAGGTAATCACTTTAAACCTGAGGTTGAGATTGAGGGCTTTAACATGTTCCATACAGATAGGAATAGGAAGAGAGGAGGAGGGGTTATTATTTATATTAAAGATAATCTCCAGTGTTGTGTAAACAGTACAATTAAATTAGATGATAACACAGAGTCATTATGGCTAAATGTAAAGGAAGGTAAAAACAAGCTTGTCTTAGGATTATTATACAGACCACCAAATCTTAGTAAGGAAGCTTCAAATCTTCTGTGGCAGGAGATTGAACGGGCATGTAGAAGTAAGCATGTGTGTATAATGGGCGATTTTAATTACAGAAATATAGACTGGGAAGCTCTTGTGGGTGATCAGGAGGCTGAGGAATTTTTGAATGTTGTCCAAGATAATTTTCTGAGGCAGATTATTAACGAACCCACTAGAGGTAATAATATACTGGATTTAGTTCTGACAAATAGGGAAGAAGTTATTAAGGATACTGAGATTGGAGGAAATTTGGGTAATAGTGACCATTGTGAAATTAGATTCAAGATGAAATGGAATGGTATTGATAGTAGCATGAACAATGTTAAAATTCCTGACTTTAGAAGAGCAAATTATAATGGGCTCAGGACTTACCTGGAGGCAGTTGTACAGAAACCAGGCAATGAAATCAATTCAGGAATAGATTCAATGATATCAGTTAGTGGAGACAATAAATAAGATTATTAAGAAGACCAAAAGGACAGCAGAAATTAATTTAGCTAAAAATAATAATAAAGATCCTAAAAAATTCTTTAGCTATTATAGAATCAATAATAAATCTAACAGTGATAAAATAGGGCCTATTAAATATGAAGGGGTTTGGAAAGAATCTGATGAGGAAATAGTAGAGTTCCTTAATGATCATTTTGCTTCAGTATTCACAGAAGAGAAACCAGTTAGATTAATTGATGATAATTTTAGGTCAAGGAAAGTAGTGATAAATTCTATTAATATAGACAGAGAAGAAATTAAAGGGCTTATAATGCAGTTAAATACTAGTAAGGCATCTGGCCCTGACAACATTCATTCTAGGATACTCAAAGAAGGTGTAGAAAGTATTGCAGTAGCTCTTGAGAAGATATTTATTAGATCACTAGAGTTTGGAGAAATACCAAATGATTGGAAATTGGCAAATGTAGTGCCAATTTTTAAAAAGGGAAGTAAAGAGGATCCAAATAACTTTAGACCGGTAAGCTTAACTTCTATAGTCTGTAAAATTATTGAGAAGATGGTTAAGAAGGGAATTTCTGATCATCTAGAGAGTAGCAGGTTAATTAATGATGCTCAGCATGGTTTTAGAAAAGGTAGATCGTGTTTAACTAATTTACTGGATTTTATGGATTATGTAACCAAAGAATTAGATAGGGGTGAGAAAGTTGATGTGATCTACTTAGATTTCAGCAAAGCTTTTGATAAGGTTCCACATAGAAGACTAGTTCATAAATTAAAGCTGCTTGGGATATGTGGGAATGTTTTAAATTGGATAATTGAATGGCTGAAAAATAGGAAACAGAGAGTTGTACTGAATGGAGTGAGGTCAGAGTGGAGGAATGTTATTACTGTATACAGGCATGGTCACCACATTTTAGACATGATATAAACTTATTAGAGTCAGTACAAAGGAGGGCAACAAAAATAATACCATCCCTGAAGCACCTTGAATATGAAGATAGACTGAGGGTATTAAATATGTTTTCATTTGAAAGAAGGTGTGTGAGGGGAGATATGATTGAGCTTTTTAAAATCTTTTCTGGGATGGATAAATTAGATTTCAGCAAGTTATTTGAGTTAGAAAGTAGTAATAGAACTAGAGGCCACCACTTAATGATTAAAAAACAGAGGTGCAGACTGGATGTTAGAAAATATTTTTTCACTAACAGAGTGGTGAATTATTGGAATAGTTTGCCACCTGAGACTGTAGACAGCCCAAACTTGAATGTTTTCAAGCGCAGATTGGATGATTATATGGGGATGGAGGGTTAATTTCTTACTTTTTGGTATGTGGATATGTTTCTTGACTCATTCCTGTGGATGCAGTTTCTTTTTATTGTATATTTTGGAGGAGTTTGATTTTATTTTTGACAGACTCCTATGGAGGCTTTAAATTATATATTGTAGATGCATGGTTGGACATTCCTATGGATTGTTAAATTGTATATTGTAGATGCATGATCTGACAAAATCCTATGGATGCATTATATGGGTGGGATTTGATGGATACGGATGACCTTTGATAGGCCCATGTGGCTTTTGTCATCCGTTAAATTATGTTATGTTATGTTATGTTATGTTAGGAGGAAGAGATTACAATTGAAGAGGAGTATGAAAGAATAATTGAGCAATTAATTACAGGTCAGATGATTAACATTCCATATAAGGAGATTAGGACTAAAAATAATGACCCAAAATGGATGACAGATAAAATTAAGCATTATATTGGCATTAAAAAGGGCATTTATAGGAAAATAAAAAATGGAGAGGATCACTTAAGGCAGAGATATAATGAACTAGCAAGAGATGTTAAAAAGTTAGTTAGAGTAGCAAGGAGAAATTATGAAATTAAAGTGGCAAATAGGGCAAAGGAAGATCCTAAAAGTTTTTAACAATTATACAAAACTAAGGTTAGAGATAAAATAGGCCCACTTATAGATTCCAATGGAGAATTAGTGAGTGATAGGGACTCAATGGCTGGAATGCTAAATGACTTTTTTCTCTCAGTATTTACACAGGAGGATACTCTAAATATACCTGAGGTGTCAATGATCTTTCGGGGTAATGATGAAGAGAAATTAAAGGATATCTTGATCACAAAGGAGATAGTGACAAAGGAAATTGATAAAATCAAAAGTAGTAAGGCACCCGGTCCTGATGAGCTCTTTCCTAGAATTTTGAAAGAATGTAAGGATGTGTTAAGTGAGCCCCTAGCATGCATCTTTAGAAAATCATTGGAGAGTGGCATTGTGCCAGTGGCATGGAAGAAAGCCAATGTGATACCTATATTTAAGAAAGGGGATAAAACAAATATGTCTAATTACAGACCAGTAAGTTTGACTTCAGTGGTAGGGAAAATGATGGAATCTATTATAGCAAGGAATATTAGAGATCACTTGGATAAGCATAAGTTGATAAAAGAATCACAGGATGGCTTTAGTAAGGGTAAATCCTGTCTGACTAATTTGCTGTCTTTTTATAGTAAGGTGTATGAAGCAGCAAATAATGATGAAAACTATGATATTTTATACTTGGACTTTAGTAAGGCTTTTGATCGAGTGCCACACTTACGACTTCTGAGCAAAGTTAAAGCACACAGGATCGATGGCAGTATATTTAGGTGGATTCAGTCATGGCTTGGTGACAGACAGCAAAGAGTTAGTATAGATGGAGTTAAATCTGAGTGGGGGTGTGTTAGCAGTGGAGTTCCTCAAGGATCTGTTTTGGGTCCCTTGCTATTCTTAATTTATATTAATGATCTTGACATAGGTATAAGTAGTGACCTGAGTAAATTTGCTGATGATACTAAGCTAGGTAAGGCCATTAGGGCTGATTCTGATGCTGTTGTAATGCAGGAGGAATTGAGCATTCTGTCCAATTGGGCCGAGAAATGGCAAATGAAGTTTAACATAGACAAATGTAGTGTACTTAGTATAGGTAGAAATAATCCATTGAATAGTTATAAATTAAATGGCAGAATTTTAGGGAGGACTGATTGTGAGAGAGACTTGGGTATTTTGGTAAGTTCAGACCTTCGTCCTAGAAAGCAATGTCTAAATGCTAAGAATAAAGCTAATAGGATATTGGGATTCATTAGGAGGAGTGTAAGCAATAAGAGTGCTGAAGTCATTCTAAAACTGTATCTGGCGCTAGTTAGGCCTCATCTAGACTATGCAGTACAATTTTGGTCACCATATTATAGGAAGGATATTGATTTGCTTGAGTCTGTGCAGAGAAGGATGACAAAGATGATTGGTGGGCTAAGGAACTTACCTTATGGTGAAAGGCTCAGAAAACTAAATCTACATACATTGGAAAGGAGAAGAGTCAGAGGGGAATTGATTGAAGTCTTCAAATGGGTAAAAGGATATAATAAAGGGGATCTGGGTAAGGTTCTTATACTTAGTGAACATGACAGAACACGTAGCAATGGGTTTAAGCTTGATAAGTATAGGTTTAGGAAGGAGATTGGGAGGAATTGGTTTACAAATCGTGTGGTAGATGAATGGAATAGGCTCACTAGGCATGTGATAGAAGTAGTTTTAAGAATAGATTAGATAAATATATGGATGAAGCTGCTAGATGGGACTGACTTTTTTTTATGTACATATATATATATTTTTCTAAGGAGTGGGAAGATTATATTTTGCGGTTGCATGAATGGACATAATCCTCTGGATGCATTTTATGTATATTGTAGATTAGATCTGACGAACTCCTGTAAAGGGTGACAATGTTGATGACTTTTCTCTGGTAAGAAATCTTTTGTGTGTTGAATGGAACAGGAGCTGCCAAGTGTAGGCCATGAATGGTCTTTTGCAGTCTCCTTCTTTTCTTATGTTCTTATGTTCTTATGTTAAGATGTTTGTATCCTTCAGATGACAAATTTGAATAGGCTGCCCATCCGTCAGATATGACTGTCGTGCCCGGCAAAATCCACTTTTTTATCGCTGCAAGGAGGGTTTCTCAATTTTGATTTGCCCCTGAAACAATGAAAATTCTCTTTGTTTCACATTCAAACCCTCCAAAAACCCACTGCCCTACCACTACACGGCCCATGGGCTTCGAGAAACGCAACATATTTCTCGTTTTCGGTTAAAATAGCACTGAAACGTTGAATAGGTAACGAACAAACTTCACACGAAAATGAAATTTTGACAAATGAGCGGGAAACGGCGTGGGTGTTCGTTTAAATATGAGGCGCGCCGACGGAAAAGTACTTCATTGTTCACAGAAAATTTGTGACCTTTTTTTTACTGAAATTGACCATTTGTGTTTCTTGAACTACACATATATAGTAATAAAAACACTAATACTGAACGCATCCATTTGGAACAATAATCAAAATGAAGGTTGTAAAAAACCTGTTAAAAAAATCAAAGAAGAGAAATGAATACGGAACAGAAAAAATGAAAAAGTACTGTTTTCGTCAGAATTAAGACGTGAGACTTCATTAACAACACCGAAATATGGTTTAATCGAGCATTAAACAATGTGAAATTAAGTAACAAGTAAATAAAAAGACTAAATAATGTCAGGCATAGGGTAGGTAGGATATATAGAAAAGAAATAAGGGAGAAAAACATCTAAAATATAAGAAAAACCAAGTTTTGATCAATATAAAAAGCACAAAATGCCTTGAAACAAATACAGCTTTCTGATTGGTCATTTATGAAACTGAATCCAGATCTGTGATTGGCCAGTGCGATAGCAGAAAAACAATGAAAAGTAGCCCCAAAAATAAACTAGAGTCGCATCTGCCCATAGTCTTCACAATTACCTATCTTTGTAGGTCTTTGTGGATTTTCCATTCTTTTTCTAATCTTGACTTAAAGATATTTACAGTTTCTGTTGAGAGTTTGTTCCACATTGAAGTGACTCTTGTCAGGAAGAAATTGGCTCTTGGACCGGACGAGCTCTGCACTTGGTACTTAAAGCAGTGTCCTCTTGTGTTAGTCGAGAGACCTGGAGCAAACATTGACCTGTCGCACAGCTTACAGTGGTTTCCTATTTGCAGTTCGTCATGTCCATGTGAAATCTTATATAGTTGCATAACATCTGACCTCTGTCTTCTAAAGTATAGGGTAGGTAGATTAAGGGTTTTAGTCTCTCCGAATAGGAGAGATGAGAGATACTGTGAACCATGCGTGTTGCTCTACGTTGTACCCTCTCTACCATATCTCTGTCTCTTTTAGTTTTTGGAGACCAGATTACTGATGCATACTCCAGATGGGGTCGAATAAGACTCTTGTGCAGGGGGAGGAAGGCATCTTTGTCTAGATATTGGAATGTATGTTTAATTGCCCCAAGTATCTTGTTGGCTTTGTTGACTTGAGCTTGGATGTGGTTACTAAAGCTTAGATTGCAATCAATAAGGACTCCCAGGTCCTTTTCTTCCGTGGTTTTCTGTAGTGTATGATCTGTTCCATCATCTCTTGTCATTTTGTACTTGTGCTGGGGGTTGCTATTTCCCATGTGCATTACTTTGCATTTATCAGGGTGGAACTTCATTTGCATTTTAACTGACCATTCTTGTAGCATTTTCAAGTATGCCTGTAAACAGTTAGTATGGGAGTTGCCTTCACAATTTTGGACAGCTGCATATATCTTTGTGTCATCTGCAAAGAGCGATATGAAGTTTTGTAGTTTGTCAGGTATATCACTGACAAATATCATAAAGAGAAGGGGGCCCATCACAGATCCCTGTGTTACGCCACTTGTAACTGGTTTCCAACATGATGCTGTACCACTTACTACCACTCTTTGCCTACGCTCCATCAAAAAACCACGGATCCACTGCAGGAGGTCACCGACGATACCAAGTGACTTCACTTTTCTAAGTAGTCTTTCATGTGGGACTGTGTCAAATGCTTTTGCATAGTCCAGGAAAATGATATCCACTGGTAAGCAGTGACTGAGAGCCTCTGTCCATATATCCAGCGCTTCTAAGAGATTTGTTAGTGTGGATTTTCCCTTAGAGAAACCATGTTGTTGGACACATCTAAGATTATTGGCTTTGATATGTTGTATCATTGCCTCCAAGATAATTCTCTCTAGCATCTTGCATATTATTGAGGTTAGAGATACTGGGCGATAGTTGGCTGAGTCAGCCTTATTTCCCTTCTTGTAAATGGGAGTGATGTTCGCTTCCCTCCACTGTTCTGGAAGCTCAGAGTTGGTGATGCTGGATGGGAATATTGCTGTCAGAGGTTTGGTTATTTCCTTTGCTACTTCTCTTAGAACTCTAGGGTGTAGGTCGTCGTTTCCCGGAGATTTATCAGTTTGAAGTGAATTCAGTTAACATAAGAACATAAGAAAAGAAGGAGACTGCAAAAGACCATTCATGGCCTACACTTGGCAGTTGCTTAAAAATCATGCTCTCTGTAATTTCTATTGTTCCTAGTGCCTCATACTGGAGGGGTTTAGGCTCAAAGTCTGGAATGTTAATTCTGTCCTCTTGTGTAAAGGTCTTAAAGTATTGCTCATTTAGTGTTTTGGCTTTATCCTTATCGTCACTTACAAAGTTACCATGTGTATCCTTAAGGTCACCTATGTCAGTTAGAGTTTTCCTGCGGTTGTTGACATAGTTCCAAAAGGCTTTGTTATTGGTCTTGGCCTCCTTTGCTAATTTTTTTTTCAAATTCCCTACGGGCCTGCCTTGATGCATGTGTAGCTGAATTTCTAGCTTCTGTGTAAGCTACCCAGTCAAGTTTGCTCTTTGTATTCAGATATCTTATCCATGCGTGGTACTTTTTCCTAGCTTTGCGGAAGGCATCCTTGTTCATCCATAGTGGTTTGTTCTTGCTCATTAAATTTTTTGTTGGTATATGATCCCTCACTGCCTTCATGATTCTTGATTGTAGTATATCAATGGCTTTTTGTGTCGACTTGCCCGCAAGCAATTCGTCCCATTCAATGCTTAGATCTTCTCTCCTTTTTTCATAGTCTGCCTGCTCATAGTTCCATATTGTCCTCTTCTTTTCCTGAGGTGTTGTGCAGAAGATGAATTTGAAGTCCAATTTGGCATGATCACTTGCTCCTAGTGGCTCATGATGTACTAGTTGTTCAATCATTTCTTGCTCATTACTAAACACGAGATCATTCAATGTTGGAGTCTGCTCATTTCTATATCTGGTTGGCTGGGTGACGTGCCGATGTAAATATATATCTCGTACAACAAAAATCGCCATAAAATTGTTTGATTTCATCTCTAAAAAAGTAACAACGAAAAGTAGCCCAAAATAGCCCCACAAAAGCTAGGCCTAGGATAACATAACATAACATACATAATTACACGGATGACAAAAGCCACAAGGGCCTATCAAAGGTCATCCGCCTCCGTCAAAACCCACCCACAAAAAGCACCATCACCAGGGGAAGACAAAATCAAAGTCCCCCACAATATAATATAACGGATGACAAAAGTCACAAGGGCTCATCATAGGTCATCCGAGTCAAGCGGCCTCTTTTTCAAGGCACCCAAACTCCCAGGAAAACTACATCCAGAGGATTGCATCCAGAAACAAGGGTATCACCAATCAAGGCTTGTGAAGAACTAAATCATGCAGCTATAGATATATATACAAAACTTAGGAACCATCACAACCTTCCCTTCCCATAAACTCATCCAACCTACTCTTAAATACATTTAGATTTGGACTACCTACTACCCTCTGCGGCAATTTGTTCCAGAAATCTACCACTCTATTGGTGAAAAAATATTTTCTTAAATCCAACCTACACCCTTGCTTTTTAATTTTCAAGTGGTGACCTCTAGTCCGATTTCCATCATCTAACTCAAAAAACTTGCTAACATCCAATTTATCTATCCCGGAAAAAAATTTAAAGAGCTCAATCATATCCCCTCTCACACACCTCCTTTCGAACGAGAACATATTTAATACCCTCAGTCTATCTTCATATTCAAGGTGCCTCAGGGAAGGAATAATCTTTGTTGCCCTCCGTTGCACTGACTCAAGAAGGTTAATATCGTGTCTAAAATGTGGGGACCATGCCTGTATACAGTACTCTAGATGTGGCCTAACATAATAGTTATAGAGTTCAAGAATAACCTCCTTACTTTTGTAACTGACATTTCTCTTAATAAAACCCAGCACTCTATTTGCCCTATTTCTTGCTTCAATACACTGCTTAGAAAACCTTAATGACTTATCTATTACTACTCCTAGATCTTTCTCATCCTCTACTGAGCTCAGCTAATGCCCATCCATTTCATAGTTAAATTCTCTATTATCTTTTCCCATGTTAATAACTTTGCACTTATCAAGGTTGAAAGTCATTTGCCACTTATGTGCCCAGGATAACAATTTATTTAAGTCCCCCTGCACTTTAAAATTATCATCAATATCTTTAACTACAGCTGCTAATTTGGTATCATCCGCAAAAATTGACACTTTATTATTAACTGCCTCCCCAAGATCGTTTATATAGATGACAAATAATAATGGACCGAGAACTGATCCCTGAGGAACCCCACTGATAACATCCTTCCACTCTGACTTTACACCATTTAGCACTACCCTTTGCTTCCTGTCTTTCAGCCACTCAGCTATCCAATTTGAAACACCCCCACATATCCCAATCATTTTTAATTTATGAACTAGTCTCCTATGTGGTACCTTATCAAATGCTTTACTAAAATCTAAGTAAATTATATCTACATTCTCTCCCTTATCTACTTGATCTGTTACAAACTCCAGAAAGTCTAGTAAGTTAGTCAAACATGATCTACCTGATCTAAACCCATGCTGAGCATCGCTGATTAACCCCTCCCTCTCTAGATGTTGGCAAATCCCTTTTTTAACTATTTTCTCAAGAATTTTACAGACTACAGGAGTTAGGCTAACCGGTCTAAAGTTATTTGAATCCTCTTTACTACCCTTCTTGAAAATGGGGACTACATTCGCTCTCTTCCAATCATCGGGTATTTCTCCATATTCCAATGACCTAGTATATAACTTGTCCAGAGCTATTGAGATACTTTCTACCCCTTCTTTAAGTATCCTAGAATGAATATTATCAGGGCCGGAGGCCTTGGTAGTATCTAAATCACCTATTAGTCCTTTTATCATCCTCCGATCCACACAAATGTTAGTAAACACCTCTTTTCCTGACCTATGAGTACTATACATAGGACTATTTAGTTTCTCTTTTGTAAATACTGATGCAAAATGACCATTTAGTACCTCAACTATTTCCTCATCAGTTTCTCTCACAAACCCTTCATATTTGATAGGTCCTATTTTAACTCTGCCAGACTTGTTATTAGTTTTATAGTAACTAAAGAACTTTCTAGGATCTTTGTTGCTATCCTGAGCTAATTTAATTTCTGACACCCTTTTGTTCTTCTTTATAATCTTATTTAACTCATTCCTAGCCATTCTATAATCACTTAAATTTTGAATATTATTTTGTACCTGTAATTTTTTATATGCCCTTTTCTTCTCTGAAATTTTTCTAGCTATCTCCTGATTCCACCATAATGGTTTCCTACTTTTGTTCCTAATGGCCTTCATTGGGATACATTGTTCTTGGACTACATTTATTATATGCTTGAAAGTATCCCACATCCCATAAGCATTTTTACCTCTGAATTCTATATCCCAGTCTACCAAATTTAGCAAGCTTCGAAGTTTTACATAATCTCCCTTATGAAAATTTGGAACTTTTTCAGCATTCTCAGTTATTTTACCCTTCTCAATTCCCAAGTTAAAACGAACTATCTGATGGTCACTATTTCCCAATGCTTCCCCAACAGTCAATTCTTGAACTAAATGATCACTGTTAGAAAGTACTAAATCTAATATATTGTCCCCCCTCGTTGGCTCATTAACAAATTGATTAAAAAAATTATCCTCAAAGCATTCTATGAACCTGCCACTTGTTCTATCCCTACCTATCATATTTTCCCAGTCCACAGAGTTTAAGTTGAAGTCCCCAATAATAACTGCATCTGTTTCACATCCCTTACTTATTTCCCTTATCATTAGTTCATCTATATCATCAGTCTGCCCAGGTGGCCTGTAAAAAGCTCCCAAATGCACCATTCTATTTTTACTGAACCTAATATCAATCCAAAGTGACTCAACTCCATCCTGCTTTATTGAAGTATTTAAACTTGAAACAATGTTGTTTTTTATATAGATAATTATTCCTCCACCAATCCTACCTGTCCTTTGACTAATGTACATATTATAGCCCTGTAAATCAAATTCACTTATAGTGTCACTAAATTCTATTTCATTAACCCATGATTCAGTAACGCATAATATATCTATATCCTCATTGCTAATATAACTAAATAGCTCATCCTTCTTGTTTCTAAGACTACGAGCATTTGTATAGAAACAATTTAACCCCCCTATCCCTGAAGCACCTCTTCCAACCTGAATGACCTCACCTCTATCGCCTTGGAACCTATTTCTGTTATCTGCCAAGTCCATTCTACTTTCAGTACTATAATGTCCTCTCATAATTCCCTGACCACTATTAGTATCTAGTTTCCCGCCCGCAAAGACCTAATAACACGATCATACTCCTCCCACAACACATCTACCCCCCTCCTACTCAAATGCAGTCCATCCATCGCATACATTTCTTTCATTACCCACACATCCACAAACATGACACCTTCCATCTCACACATCCTCCTCACATAATCATTCAGCCCAATTGCACGAGACATCCATTCTACCCCAACATCCATTCTTGGAAGCACACCTGTCACAACACCCATTCTACTTTCTTTCACCCTTTCAATCAACCTCTTGTACCTCTCACGTAACTCACATGTACCCACTTTCTTCACATCATTCACTCCTACATGTGTAATCACAACCGCATCCCTTGCACAGCCAGACACCAGTTCCTCATACCTATCAGACAGATCTCTCACTCCAGCACCCGGCAAACACACCCTCAAACCATTCAATCTACTTGCATTCAACTTCCTATCTAAATATCTAACTCGCGAATCACCCATCACAAGCACTTCAGTCAGACTCCTATTCCTAACCCCCACAGACCTAACTCCATCCCCACTCCTATTCTCATTCAAACTACCAGTCACTCTACCTCCACCCCGACCCCCATCAGTCATATCACTTCCAGTTACTTCCTCTCTTAGGGCACTGAATCTATTAGTCAAGCTAATAGGTTCTGTGTCCCTCTGACTCACACACCTATTCTCCCCCTGGCTAACAACCTCAACAGAGGCAACCCTATTCTCACAAAGAACAGGAGAAGCCTCCCTAGCTTCATGTTTCCTAACCACTCTCCACTGTCCCCCATCCTCACTAGGCCTATTTCTAACTAATCTAAGGGGGCTAACTTCACTATCACTAGAACTATCATATCCTACCTCCTCCACCGGCCCTCTACCTTCACCTGAAACATCTAACTGGCCTACCTCACCACCTAACCTATTCCCAAATCTAGGCCTAACACTAAGTTCCCTCCTGAGCTCAGCAACTAACCCCTCCAGCCTACATATCCTGTCTAAATCCTGCCTTCTCATCCCCTCTAAATCTACAATGCATTCACGCAGCCCACATACAACACATGTATACCCCTCACCTAATACACCACAACCAATGCATACATTCCGACACTCATGCTCACTTTCATCCCCAAACTCCATCACTTATTCAAACAAAGAAAGAATTTAAGTAGCAATAAGAAAAAAAAGAAGAGCAACTTAGCTTTCGCTGATTGTGGTGAGAAAAAAAAACAAAAAACAAACAAACTATAGAAAAATCTGAAAAATAGATCAACAGACTGAGAGCTCTATAAAACACGTGCTACCTGTTCGAAGGTCAGTCGAAGACTGACCTTCCCTATTGACCTTCCCTATTGAAATATTGGTAAATATGTAGGTAAACATGTAGACGAGCGGCCCGGCCGGAAAAAATTATTGTGTGTAAATATTATCATTCACCCGTGTCATTTCTGACGTCATACCCCACCCCAAACCCCTATTATAATTCGCAAAACGATTAAAGGCGCTTACATGATGTAGTTAAAGCATTCACCTCTGTAAACATCAGAACATTATAAAAATTAGGATTATATACTGTGGGGCTGTGCCCCCCAGACCCCCCCCAATTTAATGAAACTCAGGAAGATCGTAGTGCGGTCCACGCATCGTGTTTACCCCCCCCATGAACCATCCCCTATAAATGTACTCCAAAAATGTGAAACATTTTGGAACACATACAAAATCATACATCTTATCGGCCGGGCCGCTCATCTACATATTTACCAATATGTAGATTAGCGACTCAGCCGAAAAAGTATTTTTTTGGTAAATATTTTCATTCACCCCTACCGGAATATTCATGGGCGTTTGAGTCATCTGATGTCAGACCCCACCCCCATTATAATTCGCAAAACGATTAAAGGCACTGACATGATTTGGTTAAATCATTCACCTCTGTAAACTTTCACACATTAGTCTATAAACAATTTAATGAAACTCAGGATCATCGTAGTGTGGTCTCGCCATTGTGTTTACCCCCACACAAGCCGTCCCCATAAATGTACTCCAAAAACGTGAATCATTTTGGAACCTGCAACCCTTGTCCTATACTAATGGCCTTTGGTATAATAATAATAATAATAGTTATAGCTTCAATTACAGAGGTAATTTACAAGTGCTTGTCCTTTTATCTTTCCAAATTATGGCGCCTGGAAAGATAAAAAACATTTTATAATAACATGCTAATCAATAAAAAAACAAACAAACAAAACCAAACCCATTCCCATTCACACACACATTCTTACAGAGGGAGGGAGAGGGTACTGAGAAAAGGGGTGGGAGAATGGCCCTTTTTACACACACTCACATTCGCTCCACCACACCCCTCCTTCCTTAAGCCATTCGACCAGTCACTCACAAAACCCTTTCAATCACTCTTCACGGTACCACTTGTGCTCAATCACACCCTTCTGCACCCATTCACACTCTTCTACTGGTCCCTGGCTATGCGTAGCAATTAGTCGGGGTTGTTCGTCAGTCGTCCTGTCAGTCTCATCGTCACTATTGATCATCTCGTCAACCATACTCTTAGCCCTCATTACCAGTTCTCCCATCTCACAACAGAATTCTTTCATACTCTTCCGTTCAGAACCTTCACTCTTCATACCCCCATTCATCAGCTCCTCACTCACAGCTCTCATCCAACTCAAGGTACATTCTTGCGAAACAGACAGGTCACTCACATCCCTTGTATTCTCAACAGCATACCAGAAACCCCTTTGACTGGTTCCCACCAGAAACCTGAAAAATCAGCCACTTCATCATTCACTACATCAAACTCATCCCTACTATTACCATTCGTAAAACCTGAAAAATCAGCCACACTAGGTTCATTCTGCCCAAATACACTATCATTCATACTCTTCCCAAAACCAGAAAAATCAGGCACAGGCAGCTCACTCACTTGTCTACTTATACCAGCCAAATCACTCACCTGTTTACGCAAAAACTCAATCTCCCTTTCAAGATCCCTCATACTAGAAACACTCTGCTCAGACTTACTTTCATTCATACTTGCATTCTTCCTTTCACTCTTCTTTGTACGCTTTCTACTCCTCGAGACCAAGACAAGCTCTTTCCCAGACAGATTCATACTACCACATTCCTTCTCATCATCATGCACTTTACCCTTCTCTTTGCACAATTCATACACCGGATGGCTCACCAGGTAGTCAGGAGGTTCTCTCTATCTCCTTAACTGACTCTGATGAGCCCGCACTCTCTCAGTCATACCATCATTCAAACTCTCCAAAACATACGTCACCCCATTTTCCCAAACTCTCAAAACTCTATAAGGTCCATCAAACTTCTCACTCATCTTTGACACATTCAACCTACCCTTCACTTCTTTCACCTTCAATACTTTTGCACCTAATTCAAATGAACGGAACCTTTCATGTGCCTCACGCCATACACTCTGCTCACTTTCACTCAAACGAAACCTATCTTTCACTCGCCTTTCAAAATTCATCACAAACTGACATGGGGACATTCCAGTTGCACTATGCACAGTTGAATTATACGCCCACAACACTCTCCCCAGACATACATCCCAGTTATTCACTGTCATACTCATCATTCTCAACATCTCACACAAGGTTCTTATAGTACGTTCAGCCAATCCATTTGAAGACGGTACATACGGAGTTGTTCTCACATGCTCCACACCATTCTCTCTCAACATTTGCTCAAAGACTTCTCCTACAAATTCAGGCCCATTATCACTCAGGCATCTTCTAGGCTTCCATACACACATAGGAAAAAACAACTGCTCAACCACACGCGCAACAGTCACACTCCTTTTATCTCTCACAGGCGCTGCATACACAAACTTCCTTTTTTGATCAACCATAACAACCATACCAACATTCCCAGCACTCGTACGCGGCAAAGACACACAATCAATCACTACCAATTCAAACGGTTCTTTCGCATCAACTTTCAACATCGGTGGTTTCACTTGCACACCTTGCACCTTTCGCTTCTGACACCTTTCACACGTAGTTGCAACATCATTCACAATGGTTCTCAGAAACGGATGGAACACACGCTCCTTCATACACTCCCACAGCTTAAACTTACCCATATGCCCATAATTATCATGCACAACCTTCACCAGACCAATCATACCAACTAAGGACATCACAGGTACATACATATCATCACCACCCTTCACACGCCTCAAAAAATATACAACATCCATACAAACAACAAAATCCTTAGCATACCTTTTAAAATCATTTAAACACTCTGGCCATTCATTCAAATCAACACGCGTCATTACACACCTCTTCAACTCACTAACAAAAGGACACATCTCTTGCATCTCTAGAATATCATCATCACTTAAAATCTCATTCTCATCATCCATGACCAACTCAATCATGCCACAAAATTTGACAACATTCTTCGCACACTCATTCAACTTCATCACCTCACATTCACCTTTCATAAGACAATCCTTATCAGCATCCAAAGATAAATCATTCAATCTCATAAAGTCTACACCAAGCAAGAAACAAAACAGCATTTGCTCATCTTTCAGAATCACAAAGTCATGCTTCACATTCACACCATTACCCAAACTCACTTTCAGACTAACCTGTTCCCATGCCACTATCATGCCATTCCCTAATCCACTTATCCGTAACTTCACAGGTTTATGCTCGCAACATCTAAACTCATCATACTTACTCAGAATCCTCTCATTCACTAAAGACACTTGCACTCCAGTATCAATCAAACCACAGAACAACCTTTCACCAACTTTCACTCTTGCTTCCATCATATCAGGTCCACCATGTTCGCAATACACAGAAGGAACAAGCACACTAACATCACCACTGATATCCTCACTGTCATTAACTCCCATATCATCACTCACCACACCCTCATCTTCATCCAGACAATCATTCTTCTCTCTTATATACGAACACTTTTCAATCACCCAATTGTAGTGCACACCGCTCAAACATTGCAGATGTACCACATTAGGATTCAAACCCTTCATCTTCTCATCCTTGTACACAATTGGCCTCTCACCACCAAAGTGCACATAAACAATCACTCCATACAAACGACTCACTACAATCAACACTTCCTGAAATGGCAGGACCCCTTGCATACACATCACTCTCAATTCTTTCATGAAGTTCCGCACCTTTGCCATACCAATGCTTTCAGGCTTCCTACACACTTCATTCATTACTTCCTTCCTTAAATCATCCACACTATCGGGCACTCTCACGTCTACTCCATCACTCTTCAAATCTTGCAAACCATTCCATACACTCTCAAACAAGGAATCACCACCACCCTTACTCTCTTTTCCATTCATAACCCCTTTCGGCAAATACTCAGGATCACTCACTCCACACACATTTTCATCATTCGTACCAGGATACCTTGACATCAAATCAGCCACTCCATTCCGTTCACCAGGCACATATTCAATCACATAGTCAAAGTCACTCAAATCTTCCAAAGTCCTTGCAATCCTACTATCAGCCCACTTCATACGCTGCAGATACACAAGAGGTTGATGATCGGTTTTGATCACAAACCTCACACCATACAAAAACAGACGCAACACTATCAAACAATATCTTATCGCAGCCAGCTCTCGTTCCACAGTCGAATACTTTTGTTCTGCAACATTCATAGCCTTGGATACATACCCAATTATTTGCCTGACATTCTCTCCATTCAAACGCTGCTCTTGCATCAGAAAACCTCCCATACAATACCCACTCGCATCAGTATACAATTCAAGCATTTTAGCATTTACACTATAATCTGGGTAAGCCAATTCAACATCTTCAGCCGCTGCCTCTTTCAGTCTCTCATATGCCTCATTCATCTTATCATTCCACTTGACAACCGTACTACCTTTCTTGCCCATCCACTCAGTCAGAGGCTTACTCACACCAGAACAATCACATATAAACTTTCGCTGGAACTCAATCAAACCCCAAAATGACTTCAGTTGCTTCACAGTCACCGGTTTAGGAAACATTCACACCTTCTCAACATACTTCAGTGATTTTCGCAACCCATTCTCACTCACCATATGCCCAAGGAATTGCACTTCTTTCGCAAACCATTCACACTTCGCGACTTTCACCTTCACACCAACACTCTCCAACGTTCTCAACGCATCATTCACCAACGTTCTCAACGCATCATTCACCAATCTCATATGCTCCTCAAAAGTCTCAGTCATAATCAAAATATCATCTATAAACGCAATCACATTCTTACTCGCAAACTTACTCAACACAACATTCATTGCCCGCTGGAAGGCTCCGGGAGCATTAGCCAACCCAAAGCTGAGGTTCCGGAACTGGTAATGCCTCTTTGAGGAAGAGAAGGCAGTTACCGGCCTGCTCTCCTCAGCAATGGGCATCTGGTAATACCCCTGTACGAGATCCAGCTTCGTAAACCACTCCATCCCATGCATACTATACACACACTCAGATACCACACACATCTGAAACCTTTCTTTCACAGTCTTTTCATTCACCTTTCTATAATCCACACACAGACGCAATCTTCCATCCAGCTTACGTACAGGTACAATTGGACTATTCCATGCACTCTCGCTCTCTTCAATCACCCCCAATTGCTCCAATTCCAAGCACTGCTCCTCAATCTCATCAGCAACCGGATGTGGGAAATGCCTTGGCTGCTGATAGATTGGGGAGTTGTCCTTTAGGACAATCTTGAATTCCGGGAGCTTTGCAACCTCGAAATCCAGATCACCCTTACTGAGGGCTCCCTTTCGTTCAAATATCATTCGATACACATCCTCCCTTTCATACTCAGTTAAACATCCATCCAATTCCACCATGCTCTTCACATCATTATACATCCATTCACACGTCTCTTCACCTGCAACATTCACCCTGACATCCGTACTATCATCCATACCTACCTCATTGACAGTGGAGAGGTGACCCAGTACATCTCCAACTTGGATTCCCCTCACCTGCCCTTTCACACTGGGGTCCGCCTGCACACATACAAAAGGATCATTCATTCTCATCAAGCCATCAAACACACAAGCAACATGCCTTACCTTATAACATGCATCCTTTCCATCCAATATCACTGTTCTCACCCACATTCCAACTCACTCTAACAGACACCCTTTCACCCTTCACAAGCCTTACATTCTCCATAGCAGTCACCTCAATACCAGTAAACACACTCCTCAAAACACTACCATCTTTCCCTACATACAACTTATACCCCCCATTTTTACCAATCTTTCTCTCAATCTGATCACTCGCAGGATGCACAACCATACGATTCATTTTCATAAAATCATACCCCAAAATCACACCATACTCACTACTCACCTTATCAATCACAGAAAATTCACATTCATTCATCATCATACCATGCATTCGAACAGCTGACCTTATCATTCCAATCACAGGCACTCTCCTATTACCAATACCTACTAAACTACCCTTGCACTCAGACAAGAGGGCTTTCTCGCTAACCTTGTCATACACATCTTTATACACCAAGCTCGCCTTGCATCCAGAATCTATTAGAGCCAAACACTCAATTCCATTCAATTCCATCTTTACACTCAGACACTCATACTTCCTACCAGACAGCACTTTCACACTAGACAGACTTACCAACACATTACTCACACTCATGCACGCAGAGGATACTTCAGCAGGTACCCTCTTACCATTCAGTTTCCCGCTTCAGACTTTCCATTCACACCTTGCGCTCTCAGTCTAATCCAACACTTTTCACTCGAATGTCCTTACATCGCACAATAGCTACATACATTCCTCTGGTCATGACACATCCTTGCATAATGACCAGCCTTTCCACAATTACCACCTGCATATTTCATGCTTTTCCCAGCAGTTGCCCCACCATTTAACCTCGGACAATCTTTCTTCAAATGGCCTATTTCTTTACACTCGAAGCACTCTTTCACACTTTCCTGGCAATCCTTTATCAGATGCCCTTTCTTACCACACCCAAAACATGCACCAGATGTCCACCTACATTCTTCCAACATATGACCTTTCCTTCCACACCAACGACATTCCACAATCTTTCTCCCACCATTCGGTCTCTCTCTCTCATATCCGTTCCCACACTTGAAATTCATCTGCCCCCTTCCATTTGACCACCCTCCATTTACCCATCCATTCTGCTGGCCCAGGAAGTTCGACATCACTCCAGCTGGTGCAGCCTTCAGGGCATCCCTGTAGCTGACAAACTGCTGAGGTGGATGAAAGCCCCTGGGCTTCTTACCCTCAACATTCACACTGTACCATCCATCCTCTTCTAGATCGCTTTCATCATCAAATCGTCCATCTTCTAACAGTTCCAACACATCCTCCCACATCAACCGTTCACCTGTCAGTCTCACTCTCTCCTTTCTCTTTCCACTCAGCCATTCACTCACCTATCGTGAGATCGTGTCCAAAAACTTCCTCATCAGTGGTTTACATTCATTTACATCATCATCACCATACCTCGTTCTTGCCATACTCTCAAGCCTATGTGCATACATGTTCACACTTTCACTCTTCCCCATTCGAGCCTTCTCAAATTCATTCACCCTTTTATACTTCACACTCTCTTTCATTCGTTTCACCTGCCCAATCAATCTCTTCTTCACTACATCATACTTTGGCTCTCCCACACTCGTTATCACTCGCAAGAACTCCAACACTCCCATCCAAACAATCTCCCAGAACACTCACCCAGTGACCCTTGTTCTGCGGGTACTTGAGCTTGCAGTACCGCTCAAAATCCCGGAAGAACTCATCCATACTCTTTCCCCTATGCAATCTAAACTTATCAATCCTTGGCACTTCCCTAATCAAAATTCCTTTCCCCACATTCACTTCACTCTCTGAAGAGCTACTCTCGGTCTCACTCATTCCAATCATATGGTCACTCTCTCCCTCATCTGAGTATAGCGAATCCACACTCTTCCCTCTCGCCCTCCTATCCTTAACCTTAGAACCATGCTTACTTCCTCTCTTAGTTTCCACTCTCTTCCATTCACCCCTTCCCCTACCACTCACAGTATCTTCTTTAGACTCAATCATACTGCCATCCATTCCGTTTAGCGGAGTCCCTTCAGTAGGAGCAGGGGTCAGGGTTGTAGGTCTTGGGGCTGGTCCAGCCCCTGTCATCATGTTATATAGATCCTGCATCCGTCGGTCCGTCTGATCCTGTCGGTCTCCCATTTCCTTCTTCATCCTATCAGTCTTTTCATTCATCCCTTTCATTTCTTTCTCCATTCCCTCAATCATTTCCTGCAACATTTTACACCCCTCTTCTTTCTTTCTCAACTCCAGTCTCAATCGCACTACTTCTTCATTCAAAGTTTCCGCTACAGCCATTGTTCCCAAGTTAGTAAAAAAATAGGAGGGAAAAATCAATCAAACTACTTGTCACGTTAATTGGGTATGGACTGCAATCCAATCCCGTCACGCTCATGGTTTTGAAGTCTCATGTCCCTATTCGGGCGCCAAATGTAGATGGCCGAAAATCTAAACTAACCCCCAATCGATCCAACCCGCTTCCTACACTATCCGGACATGAGAAATTGAAGGAGAATGAAACGGATTGTATACAAAATATCTACAATAGAGAGGGGCGATTATATTGGAGATCATCTTACTTTTCACAAAAAATACAAAAAAAATCCTATATATATGAAATAAAAAAAAATAACTAAGTCCCACTTATAAATATTATTAATCGATCCCAGGAACAATAAGAATCAAAGAACCCAAATAAAATTGGGGTTACTAGAGTCAATAAACAACAAAAGATGGGCTCATGTTATACAGTCCCTTTACTTACAAAACCTTTGTATTCAAAAATTGCACCTCCGAGCTTGGACTAAGATAGGTAACCTTGTTAGAGTTGTGTGGCTATAATAAGCCCTCCTTCGTTAAAGCTAAACTATTTTATACACAATCAAATATGACAGAACATGGCCTGGAACCCTTGTCCTATACTAATGGCCTTTGGTATAATAATAATAATAGTTATAGCTTCAATTACAGGGGTAATTTACAAGTGCTTGTCCTTTTTTCTTTCCAAATTATGGCGCCTGGAAATTTCAGTGAGAAGGACTTAGGAGTAGTAGTAGATAGATCGCTGAAATTTTCAAAGCAGTGTATTGAGGCAAAAAATAGAGCAAATAGGGTGCTAGGTTACATTAAAAAAAATGTTAGCTACAAGAGTAAGGAGGTCATCCTTAAACTATACAACTCTTATGTCAGGCCATATTTAGAGTACTGTATACAGGCATGGTCACCACATTTTAGACATGATATAAACTTATTAGAGTCAGTACAAAGGAGGGCAACAAAAATAATACCATCCCTGAAGCACTTTGAATATGAAGATAGACTGAGGATATTAAATATGTTTTCATTTGAAAGAAGGTGTGTGAGGGGAGATATGATTGAGCTTTTTAAAATCCTTTCTGGGATGGATAAATTGGATTTCAGCAAGTTATTTGAGTTAGAAGGTAGTAATAGAACTAGAGGCCACCGCTTAAAGATCAAAACACAGAGGTGCAGACTGGATGTTAGAAAATATTTTTTCACTAACAGAGTGGTGGATTATTGGAATAGTTTGCCACCTGAGACTGTAGACAGCCCAAACTTGAATGTTTTCAAGCCCAGATTGGATGATTATATGGGGATGTAGGGTTAATTTCTTACTTTCGGTATGTGGATATGTTTCTTGACTCATTCCTGTTTTTGACAGACTCCTATGGAGGCTTTAAATTATATATTGTAGATGCATGGTTGGACATTCCTATGGATTGTTAAATTGTATATTGTAGATGCATGATCTGACAAAATCCTATGCATGCTTTATGTGGGTGAATTTTATGGATACGGATTACCTTTGATAGGCCCTTGTGGCGTTTGTCATCCATGAAATTATGTTATGTTATCTACTACTACTCCTAAGTCCTTCTCATCTTCAACTGAATTAAGCCAATACCCATCCATCTCATAGCTAAATTCCCTATTATCTCTCCCCATGTTAATAACTTTGCATTTATTAAGGTTAAAAGTCATCTGCCACTTCTGAGCCCAAGCTAACAACTTATTTAAGTCACCCTGCACTTTAAAGCTACCCTCAACCTCTTTGACTACAGCTGCCAATTTAGTGTCATCAGCAAAAATTGACACTTTGCTATTTACACCTTGCCCAAGATCATTTACATAGATTATAAATAATAAAGGGCCTAAAACTGATCCCTGAGGTACGCCACTAATAACATTCATTCCTCCACTCTGACCTCACTCCATTCAGTACAACTCTCTGTTTCCAATTTTTCAGCCATTCAGTTATCCAATTTAAAACCTTCCCACATATCCCATGCAGCTTTAATTTATGAACTAGTCTTCTATGTGGAGCCTTATCAAAAGCTTTGCTGAAATCTAAGTAGATCACATCAACTTTCCTACCCCTATCTAATTCTTTAGTTACATAATCCATAAAATCCAGTAAATTAGTTAAACATGATCTACCTTTTCTAAAACCATGCTGAGCATCATTAATTAACCTGCTACTCTCTAGATGATCAGAAATTCCCTTCTTAACCATCTTCTCAAGAATTTTACAGACTATAGAAGTTAAGCTTACTGGTCTAAAGTTATTTGGGTCCTCTTTGCTTCCCTTTTTAAAAATTGGCACTACATTTGCCAATTTCCAATCATTTGGTATTTCTCCAGACTAGTGATCTAATAAATATCTTCTCAAGAGCTACTGCAATACTTTCTACACCTTCTTTGAGTATCCTAGAATGAATGTTGTCAGGGCCAGATGCCTTACTAGTATTTAACTGCATTATAAGCCCTTTAATTTCTTCTCTGTCTATATTAATAGAATTTATCACTACTTCCCTTGACCTAGAATTATCATCAATTAATCTAACTGGTTTCTCTTCTGTGAATACTGAAGCAAAATGATCATTAAGGAACTCTACTATTTCCTCATCAGATTCTTTCAAAACCCCTTCATATTTAATAGGCCCTATTTTATCACTGTTAGATTTATTATTGATTCTATAATAGCTAAAGAATTTTTTAGGATCTTTATTATTATTTTTAGCTAAATTAATTTCTGCTGTCCTTTTGGTCTTCTTAATAATCTTATTTAGTTCATTTCTGGTTGACCTATAATGGTTTAAATTATCTAAACTACTCTCACTTTGTAATCTCTGGTATGCCCTTTTTTTCTCTGAAACTTTATTAGCTATTTCTTGATTCCACCATAATGGTTTCCTACATTTCTTCCTAATAGACTTCATCGGGATATACTGTTCCTGAACAATGTTTAATATAGTCTTAAAAATATCCGTCATCTCATAAGTATTCTTTCCATGGAATTCTATATCCCACCTAATCTGATTTATCATGCTGCGTAAATTATTGTAATCTCCCCTATAAAAATTTGGAATTTTTGTGGAGTTTGTCATTGTTCTACCCTTAACTATTTGCAAATTAAACTGAACCATCTGATGATCACTGTTTCCCAATGATTCCCCTACACTCAATCCTTGAACTAAGTGATCATCATTTGAAAGAATTAGATCTAATATATTGGCACCCCTTGTTGGCTTATTAACAAATTGGGTCAAAAAGTTATCCTCAAAACACTCCATAAACTTACAACTTGCTCTATCTCTTCCTATCATATTTTCCCAGTCTACAGAAGTTAAATTAAAGTCACCAAGAATCACTGTATCATCTTTGCATCCTTTACTTATTTCCCTAATCATTACCTCATCGATACAATCAGTCTGTCCTGGTGGTCTATAAAAAGCTCCCAAGTGTATTTTCCTATTTTTATCAACCTTAATATCTATCCATAATGATTCACCTTCTCCTTGCTTTATATAGTTATTTAGATTTGAAGAAATGCTATTTCTGATATAAATAATCAACCCACCACCAGTCCTATCTCTTCTTTGACTAATGTACATAGTATAACCTTCCAGTTCAAATTCACTGACATTATCATTAAATATATTTTCATTACCCATGATTCAACTATACATATTATATCTATATCTTCATGAATGATATAACTAAATAATTCATCCCTCTTATTTCTAAGACTACGAGCATTTGTGTAAAGACAACTCAGCCCACCTATCCCTGAAGCCCCTGAGGGCCTATCTCCTCTGCATCTCCTTTCTCTCCTTCCCCGACCCTGTACTCTTGTATTTCCATGACCACTATCACTACTCAAGTAATTTAACCCTAAAGCACTTCCATTAGTCTGCCTACCTTCTACAAATCTGTGTTTGCTTCCTTTCCCTGCCTCACTTTGAGCCATTAGATTTCCCTGACCACTATCAAAACCTAGTTTCCCACCCCTAAAGACCTAATAACACTATCTAATTCCCACCACAAAACCTCAACCCCATCTCGGCTCAGATGGAGTCCATCCATCGCATACAAACCCTTATTCCCATAAAACCCACTCCAAACATCAACAAACACCAATCCTGACTCCTCGCACAAACCTTTCACAAACCTTCAACTGAATTCAGCCAATGCCCATCCATTTCATAGCTAAATTCCATATTATCCCTTTCCATGTTAAGAACTTTGCATTTTTTAAGGTTAAAAGTCATTTGCCACTGCTGAGCCCAAGCTAATAACTTATTTAAGTCACTCTGCACTTTATTGCTACCCTCAACTTCTTTGAGTACATCTGCCAACTTAGTGTCATCAGCAAAAATTGATACCTTACTATTTACAGCCTCCCCAAGATCATTTATATAAACTATGAATAATAAAGGGCCTAGAACGGATCCCTGAGGTACACCACTGATAACGTCCCTCCACTGTGACCTCACCCCATTCAGCACAGCTCTCTGTTTCCTGTCTTTCAGCCATCCAATTATCCAATTCAAAACTTTACCACATATCCCATGCATTTTTAATTTATGAACTAGTCTCCTATGTGGAACCTTATCAAAAGCTTTGCTAAAATCTAAGTAAATTACATCAACATTCTCTCCCTTATCTAAGTTTTTAGTAACATAATCCATAAAATCCAGTAAATTTGTTAAACACGATCTACCTCTTCTAAACCCATGCTGAGCGTCATTTATTAACCTACCATAATCTAGATAGTCAGAAATCCCCTTCTTAACTATCTTCTTAAGGATTTTACCAATGATAAAAGTTGAGCTTACCGGCCTAAAGTTATTTTTGTTCTCTTTACTTCCCTTTTTAAAAATTGGCACTGCATTCACTAATTTCCAATCATTATGTATTTCTCCAAACTCTAATGATCTAGTATATATCTTCTAAAGAGCTACTGCAATACTATCTACACCTTCTTTGAGTAACCTAGAATGAATGTTATCTGGGCCAGATGACTTACTATTCTTTAACTCCAATATAAGCCCTTTAATTATTTCCCTGTTCACATTAACGGTATTCAACACTACTTCCTTTGACCTAGAATTATCACCAATTAATCTATCTTGATTCTATTGTGTAAATACTGAAGAAAAATGATCATTAAGAACCTCTACTATTTCCTCATCAGATGCTTTCAAAACCCCCTTCATATCTAATAGGCCCTATTTTATCACTGTTAAATTTGTTATTAATTCTATAATAGCTAAAGAATTTTCTTGTATCTTTTATTATTATTATTTTGAGCTAAATTAATTTCTGCCACCCTTTTGCTCTTGGAAGGGAGTGAAAGTTTGTTTGTTGGGTGCAGGAACAAGTAGTACAATGAAACCTTATTTAAAAAACTTAGTAGTGTTAACAATTTGAAAGCCTAGCTAGCATTAGGTTCAAATCCAAAGACAAAACAAACTTATTATTTAGTGCTGCAGATATTATAATCAAGCTGCACCTGTCGCAACACTTTGCTTTTAAAATGAGGCTATAATTTTAACAAAATTATGAGAAGTCTTTAATTAAAAATTAAAAATTTAAATCTCCAAAAACACATGACTCCATTAAGAATGTTAGGCACACAGGTTTTGATGGGAAAATCAAAAGTGGCACTCTTATAAATACTTGTATCCATGGTTGCCAATGTGTGAATTAAGTGCGAATTAAATATTGCCAATGTATAAAATTCATGGTTTCTAGTGGTCACTGCAGTAGAAGGTATGGTGGACTTATTTTAACATCAATATTAACTATATCACTGCCTAGTATCTAAAAATATGTACTTTCTGTGCCAAAACGCAACTCTATATAATGACTGGAATACCTATAAAGAGTATTAGTACTTTTATAACACTAAAAATACATATAGGTTTTCTAAAGTTTGACTAATGAGCAGAACTTCAGAAGACCTACACCATGTGTTTAGTATTAAAAACAGTACTAATTTTACCAATGATATTTTTAGGCATTCTAGTCGTGGAAAGCACGTATTTTAAAGATATTAACACTGATTATAGCTCTATTTTCTGTGATACTATCATAAAAATACCTAAAAATGCCTAAAAACACCATTAGTACTGTTCTTTACTACTAAAAGCATGGCATTTTGTTACTGGAATCTGTTATCAAGCCTCTCAATGGGTTGAGATTAGGGAGTGGTGTAGTGGGCCCGAAACCTACACTCTGGCCACAATGTATCCAACCCGCTTCCTACACTAAGACAGAGGTAAGAAATTGAGAGAGAAATGAAACAGATTGTATATACAGTCCTTTATTCATAAAAATAGGGATAAATATATTTACAATCTCATTATTTTTTCCCCCCCAAAATATGTGTGAACACTACCAATAAAAAAAACAAAAAAAATATAAACAAACAAACAAAGAGAGAAAAAAAAGGCCTTTCTCTTACATGGTACCACACTTTCTAGGGGTTTAGGGTTTCCCGGGGAAAAGTCTTGCTGGCTGCCACTCATTTGGGCAAAATTGTTGCATACTTCTTTAAATGCCTTGGCTTCAGAGCTCATATATATACATGATCTGGTTGCAGTCTTGAGGCTATTTATAGCCCTCGGGGAAAAGTGGCGCAAGTGCATTGAAGTCGAGGGTAGTTATATTGAAAAATAATAAAACACTTTTCCTCATATCCGAATTGCAAAACTTATTAACCGCCCCTTGTGTATATATATATATATATATATATATATATATATATATATATATATATATATATATATAATCATCTCCCCATTCACACACACATTCTTACAGAGGGAGATGGCCCTACAAACACTGTCACATTCGCTCCACCACACCCCACCTTCCTTAGTTCCTTAGGCTATTCGACCACAGTCACTCAAAATACACACTCAATCCTTACTCATGGTACAATTTATACTCAATCACGCCCTTCTGCACCCATTCACACTCGTCTACAGGTCCCTGGCTACACCTAGCAATCCGTCAGGGTCGTTCTAGGTCTTCCTGTCGATCTCCTCATCACTATCAATCATATTGTCCACCATACTCTTAGCCTTCATTACTAGCTCTCCCATCTCTCAACAGAACTCTTTCATACTCTTCCGGTCAAAACCTTCACTCTTCATACCCCCATTCATCAGCTCCTCACTCACAGCTCTTATCCAACTCAAGGTACACTTGTGAAGCCAACAAATCACTCACATCCCCTCGCTTCTCAGCAGATATACCAGAAACCCCTTCTACTGGTTCCCACCAGAAACCAGAAAAGTAATGAGCACAGTTGTTTCCGCGCCCATTTGGAGCCCTGTGGGCTGTACTCAACCCGGGCACTCCCCTGGTAAAGCTGGTGGCAAAAAGGGTTCATACCCAGCCCCGATTAAAACCAGGGCTCCCCCCACTCTTCCCCCAGTGTGACCGTTTCCCGTAAAGCGAAACAGCCATGCACCTCGACCGAGTCGTTACACTCACAGGAGGCAACACCCTTGAAGTTGGTCGCCAGGCCATCTTCCGGGGTTCCTAAAGCTGTCCCCCGAAAGGAGTTTTAGCTCGTTCGCCCTCGCCTAGTGGTGGGCTGAATGGCTCGGAGATGGTGGTTCCTCGAAAAGAGGGGCCACCCCCGCCTCTGAAGCCACAACGCCCGCCTAAGGTTTCGAGGCGGAGGGGGGAAAAGACTTGCATGGCGAGCCCAAGCTACGCCTGGAGGGCATATTCCTTCAATGGAATTGCTGTGGACTCCGGGCCAACTTTGTGCTCTTCGAATGCACACCCTGATTTTGATTTGGGGGTGGTCGATGAGCTCCATGGTAGTGATCACTTTCCCATTCAAATATCATTTTCAAGGCAACTGCCGCCTGAGAGCCCACCTCGGTGGTGCTTAGCGCGGGCGCGATAGACTGTATTTCAGGAAATGACTGAATTCTATATCTCAGTGGAGGAGTTTAGTTGGGTAGATGAGGCCGTTGAGTTTTTCTCCGGCAACCTCATTGCCGCGGGCCTGACTACTATCCCAGAACGTCTGGCCGGTTTGCACACCGACCACTGCCATGGTGGTCGACCGAGTGTGAGACGGCCCTCAAACAGAAGCGTTATGCCTACATGCGCTATAAGCGCCGCCCGAACGATTTTACTGTCGCTGAATTTCTTCGGGCTAGGTTCCGGTATATTTCGAAGCACGCCCGCCGCTCTTCTTGGCGGGCATACGTGTCTTCACTTAACGCGAAGACACCTTTAGCAGAGGTGTGGAGGCGAGTCAAAAGGATTCGGGGCAAGTTCTTGCAGGACCCCCATCCCGTTCTCGAGGAGAATAGGACCGCAATCTCGGACCCCGCTTCCGTGGCGGAATCCTTCGCGACCGCTCTCTCCGCATTCTCTAGCCGGGATGTTGCTCCGCCAGCATTCAATGCACGTCGTGATGTCGTGGAAGGCCGCCAGCTGGACTTTACCTCCAGAGGCGGAAAACCCTTCAACGGCAGGTTTACCGTGATTGAGTTGCGCTCCGCTCTTGCTTCGTGTGCGGACACCGCCCATGGTCCGGACGATGTGCCGTACGCCTGCTTCGACACCTGGGTGAGCGAGGCATGGCCTTTCTGTTACTGTTAGATTTGTTCAACAGGATCTGGGTGGAGGGTCTCCTCCCAGATTCCTGGCGAATCGCTACTCTGTTCGCCTTTCGCAAACCGGGGAGAGATCACTCTACTCCGGCCGGTATCCGCCCAATCTCTCTAACCTCTTGCGTGTGAAAGTTGATGGAGAAATTGGTAAATGTTAGATTAGCCTATTTCCTGGACAGCGGAGGCCATCTGTCTTCTGCACAGTGCGGCTTCCGCAAGTTCCACTCCACGTCGGATGCTCTGCTCCGACTGGAAAATGCCGTCTGCGAGGCTTTCCTTCGTAGACACACTACGCCACGGTCTTTTTCGATCTGGAGAAGGCAATGATACCGCATTGCGATACGGTATCATGGAGACTCCACACGTTGGGGGCGATGGGACGCCTCCCAATGTTTATATCTGAATTTTTGTGAGATCGTCGATTCCGCGTACGGGTGAGGGGAGCCCTCTCCGGCCCAAAGGAGCAGGAAGAGGGTGTCCCGAAGGAAAGTGTCCTCAGTGTCACACTCTTTCCCCTTAGCTTCAATGGCATCACCTTGGTGCTGCCAGAAGATGTTCTCGCTACGCTCCACTTGGACGACCTTTCGATCTCTTTTGGCGTGGCCCAGATGCCGACTCTGGAGCGTCGACTCCAACAGGCATTGAATCGCGTCTCTCGCTATGCCGAAGCGCACAGGTTTCGGTTTTCTTTGGCCAAGACTAAGGTGGTGCACTTCTGCCGCCATCCATGGCTCCACTCTGACCCAAATTTGATTCTTAATGGGGTACGCCTGGATGTGGTTGAATCACACCGTTTCCTTGGTCTTGTATTCGACCGACGCAGCCTTAGGGTCTCTTGTACCAGCGCCATGGATATTCTTCGCTCCGTGACTTTCAACACTTGGGGCGCTGATAGGGCTACTGCCTTACTTTTTTACCGATCCTTTGTTTTTTTGTAGCTCGACTACGGATGCGAGTTTTATGCATCCGCAGCCGAGCGTTTATTGCAGAAGGTGGACTAGATCCACCACACCGGCCTTCGTTTCGCCTTGCGACCGGTGCCTTCCGCACTTCCCCATTGAGAGCTTCCTGGTTGAAGTTGGTGAGATGCCACTCCCTCCCTGTGGCATACAGTTTATCACTCGCCGGTACGCGTGATCCCGGCGCCTCCCTCAGTCGCCAACAGCTCTCACTGCATCCGCAGCTGATTTCAACGGTGCCTATGCCGCCGAGAGACGCCAGTCATACCCTAAGCCCTTTGGGTTTAGGGCCAGGAAACTCCTGAGTATTGCATTTGACCTTTTTTGGAGCATACCTCGTGTCACGCTGGAACCGTTCTAATATATACGGATGGCTACAAGTCCCAAGAGGGGGTCGGCTTCCACACCGTATCCCCTCTGTTTGAAGCCCGCGGTGCTCTGCCAGGCGCTGCGACTGTGTTCACGGCCGAGCTGGTGGCAATACACCACTCGGTTTGGGATATCACGCGACGTGCCCGGTTCGGAGACCGGATTGTGATCTATAGCGACTCATAAAGCGCCCCGAGTCCTCTCGGGGCATTGGAATCTCTGCATCCCCTGGTTCGCAATATCCGTGATGCCACGGTTTTGGCGACCCGTGCGGATGTTGATTATCTTCTGCTGGGTTCCTGGACATGTAGGAATTGGGGTAAATGAACGCGCCGATGAGGGTGCCATAAACTCCGCGAGGACTCTGCGACCGGACAAGCATTTCGCTCTTTCTCACACTGACTACATGGCAGGAATACGGGCAGCTCTTCGGACTGCTTGGCAAAGAAGATGGGAAACTATCGAAGGCAACTTAAAGTTGCGTGCCATTGCGCCGCGACCGTTTCCATGGACCTTTTCCCCAATGCCGCGACGGCTTCAGGTCGCTTTCTGTCGTCTCCGAATCGGACACACTCGTGTGATGCATCGCTATTTGATGGAGTGCTCGCCTGCACCCTATTGTGACGACTGCGTCGTCCCCCAGACTGTTCGGCACATTCTTGTTGAATCTCCCAGTCTGGGTGATCTTCGCGCACATTACCTGTCCTGGTACCAGGATGGGCGGGATCGCTACCGCCTGTCCCTTGTACTCGCGATGAGTGCGTGCACATTGACTGGTGGACTCTAGACTTTTGGGGGAGGCCGGCCTTGTCCCTATTATTTAAGCAGTTTTTTTTGTTTTCCTTATTGGTCGCATGCTCCAAAACCGGGGGGACCTCCCCCTGACGCAGGAGCTTGCTTGCTGCTCGCTTCCTTTTTTCATTTTGGGTTTGTTTTTTTTATGTCTTTTTTAATTTTATTTTAGGGTAGCCTAGTGCTAGGCCAGTTTTTAATACAGCGACTAATGCCCAAGTAGGCAGTCGCTAGATGAGCTCTTTAATTTTTTTTTTTAAATGGCAGAATTGTAATGTTTGAGTTACCAGGAGGTGTGTAGGAAGAGTGTAGGGGAGAGTGCAGCTTCCTGTCAGGCTGCATTATATATTTACTGTAATTAGATTGCTTTTCATTCAAACATCCATTATATATATGCATCATTCAATATGAGACATAATTTTGGAATTGTTTACCACCACTTCTTTTTAAGGGAGAGCTTAGTGGTGACCTACATTTTAATGTAGAATCTGAACCACAAATCACTTCAACATATATTAGCTTCTATGGGCTAACTAACTGTAACCAATGTGCCTTAATTTTTCTCATACTGGGAAGCAGTTTTCCCAGTTAACTGGGCTATAATCCACTACATATTAGGAGACTAAAGAAGGTTCCAACTGCTGAATAAGATTGATGGAGTGGTTGCTCCTCTTTCCTTGACTGAAACCAATCAGAATTTTTAAATAATTATTTTTTTAATTTTTTTCAGAAGGAAAGGATGGTGCAGTGGAAGAAAATGGAGAAATAGATGGCTCTGGTATGTTATAATTTTTAACTACAGTAAGCCCTCGATATAACAAACTATATGGGGCAGGGGGTCATTCATTAAAGCCGAAAGTTCATTAAACCTGATGGTCGTTAAGTGATGGAAAAAATTAACCAAGTTCGTTATATCCAATGGTTCGTTCAATCTATTGAGTATTAAGTAGCACTTGTAAAGAGAGGAAGGAGGAAGAGAACGCCAAACAACCTCTCCCGCATGATGTTCTCAGCCGACTGAGCTGTGAGCCAGTGAGTTGCAGCATGTAGTTCGGCCAGGAAATTTGGTTCGTTATATCCAAAATTCGTTATATCAAGAGTTTACTGTACTTATAAAAGCCCTCATTTTTTTGGATTAGCATGAATATAATACTGAAAAACAAATTTAATTATTCCCACAAATTAGATTTTGACCTAATTAGTAATTATATATCCACAATTAAACTATATATTAATATCCTTCAAAAAGAGGACATTTTTCTGACACATAAGTAATTTGAAACCAGAAGAGTATGTAATTTCAAGGGGATATATATATAAATTTAGGGGGGGTTAAGGTAATTTTTTTTTTTACTTTCACCTTTCCAGCCTATCTTGCAATATGTAAGGAATGTTATTGTTTCTAGGGAAAACGATTCCTTCAAAATGTTGTAGCCATACCCTTGGGTATGGAATGGTGAACAGTTATTGATTGGGAGAGCTGTGTTTGCTGAAATCGATCCCATTACTGCAGTGTTTACCTTGGGAGAACATTTCCTCAGTGCCTGGTGTTCTCTCTCTACCCACGGAGCATCTGATGGAAGTGCATCTATCCCCACTTCTTTCCCTCTCCCATTCATTGACCCGGTAAAAGCAGAGGTGATTTGCCTTCCTGGCCACCGTGCTGACAGAATTTAGCACCCCATCCGGCCCCAGCTTAGCCTCTTCTCCTTCTTTCAGACAACCTCTCCCACAACTTTCTCTGGTCAGCCTCTATTTTCACAGGGTAGATGCTGACCTCAGCCAACTATCCCGGATCAAGGCTGAGGGGGGAGGGGACAATGTCCCCTAACCCCTGAGCTCCAGTTTGGGATGGTGGGTTTTTAACAACCTTCTTCATCTCCACCCATACCTTCCTCACATCCCCTTTCCTTCTCACTTCACACTCTATCCTTTTTATGCCGTGCCCAAGGTGGAGCTGCCATGCTGAAGGGCTGCATGGCACATTGACTGGTGGACTTTTATAGACTTTTGGGGGGGGGGAGGCCGGCATTCTCTCCTTTATTTAAATAATTGTTGTTGTTATTTTTGTAGGTCGCACTTTCCTGCACCGAGGGGAGGTGAACCTTCCCCCAATGCTGGGGCTTGCTTCCTGCCTCTTGCTTTCCTTTTTTTTATTGTTGTTTTTTTTTAATTTTTCATGTTGCTATAAGGTTTTGGCAATTGTTCGTTGCAATAAATGACTTCCTGGATTATCTTCTTGAGCAGATATTATCGTTAATATAATTTACATTTGCCGGTTCTGAAGCTGTTTTAGGTCTACCGCTTCCTGGTTTTCTGTTAGTGCTCCCCATTTTGCAATTGTTTTTTAAGAGTCTTTCCACATCACATCTTTTCCACATTGTTCCAGGAAATTCTTGCAATACTCTTCCAATATTCCATCCCTTTTCACAGCAACATGCTTTAATGAGGATACAATCTTCTTCTGAAATCATTATGGGTACTGAGGAACAGTAAATAAAGATATCCATAATATAACCTGTTCATTCCTGTAGGCTTTTGTAAGAATGTGAAAATTCCTGTATGATATTGCACTATAAAGGGTATCTAAATTCCATTTTTTGCATTCAAAAAAGGAAGATTGAAAGTTTCTAGCTTATGAAAATGTCATGAATAAGAAGGTTACTGAGATATTAATTTTTTTAAAAAATTGTCATTTTGGGGGAGGCTACCTCATATATATATATATATATATATATATATATATATATATATATATATATATATATATATATATATATACACACAAGAATCTGTAGTAGTGATGGGACGATACCAAGATTTTCAAGCGAGTATCAATACTGAATACGATACCACTGTATACTCCCGATTCTTCTGATATGAGTACTGAGTACTTATATATACAGTAAACCTTCGATATAACAAACTATATGGGGTGGGGGATCGTTTGTTAAAGCCGAAAGTTCTTTAAACCCGATGGACAATAAAAGCAATGGAAATAATGAACCAAGTTTGTTATGGATATGTAATATGTATGTAATTACTAATAAAATTAAGTGGACTACACAACATAGTATTGATACAAACCTTGCACTCTAGGAGACATGTGACACACCAACACTCACTCAGGCTGGTCATAATGCTTGCCCGTTAAAACTGATGGAGTTCAGCCAGGAAATTTGGTTCATTATATCCAAAATTCGTCATATTGAGGTTTGTTATATTGAGGGTTTGTGTATTAGTAAATACCTATATAGGTTTCTATTCATTTGTTTGAAAAATAATGCTACTGAACAATGGGGCTTTTTTTAATTCTTCAAGCTATTACAAAATAGAATACTTAGGCATCCAATTATACAACTAATTCCTTTAGCAACAAAATAAAAACAACAGACAATATAGGTGTAAACTTGAATATTTTTCATACTTCAAACCCGTTATTCTAAATAATTTTTCATTTAAAAGAACTTTCTATGCATTTGATTATAGATTGAAAGAATAGTAATACAATAACAAATCTTGAGTCATATGTTTCGTGTTTGTTCGTTTGAATGAATGCTGTTTGAACATGTTCAATATGGTTACTCTCTAACACTACCGTTTATTTCATGTAACTGTTCATATTCATTCTGCAATGGGTGAAAATTGAATATGAATATCGAAGGAATATAAAACAAATAACATTTATAGATAAAAGTTGTACTAAAAGATTAAAGAGTCTATTTAAAGCTTAACTTTCAGCTCTTTTAAATGAAATAAAACTTGTCGGAAAAAATGATGGAACAAAAATAGAAATTAATTGGTTTGGTAGCATACATACAATATGACTATATGGAACAGCTTTGATTTCAAGTAATTGCATGTATTTTTTGTGTAATAATAATTTTCATTGTGACGGAAGTGATGCTTTAGAAATTCTAACTTTTGTTCAAGATTTACCCAATCATAATGGAGAAGAAAATAATGTAAAATTTTAAATCATTTCTGATGGCATGTGTACATTATTTTCGAAATATTTTTGAACAGGATAAAATTATCAAAATTTACGAATATTGAGTGAAACACAAATAAAATTATATTATTTATACCAAACTAACTACAGTCATTTGATTGATTGCAATTATATGCATTTTGCATGTACGGATAAACTAGTAGTTTGGCCTGTGCTTGTTCCTTTGGGTTCCCTGAAAAACTAAGGGTTTGAAAGCATTATAAAATGTTAAATTTTGTATAAATAAATTAGGTGCTTATTATGTGATTTTTTCCCGTACAAGATACAAGAATATAATCATTAAATATAATGAATATATGTTGTAAAATGATTGCATACAGTGTGTTGGGAATTAATGGGCAAGTATTGGATTTTGATATCGGAAATGAGAAATAAAAGTCCCGATACCACTAAAAACAACCGATACTGAGTACTAGTCCCATCACTAGTGGCAGCACTTGTATAACCCCGCCTTTATTCATGAATGTTCTCGATTGCTCAACAGTAGCAGCTTTTGGCAATTGGCCAAAAATAGACTCAACTTGATAAACGATATAATATCAACAAACACGTTCATAGTAGGAAGGATGCTGTCAAAACTGGCAGCAAAACACGATGCATCAGATTTTCCAATATTAGTAACTTTCTCTCGATTTGCCAGCAGCAAAAATTGGCAGCAAGTTGCCAGTATTCTTGTAGTGTGAAGAGGCCTTTAAGGGTCCAGCATCAAACGTTAGTATCGAAAACTAGGGCAAATTTTTTTCAATACGAGTACCGATACCACTAAAATCGTTCGATACCAATACTGAGTACTCATTCCATCACTAATGTATAGAGTCAAAAAATTACACTGGTCTGCGTCAAAAATGTACCTTATGTTTTCTGTAGTTTCTTACTAAAATTGACCTCCTAAATCCGAATCTGGCCTCCGTTTTTCTCTATCAGGTCCAATTTTTGTGATACAGAGGGTGATAATAATTTTATAGTTTATACTTATCCTATATTACATAAAAATTTCAATAGTTTTTGCACTACTGTATTCACAGAAAATTTTGTGTACATTTTAAGTAATTATGTTAATAAGTTTATATTTTTTTTAGGTTAGAAATTGCTTAGCATAATAATAATAATAATAATAATAATAATAGTGGTGATTTAAAAATGAACAGAAAATGTAAGAATAGCTCTGACAGATTTTAATATATTTGTGGCAAAGTGACTTTTTCCGAGTAGCAATGTACAATATCCTCTAATTAAATCTTTGTATCATGCATATTTTGGAGTAAGGCCCCGTAAGGGGCACAGTGATTTGCAATCTTGGCCCCCGTGCTGACAGGATCCAGCGCTCCGTCCAGCCCCATCTTAGCCTCTCTTCCTTCCTTCCCCCGTAAGGGGCGCGGCGATTTGCCATCCTGGCCGCCGTGCTGACGGGATCCAGCGCTCCGTCCGGCCCCAGCTTAGCCTCTCTTCCTTCCTTCAGATAGCCCGATTTCTCCCCTACCTCGTCGCTTTTCATACAACCTCTCCCACAACTTTCTCTGGTCAGCCTCTAATTTCACAGGGTAGAATGCTGACCTTCTTCTCAAGCCAACCACCCCGGATCGGGGCTGAGGGGGGAGGGGACATTGTTCCCTAACCCCTCAGCTCCGGTTCGGGATGGGTTTTTTTTAACAACCTGCTTCATCCCCACCCACATCTTCCTCACATCCCTTTTCCTCTCCTCTTCACAACCTATATTTTTTACGCCGTGTCCAAGGTGGAGCCGCCATGCCGAAGGACTGCCAGGCCACCAGGCGGGAGGGGTGGTCCCGAATGGCGGCGCCTGGCTCTGCCGGGCTTGTAAGCACCTCTCGCAGTGCGGGCAACTGCGAGAGGTGATGAGCTATTGCGTCCCGTAATCAAAAGAGGGTCACCATGCCCATGTATGAAAAAAAACAAAAACCCCAACCCCCAACTTCCCCAAAAACATCTACGGAGCCGCCCTCGGGCAGCTCCACCGAGAAAATGGAGGTCCCCCCCCTTGTGCTTGCGCAAGGGACCCTCCATAATTCTTTAACCGGAGAGGAGGCTTACTCCTCTCCTACGCCTACGGGTGTAGGGGACTCCCCCTCACCCCCTTCTCTGGAGGTGCTTTCGGGCACCTCCCTATCTCCAGCGGCAGTCCCTCCTTTGCTTTCTAAGGGGACTGCCAAGAAAGCCAGCAGGCAGCCCATTGCCGACCGCCCCTCGTGCAAGCGGCTTGGTAGGGCAAACCCCCTTAGGGGGGAGAGGGAAGCCAGGCCCCTTCGGTCGCTTCCCTCAAAAGACCTGCTGGCAAGAATTTTGAACCTTGCTGGGGTCAAGGCCTGTGCCTCCCCACACCACCTGACTAGTGACAATACTGCCAAGGGGACCTGCGATGTCCTGGGAGGGGATGGCCAACTGGAGGCCCCTCCTGTGATAGACATGGTCCTTGAGGAGACCCAGCCCCAGACGGTAGGGCCTTCCATGGGGGGGAATTCGGGCTCGGCGCCAAGCACCGAACCCGAATCCGCCCCTATGCAAGGTCCTCCTCAAATGGCTGAGGGCTCCGAGGCAGTAGAAGGAGGGGAGGGATCTCCTCCGACAGGTGCCCCTACGACAACCAGGACCTTCTCCATTTCGGAGAGGGACCTGGCTGAGGCTGGTCCATCTGGCCTGGGGACTTCTGCCGGCGGAGGTGAAAAGCGGGTTCATTCCCCGCCCTCCTCTCCTAAAAAGAAAAAGACTAAAAAGACTCAAAAGACGAAGAAGACTCGGGGCTCCTCTCCATCCGCGGGGGCTGCGGGGACGGATGGGTCTGCTACCACTTTGGTAGGCGACCAAGCCAAGATCGGCACATCCGGCCCCTCTACCCCCTCGTGTGCGGAGCCCATGACTACGACTAAGACCAAGAATGCACAGGGCGGAGCCTCGATGACATCGGGGCCCCTGATTCAGAGGTTACCTGGCGTTTTCGAGCCCGCTGGCTTCAAACGCTTCCTCGTTATTCGCTGCACTGATGGCACCATGTTGTCCAAGGGCAACATGATCCATCAGAGGAGAGGATTAGCTAGTGCAATTGGTAGAGAGCCGAAGGTAACCCGTTTCTCGGACGGGAGCCTTCTGGCGAATGCGGCGAATCCCGCCGAGGCGGCCAAGATAAGTGCTCTTCGGACACTTCATGGCACCCCGGTGAGTGTGACGCCGCACTCTACCATGAACTTTGTGAAAGGAGTAGTTTATGCGAGGGAACTTGTTGACTACTCCATTGAGGACATCACCCTAGAGCTGGCCGACCATGGGGCGGTCAAGGTCGAACGTGTGATGAGAAAACAGGGAGGGGCCTCGAGACCCACCCCTACACTCTTCGTCACGTTCGACTGTGACAAGCTCCCTGAGTCGGTGCGTGCCGGTTGGTACCGCTACCGCGTGAAGGCATTCGTGCCACTGCCGCGGCGGTGCTATTACTGCCACCGCTTCGGCCATACGAATCGATCATGTAGACGTGCAAAATCGGGGTCACCCGAAGTCTGTGTAAATTGCTCCAAGGTCGCACACGATAAGTCCAAATCGTGTGTGGCCAAGTGTGTCAATTGCGGAGAGCCGCACCCTGCTTCTTCGAAGCAATGTGGTGCATATCTCCTTGAGAAAGAAATCCTGGCCGTTCAGGCCCAGGATCGACTCTCATTCCGCGAGGCAAAGGACTTGGTCCTGGCGCGCCCGGCTCTGCCTGGGACGTCATATGCCTCAATAGTTAGAAAGGCACCCTCTGCTCCTGGCCCATCCAGGCCAACGAGCACGGTTGTTTCCGCGCCCATTCGGAGCCCTTCTGTGGGCTCTACCCAACCTGGGCGCTCCCCTGGTAAAGCTGGCGGCAAAAAGGGTTCATACCCTGCCCCGGCTAAAACCAGGGCTCCCCCCTCTTCCCCCAGCGTGACCGTTTCGCGTAAAGCGAAACGGCCACGCGCCTCCACCGAGTCGTTAGACTCACAGGAGGCAACACCCCTGAAGATGGTCGCTAGGCCATCTTCCGGGGTTCCTAAAGCTGTTCCCCGAAAGGAGGACAGCAACAAAGGAGCTTCGGCCCCTTTGCCCACGCCCCGAGGTGGAGCGAGTGGCTCGGAGACGGTGGTTCCTCGAAAAGAGGGCCCCCCGCCTCCGAAGCCGCAACGCCCGCCTAAAGTTTCGAGGCGGAGGGAGGAAAAGACTCGCATGGCGAGCCCAACCTCCCCCAATAAGTCCTCGAAGGCGACAGCGCCTTCAGCGCTTTGTCCGGCCAACAGCGCCCGGGGTTCTGCCCCCGGGAAGCGTACGGCCATTCCCGTGAGGGTCTTCAATTCGAGGAGGACCCCCGCGTCTCCTCCGAGCTAGGCCTGGAGGGCATATTCCTTCAATGGAATTGCCGTGGACTCCGGGCCAACTGGGAGGAGCTGCGGAGGCTCGCCTCATCCCGTTCCCCGTTAGCATTTTTTTTGCAGGAGACCATGCTAGGCGCGTGCCCCCTGCCTGCCCTCCCGGGGTATAAGGGTCTTGCGACCCAACCACCGCGGGACGGCCGGGCTGGGGGATGCGCGGTTTACACCCGGCATGATGTCTCCGTTCTTCCTTTCTCTTTAGATACCTCCTTTCAGGCAGTGGCTGTGCAGCTGCACCTGGATAGGAGGTATACTATCATTTCTGCGTACATTCCACCGTCAGCTGACTTCGACGCGGGGGACTTTCGCCGCGTCGTGGCACGGTTGCCGAGGCCCTATCTCTTGCTTGGAGATCTGAACGGCAGGCATCCTCTCTGGGGAGATTACTCCATAAATCCCAGGGGACAAGTCCTTGCCGATCTGATCGAAGAGCTTGAGATGGGTGTCCTAAACGTGGATGAGTTTACGCATCACTGTCCGAGAACCGCTTCATTTTCTTGCCTTGACCTATCTTTGTGCTCTTCGGATGCACAGCCTGATTTTGATTGGGGGGTGGTCGATGACCTCCATGGTAGTGATCACTTTCCCATTCAAATATCATTTTCAGGGCAACTGCCGCCTGAGAGACCACCTCGGTGGTGCTTGGCGCGGGCGCGGTGGCCTGCATTTCAGGAAATGACTGAATTCTCTATCTCAGTCAAGGAGTTTAGGTCGGTAGATGAGGCCGTCGAGTTCTTCTCCGGCAACCTCATCGCCGTGGGCCTGACTACTATTCCTAGGACGTCTGGCCGTTTTTGCACGTCGACCACTCCCATGGTGGTCGGCCGAGTGTGAGACGGCCCTCAAACAGAAGCGTTATGCCTACATGCGCTATAAGCGCCGCCCGAACGATTTCACCGTCGCTGAATTTCGTCGGGCTAGGGCTAGGTTCCGGTATATTTCGAAGCACGCCCGCCGCTCTTCTTGGCGGGCATACGTGTCTTCACTTAACGGGAAGACCCCTTTAGCTGAGGTGTGGAAGCGAGTCAAAAGGATTCGGGGCAAGTTCTCGCAGGACCCCCCTCCCGTTCTCCAGGAGAATGGGACCGCAATCTCGGACCCCGCGTCCGTGGCGGAATCCTTAGCGACCGCTTTTTCCGCATTCTCTAGCCGTGATGCTGCTCCGCCAGCATTCAATGCACGTCGTGATGTCGCGGAAGGCCGCCGGCTGGACTTTACCTCCAGAGGTAGAGAACCCTTCAACGACAAGTTTACTGTGAGTGAGTTGCGTTCCGCTCTCGCTTCGTGCGCGGACACCGCCCATGGTCCGGACGATGTCCCGTACGCCATGCTTCGACACCTGGGTGAGCGAGGCATGGCCTTTCTGTTAGATTTGTTCAACAGGATCTAGGTGGAAGGTCTTCTCCCAGACTCCTGGCGAATCGCTACTGTGCTCGCCTTTCGCAAACCGGGGAGAGATCACTCTACTCCGACCGGTTTCCGCCCAATCTCTCTAAACTCTTGGGTGTGTAAGTTGATGGAGAAATTGGTAAATGTTAGATTAGCCTATTTCCTGGACAGCGGAGGCCATCTGTCTTCTGCACAGTGCGGCTTCCGCAAGTTCCACTCCACGTCGGATGCTCTGCTCCGACTGGAAAATGCCGTCTGCGAGGCTTTCCTTCGTAGACAGCACTACGCTACGGTTTTTTTCGATCTGGAGAAGGCCTATGATACCGCATGGCGATACGGTATCATGGAGACTCTCCACACGATGGGGGTGAGGGGACGCCTCTCAATGTTTATATCTGAATTTTTGCGAGATCGTCGATTCCGCGTACGGGCGGGGGGTACTCTCCGGCCCAAAGGAGCAGGAAGAGGGTGTCCCTCAGGGAAGTTTCCTCAGTGTCACACTCTTTGCCCTGAGCATCAACGGCATCACCTCGGTGCTGCCGGAAGATGTTCTCGCTACGCTCTACGTGGACGACCTTTCGATCTCTTTTGGCGCGGCCCAGATGCCAACTCTGGAGCGTCGACTCCAAGAGGCATTGAACCGCGTCTCTCGCTATGCCGAAGCGCACAGGTTTCGGTTTTCTTTGGCCAAGACTAAGGTGGTGCACTTCTGCCGCCATCCACGGCTTCACCCCGACCCAGATTTGTTTCTTAAAGGGGTGCGCCTGGATGTGGTTGAGTCGCACCGTTTCCTTGGTCTTGTATTCGACCGACGCCTCACCTGGGAGGCTCATATTCGCAGCCTTAGGGTCTCTTGTACCCGCGCCATGGACATTCTCCGTTCCGTGACGTTCAGCGCTTGGGGCGCTGATAGGGCTACTGCCTTACTTTTTTATCGATCCTTTGTTCGTTCGAAGCTCGACTACGGATGCGAGTTTTATGCATCCGTAGCCGAGCGTTTATTGCGGAAGGTGGATTCGATCCACCACACCGGCCTTCGTCTTGCGACCGGTGCCTTCCGCACTTCACCCATTGAGAGCCTGTTGGTCGATGCTGGGGAGATGCCACTCGCTCTGCGCCGCGTGCAGTGTATCACTCGACTGTACGCGCGAGCCCGGCGCCTCCCTCAGTCGCCAACAGCTCTCACTGCATCCGCAGCTGATCTCGATGGTGCCTATGCCGTCGAGAGACGCCAGTCATACCCTAAGCCTTTTGGGTTTAGGGCCAGGAAACTCCTTCGAGAGGTAGATATCGCTCTCGCGCCTGTGGCGCCCCTGGTTTTGCCCAGGACGCCACCCTGGAGGGTTCCACATTTGGCTATTTGTCGCCACGCCTCTGCTCCCAAAGCTTGTACTGCGCCGGGAGTATTGCGTTCGACCTTTTTGGAGCACACATCGTGTCACGCTGGAACCGTGCCAGTGTATAGGGATGGCTCCAAGTCCCAAGAGCGGGTTGGCTTCCTCGCCGTATCCCCTCTGTTTGAAGTCAGCGGGGCTCTACCAGGCGCTGCGTCTTGCTTCACGGCCGAGCTGGTGGCAATACACCACTCGGTACGGGAGATTACGCGACGTGCCCGGTTCGGAGACCGGATTGTGATCTATAGCGACTCACAAAGCGCCCTGAGTGCTCTCGGGGCATTGGAATCTCCGCATCCCCTGGTTCGCGATATCCGTGACGCCTCGGTTTTTTGCGAGCCGGGCAGATGTCGAGATTATCTTCTGCTGGGTTCCTGGACATGTAGGAATTGCGGGGAATGAGGGCGCCAAAGAGTCCGCGAGGACTCTGCGACCGGACTAGCGTTTCGCTCTTCCTCACACCGACTACATGGCAGGAATACGGGCAGCTCTTCGGTCTGCCTGGCAAAGAAGATGGGAGACGGTCGAAGGGAACTTAAAGTTGCGTGCCATTGCGCCGCGACTGTTCCCATGGACCTATCCCCCAATGCCGCGGCGGCTTCAGGTTGCTTTCTGTCGTCTTCGAATCGGACACACGCGTGTGACGCATCGCTACTTGATGGAGCGCTCGCATGCGCCCTATTGCAACGACTGCGTCGTCCCCCAGACTGTTCGGCATATTCTTGTCGAATGTCCCAGTCTGGGTGATCTTCGCGCACGATACCTGTCTCGGTACCGGGATGGGCGGGGTCGCTACCGCCTGTCCCTTGTACTCGGGACGAGTGCGTGCACCATGACTGGTGGACTTATTGACTTTTGGGGGGAGGCCGGCCTTCTCCCCTTTATTTAAGGTTCCTTTTTTTTGTTATTGTTTTGTTTGTAGGTTGCAATCTCATGCACCGGGGTGAGGGGGATCTCCCCCCGCTGCCGGAGATTGCTTCGATTGTTAAGTTTTTCCAATTTATATCATTAAGTTTTCATATTTTTACTTTAAAGTACCCTAGTTCTAGGCTGTCGGGTTTTTCGGCGACTTATGCCCAAGTGGGTAGTTGCCAGATGGGCTCCATAAAATTAAAAAAAAATGATCTCGATGGTGCCTATGCTGCCGAGAGACGCCAGTCATACCCTAAGCCCTTTGGGTTTAGGGCTAGGAAACTCCTTCGAGAGGTAGATATAGCTCTCGGGCCGGTGGCGCCCCTGGTTCTGCCCAGGACGCCACCCTGGAGGGTACCACATTTGGCTATTTGTCGCCACGCCTCTGCTCCCAAAGCTTGTACTGCGCCGGGAGTATTGCGTTCGACCTTTTTGGAGCACACATCGTGTCACGCTGGAACCGTGCCAGTGTATAGGGATGGCTCCAAGTCCCAAGAGGGGGTGGGCTTCCACGCCGTATCCCCTCTGTTTGAAGTCAGCGGGGCTCTACCAGGCGCTGCGTCTGTCTTCACGGCCGAGCTGGTGGCAATACACCACTCGGCACGGGAGATTACGCGACGTGCCCGGTTCGGAGACCGGATTGTGATCTATAGCGACTCACAAAGTGCCCTGAGTGCTCTCGGGGCATTGGAATCTCCGCATCCCCTGGTTCGCGAAATCCGTGACGCCACGGTTTTGGCGAGCCGGGCAGATGTCGAGATTATCTTCTGCAGGGTTCCTGGACATGTAGGAATTGCGGGGAATGAGCGCGCCAAAGAGTCCGCGAGGACTCTGCCACCGGACCAGCGTTTCGCTCTTCCTCACGCCGACTACATGGCAGGAATACGGGCAGCTCTTCGGACTGCTTGGCAAAGAAGATGGGAGACGGTCGAAGGGAACTTAAAGTTGCGTGCCATTGCGCCGCGACTGTTCCCATGGACCTATCCCCCAATGCCGCGGCGGCTTCAGGTTGCTTTCTGTCGTCTCCGAATCGGACACACTCGTGTGACGCATCGCTATTTGATGGAGCGCTCGCCTGCGCCCTATTGCAACGACTGCGTCGTCCCCCAGACTGTTCGGCACATTCTTGTCGAATGTCCCAGTCTGGGTGATCTTCGCGCACGATACCTGTCCCAGTACCGGGATGGGTGGGGTCGCTACCGCCTGTCCCTTGTGCTCGGTTCAGATTCGTGCACATTGACTTGTGGACTTGTTGACTTCTTGGGGGAGGCCGGCCTTCTCCCTATTATTTAAGCTCCTGCGCCGGGGGGACCTCTTCCCGACGCACCAGCTTGCTTCCTTTCCCCCTTTTGGGGTGTTGTTTTTTTTTCTCTTTAATTTTCTTTTAAAGTAGCCTAGAACTAGGCCAGTTTTAATACGGCGACTAATGCCCAAGTAGGCAGTCGCCAGATGAGCTCTTAAAAAAAAAAAATAAATAATCGTGTGACGCATCGCTATTTGATGGAGCGCTCGCCTGTGCCCTATTGCGACGAATGCGTCGTCCCCCAGACTGTTCGGCACATTCTTGTCGAATGTCCCAGTCTGGGCGATCTTGGCGCACGTTACTGGTCCTGGGATGGGCGGGGTCGCTACCGCCTGTCCCATGTACTCGGGACGAGTGCGTGCACCATGACTGGTGGACTTGTTGACTTTTGGGGGGAGGCCGACCTTCTCCCTTGTATTTAACTTGTTTTTTTTGTTATTGTTTGTTTTTGTTTTGTTTGTAGGTTGCATGCTCCTGCGCCAGGGGGAAGGGGACCTCCCCCCGATGCCGGAGCTTGCTCCCTGATTGTTATCCCCTTTTTATTGATGTTTCTGTTAAAATTTTTATTTTAAAGTAGCCTAGAACTGGGCTGTTTGTTTGCAGTGACGTATGCTCAAGTGGGTAGTCACCAGATAGCCCCTTTAAAAAAAAAAATTATTTCCTGCTATGATAAAAGTGTAAAAAGCTGTACATGCTTTAAATTCTTATTTCCCTAATGCATTTTTCTTTTTCTAAATTAAGAAAAAACATAATTGAAAGTAGTTTAATGTCTGCCTACTATGATCTTTTAAGAAGAGTAGCTCCCAAGGTGTTTCTTTGATTTGGATTTTCCTAGCCAATTTTGTTAATTTTTCTTGATAGGTTCTGAAGAAACGGAAGTGGTTTTGGATCTCAGTGGAAGAAGACTAAAACGACTTGAAAGAGCTCCGCTTAATCAGACTTTTGCAACTGCTCTAGTCCTTGACAATAACCATCTTCAGAACCTTGCAAATCTTGATAGCTATGGAGAACTGGAACGGGTAGGCATTTCTCTATGAATTTTGAACTAGAATTTTTTAACCCATTTATCCAGGAGGGGGGGGGGGGAGAATGCTCAGGACAGTTGCGTGATCTACCAGTCCCTAATACCACAAATTTTCTCCCCATGGCTACCTTCTGTATCTTCCTTACATATTGATATAACTTAATATTTGTAAGAATACTCTTTAAAAACTACCATGACCTACAAAGGGATCTCATATGTAGCATTAGCATCTGAAAAAATTGTGTGCCCTCCTGGCCCCAATACCCACAGTTTATCTTAACCTCATTGCCACCAAGATGATCTGCGACTATATATCTTCCACATATTTTCACTTTCTTTACAGCTCCTTACTTTCTGCATGATATGGTCTCATTGTTATTGCATTTCAAAATCAAGAGAAAAAAAAAGTATTATGATGCGAATGTCTCCCTGATTTTTCTCCTTACTTTTCAGGAATAAGTAACTAGTTTCTTGTTCTTCATTTTCCCCTTTTTACATGTTTATTTTCCTATGCATCCCATGTGATAAGGCATTGGATTTTGGTTATTTTCCTATCCATCCAATGTGGATAAGTCATTTGATTTCCACACATTCCCCTGCAAGGGGGTGTCAGGTGTAACATGGAAACCATACTGCAGCTGACATCTGAGGATTGTGTCCATGCCTCAACACTGCCAGATTTCCCTCTTAGACTTATTGCCTGCAGGAGGACCTGTAGCTATATATCCTCCACATATACAGGCTATGACTTAGCCAAGTGGAAGCACCACTTACAATTTTAGTGTAGTTATGCTACAGTGGGTGTGGTTAGTCACCAGATGGAGTCCCCATTCAGGTCAATTTCTTGGTGGCTCTTATATGCATTAGACCCCCCCCCCCCTCCTCCTGCTTCGGAATCGACATGAATCAGTAGGAAGCCCCCACTGAGAAATTAAGCTTTCTCAAACAAGTGCAGATCAAGGGTAAAAATCCTACCATTTGAAACAAATCTTCGACTTATTTTCACTACTATCACAATCACTCTCTTTACAAATCTTATTTTACAGACTTTCTGCAGGAGATGCCTTCGTTTGTTTGGGTTTAAATTTTATATAGTAAAAAAAATGTCTTGGATAGTCATGGGTTTGAATCCTGGCAAGAGTAGATGTTCCAAATATTGATAGAGCAGCTGCCACTCGGGTAGTGGGTTGACTCTGGGTATATGCAACGCACACTACCAATCATAACACTCCTCTCTCTTCACGTACAAACACATGCCACTTCTATCCTGAAATTTCCAAAAGTTGTTTTTTTTGTATCCATATCCCTGACATGGAATGGGTGGCCATGTCCTGGGCCATGAGTGATTCTGTGTTTGCTGGTTGGTGGTGAAATGCAGTTTTGCTCCCCTTTCTTAACCTATCCATTCAATGAGTACCAGTCTGGTGCCCTCTCACTTGCCAACAATTGTCATTATATAAATTTTATTAGCTGTTTGTAGGACCTCATCCATGATTGAAAAGGGACAGGTGACACAAATAAATTCTTAATTACTTACTCATAGCTAAAAATGGGCTTCATTTTTAATACTTCTGTTAAAAAAATGGATTTTTTCCTCCTTAGCATTTAAAGCACAATAGCCATGAGGCTATATTATGCAGAAAGTTCATAAGGAAGTGAAAATGTGTGGAAGAATTATAGCCGCAGATCCTCTTGCAAGCATTCAGTCTGGTAGAGCAAACTGCCAGTGTTGAGGTAAGAAAATGGAACCAAAATGCATATTAGATATATTAGTTTGCTGATGCGATGGTCCATCTTTTAAATTTTTTTTTAAAGAGGACAAATCAGTAACTATAGCTCCCCTTCTTTATCCAGCATCAAAGAATAGAAGTAACTTGATTAGTAGGTTTCAATTATTAAAATATTCATCGTCTTCCTAGAGAATGACCTTTAGTTGCTTTTAGTAAAATGCTAAGAACAGTCCTAGAAAACTATTGATAGGTTTTAGTGCATTACTGGGATGTAATAGCATTGGAATAATGTAAATTATTTCTCTTTTAATATATGAACTCAATTTCTGTCTGGTCAAGCTGTTTCTTTCATAAATACCACAGGGTGGGAATCTATGAAAATAATCTTGTTTGGTTGATACTAATGACATATTTGATTTCAGCTATCAATTGCCAATAATCAAATTGTGAGAATGTACTGGTTTGCTCGTATGTACTCACTGAGAATTTTGAATTTGCCAAATAATAATATAGTTCAGATTGAAGGGCTTCGAGAGCTTCATCATTTAATACATCTCAATTTATCAGGAAATAATTTAAAGGTAAGTAGCTTTTGATGTATGTTTATATGCATATATATATATATATATATATATGTGGTTTAATATATATATATATATATATATATATATATATATATATATATATATATATATATATATATATATATATATATATATATATATATATATATATATATATATATATATATATATATATTAATATATATTAATATATTAATATATTAATATATTAATATATTAATATATTAATATATTAATATATTAATATATTAATATATTAATATATTAATATATTAATATATTAATATATATATATTAATATATTAATATATATATATATATATATATATATATATATATATATATATATATATATATATATATATATATATATATATATATATATATATATATATATATATATATATATATATATATATATATATATATATATATATATATATATATATATATATATATATATATATATATATATATATATATATATATATATATATATATATATATTAATATATTAATATATTAATATATTAATATATTAATATATTAATATATTAATATATTAATATATTAATATATTTATATATTTATATATTTATATATTTATATATTAAACCACATTCTCCGAAGACAATTTAATTCAGAACAGTTTTGGTGTATCTCACACCCTTTTTCAACTGACACTGGGTAGAAAATATAAGAGAAGTGCATATAAGCATAACACAAGATCCCCTCTTTTCCCCCAATCCCCTACTTGTGGCTAATCTGGGGGGGGGGGGTTAAGCTTAAACATATTGAAGGGCTGACATTTTACTATTTTGTTTATTTGCTTTCTTATTACAGGATTAAAAGAAAATTGACCCTCAGATAGATTTAAATTAGGAACTGACGATATCAAGCTCGATTCTACGATTCTTCTCTTAACATAGTTAGCTGATTTAAATACCATTTTACTTCCATTGAAATCGATCGTATGATTATTGTCTCTAACATGGCAAAATATTCCACTGCTTTCGCTGCCCACTCTAATATCTCTTTTGTGTTCGTACAATCTCTTGTCTAGATTTCTCCCCATTTTCCCTATATAAACTTTATGGCAATCGTTGCATGGTATTGCATATACTCCTATGTTATGATGTTCTTTGGGTTTTGAGGGGAGGCTGGATTTCTCCCTTTTATTTAACTAGGTTTTGTTTTGTTTTTGTTGTTTTCTTTGTAGGTCGCACGCTTCTGCTGGAGCTTGCTTCCTAATCATTGTCATCTTCCCTTTTTATTGTTGTTTTGTTTTCAAATTTTTATTTTAAACTAGCCTAGAGCTAGGCTGTTTGATTGCAGCAACTTATGCCCAAGTGGGCAGTCGCCAGATAGCTCCTTAAAAAACAAAACAAAAACAAAACAATTCATTTAAATTTGTTACTCATATATTGTGTTCTTGTCCATGAAACATTAATCACCAGGCATAACAAAATAGCAAGCCCAAAATAACAATGAAATATCATCATGAAACATTAATCCAACACCTGTTTCTTGCCCTCTCAGACAAAACAGACAAATCCTAAAGAAACAAACACACTTAAAGTGTCCAACTAGCAATCAAATCACTTAAAAACTCCAAAGCAACTGGCCTGACAACATATCAAACATCTACCTCAAGCACCTAAGAAACACAGCAATTACAGACATTTTTAATCACTTCTGACTCAACAACATAACCCATCAATCTTAAAAACAGGACATATCCCAATTCTCAAATCAGGTAAGCCCCCAACACATCCAAACTCCTACTAGCTCACTTCACTCCTATGCACCCTATCTAAAACATTATAAAAACTTGTACACCAAAGAATCAGAGACCAGTCCACCACAACCCTCCTAACCAACCTCAGACAACACATCCTAGATTGCTTCAATGAGCAATGCCCTCCTGCATTCACCATCCTCACAGCAATCAATATAAAAAAAAGCCTTGGGTACAGTACCCAAAACACATCCTGACACACAAGATCCTAAACTTAACCTTACAAAAAAGCCTCACAAACTTTTATCATTGGCATACAAGAACAAGTAATACACATATCACACATTAAACAACTCTACAACGGAGTTCTCCAAGGAGCAATTCTCTCTCCCCTACTCTTCAACCTCTCCACTCAGGACATACCACATTATAGGGTGGGTCATACTTTGGGGCAACCATATATTTTCATTAAATCCTTTAATGAGGGGTGCTTAAATGATAGATTTTCCAGTGTATATTTTTAAAAAGAACTTGATTTTGTTATACAATTTCTCCTACCCACATCAATTTCCATTCAAATAATTTTTTTTTTTTTGTCACAAGCTTATGTAACCTATTTTTATTTAATTCAAGTACACACAAACACAAAGTAACCTCAAATTTACATGTTTATTGAGTGAGAAAATTGTATGCAAAGCTCCACATATAGCTGCATGGGTCACTTTGGGTCATATTCAAAAGTTAAACTTCACCAGAGCACACAAATCTTGCTTTGACTCATTCCTGGACATCAGACGTCTACTTGTCTCTTGTGCCCTGATTCCTCCATCCCTCTTTTCATGTGAGAAATAGTTGGAAGAAGCCTCAGTCACCATTCTTACAACCCTCCCAATGCTCTGTGTGACAAGGCCAGTCAGGTACTTTCATCCCCATAAGGGGTCTGGCAATTTGCCTTCCTGGCTGCCGTGCTGATGGGTTCAGCGCCCCGTCCAGCCACAGCTTAGCCTCTTCTTGTTCTTTTCTTAAATTTTGTTTCTGGGAGGTCTTAGCACTGCAGTCCAGAGAATCTCTGTTATGCGGCTCTGCTGTTTTTAAAATGACAGTGGGAGTGTTACCCCGTCGGCTGTATGGACGCTCTTTGGACTCGCATGCCTTGGACCCTGACAGTAGACGCTTTGATCCATTTGGGTCAGAAGTTGACCCTGAGTTGGATTACAACCGATTTTTAGTCTTGAAAGTGAATGATAGTCCTCTTAGTAAGGCTGACATCTTCGACGTCTACAAGGATTTTGTTGAGAAATGTGGCGAACCTGCCCAAATGTGGCCATGTAATGATGATGCATTGATAGTCAAGGCAAAATCAAGCAAGCAGCATCAGCGAAGTAAGACCCTACAGTCTTTAGCGTCTGTAGACATGTCCTCTTCTTCGCACCTGACATTTAACACCAGTAAAGCTGTTATCCAATCAGGAGAGTTAATAGATTATGATGTTGACAGGCTGATATCAAAACTTACCAATCAGAAGGTTGTAAGTCCCCACCACATTTCCAGATTTGTGAATCGTGCTAGGTTACCTACCGCCACCATAATCCTGACCTTCAACAGATTGGAACTGCCCAAGTACGTTAAGGCTGGTTATCTTAACATCCCAGTCAAGCCTTACATTGAAAACCCATGACGATGCTTCCATTGCCACGCTTTGGCCATGTAAGCAAGTTTTGTAAACAGGCAAGGTTGTGTGTGAATTGTGGATCAGATTATCATGGGATGCCCTGTTCTAAACAGCAGTGCTGCCCTAACTCTGGTGGAGAACACCCTGCAACATCACAGCAATGCACTTTCTTTGTCTATGAGAGAGATTTCATTGCCATTAGAAACAAGTACAGGGTCGGTTTTAAAGAGGGCAGAAGAAGAGTAAATGAGTTAAATGTTCAACCTGGTGTGAGCTTTTCTGATGCACTGCGTTCTACTGGGCCAAAGAAAGGGAGAAGCCAGAGACCTCCTACTGGTTCTCCTGTGCCTGACCAGGTAAAAAGTCCTCCCCATCCTAAATGTACATCTCCTTGGGATGAACACTCTTGGTCAGCACCTAACAGTGCTTCTGAGGCTACCAACAAGAAGAGGAACCTTCCATCCTCTCCTGGTTCCCCAAGGGTTGTTAAACACCTTGCTACTGCTCCAGAACATGTAGATGTTGATCATGTTGGTCTTCAGGTGGTATCCATTCCACCTCTGGACATTCACCCTGCCCCTAAAGGACCAAGCTCTTCTTCAGCTCCAAAGCCAGTTATCACTCCCCCTCCCCTTGTTGATACTGCTTTGGAATTCCTTCGATCCCTGAATGAGAAGGAACCAACCCTTACTCCTTCCCAGGAGCCAGCTGTTATAGAGGTTACCCCCTCATCTGAGGAGGACTCTCAAAAACTGACTCATTGTTCTCTATCAGCATTGAATTCACAACTTTTGCCAATGTCCTCGCCACCACCATCACCTATACGATCCTAATCAATACCACCAGCTGTGTCAACATCGTCTGTTCTCCTGACACCTGAACTGACCCCTGGAGTTGCTTCCATCTCTGCTTCTCCAGTGAATAAAGTTCTCTCTTACAGCCACTTATCAAAATCTGATGCGCCACCTCTTAAAGAAAAACCAAAGGCAAAACTCAAGCTTCTGATGCCTCCTTTGTCATACTCCAAGCCTAAGGCTAGTGTGACATGAACTACTTCCACTGGTAGTTCAAATCCAAAATCTCCTAACCCTAAGGGTAGGAAGAGAAGAAATCTACTGTTATGCTTAAACGGTAACAATGTTTCCAATTATTCATTGGAACCTCCAAGGTCTCTTTCCTAAATGGGAAGAGTTCAAGCTTTTACTTAAGGATTACAATCTCGATTATATTGCTTTACAGGAGTCTTGCTTGGGTGCCTGCAGAGTACTCAACATTTCGGGTTTGTGGGATATTATAAGAACCCCGGAGAAGCAATTCATCGTTCTGCTTTCTGCTGTTTTTTTGTTAACAACAGGGTTCTCCACAACCAGCTCTCTCTTAACACAGACCTGCGATCAGTTGCTGCCCGCCTGTTTTCCAGTTGCCATTATTCAGTCTGTTCGCTTTATCTTCCTCCTGGCGAGGAAAGAGATACAGCTGTTTTAGCTACAAAGTTAGCTAATTTAATTTCTCAACTCCCTCCTCTCTTTTTATTGATTGGTGACTTTAATGCTCGACACCCTCTTTTGGGGGGACCATGATAACAACCCTAGATGAAATATGATTGATAGATTTCTGGGCACTAATGATGGTCTGCTTTCTTAACAATGGCAGCCACACATCATTTCACATCCAGATGGAACAGCTTTACATGTGTGGACTTGTCTCTCTGTTCACCAAGCTGTAGAGCTCATTTTGACTGGGCAGTGGATCCTGACTTGCGATGCAGTGATCACTTTCCCATTGTAATAACACCATGTACATTTAGTCCTCCTCCACCACCTAGCAAAAGATGGAATACAAAAAAAGTAAACTGGCCTAAGTTCAGGCACCTCTCGAGCCATGATGGGTCCTTCCCTCATGAAGATATTGAAGTGGCTATTGATGACCTTCTAGCCCACGGCGATTATGCAGCTAATTCCTCCATCCCGTGCTCCGGCTCAACTGCCCCGTAAGGGGCGCGGCGATTTGCCATCCTGGCCGCCGTGCTGACGGGATCCAGCGCCCCGTCCGGCCCCAGCTTAGCCTCTCTTCCTTCCTTCAGATAGCCTGTATTCCTATCCTACCTCGTCGCTTTTCATACAACCTCTCCCACAACTTTCTCTGGTCAGCCTCTAATTTCACAGGGTAGAAGCTGACCTTCTTCTCAGCCAATCGTCCCAGATCGGGGCTGAGGGGGAAGGGGACAATGTCCCCTAACCCCTGAGCTCCGGTCTGGGGTGGTTGGCTTTTAACAACCTGCTTCATCCCCACCCATACCTTCCTGACATCCCTTTTCCTCTCGTCTTCAAAATCTATCCATTTTACGCTGTGTTCAAGGTGGAGCCACCATGCCGAAGGACTGCCAGGCCACCAGGCGGGAGGGGTGGTCCCAAATGGCGGCGCCTGGCTCTGCCGGGCCTGTAAGCACCTCTTGCAGTGCGGGCTACTGCAAGAGGTGGTGAGCGATTGCGTCCCGTAAAACAAAGAGGGTCACCATGCCCAATGATGAAACAAAAAAAACATCTCCCCTTAATTCCCCCTATAACAACAACGGAGCCACCCTCGTGCAGCTCCACAGAAAAGATGGAGGTCCCCCCCCCTGTGCTTGCGCAGGGGACCCTCCATACCTCTTCAACCGGAGAGGAGGCTTACTCCTCTCCTTCGCCTACGGGTGCAGGGGACTCCCCCTCACCCCCTTCTCTGGAGGTGCTTTCGGGCACCTCCCTTTTCCCAGCGGCAGTCCCCTCTTTTCTTTCCAAGGGGACTGCCAAGAAAGCCAGCAGGCAGCCCTTAGCCAGCCGCTCCCCATCAAAGCGGCTCGGTAGGGCAAACCCCCTTAGGGGGGAGAGGCAAGCCAGGCCCCTTCGGTCGCTTCCCTCAAAAGACCTGCTGGCAAAAATATTAAACCTTGCCAGGGTCAAGGCCTGTGCCTGCCCAAACAAGACTGGCGACACTGCCAAGGGGACCTGCAATGTCCTGGGAGGGGATGGCCAACTGGAGGCCCCTCCCGTGATAGACATGGTCCTTGAGGAGACCCATCCTCAGACGGTAGGGCCTTCCATGGGGGGGAATTCGGGCTCGGCGCCAAGCACCGAACCCGAGTCCGCCCCTATGCAAGGTCCTCCTCAAATGGCTGAGGGCTCCGAGGCAGTAGAAGGAGGGGAGGGATCTCCTCCGACAGGTGCCCCTATGACAACCAGGACCTTCTCCATTTCGGAGAGGGACCTGGCTGAGGCCGGTCCATCTGGCCTGGGGGCTTCTGCCGGCGGAGGTGAAAAGCGGATTCATTCCCCGCCCTCCTCTCCAAAAAAGAAAAAGACTAAAAAGACTAAAAGGACGAAAAAGACTCGGGGCTCCTCTCCATCCGCGGGGGCTGCAGGGACGGATGGGTCTGCTGCCACTTTGGTAGGCGACCAAGCCAAGATCGGCACATCCGGCCCCTCTACCCCCTCGTGTGCGGAGCCCCTGACTAAGACCAAAAGTGCACAGGGCGGAGCCTCGATGACATCGGGGCCCCTGATTCAGAGGTTACCTGGCGTTTTCGAGCCCGCTGGCTTCAAACGCTTCCTCGTAATTCGCTCCACTGATGGCACCATGTTGTCCAAGGGCAACATGATCCATCAGAGGAGAGGATTAGCTAGTGCAATTGGTAGAGAGCCGAAGGTAACCCGTTTCTCGGACGGGAGCCTTCTGGCGAATGCGGCGAATCCCGCCGAGGCGGCCAAGATAAGTGCTCTTCGGACACTTCATGGCACCCCGGTGAGTATGACGCCGCACTCTACCATGAACTTTGTAAAAGGAGTAGTTTATGCGAGGGAACTCGTTGACTACTCCATAGAAGACATCACCCTAGAGCTGGCCGACCATGGGGCGGTCAAGGTCGAACGTGTGATGAGAAAACAGGGAGGGGCCTCGAAACCCACCCCTACACTCTTTGTCACGTTCGACTGTGACAAGCTCCCTGAGTCGGTGCGTGCCGGTTGGTACCGCTACCGCGTGAAGGCATTCGTGCCACTGCCGCGGCGGTGCTATTACTGTCACCGCTTCGGCCACACGAATCGATCATGTAGACGTGCAAAATCGGGGTCACCCGAAGTCTGTGTAAATTGCTCCAAGGTCGCACACGATAAGTCCAAATCGTGTGTGGCGAAGTGTATCAATTGCGGAGAGCCGCACCCTGCTTCTTCGAAGCAATGTGGTGCATATCTCCTTGAGAAAGAAATCCTGGCCGTTCAGGCCCAGGATCGACTCTCATTCCGCGAGGCTAAGGACTTGGTCCTGGCGCGCCCGGCTCTGCCTGGGACGTCATATGCCTCAATAGTTAGAAAAGCACCCTCTGCTCCTGGCCCATCCAGGCCAACGAGCACGGTTGTTTCCGCGCCCATTCGGAGCCCTTCTGCGGGCTCTACTACACCCGGGCGCTCCCCTGGTAGAGCTGGCGGCAAAAAGGGTTCACACCCAGCCCCGGCTAATACCAGGGCTCCCCCCTCTTCCCCCAGCGTGACCGTTTCCCGTAAGGCGAAACGGCCACGCGCCTCCACAGAGTCGTTAGACTCACAGGAGGCAACACCCCTGAAGATGGTCGCTAGGCCATCTTCCGGGGTTCCTAAAGCTGTTCCCCAAAAGGAGGACAGCAACAAAGGAGCTTCGGCCCCTTCGCCCACGCCCCGAGGTGGAGCGAGTGGCTCGGAGACGGTGGTTCCTCGAAAAGAGGGCCCCCCGCCTCCCAAGCCGCAACGCCCGCCTAAGGTTTCGAGGCGGAGGGAGGAAAAGACTCGCATGGCGAGCCCAACCTCCCCCAATAAGTCCTCGAAGGCGACAGCGCTTTGTCCGGCCAACAGCGCCCGGGGTTCTGCCCCCGGGAAGCGTACGGCCATTCCCGTGAGGGTTTTCAATTCGAGGAGGGCCCCCGCGTCTCCTCCGAGCTAGGCCTGGAGGGCATATTCCTTCAATGGAATTGCCGTGGACTCCGGGCCAACTGGGAGGAGCTGCGGAGGCTCGTCTCGTCCCGTTCCCCGTTAGCTATTTTTTTGCAGGAGACCATGCTAGGCGCGTGCCCGCTGCCTGCCCTCCCGGGGTATAAGGGTCTTGCGACCCCACCACCGCGGGATGGCCGGGCTGGGGGATGCGCGGTTTACACCCGGCATGATGTCTCCGTTCTTCCTTTCTCTTTAGATACCTCCTTTCAGGCAGTGGCTGTGCAGCTGCACCTGGATAGGAGGTATACTATCATTTCTGCGTACATTCCACCGTCAGCTGACTTCGACGCGGGGGACTTCCGCCGCCTCGTGGCACGGTTGCCGAGGCCCTATCTCTTGCTTGGAGATCTGAACGGCAGGCATCCTCTCTGGGGAGATTACTCCATAAATCCCAGGGGACAAGTCCTTGCCGATCTGATCGAAGAGCTTGAGATGGGTGTCCTAAACGTGGATGAGTTTACGCATCACTGTCCGAGAACCGCTTCATTTTCTTGCCTTGACCTATCTTTGTGCTCTTCGGATGCACAGCCTGATTTTGATTGGGGGGTGGTCGATGACCTCCATGGTAGTGATCACTTTCCCATTCAAATACCCTTTTCAGGGCAACTGCCGCCTGAGAGACCACCTCGGTGGTGCTTGGCGCGGGCGCGGTGGCCTGCATTTCAGGAAATGACTGAATTCTCTATCTCAGTCGAGGAGTTTAGGTCGGTAGATGAGGCCGTTGAGTTCTTCTCCGGCAACCTCATCGCCGTAGGCCTGACTACTATTCCTAGGACGTCTGGCCGTTTTGCACGCCGACCACTCCCATGGTGGTCGGCCGAGTGTGAGACGGCCCTCAAACAGAAGCGTTATGCCTACATGCGCTATAAGCGCCGCCCGAACGATTTCACTGTCGCTGAATTTCGTCGGGCTAGGGCTAGGTTCCGGTATATTTCGAAGCACGCCCGCCGCTCTTCTTGGCGGGCATACGTGTCTTCACTTAACGGGAAGGCACCTTTAGCTGAGGTGTGGAAGCGAGTCAAAAGGATTCGGGGCAAGTTCTCGCAGGACCCCCCTCCCGTTCTCCAGGAGAATGGGACCGCAATCTCGGACCCCGCGTCCGTGGCGGAATCCTTAGCGACCGCTTTTTCTGCATTCTCTAGCCGTGATGCTGCTCCGCCAGCATTCAATGCACGTCGTGATGTCGCGGAAGGCCGCCGGCTGGACTTTACCTCCAGAGGCGGAGAACCCTTCAACGACAAGTTTACTGTGAGTGAGTTGCGTTCCGCTCTCGCTTCGTGCGCGGACACCGCCCATGGTCCGGACGATGTCCCGTACGCCATGCTTCGACACCTGGGTGAGCGAGGCATGGCCTTTCTGTTAGATTTGTTCAACAGGATCTGGGTGGAAGGTCTTCTCCCAGACTCCTGGCGAATCGCTACTGTGCTCTCCTTTCTCAAGCCGGGGAGAGATCACTCTACTCCGACCGGTTTCCGCCCAATCTCTCTAACCTCTTGCGTGTGCAAGTTGATGGAGAAATTGGTAAATGTTAGATTAGCCTATTTCCTGGACAGCGGAGGCCATCTGTCTTCTGCACAGTGCGGCTTCCGCAAGTTCCACTCCACGTCGGATGCTCTGCTCCGACTGGAAAGTGCCGTCTGCGAGGCTTTCCTTCGTAGACAGCACTACGCCACGGTGTTTTTTGATCTGGAGAAGGCCTATGATACCGCATGGCGATACGGTATCATGGAGACTCTCCACACGATGGGGGCGAGGGGACGCCTCCCAATTTTTATATCTGAATTTTTGCGAGATCGTCGATTCCGCGTTCGGGTGGGGGGAGCCCTCTCCGGCCCAAAGGAGCAGGAAGAGGGTGTCCCGCAGGGAAGTGTCCTCAGTGTCACACTCTTTGCCCTGAGCATCAACGGCATCACCTCGGTGCTGCCGGAAGATGTTCTCGCTACGCTCTACGTGGACGACCTTTCGATCTCTTTTGGCGCGGCCCAGATGCCAACTCTGGAGCGTCGACTCCAGGAGGCATTGAACCGCGTCTCTCGCTATGCCGAAGCGCACAGGTTTCGGTTTTCTTTGGCCAAGACTAAGGTGGTGCACTTCTGCCGCCATCCACGGCTTCACCCCGACCCAGATTTGTTTCTTAATGGGGTGCGCCTGGATGTGGTTGAGTCGCACCGTTTCCTTGGTCTTGTATTCGACCGACGCCTCACCTGGGAGGCTCATATTCGCAGCCTTAGGGTCTCTTGTACCCGCGCCATGGACATTCTCCGTTCCGTGACGTTCAGCGCTTGGGGCGCTGATAGGGCTACCGCCTTACTTTTTTATCGATCCTTTGTTCGCTCGAAGCTCGACTACGGATGCGAGTTTTATGCATCCGCAGCCGAGCGTTTATTGCGGAAGGTGGATTCGATCCACCACACCGGCCTTCGCCTTGCGACCGGTGCCTTCCGCACTTCCCCCATTGAGAGCCTGTTGGTCGATGCTGGGGAGATGCCACTCGCTCTGCGCCGCGTGCAGTGCATCACTCGCCTGTACGCGCGAGCCCGGCGCCTCCCTCAGTCGCCAACAGCTCTCACTGCATCCGCAGCTGATCTCGATGGTGCCTATGCCGCCGAGAGACGCCAGTCATACCCTAAGCCCTTTGGGTTTAGGGCCAGGAAACTCCTTCGAGAGGTAGATATAGCTCTCGGGCCGGTGGCGCCCCTGGTTCTGCCCAGGACGCCACCCTGGAGGGTACCACATTTGGCTATTTGTCGCCACGCCTCTGCTCTCAAAGCTTGTACTGCGCCGGGAGTATTGCGTTCGACCTTTTTGGAGCACACATCGTGTCACGCTGGTACCGTGCCAGTGTATACGGATGGCTCCAAGTCCCAAGAGGGGGTCGGCTTCCACGCCGTATCCCCTCTGTTTGAAGTCAGCGGGGCTCTACCAGGCGCTGCGTCTGTCTTCACGGCCGAGCTGGTGGCAATACACCACTCGGTACGGGAGATTACGCGATGTGCCCGGTTCGGAGACCGGATTGTGATCTATAGCGACTCACAAAGCGCCCTGAGTGCTCTCGGGGCATTGGAATCTCCGCATCCCCTGGTTCGCGATATCCGTGACGCCACGGTTTTGGCGAGCCGGGCAGATGTCGAGATTGTCTTCTGCTGGGTTCCTGGACATGTAGGAATTGCGGGGAAAGAGCGCGCCGATGAGGGCGCCAAAGAGTCCGCGAGGACTCTGCGACCGGACCAGCGTTTCGCTCTTCCTCACACCGACTACATGGCAGGAATACGGGCAGCTCTTCGGACTGCTTGGCAAAGAAGATGGGAGACGGTCGAAGGGAACCTAAAGTTGCGTGCCATTGCGCCGCGACTGTTCCCATGGACCTATCCCCCAATGCCGCGGCGGCTTCAGGTTGCTTTCTGTCGTCTCCGAATCGGACACACTCGTGTGACGCATCGCTATCTGATGGAGCGCTCGCCTGCGCCCTATTGCAACGACTGCGTCGTCCCCCAGACTGTTCGGCACATTCTTGTCGAATGTCCCAGTCTGGGTGATCTTCGCGCACGATACCTGTCCCAGTACCAGGATGGGCGGGGTCGCTACCGCCTGTCCCTTGTGCTCGGGACAGATTCGTGCACATTGACTTGTGGACTTATTGACTTCTTGGGAGGGGCCGGCCTTCTCCCTATTATTTAAGCAAGGTTTGTTTGTTGTTATTTTTTGTATTTGTTTTTTTTGTTTTTTGTTTGTTTTTTTCCTTTAGTTGCACGCTCCTGCGCCGGGGGGACCTCTCCCCGACGCACCAGCTTGCTTCCTTTCCCCCTTTTGGGGTGTTGTTTTTTTTTTGTTTTTTTTGTTTGTTTTTTTTTCTCTTTAATTTATTTTAAAGTAGCCTAGAACTAGGCCAGTTTTAATACGGCGACTAATGCCCAAGTAGGCAGTCGCCAGATGAGCTCATTAAAAAAAAAAAAAAATCCGGCTCAACTGCTCATGGACCACAATTGCCCTGGTGGTCTGCTGAATGCTCGAAAGTTGTCACTGAATGTAAACAGGCTTGCTGAGGTTACCATCGGTGCCCCACAATGGTAATGAAACTTGCTTGTAACTGAGCAAGGCCAGCACCGCCACCCACCCTTCAACCAGCTCGAAAGACCTCATTGGATGGTTACATCGCATCGATATGTTGGCAGACCCCTGTAGACAAAATCTGGAAGAGGGTCAAAAAGGTATTGGGGAAATCCAATGGCTTTACAGCTCCCAACATTGTTCAGGCCGGAGAACTGTTGGGAGACTTGTCCCATATATTCCTATGTTTTGGCCGCATCGTTTGCTAATATTTCAAGCCCAGACAACTATTCCATCCAATTCCAGCGCTTTAGGCTCAAACAGGAGCAGCATCCTATCAACTTTATGGAGCCTAACATGAATAATGAGCCCTATAACCAGCTCTTTTCTATCCACAAACTCCATAATGCACTGAAGCACTGTGCATCCACTGCACCCAGATTGGATGGCATTTCCTATGATATGATTAGGAATATGCATCCATCCCTCTTCTCGCATTTGCTGGACATCTATAACTTCATCTGGATTAGGGGCTGCTTCCTTTCTATGTGGAGTGAGGCTGTGGTTTTACCTTTCTGAAAACCAGGAAAGGATGGGGCGGAATGAACCCATTACTGCCCCATTGCCCTTACTAGTTGTCCATGTAAATTGTTTGAGAGGATGATAAATACAAGACTTGTCTGATTTTTGGAGACAAACCATCTCACTCAGGGTTAAAAAAAACAGTACCATCGACCTGCTTGTTAGAATGGAGTCTTATATAAGAGATGCTTTTTCAAAGAGGCAGCATTCTGTTGCTGTTTTCTTTGATATTGAGGAAGCATATGATACCACTTGGAGGCATGGTATACTTAAGCAACTCCATGATTGGGGCCTGCAGGGCTTTCCTCCCAGGTTTGTCGAGCAATTCCTCATGTGGCCCACACTAAGTGTAAAAGTTGGAAATGCCCTATCAGAGCCCATAGAGCAAGTTGAGGGTGTGCCACAGGGAAGTGTCTGCAGTGTCACCTGCTTCTCTGTGGCCATCAATAGCATTATCGCAAATCTCCCAGCTGAGATTTCCTCAACTCTATATGTGGATGACTTAGTGCTTATCTGTTCATTGCCTAGACTTCTATTTGTCATCGGTAAGCTACAGCGAGTTATAAATACCGTAGCTGATAATGCTTCTTCCAAGGGCTTCCGCTTTTCCGCACTAAAGACCAAGGCTGTCCACTTTTACAATCATAGATCAGTGACATGGGACCCTCCCCATTTGTCACTCTATGGTGTCCCTTTCACCTTTGAGCCCCATTTCAGATTTCTAGGGGTGATCTTTGATTCAAGGCTTTCTTGGATGCCTCATTTGGGATGCTTTGAAAATGTCTTGTCTGAAAAGAATGGACATAATGAAATTACTGTCACACACTTCTTGGGGAAGTGATTGATGCACCCTGTGGCTTCTGTATTCTGCATTGGTTCAGTCAAAGCTGGACTATGGGTCACAGGTGTACTCCTCTGCATTGCCGTCCATCCTGGAAAAATTAAATACTGTGCATAACCAGTGTGTGTTCCTGGCTTCTGGAGGCTTCAAGTCCTCCCCTGTGTGGAGTCTCTATGCAGAGAATGGGGCTCTTCCTCTTTCCTTTCACAGGCTCAAGTCTAACCTTAAATATCTTTTTAGACTTTAGCAATTACCATGGTCGCCAGTATATGAGTGCCCGTTCACTTTGCGAACAGTGGCCTCATATGATATATTTCCATCCCTGGCTCGTCCCTTTGCTCTGCGCATGGCTGAGTGCACAGGACATCTAAAGAAGTTATCTGTTATTCCATTTTCAATACCAAAGATTTCCCCATGGCTCATACCACCTGTAGTGGTATGCAAGGGGCTTACTGGTAGGCCCAAGGATCAGTTCTTGCCTGTAGCCTTGAGAACCATGTATGATCAACACTCCTCCCACCATCAGCCTAGCACCTTTGTGTTCACCGATAGGTCCAAGTCATTGGAAGGAGTTAGAACTGCTGCTGTCTTGCCATCTCAGACAGCATTGGTTCGCCTACCAAGTGCAACTTCTGTTTTCACAGCAGAACTTTTTGCGATTTTTGCTGCACTCTTTGTTATTGTTCCTATGCCATCTGGTTGTCTTACGATTTTCTCTGACTCCCTTAGTTCTCTGGAGGCACTGAGTGCTTTTGGTTCTAGCCATCTGCTGGTTTCCAAGATCCACCGGTTGCTTTTTTTTATCTTTCTCATATTCATAAGATTTCTTTTTGCTGGGTGCCCAGTCACGTGGGCATCCCAGGTAATGAAAGGGCGGATGCTGCGGCCAAGGAGGCGGCATCATTGGGGATACCCCCATCAGCCCCAGTCCCACTTCGTGATGTCTATCCTCTCATCACCAAATATGTAGTCGGCTTATGGCAGAAGATGTGGGATGAGCTTCCTCCGACCAAGCTCCATTCCATGAAGCCTTCAGTCCTCCCTTGGCCATGTACCATGAGACCATGTAGACTGGAGGTTATTTTGTGCTGACTGAGGATAGGCCATTGCCGCCTTACTCATGGGCACTTGATAAATGGGCAGCCCCCACCTTTGTGCATCCTGTGCGGGGTGCAGCTGTCCATCCTACATATCTTTGCTGACTGTCCCCTATTGAGAAATCTTGCGAGGAGGGTCTTCCCTTTCATTACTGGGCAGATTGCCACCCTTTTCCCAACAGGCCCTGCAGGGCATCTTGTCCGAGACTCGTGTCTCTTTTATTGTGAATAAATTTTTTTAATTTTTAGAAGAATCTAATCTTTTAGCCAAAATTTAATATATTGTTTCATGATTTTATATTCTGTTCCTGTATCTATTGTTGATCCATCTATAGTCTATGTTTTTATCCTTTGTCGAGTTCTCAATAGTTTATTTTTTATATCCTTTTACACTCCTTGATGGTTTTAAATTCCTGTACCTCCATTCTATTGATCTTAATTTCATAGCTATATTTTTGTATATTCTCCAGATGTCTATATTTTTATTGAGAACACTCATGCAAATTACCCATCCTTGAATTTGGCTGCGGGTTAGTCTGTTTGGGCTTTGCAGCATTTATTTTCGGCACTATTCATTCATTCAGGTACTTTCATAGGAGAGTCAATGGTTTTTTAATTCAGAAGTACTTAAAGAGCAGGTGAGAGGTGGCTCAGAGACATCCTCTGACCAATTGATCAGATCTCCAATCCTGGTAGCATCACAATTGCTGTCCGTTGTCCTTCTAAGCCTTACAAAGGAGTCTCTTAGTCGAGTATCTGGGTCCCCTTCTCCCCTGATGTTCTGGATTCTTTTCACCCCTTCAGTTCTCTCCACCTGATCTTCAGAGCATAGGAAGGTTTGGAGGATGGCTTCACTGTATGCATACCAAGCTGATCTCTTAACAGTTGGCAAAGCAATATCCAACACCTCCTTCCTCTGAGACTTAATGCATTGAAGTTGATAAAGAATGTGCCTAGGTCCCTCGGTCCAAGAGTGCTTAATCTTAACATTAAACCAGCATTGGTAATATACACCAATGATGAACTCAACATTCAAAGCCACAAAAAAATTACCCTCAAAACACTAGCCAGCTCTGCCTTTGGGCAACAGAGAGAATCCCTCACCACAAGACTACAAATAATTCTTACAAACCACCCTAAACTATTCTGCTCCAAGCTGGATTAAGATGCCTTTATTTCTCAGTGCAGATCAACTGATTGAGTTATGATTTCAATGATGGCTATCTACAGTTTATGCCAGCTGCCCGGAAAGTGACCCAAATTGGGACTCCATCTGATGACTAGCCACACCCAAAGATGGCAAACTTTGCTAAAATTAAAAGGGGTGTTTCTTCTCAGCTAAGCCATAGCCCATATATATGTGTGTACGATAGCATTTGATTCCTTTATAATTTTTTATATATCTTGCCTCATATTTGAAAAAAAAAGTCATAAAACTTAATTGAAAGATATCCAAATAATTATTATAGATCAGCAATAAGATTCCTCTTATTTCATCAATGTTTAAAAGTATCCATTGAATCTCCATATTATTTTTGTATAATTTACATTCATTGATAATCCATTTATATACGTAATCAACTTTTTCTATGCTTGTATTTCAAGAAATATTCTTAAAAGTTATACATTAAAATAAATCAACCTAAAAGATTGCTGTTATAATACAATAAACCTATTTAATATAAAAGTTGCCAGTTTTGAAAAAGTGGTTATATGTGTTTGGTTGGCTATGCAAATGATCTCTCTGCCTTAAAAGCTTCACTTGAAGATGGCTGAGTAGATAAGATACCTCATCTATCGCATCTCATAAATGGACAGACTTACTGGTTTCAGTTTCATCACTGGCAACTATTTAGTTTCCTCATTTCTCCTACCTTTTACTGGTGACTGGAGTGGGCATAGCTTTGATATCTTCATTATATCCCAATAAATGGAGTTTTCCCTCAAAGAGAAGGACTAATATAGCAGTTGGTAAGGGGGGGGGGGAAGCACTGTGCATCAAAGGTTCAACTTGAAACAAGTGTTTTTAAAGTTACGGAGGTCTGATTGAATAAGACATCTTGACAATATATGGGGTCACTAGTTTGAATTTCATTGTTGACAATATATACTTTCATCAACCTTTTTGATTTGTGAAATGTACTATGATATTTAACCTTGATTATTAAAGATGTGTAACATAATCACTTTAAATGTTTTAATTATTTTTTTTTATATCATTTCAGGCTATTGAAGGGTTATGTCATAGTCATAAATTGGAACATTTGAATCTTTCTGGCAATTTTTTTAATCAAATTAGTGATTTATTCATGCTTAAAAACCTAAAGGTAGGAAATCACAGTTTTATCAGAATTAATTTAGTTAAATTTAATGTTTGGTAAAACTCAATTTCATAAATTTAAATTATCTTTGTTGAACTTTTCAATATTCCTTAATATTTCCATCATCTTTTTGTTCCCCAATCTTTTATTTATTTTGTATATATTTCAGTCTGGCCTATAGCCTTTCCTCTTCTCTCCAATCTCCTTCATGGTGGAATACTGTGTAATTGTTACACTAGGTGTAAGGGGCTCAGCGATTTGCCATCCTGGCCGCCGTGCTGACGGGACTCAGAACCCCGCCCGCCCCCCCGTAAGGGGCGCGGCGATTTGACATCCTGGCAGCCGTGCTGATAGGATCCAGCGCTCTATCCGGCCCCAGCTTAGCCTCTCTTCCTTCCTTCAGATAGCCTGTATTTCTTCCCTACTTCGTCGCTATTCATACAACTTCTCCCACAACTTTCTCTGGTCAGCCTCTAACTTCACAGGGTAGATGCTGACCTTCTTCTCAAGCCAACCGTCCCGGATCGGGGCTGAGGGGGGAGGGGACAATATTCCCTAAACCCTGATCTCCGGTTCGGGATGTTTTTTTTTTAACAAACTGCTTCATCCCCACCCATACCTTCCTCACATCCCTTTTCCTCTCCTCTTCAAAATCTATTAATTTTTACGCTGTGTTCAAGGTTGAGCCGCCATGCCGATGGACTGCCAGGCCACCAGGTGGGAGGGGTGGTCCCAAATGGCGGCGCCTGGCTCTGCCAGGCCTGTAAGCACCTCTTGCAGTGCGGGCAACTGTGAGAGGTGATGAGCTATTGCGTCCCGTATTAAAAAGAGGGTCACCGTGCCCATGTATGAAAAAAAACAAAAACCCCAACTCCCAACTTCCCCCAAAACATCTACGGAGCCGCCCTCGGGCAGCTCCACCGAGAAAATGGAGGTCCCATCCCTTGTGCTTGCGCAGGGGACCCTCCATACTTCTTTAACCGGAGAGGAGGCTTACTCATCTCCTACGCCTACGGGTGTAGGGGACTCCCCCTCACCCCCTTCTCTGGAGGTGCTTTCGGGCACCTCCCTATCTCCAGCGGCAGTCCCTCCTTTGATTTCTAAGGGTACTGCCAAGAAAGCCAGCAGGCAGCCCATTGCCGACCGCCCCTCGTGCAAGCGGCTCGGTAGGGCAAACCCCCTTAGGGGGGAGGGGGGGTTCCTAAAGCTGTTCCCCAAAAGGAGGACAGCAACAAAGGAGCTTCGGCCCCTTCGCCCACGCCCCGAGGTGGAGCGAGTGGCTCGGAGACGGTGGTTCCTCGAAAAGAGGGCCCCCCGCCTCCGAAGCCGCAACGCCCGCCTAAGGTTTCGAGGCGGAGGGAGGAAAAGACTCGCATGGCGAGCCCAACCTCCCCCAATAAGTCCTCGAAGGCGACAGCGCCTTCAGCGCCCGGGGTTCTGCCCCCGGGAAGCGTACGGCCATTCCCGTGAGGGTCTTCAATTCGAGGAGGGCCCCCGCGTCTCCTCCGAGCTAGGCCTGGAGGGCATATTCCTTCAATGGAATTGCCGTGGACTCCGGGCCAACTGGGAGGAGCTGCGGAGGCTCGTCTCGTCCCGCTCCCCGTTAGCTATCTTTTTGCAGGAGACCATGCTAGGCGCGTGCCCCCTGCCCGCCCTCCCGGGGTACAAGGGTCTTGCGACCCCACCACCGCGGGATGGCCGAGCTGGGGGATGCGCGGGTTACACCCGGCATGATGTCTCCGTTCTTCCTTTCTCTTTAGATACCTCCTTTCAGGCAGTGGCTGTGCAGCTGCACCTGCATAGGAGGTATACTATCATTTCTGCGTACATTCCACCGTCAGCTGACTTCGACGCGGGGGACTTCCGCCGCGTCGTGGCACGGTTGCCGAGGCCCTATCTCTTGCTTGGAGATCTGAACGGCAGGCATCCTCTCTGGGGAGATTACTCTATAAATCCCAGGGGACAAGTCCTTGCCGATCTGATCGAAGAGCTTGAGATGGGTGTCCTAAACGTGGATGAGTTTACGCATCACTGTCCGAGAACCGCTTCATTTTCTTGCCTTGACCTATCTTTGTGCTCTTTGTATGCACAGCCTGATTTTGATTGGGGGGTGGTCGATGACCTCCATGGTAGTGATCACTTTCCCATTCAAATATCATTTTCAGGGCAACTGCCGCCTGAGAGACCACCTCGGTGCTGCTTGGTGCGGGCGCGGTGGCCTGCATTTCAGGAAATGACTGAATTCTCTATCTCAGTCGAGGAGTTTAGGTCGGTAGATGAGGCCGTTGAGTTCTTCTCCGGCAACCTCATCGCCGTGGGCCTGACTACTATTCCTAGGACGTCTGGCCGTTTTTGCACGTCGACCACTCCCATGGTGGTCGGCCGAGTGTGAGACGGCCCTCAAACACAAGCGTTATGCCTACATGCGCTATAAGCGCCGCCCGAACGATTTCACTGTCGCTGAATTTCGTCGGGCTAGGGCTAGGTTCCGGTATATTTGGAAGCACGCCCGCCGCTCTTCTTGGCGGGCATACGTGTCTTCACTTAACGGGAAGACCCCTTTAGCTGAGGTGTGGAAGCGAGTCAAAAGGGTTCGGGGCAAGTTCTCGCAGGACCCCCCTCCCGTTCTGCAGGAGAATGGGACCGCAATCTCGGACCCCGCGTCCGTGGCGAAATCCTTCGCGACCGCTTTTTCCGCATTCTCTAGCCGTGATGCTGCTCCGCCAGCATTCAATGCACGTCGTGATGTCGCGGAAGCCCGCCGGCTGGACTTTACCTCCAGAGGCGGAGAACCCTTCAACGACAAGTTTACTGTAAGCGAGTTGCGTTCCGCTCTCGCTTCGTGCGCGGACACCGCCCATGGTCCGGACGATGTCCCGTACGCCATGCTTCGACACCTAGGTGAGCGAGGCATGGCCTTTCTCTTAGATTTGTTCAACAGGATCTGGGTGGAATGTCTTCTCCCAGACTCCTGGCGAATCGCTACTGTGCCTGCCTTTCGCAAACCGGGGAGAGATCACTCTACTCCGACCGGTTTCCGCCTAATCTCTCTAACCTCTTGATCGAGAAATTGGTAAATGTTAGATTAGCCTTTTTCCTGGACAGCGGAGGACATCTGTCTTCTGCACAGTGTGGCTTCCGCAAGTTCCACTCCACGTCGGATGCTCTGCTCCGACTGGAAAATGCCGTCTGCGAGGCTTTCCTTCGTAGACAGCACTACGCCACGGTGTTTTTCGATCTGGAGAAGGCCTATGATACCGCATGGCGATACGGTATCATGGAGACTCTCCACACGATGGGGGCGAGGGGACGCCTTCCAATTTTTATATCTGAATTTTTGCGAGATCGTCGATTCCGCGTACGGGTGGGGGGAGCCCTCTCCGGCAAAGGAGCAGGAAGAGGGTGTCCCGCAGGGAAGTGTCCTCAGTGTCACACTCTTTGCCCTGAGCATCAACGGCATCACCTCGGTGCTGCCGGAAGATGTTCTCGCTACGCTCTACGTGGACGACCTTTCGATCTCTTTTGGCGCGGCCCAGATGCCAACTCTGGAGCGTCGACTCCAGGAGGCATTGAACCGCGTCTCTCGCTATACCGAAGCGCACAGGTTTAGGTTTTCTTTGGCCAAGACTAAGGTGGTGCACTTCTGCCGCCATCCACGGCTTCACCCCGACCCAGATTTGTTTCTTAAAGGGGTGCGCCTGGATGTGGTTGAGTCGCACCGTTTCCTTGGTCTTGTATTCGACCGACGCCTCACCTGGGAGGCTCATATTCGCAGCCTTAGGGTCTCTTGTACCCGCGCCATGGACATTCTCCGTTCCGTAACGTTCAGCGCTTGGGGCGCCTTACTTTTTTATCGATCCTTTGTTCGCTCGAAGCTCGACTATGGATGCGATTTTTATGCATCCGCAGCCGAGCGTTTATTACGGAAGGTGGATTCGATCCACCACACCGGCCTTCGCCTTGCGACCGGTGCCTTCCGCATTTTCCCCATTGAGAGCCTGTTGGTCGATGCTGGGGAGATGCCACTCGCTCTGCGCCGCGTGCAGTGCATCACTCACCTGTACGCGCGAGCCCGGCGCCTCCCTCAGTCGCCAACAGCTCTCACTGCATCCGCAGCTGATCTCGATGGTGCCTATGCCGCCGAGAGACGCCAGTCATACCCTAAGCCCTTTGGGTTTATTGCCAGGAAACTCCTTCGAGAGGTAGATATAGCTCTCGGGCTGGTGATGCCCTCGGTTCTGCCCAGTACGCCACCCTGGAGGGTACCACATTTGGCTATTTGTCGCCACGCCTCTGCTCCCAAAGCTTGTACTGCGCCGGGAGTATTGCGTTCGACCTTTTTGGAGCACACATCGTGTCACGCTGGTACCGTGCCAGTGTATACGGATGGCTCCAAGTCCCAAGAGGGCGTCGGCTTCCACGCCGTATCTCCTCTGTTTGAAGTCAGCGGGGCTCTACCAGGCGCTGCGTCTGTCTTCACGGCCGAGCTGGTGGCAATACACCACTCGGTACGGGAGATTACGCGACGTGCCCGGTTCGGAGACCGGATCGTGATCTATAGCGACTCACAAAGCGCCCTGAGTGCTCTCGGGGCATTGGAATCTCCGCATCCCCTGGTTCGCGAAATCCGTGACGCCACGGTTTTGGCGAGCCGGGCAGATGTCGAGATTATCTTCTGCTGGGTTCCCCCCGTAAGGGGCGCGGCGATTTGCCATCCTGGCCGCCGTGCTGACGGGATCCAGCGCTCCGTCCGGCCCCAGCTTAGCTTCTCTTCCTTCCTTCAGATAGCCCGATTTCTTCCCTACCTCGTCGCTTTTCATACAACCTCTCCCACAACTTTCTCTGGTCAGCCTCTAATTTCACAGGGTAGATGCTGACCTTCTTCTCGAGCCAACCACCCCGGATCGGGGCTGGGGGGGGAGGGGACATTGTTCCCTAACCCCTGAGCTCCGGTTCGGGATGGGGTTTTTTTAACAACCTGCTTCATCCCCACCCATACCTTCCTCACATCCCTTTTCCTCTCCTCTTCAAAATCTATCTTTTTTACGCCGTGTCCAAGGTGGAGCCGCCATGCCGATGGACTGCCAGGCCACCAGGCGGGAGGGGTGGTCCCGAATGGCGGCGCCTGGCTCTGCCGGGCTTGTAAGCACCTCTCGCAGTGCGGGCTACTGCGAGGGGTGATGAGCTATTGCGTCCCGTGGCAAAAATAGGGTCACCATGCCCATTGATGAACAACCAAAAAAAACCCAAACCCCTTTAACTCCCCCTTGCTCATCGACGGAGCCGCCCTTGGGCAGCTCCACCGAAAAAATGGAGGTCCCCCTCCCTGTGCTTGCACAGGGGACCCTCCATATTTCTCTAACCGGAGAGGAGGCTTACTCCTCTCCTTCGCCTACGGGTGCAGGGGACTCCCCCTCACCCCCTTCTCTGGAGGTGCTTTCGGGCACCTCCCTTTTCCCAGCGGCAGTCCCATCTTTTCTTTTCAAGGGGACTGCCAAGAAAGCCAGCAGGCAGCCCTTAGCCAGCCGCTCCCCATCAAAGCGGCTCGGTAGGGCAAACCCCCTTAGGGGGGAGAGGGAAGCCAGGCCCCTTCGGTCGCTTCCCTCAAAAGACCTGCTGGCAAGAATATTAAACCTTGCCGGGGTCAAGGCCTGTGCCTCCCCATACAAGACTGGCGACACTGCCAAGGGGACCTGCGATGTCCTGGGAGGGGATGGCCAACTGGAGGCCCCTCCTGTGATAGACATGGTCCTTGAGGAGACCCAACCCCAGACGGTAGGGCCTTCCATGGGGGGGAATTCGGGCTTGGCGCCAAGCACCGAATTTGAATCCGCCCCTATGCAAGGTCCTCCTCAAATGGCTGAGGGCTCCGAGGCAGTAGAAGGAGGGGAGGGATCTCCTCCGACAGGTGCCCCTACAACAACCAGGACCTTCTCCATTTCGGAGAGGGACCTGGCTGAGGCTGGTCCATCTGGCCTGGGGACTTCTGCCGGCGGAGGTGAAAAGCGGGTTCATTCCCCGCCATCCTCTCCGAAAAAGAAAAAGAAAAGGACAAAAAAGACTCGGGGCTCCTCTCCATCCGCGGGGGCTGCGGGGACGGATGGGTCTGCTGCCACTCTGGCAAGCGACCAAGCCAAGATCGGCACATCCGCCCCCTCTGCCCCCCCGGTTGCGGAGCCCCTGACAAAGAAGACTAATACCAAGAGTGCACAGGGCGGAGCCTCGATGACATCGGGGCCCCTGATTCAGAGGTTACCTGGCGTTTTCGAGCCCGCTGGCTTCAAACGCTTCCTCGTTATTCGCTCCACTGATGGCACCATGTTGTCCAAGGGCAACATGATCCATCAGAGGAGAGGATTAGCTAGTGCAATTGGTAGAGAGCCGAAGGTAACCCGTTTCTCGGACGGGAGCCTTCTGGCGAATGCGGCGAATCCCGCCGAGGCGGCTAAGATTAGTGCTCTTCGGACACTTCATGGCACCCCGGTGAGTGTGACCTTGCACTCTACCATGAACTTTGTGAAAGGAGTAGTTTATGCGAGGGAACTCGTTGACTACTCCATTGAGGACATCACCTTAGAGCTGGCCGACCATGGGGCGGTCAAGGTCGAACGTGTGATGAGAAAACAGGGAGGGGCCTCGAGACCCACCCCTACACTCTTCGTCACGTTCGACTGTGACAAGCTCCCTGAGTCGGTGCGTGCCGGTTGGTACCGCTACCGCGTGAAGGCATTCGTGCCACTTCCGCGGCGGTGCTATTACTGTCACCGCTTCGGCCATACGAATCGCTCATGTAGACGTGCAAAGTCGGGGTCACCCGAAGTCTGTGTAAATTGCTCCAAGGTCGCACATGATAAGTCCAAATCGTGTGTGGCCAAGTGTGTCAATTGCGGAGAGCCGCACCCTGCTTCTTCGAAGCAATGTGGTGCATATCTCCTTGAGAAAGAAATCCTGGCCGTTCAGGCCCAGGATCGACTCTCATTCCGCGAGGCAAAGGACTTGGTCCTGGCGCGCCCGGCTCTGCCTGGGACGTCATATGCCTCAATAGTTAGGAAGGCACCCTCTGCTCCCGGCCCATCCAGGCCAACGAGCACGGTTGTTTCCGCGCCCATTCGGAGCCCTTCTGCGGGCTCTACCCAACCCGGGCGCTCCCCTGGTAAAGCTGGCGGCAAAAAGGGCTCATACCCTGCCCCGGCTAAAACCAGGGCTCCCCCCTCTTCCCCCAGCGTGACCGTTTCCCGTAAGGCGAAACGGCCACGCGCCTCCACCGAGTCGTTAGACTCACAGGAGGCAACACCCCTGAAGATGGTCGCTAGGCCATCTTCCGGGGTTCCTAAAGCTGCCCCCCGAAAGGAGGACAGCAACAAAGGAGCTTCGGCTCCTTCGCCCACGCCCCGAGGTGGAGCGAGTGGCTCGGAGACGGTGGTTCCTCGAAAAGAGGGCCCCCCGCCTCCGAAGCCGCAACGCCCGCCTAAGGTTTCGAGGCGGAGGGAGGAAAAGACTCGCATGGCGAGCCCAACCTCCCCCAATAAGTCCTCGAAGGCGACAGCGCCTCCAGCGCTTTGTCCGGCCAACAGCGCCCGGGGTTCTGCCCCCGGGAAGCGTACGGCCATTCCCGTGAGGGTCTTCAATTCGAGGAGGGCCCCCGCGTCTCCTCCGAGCTAGGCCTGGAGGGCATATTCCTTCAATGGAATTGCCGTGGACTCCGGGCCAACTGGGAGGAGCTGCGGAGGCTCGTCTCGTCCCGTTCCCCGTTAGCTATTTTTTTTGCAGGAGACCATGCTAGGTGCGTGCCCCCTCCCTGCCCTCCCGGGGTATAAGGGTCTTGCGACCCCACCACCGCGGGATGGCCGGGCTGGGGGATGCGCAGTTTACACCCGGCATGATGTCTCCGTTCTTCCTTTCTCTTTAGATACCTCCTTTCAGGCAGTGGCTGTGCAGCTGCACCTGGATAGGAGGTATACTATCATTTCTGCGTACATTCCACCGTCAGCTGACTTCGACGCGGGGGACTTCCGCCGCGTCGTTGCACGGTTGCCGAGGCCCTATCTCTTGCTTGGAGATCTGAACGGCAGGCATCCTCTCTGGGGAGATTACTCCATAAATCCCAGGGGACAAGTCCTTGCCGATCTGATCGAAGAGCTTGAGATGGGTGTCCTAAACGTGGATGAGTTTACGCATCACTGTCCGAGAACCGCTTCATTTTCTTGCCTTGACCTATCTTTGTGCTCTTCGGATGCACAGCCTGATTTTGATTGGGGGGTGGTCGATGACCTCCATGGTAGTGATCACTTTCCCATTCAAATATCATTTTCAGGGCAACTGCCGCCTGAGAGACCACCTCGGTGGTGCTTGGCGCGGGCGCGGTGGCCTGCATTTCAGGAAATGACTGAATTCTCTATCTCAGTCGAGGAGTTTAGGTCAGTAGATGAGGCCGTTGAGTTCTTCTCCGGCAACCTCATCGCCGTGGGCCTGACTACTATTCCTAGGACATCTGGCCGTTTTGCACGCCGACCACTCCCATGGTGGTCGGCCGAGTGTGAGACGGCCCTCAAACAGAAGCGTTATGCCTACATGCGCTATAAGCGCCGCCCCAACGATTTCACTGTCGCTGAATTTCGTCGGGCTAGGGCTAGGTTCCGGTATATTTGGAAGCACGCCCGCCGCTCTTCTTGGCGGGCATACGTGTCTTCACTTAACGGGAAGACCCCTTTAGCTGAGGTGTGGAAGCGAGTCAAAAGGGTTCGGGGCAAGTTCTCGCAGGACCCCCCTCCCGTTCTCCAGGAGAATGGGACCGCAATCTCAGACCCCGCGTCCGTGGCGGAATCCTTAGCGACCTCTTTTTCCGCATTCTCTAGCCGTGATGCTGCTCCGCCAGCATTCAATGCACGTCGTGATGTCGCGGAAGGCCGCCGGCTGGACTTTACCTCCAGTGGCGGAGAACCCTTCAACGACAAGTTTACTGTGAGTGAGTTGCGTTCCGCTCTCGCTTCGTGCGCGGACACCGCCCATGGTCCGGACGATGTCCCGTACGCCATGCTTCGACACCTGGGTGAGTGAGGCATGGCCTTTCTCTTAGATCTGTTCAACAGGATCTGGGTGGAAGGTCTTCTCCCAGACTCCTGGCGAATCGCTACTGTGCTCGCCTTTCGCAAACCGGGGAGAGATCACTCTACTCCGACCGGTTTCCGCCCAAGTTGATGGAGAAATTGGTAAACGTTAGATTAGCTTTTTTCCTGGACAGCGGAGGCCATCTGTCTTCCGCACAGTGCGGCTTCCGCAAGTTCCACTCCACGTCGGATGCTCTGCTCCGACTGGAAAATGCCGTCTGCGAGGCTTTCCTTCGTAGACAGCACTACGCCACAGTGTTTTTCGATCTGGAGAAGGCCTATGATACCGCATGGCGATACGTTATCATGGAGACTCTCTACACGATGGGGGCGAGGGGACGCCTCCCAATGTTTATATCTGAATTTTTGCGAGATCGTCGATTCCGCGTACGGGGGGGGGGAGCTCTCTCCGGCCCAAAGGAGCAGGAAGAGGGTGTCCCGCAGGGAAGTGTCCTCAGTGTCACACTCTTTGCCCTGAGCATCAACGGCATCACCTCGGTGCTGCCGGAAGATGTTCTCGCTACGCTCTACGTGGACGACCTTTCGATCTCTTTTGGCGCGGCCCAGATGCCAACTCTGGAGCGTCTACTCCAACAGGCATTGAACCGCGTCTCTCGCTATGCCAAAGTGCACAGGTTTCAGTTTTCCTTCGCCAAGACTAAGGTGGTGCACTTCTGCCACCATCCAAGGCTCCACCCTGACTCAGCCTTGTTTCTTAATGGGGTACGCCTGGAAGTGGTTGAATTGCACCGTTTCCTTGGTCTTGTATTTGATCGATGCCTCACCTGGGAGGCTCATATCCGCATCCTTAGGGTCTCTTGTCCCCGCACCATGGATATTCCCCGTTCCGTGACGTTCAGCGCCGATAGGGCTACTGCCTTACTTTTTTTATCGATCCTTTGTTCGTTCGAAGCTCAACTACGGATGCGAGTTTTATGCATCCACAGCTGAGCGTATATTGCGGAAGGTGGATTCGATCCACCCCACCGGCCTTCGCCTGACGACCGGTGCCTTCTGCACTTCCGCCATTGAGAGCCTACTAGTCACTGCTGGGGAGATGCCACTCGCTCTCTGCTGCGCTCAGTGCATTATTAGCCTGTACGTGCCAGCCTGGCACCTCCCTCAGTCGCCAACAGCTCTCACTGCATCTGCAGCTGATTTCGATGGTGCGTATGCCGCCGAAAGACGCCAGTCATACCGGGTTTAGGGCTAGGAAACTCCTTTGAGAGCTAGGTATAGCTCTCGTGCCGGTGGCACCCCTGGTTCTGCCCAGGACATCACGCTTGTGCTCCCAAAGCTTCTACAGTGCCGGGAGTATTGCGTTTGACCTTTTTGGAGCACAACTTGTGTCACGCTGGAACCATGCACGTGTATACGGATGGCTCCAAGTCCCAAGAGGGAGTAGGCTTCCACGCCGTATCCCCTCTGTTTGAAGTCAGCAGGGCTCTGCCAGGCGCTGCGTTTGTCTTCACAGCCGAGCTGATGGCAATACACTACTCGGTATGGGAGATTACGCAATGTGCCCGGTTCAGAGACCGGATTATGATCTATAGTGACTCGCAAAGCGCCTTGAGTGCACTCATGGCATTGGAATCTCCACATCCCCTGGTTCGCAATATCTGTGACGCCACGGTTTTGGTAAGCCGATTAGATATTGAGATTATATTCTGCTGGGTTCCCGGACATGTAGGAATGAAGGTGCCAAAGAGTCTGCGAGGATTCTGTGACCGGACCAACGTTTCGCTCTTCCTCACAACGACTACATGGCAGGAATATGGGCAGCTCTTCGGACTGCTTGGCAAAGAAGATGGGAGATGGTCGAAGGGAACTTAAAGTTGTGTGCCATTGCGCTGCAACTGTTCCCATGGACCTACCCTCCAATGCCGTGTATGCTTTAGGTTGCTTTCTGTCTTCTCCGAATTGGACACACTCACAGGATGCAGGGATTCACCACAATTTGATAGAGCGCTCGCCAGTGCCCTACTGTCAAGACTTGTGTTGTCCCCCAGACTGTTTGGCACATTCTTGCCGAATATCCCAGTCTGAGTGATCTCTGTTACCTGTTACTTGTCCCAGTACTGGGGTGGGCGGGTTGCTACTTTCTGTTCCTTGTACTTGGGATGAGTTTGTGCTCATTGACTAGAGGACTTATAGACTTTTGGGGGAAGGCTGGCCTTCTCCCCTTTATTTAACTAGGGTTGTTTTTTTTGTTTTCTTACTAGGTTGCATGTCCCTGCACCGGGGGGGAGATGGACCTTTCCCCGACGCCGGAGCTTGCTTCCTCCTTGTTGGCATTTTCCCTTTTTTATTGTTGTTGTTTTTTGCATATTCTTATTTTAAAGTAGCCTATTGCTAGGCTGTCGTGTGTGCATCAACTTGTGCCCAAGTGGGTAGTCGCCAGATAGGCTCTTAAATTTTTTTTTTTTAAATGGAAGTCTAGGAAAATTGAAATTTGAAGATGCATGAAGACTTATTTCTTCCCACTGTACAATTTTAAATTGGTTCATTGCTATGTTGTCTTATGTGTAGACACAAGGCTGGTTCATCTCTCATTCTAGGTGCCTTTTTGTGCTTGAAATATTCATAGGTCAGTGTTGTGTCATAACAAACCGAAAAAGACATTCCTGAAAATGGCCAGGTACAACCACTGGAGTGAAAATAAGTGAAAAAGAAAGCACTCCAAAGAAATACTTTGAAAGATGTTCAGAAAGCCAAGAGAACTATTGCTGGAGAGTACTATCTGGATATTTGTTGCCATGCCTCTACTCCCAAAGCTACAATGCCAGGAGTCACTCTGGAATTATGCCAGTGTACAACAGATGTCTCTAAATCTGGAGGGTTCAAACTTTCATGCCGGCTTCCCCTTGTTTACAGCCAGTCAGACAGACTCTTCCAGGCACTGCATATCATCACGGCTAAACTGGTTGCAATACACCACTCAGTATAAGAGATTATGCTTTGTGCCCATTGAGATCTATCGCAACTCACTGAGTGCTCTTGAGGCATTGGAACCTGCACCCCTTAATCTATAGTATCTGTTACCCCATGGTTGCTACAAACCAGGAAGAGGTTGAGATGGTCTTCTGCTGGATTCCTAAACATTTTGGGATTGAGGAAAATGAGCATTCTGATTAGGGCACCAAACCGTGTGCAGGGACTGGGCAACTGGACCAGTATTTTTTTTTCTCTACTCTGACTATATAGCAGGAATCAGGTCAGCCCTCTAGGCTGCATAGCAAAGAAGATGGGAGAGGGCCAATCACTCTGCAACTGTTCTTTTGTACTCACCCTCCAATGTTATCATGACTTCAGGTCCCTTTCTGTCTTCAAATTGGGCACACTTCCATTTGATGGAATGCTCCCCAGCACCTTACTAATACGACCATTTGCTTGGTCCCCCAGACTGTTCAGCACATTCTTGTTGAATGTCCCATCTGAGTGATCTTTCCACACATTTCCCGTCCCAGTACCAGGACAAGTGAGGCTGCTACTGCTTGTTTCTTTTTATTTGGGATGGATCTGTGCACGCCTCACTGTGGATTCAGAGAATTCTTGGATGAGATTGGCCTCCTCCATTTGTGGATTTTGGGATACATGCTCAGACCTTGAATGGAGTTGGTCACACTCCTACACTTATCTTATTTGTTAGTTTTTTTTTTCTACTTGGTTGCCCCCCCTCCCTTTTGTACTCAGGATGTGTTCATGCGCACAGACTTGTGGACTTACTCTTTTGGAGGAGGCTGGCCTCCATCCCCATGCCCTAATGTGCTTCCTTCTTCTTGCTTTTACGCTTCTTGTTTTGTATTTTGTCTTTTTCTATGTTCAGTTTTATTTGGGGAATTTTATAGTAGCCTCTCACTGGGCTTAAATTTTAATTACGCCGACTTATGCCCTTGAAGGCACTAGGTAGATGGGCACATTAAAAATAATTTTTTGTTTTAAGTTTGTTGTGGTTTCTGTTTGTTTTTAATTTTTGAAAATAATTACTAATTTTGGTGATCAGGCCCTTCCTGGTATTCACCAGATATGTGCTTTAATTTTCTCTCCCCCTCCCATGTTTTTAGGCAACTAATACTAAAAACTTTGTGGCTTTTAATTTAAAAAAAACAACAACTTTTAGGCCTATTACCTGGCTTTTAACTTAATTCTTAAAATAATGTTTGGTATTGATAATGTTTTGAAAGAGCTAATGAAAAAATATGATTACTCTTGTTTGTGATTGTCTCTAAATTTACCTTTTTAAATTTTCACATCAGGAACTGTTCTTACATCGAAACCGCATAACCAGTTTACACCGATGTAACAAGTACTTGCCTCCTTCTCTCTTTATCCTTACATTATCCGACAACTGCATCTCAGATCTCAATGAGCTTTGTAATCTCTCTCACTTAACCAGTTTGGAGCAGTTCACTTTCTTGAACAATCCTTGTCTGGATCCTCTACAACAAATTGGTATGTATTTTTTTTATGCATTATTTTTTTCTCACTAATCTATTTATAACATAAGATTTGTGCAATATTAAAAAATTCACTTTTAGCCGACTAATTATTAGATTTCTTAATATAAACCAAAAAGAATTATTTGTTTCATCACAGACAAAATTTGATTTTACTCTGTTGAATTTAAAGTGTTTATTATCTAAAGGGTCCAATGTTTTTGTTAACTTTTAATTATTTTCAGTATATGAAGAATTAGGAAAGATAATGTTTAGTAATCATTAATGTATTTTGGATTTTGTTTCTGCCTTTATGTCTGGGAATTGTTTTCATTTTTACTCATTCTTAATTTCAGTTTGTAAAAATTCCATAAAATTTATCCTCTCAAAGCAACACTTGAGTAATAATTTATAGATAGAATATGTTCTTAAATTTGTACTCTTTATCTGCAAGAGAGAGAGAGAGATAGATAAATAGTGTCACAAGGAAAAGTAGTACCTCAAAGGACATTGCTGACCATTCCATGGAGGTACTATTTTGGGAAGGCCCAAACCTATAGCATAAGAGAAAGCATAGCATAGATGAATGCTCTCCTATCCACATTTGCCGGCCAGCGTGTGGCTGCATGTCAACCGTGTGTGGGCCTTCATGTCTTCCTAGAACATGTGCTTGCTGCCAAGGGCAGCCACATTGATTATTATAACAATTTAAACATATATGTTAAAACAATAAAACTTGTCTAACTGCATCAAAACTATCACTGTGTCCTTTGGTGAGAGTGTTGTAATGAGTGTAACAGGACTTTTGCAATACCTGGTAAATTAAGAATGTATGGAGCCTCTGTTGATATTTTAAATTGGGTAACAGAGTGACTGAAGAATAGAAAGCAGAGGGTAGTACTAAATTGAGAGAAATTGCAATGGATGGATGGATGTTATAGAGGGGTACCTCAGGGATCCATTTTGGGCCCACTATTATATTTGATTTATATTAATGACCTTGAGTTATGTTAAAAGCAAAATATTGTTTGCTGATGATACGATGTTAATATCCAGTGTGGAGGAAATCCAGGAAATTTCACAATTCAAAGTGATTTAAATAGGCTAGTTGCATGGGCTCACAAGTGGCAGACAACATTCAACCTTCAGAAGTGCAAAGTTGTTCACATGAGCAAACATTATAGGGAATTTAGTCATGAAAGAAAAGGTTGCTCGTTAGACTAGCTGAAGATAAGAAAGATTTAATAATAAAATTGATTGGTCATTTAAGTTCTCTAAGCAGTGTTTATTGTTGAGAAATAAGACAAATAGGGTATTAGGCTTTATCAATAGAAATGGTAGTTATAAAAATAAGGAAGTTATTGTCAACCTATATAACTCGTATATTAGACCACACCTGGAATATTGTATTCAGGCATGGTCCCCACTTTACATGCTGGATATCAACATTTTAGAGGCAGTACAGAGAAGAGGAACAAAAATGATGCCTTCCTTGAGACACCTTGATTATATGGATAGGTTGAGGGTACTTAACATTTGAAAGAGTTGCTTAATGAGTGATATGATCATTCTTTTTTTAAGTTTTTAATGAGATTTATAAAATAGATATAGAGAAGTTTTTGGGAGGAGACTGGTGATAGAGCAAAGGGATCACTGTTTGAAAATGAAAAAAAATCTAGATGTAGGCTGGACTAAAAGAAATAATTTCACCAATAGTTTGTGGGGTTTTGCCCTGCATTGTCTGAGGATGTAAAGAGCTCTAGTTTGACATCATGAAAAGGAAAGCTAGACAAGTATATGGAGAAATTATAACCAAGTTTTTATTATTACTTGCATGCTTGGCGTCTTATATTATAAACCTAATGACAAGTCTACCATTTGATAGCTGATAATACAATTCAAAGGATTGTGGTTTTTCATTCTTTATATTTATATTATATCTTTTATTTTTATCTTTTTGTTTATAGTAAATTTATATTGGTTTGATTGATTCTATGTGCATTAATCCTTTTAGTACTTTGGAGAGGCTTAATTTAGAATGAATTAGTATATTGTAGTTCCATCAACTTTAATAGATGTGACATAAATAATTCTTGAGTAATCATTAATTCCTGGTCATTTATTGTTGGTTGCATGCTATCTTCAACTGATTGTGTTGTCTTACAGATGAAAACAATATTGTCTTCGGACCTCCCCTCGCTTTTGACAATAGGCCTTATGTGATAAATTGGTGCTTGAATCTCAAGGTACTAGATGGGTACAAAGTGACGCCAAAGGAGAGGTGGGTTATTGCTCTTGTATCTACCTGACTTTGCATATGTAATAATTATGTAACTTCACTTTTTATGCTGATTCACTTACAACTTTTTCATGTGACTACCCTTGTATTCACACCTTAAATTTTAATTGAAATCTCTAAGCTGCCTTAAATGCTCCTCAGTTTCCCTTATTAAGATTATTCACTATTACTTATTTGTTTGCAATTATTCAGTTATTGTTAAATTTGTTTTTGCCCCTACTCAGGAATTGATGTTTTTTTACACTTAGTAGATGTAACAATAAAAGAAACTAGGTTTCATTTGTTGTGCAAATTCAAAAAAGCAAATCAAAACCTAACATAACCCCAGTGGCGGATCCAGAAAAAGCGAATAATGGGGGGAGGGGATGCAAGGATTTTTATGAGTGTAAATTTGTTAAAGCTGCTTATTATGGTACATATTTTTTATGTGTAATATGTATGATCATACAAATAATCGGTCCTGAATGCATGCGAATAAGTTATAGGGTTAAATGATGAATATGTACATACAGCATAGACTATAATGATGTAGTCTACTTGCAAGTCATTTTGCCCACATAAGTAACAAGGTACATAATAAAAGTATTTTAATTTTCCAAGAGTAGGCTCTCAAAATTGTAGGCCCATGCCCAATGTCCCCTTTCATTTGCTTAAGTAAAGAGGAGACTGCATTTTTTTCTCTGCAAACTTGTCAATCGCTTGATCAATCTAAACATGAATGTTATTGTGGATGGTGAGTAGTGCGAGACGGTTGAGGCAATTCTGGCTAATGGTGCTCCTCATATACGTCTTTAGCCATTTCAAGCCTGAGAATGAGCGTTCGGCCTCTGCATTTGAGACTGGCAGAGTCATTAAGATGGTCAGTAACATGCGGGTCTCGCCGTACTCCTTTGTATTCTTGGCAGTCCCGAAGACCAGAGTGGAATTTGTCCACCGTTGTGCCTCTTCCTGCACGAGCACCAGGGACTCAACACCGCTCTTGTAGAACTTAGCGGGATTAAAGGCGGCATCCACGTCTGCTTTTGAGCCTTTGAGAAGCTCCTTCAACGGATAGGTAGCAACTGGCATGGTATCATCCACAAATCTTCTCTTCAGCTCAGTGATCACTTTGTCAACAAACGAAATATAGACTGAACGTCAATCGTACTCCTCAGCAGTCCTGGCTGGGATATTCGCCCGCTGTGTCCAGCTTAGCCTCTCTTCCTTCCTTCAAAACACTTGTTTCCTCTCTTTCACACAACCTCTCCCACAACTTTCTCTGGTCAGCCTCTAATTTCACAGGGTAGATGTTGACCTTCCTTTCAGCCAACCGTCCCGCATCGGGGCTGAGGGGGTGGGGGACAATGTTCCCTAACCCCTGAGCTCCAGTCTGGGGTGGCTGGTTTTTAACTACCTGCTTCATCCCCACCCATACCTTCCTCACATCCCTTTTCCTCTCGTCTTCAAAATCTATCATTTTTACGCCGTGTCTAAGGTGGAGCCGCCATGCCGATGGACTGCCAGGCCACCAGGCGGGAGGGGTGGTCCGGAATGGCGGCGCCTGGCTCTGCCGGGCCTGCAAGCACCTCTTGCAGTGCGGGCAACTGTGAGAGGTGGTGAGCTGTTGCGTCCCGTGTAAATAAGAGGGTCACCATGCCCAACAATGATGAATATAAGAAAAAAACCCAACCCCCAACTTCCCCAAGAACAACGGAGCCGCCCTCGGGCAGCTCCACCAAAAAAATGGAGGTCTCCCCCTTGTGCTTGCGCAGGGGACCCTCCATACTTCTTTAACCGGAGAGGAGGCTCACTCCTCTCCTACGCCTACGGGTGTAGGGGACTTCCCCTCACTCCCTTCTCTGGAGGTGCTTTCGGGCACCTCCCTATTTCCAGCGGCAGTCCCTCCTTTGCTTTCTAAGGGGACTGCCAAGAAAGCCAGCAGGCAGCCCATTGCCGACCGCCCCTCTTGTAAGCGGCTCGGTAGGGCAAACCCCCTTAGGGGGGGAGAGGGAAGCCAGGCATCTTCGGTCGCTTCCCTCAAAAGACCTGCTGGCAAGGATATTAAACCTTGCTGGGGTTAAGGCTTGTGCCTCCCCACAAATGACTCTTGACGCTGCCAAGGGGACCTGCAATGTCCTGGGAGGGGATGGCCAACTGGAGGCCCCTCCTGTGATAGACATGGTCCTTGAGGAGACCCAGTCTCAGAGGGTAGGGCCTTCCATGGGGGGGAATCCGGGCTCGGCGCCAAGCACCGAACCCGAGTCCGCCCCTATGCAAGGTCCCCCTCAAACGGCTGAGGGCTCCGAGGTAATACAAGGGGGGGAGGGATCTCCTCCGACAGGTGCCCCCCACGACTACCAGGAACTTCTCCATTTCGGAGAGGGACCTGGCTGAGGCCGGCCCATCTGGCATGGGGGCTTCTGCCGGCGGAGGTGAGAAGCGGGTTCATTCCCCGCCCTCCTCTCCAAAAAAGAAAAAGACTAGAAAGACAAAGAAGACTCGGGGCTCCTCTCCATCCGCGGGGGCTGCGGGGACGGATAGGTCTGCTGCCACTTTGGTAGGCGATCAAGCCAAGATCGGCACATCCAGCACCTCTACCCCCCCGTGTGCGGAGCCCCTGACTAAGACCAAGAGTGCACAGGGCAGAGCCTCGATGACATCGGGGCCCCTCATTCAGAGGTTACCTGGTGTTTTCGAGCCCGCTGGCTTCAAACGCTTCCTCGTTATTCGCTCCACTGATGGCACCATGTTATCCAAGGGCAACATGATCCATCAGAGGAGAGGATTAGCTAGTGCAATTGGTAGAGAGCCGAAGGTGACCCGTTTCTCGGACGGGAGCCTTCTGGCGAATCCCGCCGAGGCGGCCAAGATAAGTGCTCTTCGGACACTTCATGGCACCCCGGTGGGTGTGACGCCGCACTCTACCATGAACTTTGTGAAAGGAGTAGTTTATGCGAGGGAACTCGTTAACTACTCCATTGAGGACATCACCCTAGAGCTGGCCGACCATGGGGCGGTCAAAGTCGAACGTGTGATGAGAAAACAGGGAGGGGCCTCGAGACCCACCCCTACACTCTTCGTCACGTTCGACTGTGACAAGCTCCCTGAGTCGGTGCGTGCCGGTTGGTACCGCTACCGCGTGAAGGCATTCGTGCCACTTACGCGGCGGTGCTATTACTGTCACCGCTTCGGCCATACGAATCGCTCATGTAGACGTGCAAAGTCAGGGTCACCCGAAGTATGTGTAAATTGCTCCAAGGTCGCACACGATTAGTCCAAATCGGGTGTGGCCAAGTGTGTCAATTGCCGAGAGCCGCACTCTGCTTCTTCGAAGCAATGTGGTGCATATCTCCTGGAGAAAGAAATCCTGGCCGTTCAGGCCCAGGATAGACTCTCATTCCGCGAGGCTAAGGACTTAGTCCTGGCGCGCCCAGCTCTGCCTGGGACGTCATATGCCTCATTAGCTATAAAGGCACCCTCTGCTCCTGGCCCATCCAGGCCAACGAGCACGGTTGTTTCCGCGCCCATTCGGCGCCCTTCTGCGGGCTCTACCCAACCCGGGCGCTCCCCTGGTAAAGCTGGCGGCAAAAAGGGTTCATACCCAGCCCCGGCTAAAACCAGGGCTCCCCCCTCTTCCCCCAGCGTGACCGTTTCCCGCAAGGCGAAACGGACACGCGCCTCCACAGAGTCGTTAGACTCACAGGAGGCAACACCCCTGAAGATGGTCGCTAGGCCATCTTCGGGGCTTCCTAAAGCTGTCCCCCGAAAGGAGGACAGCAACAAAGGAGCTTCGGCTCCTTCGCCCACGCCCCGAGGTGGAGCGAGTGGCTCGGAGACGGTGGTTCCTCGAAAAGAGTGCCCCCCCGCCTCCGAAGCCGCACGCTCGTCAAAGGTTTCGAGGCGGAGGGAGGAAAAGACTCGCATGGCGAGCCCAACCTCCCCCAATAAGTCCTCGAAGGCGACAGCGCCTCCAGCGCTTTGTCCGGCCAACAGCGCCCGGGGTTCTGCCCCCGGGAAGCGTACGGCCATTCCCGTGAGGGTCTTCAGTTCGAAGAGGGCCCCCGCGTCTCCTCCGAGCAAGGCCTGGAGGGCATATTCCTTCAATGGAATTGCCGTGGACTCCGGGCCAACTGGGAGGAGCTGCGGAGGCTCGTCTCGTCCCGCTCCCCGTTAGCTATCTTTTTGCAGGAGACCATGCTAGGCGCCTAGGCGCGTGCCCCCTGCTTGCCCTCCCGGGGTACAAGCGTCTTGCGACCCCACCACCGCGGGATGGCCGGGTTGGGGGATGTGCGGTTTACACCTGGCATGATGTCTCCTTTCTTCCTTTCTCTTTTGATACCTCCTTTCAGGCAGTGGGTGTGCAGCTGCACCTGGATAGGAGGTATACTATCATTTCTGCGTACATTCCACCGTCAGCTGACTTCGACGCGGGGGACTTCCGCCGCGTCGTGGCACGGTTGCCGAGGCCCTATCTCTTGCTTGGAGATCTGAACGGCAGGCATCCTCTCTGGGGAGATTACTCCATAAATCCCAGGGGACAAGTCCTTGCCGATCTGATCGAAGAGCTTGAGATGGGTGTCCTCTACGTGGATGAGTTTACGCATCACTGTCCGAGAACCGCTTCATTTTCTTGCCTTGACCTATCTTTGTGCTCTTCGGATGCACAGCCTGATTTTGATTGAGGGGTGGTCGATGACCTCCATGGTAGTGATCACTTTCCCATTCAAATACCATTTTCAGGGCAACTGCCGCCTGAGAGACCACCTCGGTGGTGCTTGGCGCGGGCGCGGTGGCCTGCATTTCAGGAAATGACTGAATTCTCTATCTCAGTCGAGGAGTTTAGGTCGGTAGATGAGGCCGTTGAGTTCTTCTCCGGCAACCTCATCGCCGTGGGCCTGACTACTATTCCTAGGACGTCTGGCCGTTTTGCACGCCGACCACTCCCATGGTGGTCGGCCGAGTGTGAGACGGCCCTCAAACAGAAGCGTTATGCCTACATGCGCTATAAGCGCCGCCCGAACGATTTCACTGTCGCTGAATTTCGTCGGGCTAGGGCTAGGTTCCGGTATATTTCGAAGCACGCCCGCCGCTCTTCTTGGCGGGCATACGTGTCTTCACTTAACGGGAAGACCCCTTTAGCTGAGGTGTGGAAGCGAGTCAAAAGGATTCGGGGCAAGTTCTCGCAGGACCCCCCTCCCGTTCTGCAGGAGAATGGGACCGCAATCTCGGACCCCGCGTCCGTGGCGGAATCCTTCGCGACCGCTTTTTCTGCATTCTCTAGCCGTGATGCTGCTCCGCCAGCATTCAATGCACGTCTTGATGTCGCGGAAGGCCGCCGGCTGGACTTTACCTCCAGAGGCGGAGAACCCTTCAACGACAAGTTTACTGTAAGCGAGTTGCGTTCCGCTCTCGCTTCGTGCGCGGACACCGCCCATGGTCCGGACGATGTCCCGTACGCCATGCTTCTACACCTGAGTGAGCGAGGCATGGCCTTTCTGTTAGATTTGCTCAACAGGATCTGGGTGGAAGGTCTTCTCCCAGACTCCTGGCGAATCGCTACTGTGCTCGCCTTTCGCAAGCCGGGGAGAGATCACTCTACTCCGACCGGTTTCCGCCCAACTCTCTAACCTCTTGTGTGTGCAAGTTGATGGAGAAATTGGTAAATGTTAGATTAGCCTTTTTCCTGGACAGCGGAGGACATCTGTCTTCTGCACAGTGTGGCTTCCGCAAGTTCCACTCCACGTCGGATGCTCTGCTCCGACTGGAAAATGCCGTCTGCGAGGCTTTCCTTCGTAGACAGCACTACGCCACGGTGTTTTTTGATCTGGAGAAGGCCTATGATACCGCATGGGGATACGGTATCATGGAGACTCTCCACTCGATGGGGGCGAGGGGACGCCTCCCAATTTTTATATCTGAATTTTTTCGAGATTGTCGATTCCGCGTACGGGTGGGGGTAGCCCTCTCCGGCCCAAAGGAGCAGGGAAGTGTCCTCAGTGTCACACTCTTTGCCCTGCGCATCAACGGCATCACCTCGTTGCTGCCAGAAGATGTTCTCGCTACGCTCTACGTGGACGACCTTTCGATCTCTTTTTGGCGCGGCCCAGATGCCAACTCTGGAGCGTCGACTCCAACAGGCATTGAACCGCGTCTCTCGCTATGCCGAAGCGCACAGGTTTCGGTTTTCTTTGGCCAAGACTAAGGTGGTGCACTTCTGCCGCCATCCACGGCTTCACCCCGACCCAGATTTGTTTCTTAATGGGGTGCGCCTGGATGTGGTGGAGTCGCACCGTTTCCTTGGTCTTGTATTCGACCGACGCCTCACCTGGGAGGCTCATATTCGCAGCCTTAGGGTCTCTTGTACCCGCGCCATGGACATTCTCCGTTCCGTGACGTTCAGCGCTTGGGGCGCTGATAGGGCTACTGCCTTACTTTTTTATCGATCCTTTGTTCGTTCGAAGCTCGACTATGGATGCGAGTTTTATGCATCCGCAGCCGAGCGTTTATTGCGGAAGGTGGATTCGATCCACCACACCGGCCTTCGCCTTGCGACCGGTGCCTTCCGCACTTTCCCCATTGAGAGCCTGTTGGTCGATGCTGGGGAGATGCCACTCGCTCTGCGCCGCGTGCAGTGTATTACTCGCCTGTACGCGCGAGCCCGGCGCCTCCCTCAGTCGCCAACAGCTCTCACTGCATCCGCAGCTGATCTCGATGGTGCCTATGCCGTCGAGAGACGCCAGTCATACCCTAAGCCTTTTGGGTTTAGGGCCAGGAAACTCCTTCGAGAGGTAGATATCGCTCTCGGGCCGGTGGTGCCCCTGGTTTTGCCCAGGACGCCACCCTGGAGGGTACCACATTTGGCTATTTGTCGCCACGCCTCTGCTCCCAAAGCTTGTACTGCGCCGGGAGTATTGCGTTCGACCTTTTTGGAGCACACATCGTGTCACGCTGGAACCGTGCCAGTGTATACGGATGGCTCCAAGTCCCAAGAGGGGGTCGGCTTCCACGCCGTATCCCCTCTGTTTGAAGTCAGCGGGGCTCTACCAGGCGCTGCGTCTGTCTTCACGGCCGAGCTGGTGGCAATACACCACTCGGTACGGGAGATTACGCGACGTGCCCGGTTCGGAGACCGGATTGTGATCTATAGCGACTCACAAAGCGCCCTGAGTGCTCTCGGGGCATTGGAATCTCCGCATCCCCTGGTTCGCGATATCCGTGACGCCACGGTTTTGGCGAGCCGGGCAGATGTCGAGATTATCTTCTGCTGGGTTCCTGGACATGTAGGAATTGCGGGGAATGAGCGCGCCAAAGAGTCCGCGAGGACTCTGAGACCGGACCAGCGTTTCGCTCTTCCTCACACCGACTACATGGCAGGAATACGGGCAGCTCTTCGGACTGCTTGGCAAAGAAGATGGGAGACGGTCGAAGGGAACTTAAAGTTGCGTGCCATTGTGCCGCGACTGTTCCCATGGATCTATCCCCCAATGCCGCGGCGGCTTCAGGTTGCTTTCTGTCGTCTTCGAATCGGACACACTCGTGTGACGCATCGCTACTTGATGGAGCGCTCGCATGCGCCATATTGCAACGACTGCGTCGTCCCCCAGACTGTTCGGCATATTCTTGTCGAATGTCCCAGTCTGGGTGATCTTCGCGCACGATACCTGTCTCGGTACCGGGATGGGCGGGGTCGCTACCGCCTGTCCCTTGTACTCGGGACGAGTGCGTGCACCATGACTGGTGGACTTATTGACTTTTTGGGGGAGGCCGGCCTTCTCCCTTTCATTTAACCCGGTTTTATTGTTGTTGTTTTTGTTATCGTTTTTGTTATTGTTATTTCTTTTTATTGTTGTTTCCTGTTGAATTATTTTGAAGTAGCCTAGAACTAGGCTGTTTGTTTACGGCAACTTATGCCTAAGTCGGCAGTCGCCAGATAGCCCCTTAATCAAAAAAAAAAAATCGCCCGCTGTGTCTGTCATGCACAGACTCAAGGAATTGGGACATCATCATGAGCTAAGTCCACTTCAATCAGGAGATCCTTGGCTTCGGCAAATACAGTGTGGAAATACTCCTCGGCATTCTATCTGAACTTGGCGAAAATAGTCTCGATCTCACGAATCAGTGCATACACAGATGCCAAGTCACCATCTTTCTTATGTAGGGTCCTGCTCAGCTCAAGTGTGTGGGCCAAAACTGACTCCGCCACAACTAGCTCAATGAGAAAGCGAGGGTCCTTAATCGCGGCGAGTAAGATGCCAGCATTGGCATCCAGCTTTGTTTCCTCTTCCATGAAGACTGTAATGTGAGGCAGAATTTCGATAAACACGAGGACTGCATCATGCCGCTCAACTCATCTGATGGGACACAAGGACACCAATTTCTCCCGCTTAGCTGAGGAAAGCGTCATGATTTTGGAAGACCGGAGCGTCCACATGTTGCTGGAGTAAATGAAGTTATGGACTTCGTTGAGCATCTGAATGGCTAGTTTCACTTTCACATCGCAGGCCTTGGTCAGCATCAGGTACAGTCCGTGATTAAAGCAGTTGGTCAGTTTGATGAGGGGGTATTGCTCCATGATGATGCTGGAACAACCCCATCATGACACTCGCTCCGTCATAGCCGAGGCCCCATCAGTTTGACATGTCCAAACCAGGCAATGTACTGTGTGAATGGGCAGTTGGGCCAGGCCTTACAGGAGAGGTTCTCATCATGGATGAAAGTGAGAAAGTCCTCTTTGAAGGATATCGAAGGATAATGGTGGCTTGCTCCTTACTAGACGTCTGTGGTCTCGTCCATTAGCACTGCGAATTCCTCTGAGACTCCGGTTACAACCTCTTCCAGCACCAATCGACCTGTAAAGCGAAATATGATTATGGTGACACCTGCTCATGATGTCAAAATAGCATGAATTCTACTTTTGGAATAAGAGACCTATTTTTTGGACAGAAGTTGCAGTGTCACCAACCTGATATCGTTAAGCTCGTCCTGAATGGTTTTGCTAATGAGGGTGGTGTTTTCTCGGCTGGCCAAGCTGGTGAGGAGGCAGTTGACATCAGCATCTCCTCCCTGGGATTGATAACCCAGAAGCGCTCTGAAGACTCCTCCTGTTTTGCTCGGAATAGAGAGGTCCAATGGACCGTCATCTTGATGCCCATTGAGAGGCAGCATATCTTGTATGCAGAAAAGGGTGCTCTCAATGAGTGGAACTAACAGGTGCCAGTTGGTCTCAATTCACTCCTTCACCTGTAGCATGGTGTTGACAGCCCTTGACGGGTTTCACAAAGTGTTTTCAAATACCTCCATTTTCGTCTATGGTCTCCAACTCTGCCCGTATTTCCACCGAACAGTACACATGCAACGCAGTATCCACCCTTGTTCAGCTTCGAGTACTTCAGCCAGGGGTATGTGATGCACCAGCTTGGTTGGAATCGCCTCTTATAACTTCCTTCTTTAATAAAGGTAGCGATTTGACAGACTAGGCATTCTGGTTGATTAAGGCAATGAAATTGGCAACGTCCACTGAAGCTGCAGGGAGTGTCAGTGTACCATGTGAAAAAAGAGAAGCGAGTTCCTTGCCCTCCTGCTCCTCATGGTGAGATTCGGCTTCGCCGTCGGATCTACAGGCTGTCGATGTCGAAGTGCTTTGCTGTTTCTCCAGCTCATTGATATCGCACTCGCAATCACCACTCGCTGTGGCCACTTTGGTCTTCAAGAATGAGGTGATCTTCATATCGCTGGCTTGCTTCATGATACACACCCTGTGAATGAGAGGGAACTGATGCATCACATGGACAAGCCCAGCCACTCTCATCACTTCTTGGCCGTAACAATGTATAATAAAAAAAATCACTTTGCACTGCTGTGTTTCAGAGAGAGGATGATACGGAAATGATGCTGGTGTAGTTGCGAGGGGGAGAGAGAGGATGCTGGAATTAGTTCTGAAAGTGAAAGATGCCAGTGATCATATGCCCAGCTCAGGCCAACTGGGCATATTAGAAATAAAAAATACACAGCTTATCAAGCAAAATGATATTCTTTACAGGTACAACATGAAAACACTCTTTAACATCTTTCTAATGTGCTGTGATATCTTGTTTGTCCTCTGAATTGTCCAGAAATGGACAGATCTGCCAACCCTGCTAGTGTTGTAGCGGGCCACGAATATACACTCTAACCCCAATCACACACACATTCTTACAGAGGGACTCCGTAAGGGGCGCGGCGATTTGCCATCCTGGCCGCCGTACTGACATGACTCAGCACCCCGTCCAACCCCAGCTTAGCCTCTTCTCCTTCCTTCAAAAGACTTGTTTCCTTGCTTTTCATACAACCTCTCCCACAACTTTCTCTGGTCAGCCTCTAATTTCACAGGGTATATGCTGACCTTCTTCTCAGCAAACCGTCCCGGATCGGGGCTGAGGGGGAAAGGGACAATGTTCCCTAACCCCTGAGCTCCGGTCTGGGGTGGTTGGTTTTTAACAACCTGCTTCATCCCCACCCATACCTTACTCACATCCCTTTTCCTCTCCTCTTCACAATCTATCTTTTTTACGCCGTGTCCAAGGTGGAGCCGCCATGCCGATGGACTGTCAGGCCACCAGGCGGGAGGGGTGGTCCCAAATGGCGGCGCCTGGCTCTTCCGGGCCTGTAAGCACCTCTTGCAGTGCGGGCTACTGCGAGAGGTGATGCGCGATTGCGTCCCGTGATACAAATAGGGTCACCATGCCCAACAATGATGAATATAAGAAAAAAACCCAACCCCCAACTTCCCCTGTAGCATCAACGGAGCCGCCCTCGGGCAGCTCCACCGAAAAAATGGAGTTCCCCCTCCCTGTGCTTGCGCAGGGGACCCTCCATATCTCTCTAACCGGAGAGGAGACTCACTCCTCTCCTTCGCCTACGGGTGCAGGGGACTCCCCCTCACCCCCTTCTCTGGAGATGCTTTCGGGCACCTGCCTCTTTCCAGCGGCAGTCCCCTCTGTTCTTTCCAAGGGGACTGCCAAGAAAGCCAGCCGCTCCACATCGAAGCGGCTCGGTAGGGCAAACCCCCTTAGGAGGGAGAGGGAAGCCAGGCCCCTTCGGTCGCTTTCCTCAAAAGACCTGCTGGCAAGAATATTGAACCTCCACGGGGTCAAAGCCTGTGCCTCCCCACACATGACTGGTGACGCTACCAACGGGACATGCGATGTCCTGGGAGGGGATGGCCAACTGTAGGCCCCTCCTGTGATAGACAGGTCTTTGAGGAAACCCAGCCTCAGACGGTAGGGCCTTCCATGGGGGGGAATCCGGACTCGGCACCAAGCACCGAACCCGAATCCGCCCCTATGCAAGGTCCTCCGCAAACGGCTGGGGCCTCCGAGGCAGTACAAGGAGGAGAGGGATCTCCTCTGACCGGTGCCCCTGCAACCACCAGGACCTTCCCCATTTCGGAGAAGAACCTGGCTGAGGCCGGTCCATCTAGCCTGGGGGCTTCTTCCGGCGGAGGTGAGAACCGGGTTCATTCCCCGCCCTCCTCTCCAAAAAAGAAAAGGACTAAAAAGACTCGGGGCTCCTCTCCATCCGCGGGGGCTACGGGGACGAATGGGTCTGCTACCACTTTAGTAGGCGACCAAGCCAAGATCGGCACCTCCGGCCCCTCTGCACCCCCTGGGTGCGGAGCCCCTGACTATGACAAAGACGAAAAGGGCACAGGGCGGAGCCTCGATAACATCGGGGCCCCTGATTCAGAGGTTACCTGGCGTTTTCGAGCCCGCTGGCTTCAAACGCTTCCTCGTTATTCGATCCACTGATGGCAGCATGTTGGCCAAGGGCAACATGATCCATCAGAGGAGAGGATTAGCTAGTGCAATTGGTAGAGAGCCGAAGGTGACCCGTTTCTCGGACGGGAGCCTTCTGGCCTATCCCTCCGAGGCGGCCAAGATAAGTGCTCTTCGGACACTTCATGGCACTCCGGTGAATGTGTCCCAGTCGGTGATCTTCGCGCATGTTACCTGTCCCGGTACCGGGATGGGCGGGGTCGCTACCGCCTGTCCTTTGTACTCGGGACGAGTGCGTGCACATTGACTGGTGGACTTGTTGATTTTTGGGGGGAGGCCGGCCTTCTCCCTTTCATTTAACTAGGTTTAGTTGTTGTTTTTGTTATTGTTTTGTTATTGCTTCCTAATTGTTATTTCTTTTTATTGTTGTTTTCTGTTCAAATTTTTTAAAGTAGCATAGAAATAGGCAGTTTGTTTACGGCGACTTATGCCTAAGTGGGCAGTCGCCAGATAGCCCCTTAAAAAAAAAATCTTACAGAGGGAGGGAGAGGGTATTGGAAAAGGGATGGGAGAATGGCCCTACAAACACGCTCACATTCGCTCTGCTACAGTGTGGTGTATTATTCACGGCTTATTTGAGACACTCCTAAATTATGCATGTATTTATATTTAATTTTTGTGGACATTTAATGTCTTAATTCTATATTTCCTTTACTTGCCAGTCCCTCTACCTCTCTTCTGCAGGGTAAGCGGCACCTAAGAAGGCCACCATGCTCCCGGGGGGGGGGGGGTATACATGTCCCTGAGAGAAGAGATGTTGTGTGAGGTGCGAGCAATCTAAGAGTAGGTGTGTGAAGTTGTCTGGGCTTTGGTTGCATCTGGTGCATGTTGGGTGCTGGGGCAAGTTTTATTTTATGTTTGTAGTGGAGTGTAATGGAGTGGCCTGACATGAGATAGGATTATCTGTGTTTTATGTAATGATTGGTTTATTAACTGGGGATGCTCATTTAGGATGTTGTTTGGTGTTAGTGTGTTCAAATATCTTTGGGTGAAGGTAGTGTGGATGTTTGATTAAGTTAAGGTTTGGTGATAGAGGAGGAAGGTTATTGTACAGTATAAGTGTTGGAAGTAGTGTGCTAGGTCTTTTTTCTTGTGTCTGGGTGGTGGGGGCTTTAGTGTCAGGTGGTAGTTGGGGTTAGGATGAGTCAGTGCTCCGCGAAGTATTGGGCTACATTCATGTCTAGTTGTATTTTGATTGGTAGTATTTTTGTTTCCACATGTAGGTGTAGGGTGGGTGTGTTGCATCCTGTGATTGTTCTCTTTGGTTTGGAGTTTGTTCATGTGAGATTTGACTATTGTTGGGTGCTGTGTAGTTGAGGGTGGTGGGGATGAATTGTTTGAAGGAATGGTGAAAGGCTCTTTCTGTTGTCCAAATGTAATGTTTGATAGTACTTTGAGGTCCTTGATTTTCTTTGTGTCTTTGTTTGTAATGTTTCTGTTGGTTTTGAATGCCATGTGGGTGTCTAATGTGAGAGTGCTGAGGGCTTTGTTTAGGTGACAAGTTTTGTCCATTTAGTCCTATTTTGTGTGCCTGTTCAATTTGTGGTAGTTGGGTGTAAAAAGCGTTATTGTTGATTTTTAGCCAAGGTGGTTATTCCATTTTGTGTGAGCCATTGTTCTAGTCTATTTATATATTGTTGGTGTGTCTTGCTTTAATTGAGGGGAGTTATACTGGGAGCGAGATGTCATCTGCGTAGTTTGTGTGTTGATTAATAGGATTTTTGGCTGTGGGATGTCATGTGAGAATAGGTTGAATAGTAGGAGAGAGAGAATTGCTCCTTGTGGAAGAGGCGGGAAATTTGTTGCACATGACTGAAGGCACTTCATCGTTATTCTCAGCCTATTTCTACTTCCATTTCACTTTGTAAATTAGTTTCCTCAGGTAGATAAAAAAAATTTCACAATTTACCTGAAATGCATTAAGCTAACCTAAGCTGATTAACCTAAATATTCTAGCCAACCTAACCTAATGTAATCAACCTAATTAAACAAACCTAACCTAATCTTCATGTCCCACTGTCTTCATGTGGGCCTTTGCCTATATATTTTTGACACTTTGATTTCCTCTATCTTTGCCACTTTCTTCTAGGATATCTCCTTACAAACTTTCTGGAGCTACCCTCATTTGTGTTTGCTTTAAATTAAAAAAAAACAATTGAAACCATTTTGTGATTTTTTTTTTATTTAAATGCCTCACAAATGATTATAAATTCATTTGTGATGGTAGGTAGGTTTGTGCAATTCATCCCTTTCAAAACAATTTGTCCTTTTTAAGAGCATGCCTCACAACCTCTTATTTCAGATTCAAAACGGTAGAAACTAGGGGACACCAAACAAAGTAGGACAACATTTTGAGATTTTTTAAATTTTATTTATTTATTTTTTTTTTGCAATTAGAAGTGTTGAATACCAATAATCTTATTTCTTTTCTGACCCTCAGCTTGAAAGCAGAATGGCTTTACTCTCAAGGCAAAGGTCGTGGCTTCCAGATTGGAGAACATGTGGCTCTTGTTCAGTATTTGTCTGGTGTGTGTTTGGCAGGGGGTGGTTGGGGAGGTGCTGAGCTTCCTGATGATGATGTGAAGTTGGGCAAGATTCTTCAGCTTGCAAAACAACACCAGCACGAGCTCAGAAATTCTTCTGTTAATGGGCATGACAATAGGTAAAGGAGCATGTAGCTTATTTCTTCCTAATTTGGATTCTGCTCTATTTTAATAATTTGAGTTACAAACCATTGTTTTTGTTTAATTTAACCCTATATGGAAAAATGGCCATATTTGGTTCCTTTCATTTCTATTTTTGTAATGCTAATTTTAAATTACAGAAATTCTACTTAATGGACTAACCAACCAAATATGGTTGCTTTCAATAAATATTTTATAAAATAATTTTTATATAACATTAATATTGAACGTGTGTAAAATGACCAATGGAAAAGTAAATTATTTTTACTTCATTTAAATTCCACAGAAAGAAATAGTGCAGGGCTTACAATTATAAAAATCTATGTTACCTTTGTTGATCAAACATTAGCCCCCATTACTAATTATGTCAGTAATATGACACCAATTTTTTGATTCCTTGTGAAGTTCATTGAAAAAAATCTTGAAGATGATACAAAATTAGCAGCCAGTGTGGGGGAATTACAGGGAAATTTCACAATTCAAAGTAATTTAAATAGACTAGTTACATTGACACATTAGTGGCAAATGACATTCAACCTCAAAAAATGCAGCTGTTCACATGGACAAACATAATAAGGAATTTAGTTATGAAATTAAAGGTTGCTGGTTGGACTCCACTGAAGATAAAAGGCACTTAGAAGTAGCAATAGATCAGTCACTGAGGTTCTCTATATACTTGTATATTAGAGCATACCTGGAATATTGTATTCAGGCATGGTCCCCACACTACAGGCTGGATATTAACATTCCGGAGGCAGTACAGAGAAGAGGTTCAAAAATGATACCTTCCCTGAGACACTGATTATATGGATAGGTTGAGGGCACTTAGCATGTTTTCATTTGAAAGGCGGTGCCTAGGGGATGGATGATATGATCCATCTTTTTAAGTGTTTAATGGGATTGATAAATTATAAATAGATAAGTTTTCTAGAGATGGAGACTGATGATAGGACAAAGGGATCACTGTTTGAAAATGAAAAAAAAATCTTGGTACAGGTTTGACTCTAAGAAGTAATTTCAGTATAAGTTGTGTATTCTTGCCTTGCATTGCTTGGGGATGTAAATAGCTCTAGTTTGACATGTAAAGAAAGTTATACAAATATATGAAGGAAGAGCATATATAAATAACCTGATTTTGCAAGCTCATATGTATGTAGGGTATATATTTTTGTTATGAAGAACCAATTGAACTTTTCTTGGTTTGGAAGAGGGTATTGCACATCTCTCCATTCCCTAGGGCCCCATTTAATTTTTTTGAGCTATATACCTTCTACCCTCACTTCATCTAATTTCCCCTCTTTCTCTACCCATTTATTTTTAAATATTTCCCGGTGTTGCCTTCATTAGTTTTCTGTTTTTTAAATCGATTCCCAGTGATTCTTCAAGTGGTCGAGGAAGCAGAGGTAGCAATCATCATGACTCTCCCGCGAGTTTACGACGATCTGTTCCCAGGACCACATCACTACGGAGAAACACAGGTTAACATTTAAATCCTCTTAGGGTTCCTGAAATCGCGTTCAAACCCACAATTTTTTACCTTCACCCTAAGAAATTCCCTCCATTGGGTGAAGTTTAATCGAAATTTTTTTTCATCCAGTACAGTTTTATCAGAACATGTGGAGAGCTGGTACAGTACTTAAGGGGACGCTTCTTCTAGACCTCTAGAGATAATTTATTTTCCTTTGAGGGTGCTTTATATATATATATATATATATATATATATATATATATATTTATATATATATATATATATATATATATATATATATATTAGTGTAGATGGGTAGCAGTCTTTCTTGAATGCAAATTTTGTTGAATACCATGGTGTATTTTGCCTTAGTTAATTTCCTTTGGCAACCTTCTATTGTAGATCTATGCTCTACAAGATGGAATAAAAAAGACAGTTAGTAGAATAGAAAGTTGCCAAAGGAAATTAACTAAGGCAAAATACACCGTGGTCTTCAACAAAATTTGTATATATATATATATATATGAAGGGTGGAGGTTTTAATTTATTGTATTATAGGGTAGTATTTGATCCCTTTTAGATTTATTTTAAATGACCATAAGCTAATAGTTATCCACAGGATGGTTTTAGTTATTATAAATGTCTGATTAATAGTACATGGTACAGCATATACAGTTTGCTAATTGGGCTACCCTTGTAAATAATTTCTATTTTACTTTTTATACCCAAATCTTCTTGTTTTCATTTATATTAGCTTCTTTTTATCCTCAATAAGTATTAGTCATTACAAGTCTTTTTGAGCTTCAATCATCTTTAAAACTATTCATTAATTAATAATTTACCTCTAAATTGATTACTTCAATAACTTTTTTGTTTTAAAGACAAGTATAATTTATATATAATCTGGCTACTAATATAAACTTATTACAAATGATTTTAGAGATTTTTTAGTAATGTGGACCCATAAAAAAACACAATTTTATTAAATATTTTGGTTCCCTAACATTTTGCCATCTTTTAAATTTACTGTTCGCTTATTCCCCTATTTTGAATTAATTGTTTCCGTATTCCCCTCATTTTAACTTTTTGTGCTTCTTTTAATTTCTTTCTACACAATGCAGGGGGTTTGTCTAAAAGAGGGCTTAAAGCGTTGCTTCTAAAATGGACAAATTCTTTCTCGTATGATGGTCAGTGGTTCGAAAGAATCATTTTTTTATATCTTTGTTGTTCTCTTTTGGATTCAAAAGCTTTCCTAATTTCACTATATTGCTTCTTTTTCTGCTTATAGTTTATTGAAAAGGCCAAAAAATGGAACAAGAATGATTTTTTTAACTTGCTTTTTCAACTAGATGTAATAGAGTATTTTTGACTTAGGGGCTTGAGTTGAAATTAAGGTTACTAGATAAATTTACCCCTATTCAATATTTGGGCTGTTTAGCAAAATCTCTGTCGATTTTGACTAGGCAAAGAATCAATTGTTTTGCATCTTTTCAGGTTTAGACATAGACGCTTTTTTAGCTGGAGATTTCTTTCATTTAATGTTTGCTACTGGGCCATAGTATGGAGACTGACTGTGTAACATAGCATAGATTTAAAAGGAAATGGGATTTTCCATATTGCAAAATGTTATTTATAATCTGTAATTTTAAATTCTCACTTTTGTCTTCCCACCACCCTTTACATAGTTGTTCACCTGACCACTAAGTGACTATAATTCTAAGAAGGAAACTGAGTTTCTGAAAACCTGGCAAAGTTATAGTTTCTTCTGTCATCACTTCCTTATAAAGGTTCTTGTATACTGTTCATCACTAGAACAGCAGTTTCTTTTGATTTGTTTGTGGTACATGATTGTTGTATGCTTGCTAAAATCCGTGAAATTTGGGCTGTACTTTGGCTAGATATGTGTGGGAGTATGAAAATATTTTAATTGGCTATGGGTGCTATGAAAGGATGTCTGCTGAACTGCCATTACATAGCAAATAAAGGTCACCAAGATTCGCTAAATAACTATTTTCACCCCTCCTCCCATAAGGAGGTTAAAGAAGTGTAGGAAATAGAATCACTGTTCTGTGGTCTATTATTTGTGATATACAAAAAAAGAAATTTCTTAACTCAGCATCTCCGCCATCTCTTTATGGATGCACTCATATTTACTCATCTTTTGCAACCCACAGTTGTTACCATTAGTGGTATTCATACTCCTTCACGATAGGGTCAAATATTAAAAATATTGTGGGGAGATTTAAATAGTTTCCATCACATATTTCCCTTTGCAAAAATAGATTTTATTAAATAGTAACAGAATGAAAATATAGGTTGAGAAAAGTCATTTAGAAGAACAATATAAAGAATGTTCATGATGCGTGCCAATAAGCCGTTATTAAATTGTCTTGAGTAGATGATTTCACTTGCAGAATATCCAAAATCTGTTCATAGATCGGCGATAATATTCAGAAGAATATCTATCAATTTGTGTGTTCATGAATATGAAAAGCCTTAGAGAGAAATTCGCCAAAGGACCTATTGGTTCGGTGCATGAGAACTGGAAGTATTCAAGCCTGGATGCAGCATCATCGTGGTGAATTTTCAATGTGCACAAAGAACCTGATAAATAAGAGGTCCTGTACTTCACTCTTCTCAGAAGAGAATTGTGAATATCTTGAGTTGATAGTGGACTTTGAAGTATCAAATTCTGGTAGTGATTCAACTTGCTTTCTTTGTACAAACTCTTCTGATGCGTAGAATGAAAGAGTTGTAGCAAAACGTGAGATTGCAGATGTTTAGTTTAGTGCGACTGTTTGAAACTAAGTCAATTATAATTCTCTTGACTCCAATCTCGTGAAGGGGATAGTTGTGTCACTCAATGAGTGCAATTGAGGTTCCACTGTATCTCGGATGCATGTATAGTTGAGTGACAAAGAAAAGTGATAAGCTTAGTTTGTGTTAGGTATGTGCGATTACTTGTGGCTGTCATATGAAGTTATGTGGATGCTAGTGGCTGTAAATCCATTCCTTTTATTTCCTCACCCTTTCCATCTTCTTTAATTCCTAACTTCTTTTTACTCTGGAGTATGAGGCCTCTCTTTAAAGAATGAATAATTCATCCAGGAGTTTGTCAAGCTAATTCACTCTTAATACATCCCTATGTGTAATAATGAGCTGTAGGGGAATTTGAATGATCCTTTTTTATTATTATTAGTGTGCATTTTGCTGGTATCGTTAGAATGGAATATAGGAATTATTTTTTTTCTCTTTTATCCACTTCGAAATTTGTGAACATTTCTAAAAAAATGCCTCTTTTATTTGGGAAAATAATAGTATTGTTTGCAGCGCCGCAACATCCAGTAAAGAAAGTGATTGAAAAGCACAACCGGAGCAAGTCACATTCATCAAGCTCGGGTCATATGTGCGCAGTGACAGGGCATCAAACCCAGGATATAAATGCCCACTCCTACCACGTCGAGCTGTCCAGCACACTCTATGGGGGTGATCTTAGGACCCCGGATACGCCCTCTCTCATGACACAGAGTATGGACCCTTCTCTTCTCGCTCACTTATCTACCACTGAGCCTCATTCCAGTATTCCATCACACCCCATGTCACAGTCCCTAGGACCCGAGCAGATGGCGAGGTCCCTTAAAGTGGAGCATGTGAGTAGTTCCAGTCACACAATTTGGGGTCACAAATGTTGGCAATAAAAATCATGGGATTTTATATTTCCATTTTTAGTTATATTTTCACTTTCTAATCTTTGTACTATATTATATGTTTCTGTACATTTATCTGTGGGGGGGATGAGGGGGGGGGGATTGTAACTGCCATAGTGTCAGTTGCGTGTCATAGAACATGATTAAATGTGATAAAAACCATATGTATTTATGCGAATACGATCTTTACTCCCGTTAGTTGTTAGGCAGGGTCATCGCCATCTAAACCGATTACACGCCAGTGGGATCGAAGTGCATCAATGCCACTAAAAACTCCCCCACCCCCCCTTCCACTATTCCTAATCTCGCACAAAGCCATTCAATGCTTAAAGCATAACCTCAAATCACTCTTGTTTCCCCCCCCCCCTCAATGCAGGAGCCTACCACCTTTACCTACAGGGGGGTGCCCTTTGTAGTGTCTTACACTTTGTACCTGGAGGAGGAGCTGGACATCCTCCCAGCCTGAGTGGGAATTAGAGAGGCCCCATTGTCACTGGGTTGACTCGAACACACTAAAACGCTCCTGGGGGAAGTTGTTGGTGTACTTTCCCCTCAGCCCCAGCACTACCCTACCTTTTTATTGTTAGTATTAGTATTAACATTATTATTGTTATCATTCTTATTTTTTATTATTAATATTTTTACATTTGATTATGCATTATTTTTTATCATTATTATTATTAGGTATTATAACTATTGTATATTGCTATAACTGGGTAGAGCTCTTGCTCTGATCCGGCGTTGGTCCACTAACGTTGTGGTACCAGGTTTGATCCTGGTAAGAGCGCACATGGAGGAGGTGCTGTACTGGGGTAGGTAGATGTTAACATTCTCATAGCACACACAGCCAAATACATCACTGCTTTTTTCCCTCTCGTATCTTCGCGGTATAACACACACACACGCACACTGTTTCAAGGAATCCAGCAAATGGGCATCTCTATATCCACATACCTCTGATGTGGAACAGCTCCCTCTGCCCTGGGGTGATGAAGGTTTCTCCTGACAGCTGTTAGCTGTCAAAACATAATACTTCCTGGTACCTCTCTCCAAAGAAGCCTGGCCCCTGGCACCCTCAGGCTCACCAGCAATTGTCATACTGACCTTTATGTATATTTCATTATCCTGTCAGGATCCCATAGGGTAAAGGCAGGTTGGCAAACCACCACTGCTATTGCTGGGTATTATTATTATTGTGTATTATCATTATACATATTATTAATATTAGTATAAATTAGTATATTTTTATTTATTATTATTATTATTTACTATTATCATTATGACTCTCCCTCAGCCATGGTAACTTGGTGGACTGTATGCCAAACCTGGGATCACCTAGCACCAGTGTATGATAATAATAGGTAATCCCCCACCCTACTTGTTATTGGATCCACCTATCTTCTCTTCTCTTTATTACATACCCTCTTACCCCTTTCCACACTTGCTTATCTATCCACAGAGGTTCTGGTTGCCCAGCACACTTCCATCCTCTTATGAGCCTTAGTTAAGTGGCAGTGTCTATCTTGAGGTTCCTATCTGCTGCGAGGACCAAAAGCCAGTGGCTTGGGCAAGTATTAGGTACGGGGTGTGCTGGGCCGTTGACTCTGCTCACCTTCCTCCAGTAGACATATAAGGTGGCTACGCTGGTGCCATCCTTTATGCTTTCCTCCATCAGAGGAGAGCATTAGCTAGTTTGATTTGTTGATAGCCTAAGGTGCCCCGTTCCTCGGACAGGAGCCTTCTGGCGAATGCGTCGGACCCTTCCGAGACGGCCATGATTAGCGCCCTTGGGACACTTAATGTCTCGCCGGTAAGTGTCACACCGCCTGTCCTGTGAAGCTTGTGAAAGGATTGGTTTACGCGAGGGAACTCGGGAACTACTCCTTAGAAGACATCACCTTAGAGCTAGCAGTCAAGGTTGAACATGTGATGTGAAAACAGGGAGGGAGCCCTCGAGACCCACCCATTACACTTTTGTGACAGGCTCCCTGAGTCGGGGCATGCCGGTTGGTATCGCTACCGCATCAAAGCATTCGTGGATCTGCCGCCGACGTGGCATGACTGCCGTCGCTTCGGTATTACAAATCACTCATGTAGACGGGCAAAGTAGGGCTTACCATAAATCTGTGTAAGTTGCTCCAAGGGAGTACACGATAAGGCCCTATCGAGTAGGGCCAAGTGTGTCAATTGGGGAGAGCCGCACCCCACTTCTTCGAAGCAATGTAGTGCGTATCTTCTGGAGAATGAAATCTTAACCGTCCAGGCTACGGATCGTCTCTCATGTCGTGAGGCTAAGGACTTTGTCATGGTCCACCCGACGCTGCTTGGGACGTCTTATACCTCGATTTTAAAAAAGACACCCTCTGCTCCTGGCCCCTCCAGGCCTAAGAGCATGGTAGTTTCGCGCCCTTTCGGAACCCTTCTGCAGGTTCTACTTACCCAGGGCGCTTCCCTGGTAGAGCTTGAAGCGCAAAGGACTCATATCCAGCCTCAGCCTCCACTAAAACCAGGGCTCACTCCCAATTCCCCCAGTATGACTGTTTTCCGTCAGGTGAATGGCCGCGCGCATCCACCGAGTCGTTAACTCACAAGAGGAAACACCCCTGAAGCTCGTCGTGAGGTCATCTTCCGAGGTTCCTAAAACTCCCTCCCCGAAAGGAGGACAGTACCTAGGGAGCTTCGGCTCAAATGCGCCGACCCAGGGTTGGTCTGGGTTGTTCGGAGACGATGGATCCTCCAAAGGAGCGACCCCGCCTCACTTGCCTAAGGTTTCTAGGCGGATTGAGGAAAAGACTCGCATGGAGAGCCTTCATTGCCATGTTCGGCGGTCAACAGCGCTGGTAGTTCTGCCTCCGAGAAGCGTACAGCCATTCCCTTGAGGCTCTTCTTTTTGAAGAGACCCCCGCTTCTCCGAGCTAGACCTGTGGGACATATTCCTTCAATCGAATGGCCGAGGGTCGTCGTCTCCCGTTCCCAGTTAGTTATATTTGTGCAGGAGACCATGCTGGGCGCGTGCCCCTACGCTCCCTCCCGGGATATAAGGGTTTTGCCACTCCTCTGGCCCAATGGAACAGGTAGAAGCTCGTACTTTTTGCCCTGAGCAGCATCAACGGTATCACCTCGGTGCTACGTAAGATGTTCTCGCTATGCTCTACGTGCACGACCTTTCAATCTCTCTGGGTGCGGCCCAGATGCCGATTAGGTCGGTGACTCCAAAAGGGATTGAAACGAATCTCTCGTTATGCCGAAGCGCGCAGATTTCGATTTACCTTGGCCAAGCCTATGGTGGTACACTTATGCCGCCACCCAAGGCTCCACCCTAGCCCAGATTGGTTTCTAAATGGGGTTCGCCTGGAAGTGGTGGACTCGCACCGTTTGCTTGGTTGTGTAACACCCCTGAAGATGGTCGCTAGGCCATCTTCCGGGGTTCCTAAAGCTGTTCCCCGAAAGGAGGACAGCAACAAAGGAGCTTCGGCCCCTTCGCCCACGCCGCAAGGTGGAGCGAGTGTCTCGGAGACGGTGGTTCCTCGAAAAGAGGGCCCCCCGCCTCCGAAGCCGCAACGCCCGCCTAAGGTTTCGAGGCGGAGGGAGGAAAAGACTCGCATGGTGAGCCCAACCTCCCCCAATAAGTCCTCGAATGCGACAGCGCCTTCAGCGCTTTATCCGGTTAACAGCGCCCGGGGTTCTGCCCCCGGGAAGGTACGGCCATTCCCGTGAGGGTCTTCAGTTCGAGGAGGGCCCCCGCGTCTCCTCCGAGCTAGGCCTGGAGGGCATATTCCTTCAATGCAATTGCCGTGGACTCCGAGCCAACTGGGAGGAGCTGCGGAGGCTCGTCTCATCGCGTTCCCCGTTAGCTATCGTTTTGCAGGAGACCATGCTAGGCGCGTGCCCCCTACCCGCCCTTCCGGGGTATAAGGGTTTTGCGACCCCACCACCGCGGGATGGCCGGGCTGGGGGATGCGCGGTTTACACCCTGCATGATGTCTCCGTTCTTCCTTTCTCTTTAGATACCTCCTTTCAGGCAGTGGCTGTGCAGCTGCACCTGGATAGGAGGTATACTCTGATTTCTGCGTACATTTCACCGTGAGCTGACTTCGACGCGGGGGACTTCCGCCGCGTCGTGGCACGGTTGCTATGGCAGTTTCTCTTGCTTGGAGATCTGAACGGCAGGCATCCTCTCTGGGGAGATTACTCCATAAATCCCAGGGGACAAGTCCTTGCCGATCTGATCGAAGAGCTTGAGATGGGTGTCCTAAACGTGGATGAGTTTACGCATCACTGTCCGAGAAGCGCTTCATTTTCTTGCCTCGACCTATCTTTGTGCTCTTCGGATGCACAGCCTGATTTTGATTGGGAGGTGGTCGATGAGCTCCATGGTAGTGATCACTTTCCCATTCAAATATCATTTTCAGGGTAACTGCCGCCTGAGAGACCACCTCGGTGGTGCTTGGCGCGGGCGCGGTGGCCTGCATTTCAGGAAATGACTGAATTCTCTATCTCAGTCGAGGAGTTTAGGTCGGTAGATGAGGCCGTTGAGTTCTTCTGCGGCAACCTCATCGCCGTGGGCCTGACTACTATTCCTAGGACGTCTGGCCGTTTTGCACGCCGACCACTCCCATGGTGGTCGGCCGAGTGTGAGACGGCCCTCAAACAGAAGCGTTATGCCTATAAGCGCCGCCCGAACGATTTCACTGTCGCTGAATTTCGTCGGGCTAGGGCTAGGTTCCGGTATATTTCGAAGCACCCCCGCCGCTCTTCTTGGCGGGCATACGTGTCTTCACTTAACGGGAAGACCCCTTTAGCTGAGGTGTGGAAGCGAGTCAAAAGGATTCGGGGCAAGTTTTCGCAGGACCCCCCTCCCGTTCTCCAGGAGAATGGGACCGCAATCTCGGACCCCGCATCCGTGGCAGAATCCTTAGCGACCGCTTTTTCCGCATTCTCTAGCCGTGATGCTTCTCCGCCAGCATTCAATGCACGTCGTGATGTCGCGGAAGGCCGCCGGCTGGACTTTACCTCCAGAGGCGGAGAACCCTTCAACGACAAGTTTACTGTGAGTGAGTTGCGCTCCGCCCTCGCTTCGTGCGCGGACACCGCCCATGGTCCGGACGATGTCCCGTACGCCATGCTTCTACCCCTGGGTGAGCGAGGCATGGCCTTTCTGTTAGATTTGTTCAACAGGATCTGGGTGGAAGGTCTTCTCCCAGACTCCTGGCGAATCGCTACTGTGCTCGCCTTTCGCAAACCGGGGAGAGATCACTCTACTCCGACCGGTTTCCGCCCAACTCTCTAACCTCTTGTGTGTGCAAGTTGATGAAGAAATTGGTAAATGTTAGATTAGCCTATTTCCTGGACAGCGGAGGCCATCTGTCTTCTGCACAGTGCAGCTTCCGTAAGTTCCACTCCACGTCGGATGCTCTGCTCCGACTGGAAAATGCCGTCTGCGAGGCTTTCCTTCGTAGACAGCACTACGCCACGGTGTTTTTTGATCTGGAGAAAGCCTATGATACCGCATGGCGATACGGTATCATGGAGACTCTCCACACGATGGTGGCGAGGGGACGCCTCCCAATGTTTATATATGAATTTTTGCGAGATCGTTGATTCCGCGTACGGGTGGGGGGAGCCCTCTCTGGCTCAAAGGATCAGGAAGAAGGTGTCCCGCAGGGAATTGTCCTCAGTGTCACACTCTTTGCCCTGAGCATTAACCGCATCACCTCGGTGCTGCCGGAAGATGTTCTCGCTACGCTCTACGTGGACGACCTTTCGATCTCTTTTGGCGCGGCCCAGATGCCAACTCTGGAGCGTCGACTCCAACAGGTATTGAACCGCGTCTCTCGTTATGCCGAAGCGCACAGGTTTCGGTTTTCTTTGGCCAAGACTAAGGTGGTGCACTTCTGCAGCCATCCACGGCTTCTCCCCGACCCAGATTTGTTTCTTAATGGGGTGCGCCTGGATGTGGTTGAGTCGCACCGTTTCCTTGGTCTTGTATTCGACCGACGCCTCACCTGGGAGGCTCATATTCGCAGCCTTAGGGTCTCTTGTACCCGCGCCATGGACATTCTCCGTTCCGTGACGTTCAGCGCTTGGGGCGCTCATAGGGCTACTGCCTTACTTTTTTATCGATCATTTGTTCGCCCGAAGCTCGACTACGGATGCGAGTTTTATGCATCCGCAGCCGAGCGTTTATTGCGGAAGGTGGATTCGATCCACCACACCGGCCTTTGCCTTGCGACCGGTGCCTTCCGCACTTTCCCCATTGAGAGCCTGTTGGTCGATGCTGGGGAGATGCCACTCGCTCTGCGCCGCGTGCAGTGCTACACTCGCCTGTACGCGCGACCCCGGCGCCTCCCTCAGTCGCCAACAGCTCTCACTGCATCCGCAGCTGATCTCGATGGTGCCTATGCCGCCGAGAGACGCCAGTCATACCCTTAAGCCCTTTGGGTTTAGGGCCAGGAAACTCCTTCGAGAGGTAGATATAGCTCTCGGGTCGGTGGCACCCCTGGTTCTGCCCAGGACGCCACCCTGGAGGGTACCACATTTGGCTATTTGTCGCCACGCCTCTGCTCCCAAAGCTTGTACTGCGCCGGGAGTATTGCGTTTGACCTTTTTAAAGCACACATCATGTCACGCTGGTACCGTGCCAGTGTATACGGATGGCTCCAAGTCCCAAGAGGGGGTCGGCTTCCACGCCGTATTCCCTCTGTTTGAAGTCAGCGGGGCTCTACCAGGCGCTGCGTCTGTCTTCACGGCCGAGCTGGTGGCAATACACCACTCGGTACGGGAGATTACGCGACGTGCCCGGTTCGGAGACCGGATTGTGATCTATAGCGACTCACAAAGTGCCCTGAGTGCTCTCGGGGCATTGGAATCTCCGCATCCCCTGGTTCGCGAAATCCGTGACGCCACGGTTTTGGCGAGCCGGGCAGATGTCGAGATTATCTTCTGCTGGGTTCCTGGACATGTAGGAATTGCGGGGAATGAACGTGCCGATGAGGGCGCCAAAGAGTCCGCGAGGACTCTGCGACCGGACCAGCGTTTCGCTCTTCCATTGCGCCGCGACTGTTCCCATGGACCTATCCCTCAATGCCGCGCGGTTTCAGGTTGCTTTCTGTCGTCTCCGAATCGGGCAAACTCGTGTGACGCATCGCTATTTGATGGAGCGCTCACCTGCGCCCTATTGCAACGACTGCGTCGTTCCCCAAACTTTTCGGCACATTCTTGTCGAATGTCCCAGTCTGGGTGATCTTCGCGCACGACTACTGTCCCGGTACCGGGATGGGCGGGATCTCTACCGCCTGTCCCTTGTACTCGGGACGAGTGCATGCACTTTGACTGGTGGACTTGTTGACTTTTTGGGGGAGGCCGGCCTTCTCCCTTTCATTTAACCTGGTTCAATTGTTGTTGTTGTTTTTGTTATTGTTATTTCTTTTTATTGTTGTTTCCTGTTCAATTTTTTAAAGTAGGCTAGAACTAGGCTGTTTGTTTACGGCGACTTATGCCTAAGTCGCTAGTCGCCTGATAGCCCCTTAATTAAAAAAAAAATAATTAATTGCTTGGTTGTGTATTTGACGGACGCCTCACCTAGGATGGTCATATTCGCAGCCTTAAGACCTCTTGTACCCGCGCCATAGGCTTTCTTGGTTCCGTGACGTTCACTACCTGGGGCCCTCATAGGGCTACTGCCTTACTTTTTTATCTATCATTTGTTCGTTCGAAGCTCGAATACGGTTGCGAGTTTTATGCATCCGCAGCCGAGCGTGTATTGCGGAAGGTGGACTCGATCCACCACATAGGTCTCCGCCTGGCGACTGGTGCCTTCCGCACCTCTCCCATCGAGATCCTATTTGTCGATGTTGGGGAGATACCACTCGCTCTGCACAGTGCACTAAAATCCCTTATGCCTATCCCCTGGATCTCAGTATCTTCGACTGTCGAGATTATCTTCTGTTGAGTTCCGCGAAGATTGGGCAATCAGACGAGCGTTTCACTCCTCACACCGATTACATGTCAGCCCTTTGGGCGGCTTGGCAAAGAAGATGGGAGACGTTTGAGGGAAACAACTTAAAGTTGCGTGCCATTGTGCTGCGACTGTTTCCATTCCTCCCCTCCCCCCTCCTGCAACAGCTTCAAAGTCCCTTTCTGTCATCTTCTATTTGAGCACACTCGCGGGAGCACCGCCCTTTGATGGGGGGATCGCTCCCCTGCTCTTTATTGTATCGACTGCGATGTCCCTAGTCTGGGTAATCTGTTCCGGTTTGGGATGAGCGAGGTCACTACCGCTTGTCCCTTGTACTCGGGACAGGTTCGTGTACACAGACTTGTTGCCTATCTGACCTTTTGGAGGAGGTTGGCCTCTTCTATTTTATTTGACTCTTTGTTGTAGGTCTCATGTTCCTGCGCCGGGGGTAAGCGGGTCTCTCCCCCCCGATCCCACCCGATGTCAGAACGTGTTTCATTTTTGTTTTTCGTTTTTGTTTTTTTGTTTTTTTTGCATTTTTTATAATAGCCTCGTACTAGGCTGGAATTTTAATTACGGTCGATGACTTATGCCCTCGAAGGCAGTTGCCAGATCGGCGAATTAAAAAATAAAATCTTGCCCCTGTTGTTTCTTATTTTTTCTGGGTTTTTTTTATCGTTTATAAAAGTCAGGTTTGGTATGGGGAATTTTTAAGTAGCTCTGTACTACTAAGCTGTAATTTTAATTGGTGCAACCTGTGCCCTTGAAGGCTATCGCCAGATGGTTATATATATATATATATATATATATATATATATATATATATATATATATACAGAAATTCATATCAGATCACTCCTCTCTTTGGCAGATGCTTTCGTCTTATTCGGGAAGTGTCTTGAACGAAGATCCTTCCCCTTCGCTGCCCGATGACCTAATGAGCCAAAGTCTGGGCCCTGAGCAACTGCAGCGCTCTCTGATGGAACCTGGTACGAAAGACGAAGGTTCGGATCACAGGGCCATGGACCACCCTGTGAGGCCGACTCGTCTCTTCTCACAAGACGATTCGGAGAGGATGTTCGACGTGCGGAGAGGTGCGAAATTCCTTGTTTCATTCATGGGTCTGGCAGTGATTCCATCGGCACGCATCTGACCTTCAATCATTCCACCTTTCTCTGATGTCATGCGGTCCAGATCTGTCTCTGATCTTTCTTGACTTTCAATTTCTTTAAAATTATTCATTACATTTTGAATGCAATGCCATGCCATCTAGGGTTTATAGCCTTTCTGCTTTCCTCCTTGTAAGTGTGGGTGATGGATTTCCTGTATTGCCCTAATGTGTTGTATCTTGTGATTGTGTATTGAGAGTAGTGATGCCAGCTGATGTTGTTTATAGCTGACTGGGAGCAGACGGCATCTCTTCTCCCTCCAACCCCTTAAGGGAGATACAGGGAGAACCTTTGATCCTACAGTCTGGTTTGTTGAGACTCGTCAACGTTAGCACAATTAAGTTGGGCCTCGCCTTCTGTGGGGCTGTCCTGAGGGGACCAGGTTAGAGTGGAATGAGGCTGTTGCATGCTGTGGGAATTTTAGAGCACCCCCGTCGCGCTAGTGGTTTATGCAACAGCTATGAAGCGGAAGTTCTATTGCAACTTAACCTCACGTGAAATACATCCGAGTTGGGTGCTCCTACTTGAGGATTGAATCCATGTGGAGTAGTCCCACTCCAAGGAAGGACTGACTGACCACTCAACTTTTTTATCTTGCACAACAGGGTGTCTAGAGTTCGAACAAACAGCCTTGCATGCTGGGCATTTCATCTTGATAGCTGTAGTGTGTGTGTGTTGTTTTTTAATTCCTCTGAGGGATTTAAATGATGACGGTGGAGAGAGTTTGTATCCCGGCGGGACACTATTCAGTATGTTTCCTTATGTCGTTTCCCTTCCATACAAGGTCCATCTTTTAGGTGAGCAGCCACAATGAAATCCGACCACCAGACAGGGTTCTCTCAGACATACACCACCCTGTGTATCTGCTGGTTTTATCTGTTGTACTGTGTCCGGCATTTTGTGGATGTGTGGACAACTATCTCTGGCCCCTAGTTGCAAAGGAAGCCGATGTTTATATTGGTTATGCCATTGCGGTATTTGTATATGTTTAATTTTGGCTAGTTACTGCATCGGAGCATTGCCAAGGCGACCAGTGTGTAACATTGTTTCTTGTGGGGTCGATATCTGGTGGGATAGTATTTAGGTGGTGGTTATGATGTAAAGATTGGTTCCTGTGTTGGATGTAGATTGTTTTGTGGTTAGAGGTGTTCTGGATACTTGCGCTTGTTGGCCTGTAAGGAAGTTGGAGTCAAGTGCCCCATCATTGGTCTCAGACTACGTGCCACGGGGCACTGACCAGGCCTCTGGCTATGAGCCATGTGGATACTGGTGCGCATCTGTTTTCGCGCCGGTGAACACTAGCGGATCAGACATCATGACGTCTGCCTGTAAAGAGAACCATACTCACTATTGATGGATCCCACTAGGAAGTGGGGTAGTGGTGTCCTTGTATTTTGTGGATGAGGGTGTATCTAGGTATTCTGTTGAAGGCTTTGCTTATTGTTGTCATTAGGGTTGTTCATTGTAGTGTTAGTTGAAGCCGCCTCCTATAAACTAGGGAGGTTAGCGTTTAAAAGAAACAATAATAAAGTGCAATAGAAATGAGGCCATATCATGCGGAAAGTAAGGAGAGAGCTGTAAGGAAATTAGGGAAGCTAGAAAAAGTGAAAATGTTTGGAAGATATATAGCCTAAGTTTCCCTGCAGGCATTGAGGCAGGGAGGATGCACAACTGCAGGCTAGGGCCCGGGGGGCACGCCGTTCCTCTGGTTTCTGTTGTCGCAGGGGAATGGATGTTAGGGATTACGCTGCTTATTGATTGTAAGGGACGCCATCCCTGTTCGGAGGCATCGAGTTGGATCCGTGGGTTGATCTTAGTTGGGAACATTTCCAGCCATTTGGAATTAGAGATGGTATGGTTGAAGATTTGTGTGAGGGCGCTGTTCTTTGTAACCCCCGTGCTAATGGGACTCAGCGCCCCATGCCGACCCAGCTTAGCCTCTTCTCCTTCTTTCTGACACCCTTTCTGCTTAGCCTGCTTCCTCACTCTCCTACAACCACCCAGATCTGGGCTGAGGGAGGAGGGGACAACGCCCCCCCTCACCCCTGAGCTCCGGTTTGGGGGGGTAACAACCTGCTTCATCCCCCACCCTCACCTTCCTCACATCTCTCTCCTTTCACGGTCTATCAATTTTCCGCCGAGCCTAAGGTGAAGCCGCCATGCTTATGGGCTGCTAGGCCACTAGGCGGTGTGGCGACAGGATTCCCTGGCCAATAATTATTTCCCCCACCCTTCAACAAGGCCAACCCGATTGTTCGAGGAGAGGATAGTTTAATCTTAATTTTATTAAAAACGCAATAAATAATGGAAAATAAATTAAAACCTTAATCAACCACAGCCCCAAACCTTTGCAAAGATAAAAAGATAAATAATGAAATACAATATACAGCTCTTTACAACCTAAACTCAAAATAATTAAATATGTATATACACTAATCTAATATATATATATATATATATATATATATATATATATATATATATATATATATATATATATATATATATATATATATATATATATATATATATATATATGGCCTTACAAATATATTGGCCAACAACCGCATCTATAATGTGAATATATATAGGGCCCTACAAATCTAGATATATATATTGACCCCCCCCCCCAAATATAAATAAATCAGTTAAATACTAAACAGTACAGTGTCTATTGGATCCAGTACTGGGTGCACCCTCAACTAAAGGTCCCCGGCGCTCAAGTCGGGGAATAAGGGAGGGGAAAGGGGAGGCAGGCCTGCGTTCTTCGGGAGAGGAGGCTCATTAATGGGCTCCCATCCTAGGGGACTGGGATACGCGAGTTGCAGCTACGGCGCAAAGCGTTCTGCACTCAGGGCACTGTAATGTGTGAATTCCAGAGGCGCTAGTCCAAATTACTGCGCTGGAGACTGGGAGCTGCTCTCCAAGGCCCACACTTTAAGATGGTCTCTTCCAGTCACCAGAACTACCTAGAATCAAGGCTGGCAGCCAGATGATGCTTGACTAGCCAGTACCAAGGAGCTGGAAAGGAGAAGGCATTTTCAACCACCGATTCACTACCTCACTTAAAAATTCTTACACTGACATACACACGCATTCACATTGTCTTAACTGAATCGCTATTCGGCTTCTTTCTAACTTCCACTCGAACATTTTCATTTTATTATTCTTAATTGATATTAGTTCACTCAAGTTTAATTCAATAAATAGTTTATCACCTCAAACCTGCGGTTTCCTGTTTCAAATTTCACCTGACGGGGGAGACATGAATGGGGGGCACGATAGAAGTCTATCGAATCCCCCCACCCGGAGCGACGACTTCCCATCACACGATCCACGCACATTCTGAAAAGGAAGAAAGGGATTAGACATAGGGGAGGGGAGGCGGACAACCTAACTACTACAGCGGGAGGAGTGGCGTCAACGGGCTTTGCCGACCCCGTATTCACTCCTCGCAGAGCGGGCTACTGTGTAGGGTGATTAGCGTATTCATCCCATGAAATATATAGGGTCACAATGCCCAATGATGAGTTAAAAAATATAAGCCCTCTCGATTTATCTTCCCATATACCATCGCCAGAGCCGCCTTCGAGCAGCTCCACTGAAAAACTGGAGGTCCCCCTCCCTGTGCTTTTTCTGGGGCTCCTCCAAATTTCCTTTACTGGAGAGGTCGCTTACTCCTCTCCTATACCTATTAGTGCAGGGGGACTCCCCCCTCACCCCCTTTTCTGGAGGGCGCTCTCTCCTTTTCTTTCACAGTGGCAGAGGACATGGGATGAACTCCCCCCAACCAAACTGCATAACATCAAACTGTCAGTTCTCCCTTGGCCACCTACTACTACAACCCGTACTCAGGATGTTATCCTATGCCGGCTGAGAATTGGGCATTGCCGCCTAACACATGGCTTTCTAATGGAAAGCCATCAACAGCCTCCAATGTCCGTACTCCACCTATTCACCGAATGCACACGCTTCCAAACCCTAAAGCAAAGACTTTTCCCTTTTATTTGCCAAGGGATGCGTTCTCAGCAGGCCCTCAGAAGTATCCTTTCTGAGCACGAGAACACCTTTAATATGAACAAAGTGCTAAAATTTTTATCAGAAACGAATCTATTAAAGGAAATTTAGTATTTTACCATTTTTAGAATGAGATAGAGATGTCTTATTACTTTATTTTGATTTTACTATATTTTAGAGACATTTATTTTTCTATGATTTTACTCCCTTTTATTTTCTACGGTTTTACTCACTTTTATTCTAGATTTGTAACCATAGTCTATGTTTTTTAATGAATATTTGAAATTTTAACGAATCCCTTTTTGAAAATGGTTACGAGTTTGTCCATTTGGACCTACGCAGCATTTGCCTTTTATGTACTATTCATTCATTCACATGGGACTGCCAAGAAAAAAGGTAGGCGGTCCGATATTAACCGCTTCTCCTGGGGGCGGCTTGATAGGGCCAACCCTCTTAGGGGGACAAGGCCCGTCGGCTTGTGCCCCCTAACGTCCTGCACTCGTGCATTAAGGCCTTACAGTGGGTCGGCATACCTGCCCCTCTCTCTTCCCTGACAGATGCCATTTTGGCGGCCAAAGACGACAACCAAAGGTACCTCTAATGGCATCTGTGATGGCTTGTGGGGGAGGGCACATGGAGGCCCCCCTTGAGATGCACATGGTCCCTGAGATGACCAGCCCTAGACGGTAGGATCTTTCATGGGTTCGAACCCGGGTTCGGTGCCAAGCACGGAATCCGAGTCCGCCCTTGTACAAGCTCCTCTTCAGACGGCTAGGGTCCCCGAGGCCTCATGAGAGGAGGGAGTTTCATCCCCGGTGTTGCCCCTGTGACAGCAAGGGCTTTTCCATCTCGGAGAAGTATCTTGCTGAGGCCGGTCCGTCCGGCGGAGTAGCAAAGCGGGTGCATTCCCCACCCTCCTCTCGTAAAAAGAAAAAACCTGCTAGACAAAAAGACTAAGGGTTCCTCTACCGCCGTGGGAACCATGGGGACGTACGGGTCCGCTGTCGTTTCGGCAAGAGACCAAGCGAAGATCGATGCGTCCAGAACCGGTGCTCCCCCGGGCGTGGGGTCCCTGATCAAGACAAAAGTACAAGTGGGCAGAGCGGAGCCTCGATTACGTTAGGACCCCTCATTCAGAGGCTACCTGGCGTTTTCGAGCTTGAAGGCGTCCGTGCCACTGTCGCAGAGGTGCTACTACTGCCACCGCTTTGGCCATACGAATCGATGCTGGGGAGATGCCACTCGCTCTGCTCCGTGCCCAGTGCATTATTCGCCTGTACGCACGAGCTCGGCCCCTCCCTCAGTCACTAACAGCTCTCTCTGCATCCGCAGCTCATTTCGACGGTGCTTATTCCCTCGAGAGACGCCAGCTATACCCTAAGCCCTCTTGGTTTAGGGCCAGGAACTCCGAGAGCTCGGTATAGCTCTTGGGCCGGAGGCGCCCCTGGTTCTGCCCAGGACGCCACCCTGGAGGGTACCAGCTTTGACTATTTGTCACTACGCCTCTGCTCTCAAAGCTTTACAGCACCGAGAGTATTCCGTTCTGCCTCTTTGGAGCACACTTCGTGTCACGATGGAACCGTGCCTGTGTATACGGATGGCTCCAAGTCCCAGGAAGAGTCGGTTTCCACGCCGTGTCCCCGCTGTTTAAAGTCAGCGGGGTTCTGCCGGCGCTGCGCCTATCATCACGGCCGAGCTGGTTGCAATACACCGATCGATACGGGAGATAACGCAACGTGCCCAGTTTAGAGACCAGATTGTGATTTATAGCGACTCACAAAGCGCCCTGAGTGCTCTCGGGGCATCGGAATATCTGCATCCTCTGGTTCGCCATATTTGTGACGCCTCGGCTTTGGCGATCCTGGGTTCCTGGTCATGTATGACTTGCCGGGAATGAGTTTGGCGATGAGGGCCCCAAAGAGTCTGCGAGGACTTTGCGACCAGACCATCGTTTCGTTTTCCTCGCACACAGAGATTACATGGCAAAAAAGATGGTCGAGGGGAGCTTAAAGCTGCGTGTCATTGCGCCGCGACTGTTCCCATGGACCTACCCACCAATGCCGCGACGCCTTCAGGTCACTTTCTGTCTTCTCCAAATTGGACGCACCGCCATTTGATGGAGCGTTCGCCTGCGCCTTATTGTGCCGACTGCGTTGTGCCCCAGACTGTTCGCCACATTCTCGTTGAATGTCCCAGTCTGGGTGTTTTTCGCGCACGTTACACCGGGATGAGTGAGCTCGCTTCTGCTTGTCCCATGTACTCGGAACTGTTTCTTGCACAGAGACCTGTGGACTATATGACCTTTTAGAGGAGGCCAGTCACCTCCACTGACTTTGTTGTAGGTTGCATGTTCCTGTGACGGGGGGAGGCGGGCCTGCCCCCAACTCGGATCGCGCTTTCTTCCTCTTTTTTTCTTTTGCTGTTCTTAGCCTCTATCCTCGTTTTATCTTTTTGTTTTTTTACATATTTATTTTTTAATATAGCCTAGTAGTAGGTTAGGCTGAGTGCGGGAGGCGACTTTTGCCCTAGTTGGCAGTCACAAGATGGGCTCCTATATTTAGAAAATGTTCCTTGGCCCCCAGGGGGCATTGAATGATCTATTATAAGTGATTGTATTTGCTTGTGATTGTGTGTGATTGTGTGGGGCCACATGGAGTTACAGCAATCCCTTGACTTACAAATTAAATTCGTTCTGGACCGAGCTCATAACTCGATTTGCTCGTTCATCAAAGCACTTTCTTCCATGGAAATTAATGGAAATGCTATTAATCAGTTCTTCCACCCCCGCCCCCAAAGGTAATTATTTTTTAGTACAAGTTTTTAAATAAGAAAAATGCTACAATTTATCTATTAATTAAAAGCTTCTTTTTTTTACTTAATCTTCTTGTTCTTCAACACTGACTTTTGCCTTTTTTTTTCCACACTTTCCCCCCGTAAGGGGCGCGGCGATTTGCCATCCTGGCCGCCGTGTGACAGGATCCAGCGCTCCGTCCGGTCCCAGCTTAGCCTCTCTTCCTTCCTTCAGATAGCCCGATTTCTCCCCTACCTCGTCGCTTTTCATACAACCTCTCCCACAACTTTCTCTGGTCAGCCTCTAATTTCACAGGGTAGATGCTGACCTTCTTCTCAAGCCAACCCCCCCGGATCGGGGCTGAGGGGGGAGGGGACATTGTTCCCTAACCCCTGAACTCCGGTTCGGGATGGAGGTTTTTTAACAACCTGCTTCATCCCCACCCATACCTTCCTCACATCCCTTTCCCTCTCCTCTTCACATTCTATCAATTTTACGCCGTGTCCAAGGTAGAGCCGCCATGCCGATGGACTGCCAGGCCACCAGGCGGGATGGGTGGTCGCAAATGGCGGCGCCTGGCTCTGCCGGGCCTGTAAGCACCTCTTGCAGTGCGGGCTACTGCAAGAGGTGGTGAGCGATTGCGTCCCGTAAAACAAACAGGGTCACCATGCCCAATGATGAAAAAAAAAAACATCTCCCCTTAATTCCCCCTAAAACAACGGAGCCGCTCTCGTGCAGCTCCACAGAAAAGATGGAGGTCCCCCCCGTCCCTGTGCTTGCGCAGGGGACCCTCCATACCTCCTTAACAGGAGAGGAGGCTTACTCCTCTCCTACGCCTACGGGTGTAGGGGACTCCCCCTCACCCCCTTCTCTGGAGGTGCTTTCGAGCACCTCCCTATTTCAAGTGGCAGTCCCTCCTTTGCTTTCTAAGGGGACTGCGTAGAAAGCCAACAGGCAGCCCATTGCCGACCGCCCCTCGTGCAAGCGGCTTGGTAGGGCAAACCCCCTTAGGGGGGAGAGGGAAGCCAGGCCCCTTCGGTCGCTTCCCTCAAAAGACCTGCTGGCAAGAATCTTAAACCTTGTCGGGGTCAAGGCCTGTGCCTCCCCACAAAAGACTGGTGAAGCTGCCAAGGGGACCTGCGATGTCCTGGGAGGGGATGGCCAACTGGAGGCCCCTCCTGTGATAGACATGGTCCTTGAGGAAACCCAGCCTCAGAGGGTAGGGCCTTCCGTGGGGGGGAATCCGGGCTCGGCGCCAAGCACCGAACCTGAATCCGCCCCTATGCAAGGTCCTCCTCAAACGGCTGGTTCCTCCGAGGCAGCACAAGGAGGAGAGGGATCTCCTCTGACCGGTGCCCCTGCGGCCACCAGGACCTTTTCCATTTCGGAGAAGGACCTGGCTGAGGCCGGTCCATCTGGCCTAGGGGCTTCTGTCGGCGGAGGAGAGAAGTGGGTTCATTCCCCGCCCTCCTCTCCTAAAAAGAAGAAAAAGACTAAGAAGACTCGGGGCTCCTCTCCATCCGCGGGGGCTGTGGGGATGGATGGGTCTGCTGCCATTTTGGCAAGCGACCAAGCCAAGACCGGCACATCCGGCCCCTCTGCCTCCCCGGGTACGGAGCTCCTAACTATGACAAAGACGAAAAGTGCACAGGGCGGAGCTTCGATGACATCAGGGCCCCTGATTCAGAGGTTCCCTGGCGTTTTCGAGCCCGCTGGCTTCAAACGCTTCCTCGTTATTCGCTCCACTGTTAGCACCATGTTGTCCAAGGGCAACATGATCCATCAGAGGAGAGGATTAGCTAGTGCAATTGGTAGAGAGCCGAAGGTAACCCGTTTCTCGGACGGGAGCCTTCTGGCGAATCCCGCCGAGGCGGCCAAGATAAGTGCTCTTCGGACACTTCATGGCACCCCGGTGAGTGTGACGCCGCACTCTACCATGAACTTTGTGAAAGGAGTAGTTTATGCGAGGGAACTCGTTGACTACTCCATTGAGGACATCACCCTAGAGCTGGCTGACCATGGGGCGGTCAAGGTCGAACGTGTGATGAGAAAACAGGGAGGGGCCTCGAGACCCACCCCTACACTCTTCGTCACGTTCGACTGTGACAAGCTCCCTGAGTCGGTGCGTGCCGGTTGGTACCGCTACCGCGTGAAGGCATTCGTGCCACTGCCGCGACGGTGCTATTACTGTCACCGTTTCGGCCATACGAATCGCTCATGTAGACGTGCAAAGTCGGGGTCACCCGAAGTCTGTGTAAATTGCTCCAAGGTCGCACACGATAAGTCCAAATCGTGTGTGGCCAAGTGTGTCAATTGCGGAGAGCCGCACCCTGCTTCTTCGAAGCAATGTGGTGCATATCTCCTTGAGAAAGAAATCCTGGCCGTTCAGGCCCAGTATCGACTCTCATTCCGCGAGGCAAAGGACTTGGTCCTGGCGCGCCCGGCTCTGCCTGGCACGTCATATGCCTCAATAGTTAGAAAGGCACCCTCTGCTCCTGGCCCATTCGGAGCCCCTCTGCGGGCTCTACCCAACCCAAACGCTCCCCTGGTAAATCTGGCGGCAAAAAGGGTTCATACCCTGCCCCCGCTAAAACCAGGGCTCCCCCCTCTTCCCCCAGTGTGACCGTTCCCCGTAAGGCGAAACGGCCACGTGCCTCCACCGAGTCGTTAGACTCACAGGAGGCAACACCCCTGAAGATGGTCGCTAGGCCATCTTCCGGGGTTCCTAAAGCTGTTCCCCGAAAGGAGGACAGCAACAAAGGAGCTTCTGCCCCGAGGTGGAGCGAGTGGCTCGGAGACGGTGGTTCCTCGAAAAGAGGGCCCCCCGCCCGCCTAAGGTTTCGAGGCGGAGGGAGGAAAAGACTCGCATTGCGAGCCCAACCTCCCCCAATAAGTCCTCGGAGGCGACAGCGCCTTCAGCGCTTTGTCCGGCCAACAGCGCCCGGGGTTCTGCCCCCGGGAAGCGTACGGCCATTCCCGTGAGGGTCTTCAGTTTGAGGAGGGCCCGACTTCGACGCGGGGGACTTCTGCCGCGTCGTGGCACGGTTGCCGAGGCCCTATCTCTTTCTTGGAGATCTGAACGGCAGGCATCCTCACTGGGGAGATTACTCCATAAATCCAAGGGGACAAGATCTTGCCGATCTGATCGAAGAGCTTGAGATGGGTGTCCTAAACGTGGATGAGTTTACGCATCACTGTCCGAGAACCGCTTCATTTTCTAGCCTCGACCTATCTTTGTGCTCTTCGGATGCACAGCCTGATTTTGATTGGTAGGTGGTCGATGACCTCCATGGTAGTGATCACTTTCTCATTCAAACATCATTTTCAGGGCAACTGCCGCCTGAGAGACCACCTCGGTGGTGCTTGGCGCGGGCGCGGTGGCCTGCATTTCAGGAAATGACTGAATTCTCTATCTCAGTCGAGGAGTTTAGGTCGGTAGATGAGGCCGTTGAGTTCTTCTCCGGCAACCTCATTGCCGTGGGCCTGACTACTATTCCTAGGATGTCTGGCTGTTTTGCACGCCGACCACTCCCATGGTGGTCGGCCGAGTCTGAGACGGCCCTCAAACAGAAGCGTTATGCCTATAAGCGCCGCCCGAACGATTTCACTGTCGCTGAATTTCGTCGGGCTAGGGCTAGGTTCCGGTATATTTCGAAGCACGCCCGCCGCTCTTCTTGGCGGGCATACGTGTCTTCACTTAACAGGAAGACCCCTTTAGCTGAGGTGTGGAAGCGAGTCAAAAGGATTCGGGGCAAGTTCTCGCAGGACCCCCCTCCCGTTCTCCAGGAGAATGGGACCGCAATCTCGGACCCAGCGTCCGTGGCGGAATCCTTAGCGACCGCTTTTTCCGCATTCTCTAGCCGTTATTCTGCACCGCCAGCATTCAATGCACGTCGTGATGTCGCGGAAGGCCGCCGGCTGGACTTTACCTCCAGAGGCGGAGAACCCTTCAACGACAAGTTTACTGTGAGTGAGTTGCGTTCCGCTCTCGCTTCGTGCGCGGACCCCGCATATGGTCCGGACGATGTTCCGTACGCCATTCTTCGACACCTGGATGACGAGGCATGGCCTTTCTGTTAGATTTGTTCAACAGGATCTGGGTGGAAGGTCTTCTCCCAGACTCCTGGCGAATCGCTACTGTGCTTCCCTTTCGCACGCCGGGGAGAGATCACTCTACTCCGACCGGTTTCCGCCCAATCTCTCTAACCTCTTGCGTGTGCAAGTTGATGGAGAAATTGGTAAATGTTAGATTAGCCTTTTTCCTGGACTGCGGAGGCCATCTGTCTTCCGCACAGTTCGGCTTCCGCAAGTTCCACTCCACGTCGGATGCTCTGCTCCGACTGGAAAATGCCGTCTGCGAGGCTTTCCTTCGTAGACAGCACTACGATACGGTGTTTTTTGATCTTGAGAAGGCCTATGATACCGCATGGCGATACGGTATCATGGAGACTCTCCACACGATGGTGGCGAGGGGACGCCTCCCAATGTTTATATCTGAATTTTTGCGAGATCGTCGATTCCGCGTACGGGTGGGGGGAGCCCTCTCTGCCCCAAAGGAGCAGGAAGAGGGTGTCCCGCAGGGAAGTGTCCTCAGTCTCACACTCTTTGCCCTGAGCATCAGCGGCATCACCTCGGTGCTGCCGGAAGATGTTCTCGCTACGCTCTACGTGGACGACCTTTCGATCTCTTTTGGCGCGGCCCAGATGCCAACTCTGGAGCGTCGACTCCAAGAGGCATTGAACCGCGTCTCTCGCTATGCCGAAGCGCACAGGTTTCGGTTTTCTTTGGCTAAGACTAAGGTGGTGCACTTCTGCCGCCATCCACGGCTTCACCCCGATCCAGATTGGTTTCTTAATGGGGTGCGCCTAGATGTGGTTGAGTCGCACCGTTTCCTTGGTCTTGTATTCGACCGACGCCTCACCTGGGCGGCTCATATTCGCAGCCTTAGGGTCTCTTGTACCCGCGCCATGGACATTCTCCGTTCCGTGACGTTCAGCGCTTGGGGCGCTGATAGGGCTACTGCCTTACTTTTTACTGATCCTTTGTTCGCTCGAAGCTCGACTACGGATGCGAGTTTTATGCACCCGCAGCCGAGCGTTTATTGCGGAAGGTGGATTCGATCCACCACACCGGCCTTCGCCTAGCGACCGGTGCCTTCCGCACTTTCCCCATTGAGAGCCTGTTGGTCGATGCTGGGGAGATGCTACTCGCTCTGCGCCGCGTGCACTGCATCACTCGCCTGTACGCGCGAGCCCTCGCCTCCTTCAGTCGCCAACAGCTCTCACTGCATCCGCAGCTGATCTCGATGGTGCCTATGCCGCCGAGAGACGCCAGTCATACCCTAAGCCCTTTGGGTTTAGAGCCAGGAAACTCCTTCGAGATGTAGATATAGCTCTCGGGCCGGGGGCGCCCCTGGTTCTGCCCAGGACGCCACCCTGGAGGGTACCACATTTGGCTATTTGTCGCCACGCCTCTGCTCCCAAAGCTTGTACTGCGCCGGGAGTATTGCGTTCGACATTTTCGGAGCACACATCGTGTCACGCTGGTACCGTGCCAGTGTATACGGATGGTTCCAAGTCCCAAGATGGAGTCGGCTTCCACGCCGTATCCCCTCGGTTTGAAGTCAGCGGAGCTCTACCATGCGTTGCGTCTGTCTTAACGGCCGAGCTGGTGGCAATACACCACTCGGTACGGGAGATTACGCGACGTGCCCGGTTCGGAGACCGGATTGTGATCTATAGCGACTCACAAAGCGCCCTGAGTGCTCTCGGGGCATTGGAATCTCCGCATCCCCTGGTTCGCGAAATCCGTGACGCCACGGTTTTGGCGAGCCGGGCAGATGTCGAGATTATCTTCTGCTGGGTTCCTGGACATGTAGGAATTGCGGGGAATGAGCGCGCCAAAGAGTCCGCGAGGACTCTGCGACCGGACCAGCGTTTCGCTCTTCCTCACACTGACTACATGGCAGGAATACGGGCAGCTTTTCGGACTGCTTAGTAAATAAGATGGGAGACGGTCGAAGGGAACTTAAAGTTGCGTGCCATTGCTCCGCGACTGTTCCCATGGACCTATCTCCCAATGCCGCGGCGGCTTCAGGTTGCTTTCTGTCGTCTTCGAATCGGGCACACTCGTGTGACGCATCGCTATTTGATGGAGCGCTTGCCTGCGCCCTATTGCAACGACTGCGTCGTCCCCCAGACTGTTCGGCACATTCTTGTCGAATGTCCCAGTCTGGGTGATCTTCGCGCACGACACTTGTCCCGGTACCGGGATGGGCGGGGTCGCTACCGCCTGTCCCTTGTACTCAGGACGAGTGCGTGTACTTTGACTGGTGGACTTATTGACTTTTTGGGGGAGGCCGGCCTTCTCCCTTTCATTTAACCCGGTTTAATTGTTGTTGTGCTTTTTGTTATTGCTTTTGTTATTGCTTTGTTATTGTTATTTCTTTTTATTGTTGTTTCCTGTTCAATTTTTTAAAGTAGCCTAGAACTAGGCTGTTTGTTTACGGCAACTTATGCCTTAGTCGGCAGTCGCCAGATAGCCCCTTAATTAAAAAAAAAAAATCCCACACTTTCCTTGCTTTCACTTGCAGGGCGTTTCAATAAAAACGTGACCAACGAGGTTTGTTTCTTCCTCCCTTTCAAAATATTTCGAAAATGAGAGGCAAGTGTCGTTTACATAGCGCTGACGCACGACCTGTTGCATCTTTTTCAGGGTGTTTCTTTTTGATAAATTTTGAAAATTTCTCCCACATTCACATCATTTCCTTAATTTCACTTGTAAGGATAACCTCCTCCGCGTTAATTTCTTGCAATCCTTCTTGTTTCTGGTGCTGTAGCTCCTTTAACTCCTCCGTTGTCAGTTCTTCGTTGTGCTCCTCGACGAGGTCGTTAACGTCTCAACCTGCAGGCCCATGGACTTTCTGACTGACATAATCTCCTCCACCATTATTACTTAAGATTTAAATCCTTTGAAGTCCCTTTCGGACACAGCCTCCTCCACGCCTAGTTTAAGGTCCTCAGGCCATGTCGATTATTCGGAGGCAGATCACGATATTGTAGTGCTATTTCCAGAACTCTCGAAGGGTGAGGTAACCTCAAAGCAGCGGTGGAACAGGTGCTTGGTGAAGAGCTTCTTGAAATTTGAAATCACCTGCTGGTCCATGGGTTGCAGAATAGGGGTGGTGTTGGCTGGAAGATAGAGGACCTTAATATACTTGAATTCTTCAAGGATGTCGTTTTCGAGATTCGGTGGGTGCGCGGGAGCATTGTCAACGACGAGAAGGGCTTGCAGGGATAGGTTATTGTCCAAGAGATACTCTTGACAGCACGAACAAAGACCAGGTTTACCCACTGCATGAAGAACTGCATGGTGACCCATGCCTTTGGGTTTGCCTCTGGGGTTTTCTGAGTGATATACGAGTAGCGGTTAATCTTGCACTCGCTACTCGCATTCGCGCACAGTGCAAGGATTAACCTGCCCTTCATGGGTTTGTGTCCTGGCATGCTCTTCTTCTCTGCCTCTATATACGTCCTCCTTGGCATCTTTTTCCAGAACAGCCCCCTCTCGTCACAATTAAAGACTTCCTGGGGGATGTATCCTTCGGATTTTATCAGTTTAGCGAAAGTTTTAATAAAATCCTCAGCTGCATTCACATCCGAGCTTCCTGCCTCACCATGCCTGACAATGGAGTGAATGTTAGTCCTCTTTTTAAAATTATTGAACCATCCCCGACTGGCTGTGAACGATTCTTCTGACGCTTCGTTCATTGATGCTCTTGCTGTCTGCTGCACCAAATCCCCATAAATAGCTCGTGCCTTCTCACAGATGATGCTCTCGGTCACAGTATCTCGTGCGAGCTGCTTATCCGTCAACCACACCAACCTCTCCATCTCTTCATAGACAGAGCTCCGGAGTTTTGAAATTATTTCAACGCGTTTGACTGGCGTTATATCCCTAATCGACTCCTGTTTCAAAATCGTGCATATCGTAGATGTACTACGCTCGTACTGCCTCGCCAAGTTGACAGCACGCACACCTTGCTCATGTTTATCGATGATTTCGTGCTTTAATTCCAAAGACATCATGCTTGTGTTGTTATCACAACTGACGTTGACACTCACTTTCTTAGGACCCATGGTTAATATTGTACAGTACAACGAAATAACTACGTAAAAGCGCAAAACCCGATGGAAAAACCAACAGATATAACAGAGCTGTTTACATGGCAAGGTAACCACGGGAACTGAATTAGGCTGGACGAATGTGGCGGCTCGCTCGCTGCGCTACCTAGTGGCGGTGTATGGAAAGCTCGGTCGCTCACTTGTAATTCATACCTCAGATCTCGGCTCGTGCCTCGAGCAGAAAATCAACCGAGCAACAGTTCGTATCTCAGAAAACTCTTAAATTGGTTCACGTGTAAATCAACGTACTACTGTATTAATTTTTATCTTTGAGTAGATGTCTGTGTGTGTTCTTTATTTTACATTTTTTGAGTTGGTAGATATCCTAAAAGCTTAGTGGAATTTCTTGCCTTTTGTTTTGTAGTTAGGTGTGACCGGTTTGTCAGTGCCATTTCTGTTTTCAGATCGCCCCTTAAATGTTAATTTGCGTTCATGTTCGTTGCCCTAGGTTGTCCTTATTTTTTTTTAGATAATTTCTGAGTAGAAGTTTGGGTGGTAATGTGGTAGGCTTTCTCTTAATGTTTTTGTTTTTTTTGTTACTTGTTGAAAGTATGTCGGTCAAGTCCGTGTAGGCTTTGTGTATGTCTCTGAACTAGGCGAGTGAGAATCCTTAAGTTTTTGTTCAGTATTAGTTGAACAGGCCCCAGTCAACCTTGTTATAATGTAAGTGCTTGGGGTTGGTAGAGGTATGAGCTTCTCAAGTTCTATTTGTATAATAATTTTAAGGTGGTCATAGGGTAATGCAATATGGGGTTGCTAGGTTAGGTGAGCAGAGGATGATATCCGGGGAGGTGTCTTGGCAATGGAAGTGTTGTTCACGATGAATAGGTGTTTAAGTGTTCTGTGATGCCTCAGGTTCTTGTCTCAGTCTTTGAATTCTAGCCAAGCATGGTCTGAGCATTGGTTGTGTTGGAAGATGGGCAATCGCAGGCTCATTCATAGTTTGGTAGACAGGAAGATGCAAGAGGAGCTCTGTACAGATTGGTGAAGGGGCAGTCTGTTGTGTTCATACGTGCTCGGATGATTTAGATTTCCATTGGGTATGGTGTGGGATGGAAGCTGAAATGACTTTAGTATTATTAGTGAAGGGGAGGTTGTCTGATGTATGCGAGTAGGCCTCCACATCTGTCATTTCTCTGACTATCTCGCCCGTGTAACCCCCGTAAGGGGCGCGGCGATTTGCCATCCCTGCCGCCGTGCTGACGGGATCCAGCGCTCCGTCCGGCCCCAGCTTAGCCTCTTCTCCTTCCTTCAAAACACTTGTATTTTCTCGCTTTTCATACCTCTCCCACAACTTTCTCTGGTCAGCCTCTAATTTCACAGGGTAGATGCTGACCTCCTTCTCAAGCCAACCGTCCCGGATCGAGGCTGAGGGGGGAGGCCCCCTGACCTCCGGTTCGGGATGTTTTTTTTTAACAACCTGCTTCATCCCCACCCATACCTTCCTCACATCCTTTTTCCTCTCCTCTTCACATTCTATCCATCTTTACGCCGCGTCTAAGGTGGAGCCGCCATGCCGATGGACTGCCAGGCCACCAGGCGGTAGGGCTGGTCCCATATGGCGGCGCCTGGCTCTGCCAGGCCTGTAAGCACCTCTTGCAGTGCGGGCAACTGCGAGAGGTGATGAGCGGTTGCATCCCGTAATAAAAAGAGGGTCACCATGCCCAAAGATGAGTAACAAAAAAAAAACCTTTAACTCCCCCTGTACAAACGACGGAGCCGCTCTCGGGCAGCTCCACAGAAAAAATGGAGCTCCCCTCACCCCCTGTGCATGCGCAGGTGACCCTCCATATTTCTCTAACCGGGGAGGAGTCTTACTCCTCTCCTTCGCCTACGGGTGCAGGGGACTCCCCCTCACCCCCTTCTCTGGAGATGCTTTCGGGCACCTCCTTTTTTCCAGCGGCAGTCCCCTCTTTTCTTTCCAAGGGGACTGCCAAGAAAGCCAGCAGGCAGCCCTTAGCTAGCCGCTCCCAATCGAAGCGGCTCGGTAGAGCAAATCCCCTTAGGGGGGGAGAGGGAAGCCAGGCCCCTTCGGTCGCTTCCCTCAAAAGACCAGCTAGCAAGAATCGTAAACCTTGCCGGGGTCAAGGCCTGTGCCTCGCCACAAAAGACTGGTGACGCTGCCAAGGGGACTTTCGATGTCCTGGGAGGGGATGGCAAACTGGAGGCCCCTCATGTAATAGACATGGTCCTTGAGGAAACCCAGCCTCAGACGATAGGGCTTTCCATGGGGGGGAATCCGGGCTCGGCGCCAAGCACCGAACCCGAATCCGCCCCTATGCAAGGTCCTCCTCAAACGGCTGGGGCCTCAAAGGCAGTACAAGGAGGGGAGGGATCTCCTCTGACCGGTGCCCCTGCGATCACCAGGACCTTGTCCATTTCGGAGAAGGACCTGGCTGAGGCCGGTCCATCTGGCCTAGGGGCTTCTGTCGGCGGAGGAGAGAAGTGGGTTCATTCCCCGCCCTCCTCTCCTAAAAAGAAGAAAAAGACGAAGAAGACTCGGGGCTCCTCTCCATCCGCGGGGGCTGCGGGGACGGATGGGTCTGCTACCACTTTGGTGGGCGACCAAGCCAAGATCGTCACATCCGGCCCCTCCATCCCCTCGTGTGCGGAGCCCCTGACTAAGACTAACACCAAGAGTGCACAGGGCGGAGCCTCGATGACATCGGGGCTCCTCATTCAGAGGTTACCTGGCGTTTTCGAGCCCGCTGGCTTCAAACGCTTCCTCGTTATTCGCTCCACTGATGGCACCATGTTGTCCAAGGGCAACATGATCCATCAGAGGAGAGGATTAGCTAGTGCAATTGGTAGAGAGCCGAAGGTAACCCGTTTCTCGGAAGGGAGCCTTCTGGCGAATGTGGCGAATCTCGCCGAGGCGGCCAAGATAAGTGCTCTTCGGACACTTCATGGCACCCCGGTGAGTGTGACGCCACACTCTACCATGAACTTTGTGAAAGGAGTAGTTTATGCGAGGGAACTCGTTGACTACTCCATTGAGGACATCACCCTAGAGCTGGCCGACCATGGGGCGGTCAAGGTCGAACGTGTGATGAGAAAACGGAGGGGCCTCGAGACCCACCCCTACACTCTTCGTCACGTTCGACTGTGACAAGCTCCCTGAGTCGGTGCGTGCCGGTTGGTACCGCTACCGCGTGAAGGCATTCGTGCCACTGCCGCGGCGGTGCTATTACTGTGACCGCTTCGGCCATACGAATCGATCATGTAGACGTGCAAAGTCGGGGTCACCCGAAGTCTGTGTAAATTGCTCCAAGGTCGCACACGATAAGTCCAAATCGTGTGTGCCCAAGTGTGTCAATTGCGGAGAGCCGCACCCTGCTTCTTCGAAGCAATGTGGTGCATATCTCTTTGAGAAAGAAATCCTGGCCGTTCAGGCCAAGGATTGACTCATTCCGCGAGGCTAAGGACTTGGTCCTGGCGCGCCTGGCTCTGCCTGGGACGTCATATGCCTCAATAGTTAGAAAAGCACCCTCTGCTCCTGGCCCATCCAGGCCAACGAGCATGGTTGTTTCCGCGCCCATTCGGAGCCCTTCTGCGGGCTCTACTACACCTGGGCGCTTCCCTGGTAAAGCTGGCGGCAAAAAGGGTTCACACCCAGCCCCGGCTAAAACCAGGGCTCCCCCCTCTTCCCCCAGCGTGACCGTTTCCCGTAAGGCGAAATGGCCACGCGCCTCCACAGAGTCGTTAGACTCACAGGAGGCAACCCCTTGAAGATGGTCGCTAGGCCATCTTCCAGGGTTCCTAACGCTGTCCCCCGAAAGGAGGACAGCAACAAAGGAGCTTCGGCTCCTTCGCCCACGCCCCGAGGTGGAGCGAGTGGCTCGGAGACGGTGGTTCCTCGAAAAGAACGCCCCCCGCCTCCGAAGCCGCAACGCCCGCCTAAGGTTTCGAGGCGGAGAGAAGAAAAGACTCGCATGGCGAGCCCAACCTCCCCCAATAAGTCCTCGAAGGCGACAGCGCTTTGTCCGGCCAACAGCGCCCGGGGTTCTGCCCCCGGGAAGCGTACGGCCATTCCCGTGAGGGTCTTCAGTTCGAGGAGGGCCCCCGCGTCTCCTCCGAGCTAGGCTTGGAGGGCATATTCCTTCAATGGAATTGCCGTGGACTCCGGGCCAACTGGGAGGAGCTGCGGAGGCTCGTCTCGTCCCGTTTCCCGTTAGCTATCTTTTTGCAGGAGACCATGCTAGGCGCGTGCCCCCTGCCTGCCCTCCCGGGGTATAAGGGTCTTGCGACCCCACCACCGCGGGATGGCCGGGCTGGGAGATGCGCGGTTTACACCCGGCATGATGTCTCCGTTCTTCCCTTCTCTTTAGATACCTCCTTTCAGGCAGTGGCTGTGCAGCTGCACCTGGATAGGAGGTATACTATCATTTCTGCGTACATTCCACCGTGAGCTGACTTCGACGCGGGGGACTTCCGCCGCGTCGTGGCACGGTTGCCGAGGCCCTATCTCTTTCTTGGAGATCTGAACGGCAGGCATCCTCTCTGGGGAGATTACTCCATAACTCCCAGGGGACAAGTCCTTGCCGATCTGATCGAAGAGCTTGAGATGGGTGTCCTAAACGTGGATGAGTTTACGCATCACTGTCCGAGAAGCGCTTCATTTTCTTGCCTCGACCTATCTTTGTGCTCTTCGGATGCACAGCCTGATTTTGATTGGGAGGTGGTCGATGAGCTCCATGGTAGTGATCACTTTCCCATTCAAATATCATTTTCAGGGCAACTGCCGCCTGAGAGACCACCTCGGTGGTGCTTGGCGCGGGCGCGGTGGCCTGCATTTCAGGAAATGACTGAATTCTCTATCTCAGTCGAGGAGTTTAGGTCGGTAGATGAGGCCGTTGAGTTCTTCTGCGGCAACCTCATCGCCGTGGGCCTGACTACTATTCCTAGGACGTCTGGCCGTTTTGCACGCCGACCACTCCCATGGTGGTCGGCCGAGTGTGAGACGGCCCTCAAACAGAAGCGTTATGCCTATAAGCGCCGCCCGAACGATTTCACTGTCGCTGAATTTCGTCGGGCTAGGGCTAGGTTCCGGTATATTTCGAAGCACGCCCGCCGCTCTTGTTGGCGGGCATACGTGTCTTCACTTAACGGGAAGACCCCTTTAGCTGAGGTGTGGAAGCGAGTCAAAAGGATTCGGGGCAAGTTCTCGCAGGACGCCCTCCCGTTCTCCAGGAGAATGGGACCGCAATCTCGGACCCCGCGTCCGTGGCGGAATCCTTAGCGACCGCTTTTTCCGCATTCTCTAGCCGTGATGCTGCACCGCCAGCATTCACTGCACGTCGTGATGTCGCGGAAGGCCGCCGGCTGGACTTTACCTCCAGAGGCGGAGAACCCTTCAACGACAAGTTTACTGTGAGTGAGTTGCGCTCCGCCCTCGCTTCGTGCGCGGACACCGCCCATGGTCCGGACGATGTCCCGTACGCCATGCTTCTACACCTGGGTGAGCGAGGCATGGCCTTTCTGTTAGATTTGTTCAACAGGATCTGGGTGGAAGGTCTTCTCCCAGACTCCTGGCGAATCGCTACTGTACTCGCCTTTCGCAAACCGGGGAGAGATCACTCTACTCCGACCGGTTTCCGCCCAATCTCTCTAAACTCTTGCGTGTGCAAGTTGATGGAGAAATTAGTAAATGTTAAATTAGCCTTTTTCCTGGACAGCGGAGGCCATCTGTCTTCCGCTCAGTGCGGCTTCTGCAAGTTCCACTCCACGTCGGATGCTCTGCTCCGACTGGAAAATGCCGTCTGCGAGGCTTTCCTTCGTAAACAGCACTACGCCACGGTTTTTTTCGATCTGGAGAAGGCCTATGATACCGCATGGCGATACGGTATCATGGAGACTCTCCACACGATGGGGGCGAGGGGACGCCTCCCAATGTTTATATCTGAATTTTTGCGAGATCGTCGATTCCGCGTACGGGTGGGGGAAGCTCTCTCCGGCCCAAAGGAGCAGGAAGAGGGTGTCCCGCTGGGAAGTATCCTCAGTCTCACACTCTTTGCCCTGAGCATCAACGGCATCACCTCGGTGCTGCCGGAAGATGTTCTCGCTACGCTCTACGTGGACGACCTTTCGATCTCTTTTGGCGCGGCCCAGATGCCAACTCTGGAGCGTCGACTCCAAGAGGCATTGAACCGCGTCTCTCGCTATGCCGAAGCGCACAGGTTTCGGTTTTCTTTGGCCAAGACTAAGGTGGTGCACTTCTGCCGCCATCCACGGCTTCACCCCGACCCAGATTTGTTTCTTAATGGGGTACGCCTGGATGTGGTGGAGTCGCACCGTTTCCTTGGTCTTGTATTCGACCGACGCCCCACCTGGGAGGCTCATATTCGCAGCCTTAGGGTCTCTTGTACCCGCGCCATGGACATTCTCCGTTCCGTGACGTTCAGCGCTTGGGGCGCTGATAGGGCTACTGCCCTACTTTTTTATCGATCCTTTGTTCGTTCGAAGCTCGACTACGGATGCGAGTTTTATGCATCCGCAGCCGAGCGTTTATTGCGGAAGGTGGATTCGATCCACCACACCGGCCTTCGCCTTGCGACCGGTGCCTTCCGCACTTCCCCCATTGAGAGCCTGTTGGTCGATGCTGGGGAGATGCCACTCGCTCTGCGCCGCGTGCAGTGCATCACTCGCCTGTACGCGCGAGCCCGGCGCCTCCCTCAGTCGCCAACAGCTCTCACTGCATCCGCAGCTTATCTTGATGGTGCCTATGCCGCCGAGAGACGCCAATCATACCCTAAGCTCTTTGGGTTTAGGGCCAGGAAACTCCTTCGAGAGGTAGATATAGCTCTCGGGCCGGTGACGCCCCTGGTTCTGCCCAGGATGCCACCCTGGAGGGTACCACATTTGGCTCTTTGTCGCCACGCCTCTGCTCCCAAAGCTTGTACTGCGCCGGGAGTATTGCGTTCGACCTTTTTGGAGCACACATCGTGTCACGCTGGAACCGTGCCAGTGTATACGGATGGCTCCAAGTCCCAAGAGGGGGTCGGCTTCCACGCCGCATCCCCTCTGTTCGAAGTCAGCGGAGCTCTACCAGGCGCTGCGTCTGTCTTCACGTCCGAGCTGGTGGCAATACACCACTCGGTACGGGAGATTACGCGACGTGCCCGGTTCGGAGACCGGATTGTGATCTATAGCGACTCACAAAGTGTCCTGAGTGCTCTCGGGGCATTGGAATCTCCGCATCCCCTGGTTCGCGATATCCGTGACGCCACGGTTTTGGCGAGCCGGGCAGATGTCGAGATTATCTTCTGCTGGGTTCCTGGACATGTAGGAATTGCGGGGACTGAGCGCGCCGATAAGGGCGCCAAAGAGTCCGCGAGGACTCTGCGACCGGACCAGCGTTTCGCTCTTCCTCACACCGACTACATGGCAGGAATACGGGCAGCTCTTCGGACTGCTTGGCAAAGAAGATGGGAGACGGTCGAAGGGAACTTAAAGTTGCGTGCTATTGCGCCGCGACTGTTCCCATGGACCTATCCCCCAATGCCGCGGCGGCTTCAGGTTGCTTTCTGTCGTCTCCGAATCGGACACACTCGTGTGACGCATCGCTATTTGATGGAGCGCTCGCCTGCGCCCTATTGCAACGACTGCGTCGTCCCCCAGACTGTTCGGCAAATTCTTGTCGAATGTCCCAGTCTGGGTGATCTTCGCGCACGATACCTGTCCCAGTACCGGGATGGGCGGGGTCGCTACCGCCTGTTCCTTGTGCTCGGTTCAGATTCGTGCACATTGACTTGTGGACTTGTTGACTTCTTGGGGGAGGCCGGCCTTCTCCCTATTATTTAAGCAAGGTTTGTTTTTTTTTGTTTTTTTGCATTTGTTTTTTTGTTTGTTTTTTTCCTTTAGTTGCACGCTCCTGCGCCGGGGGGACCTCTTCCCGACGCACTAGCTTGCTTCCTTTTCCCCTTTTGGGGTGGGTTTTTTTTCTCTTTAATTTTATTTTAAAGTAGCCTAGAACTAGGCCAGTTTTAATACGGCGACTAATGCCCAAGTAGGCAATCTCCAGATGAGCTCTTAAAAAAAAATAAATTGTAGGTTGCACTCTCTTACACCGGGGTGAGGGGGACCTCCCCCCCGCTGCCGGAGATTGCTTCCTCGTTGTTAAGTTTTTCCAATTTATATCATTGTTATGTTTTTATATTTTTATTTTAAAGTAACCTAGTTCTAGTTCTAGGCTGTCATGTTTTTTGGCTACTTATGCCCAAGTGGGCAGTTGCCAGATGGGCTCTATAAAAAAAATAAAAAAATCGCCTGTGTAACGTGTTTTCTTTTTATTGCAAGCCTTAATTGTGTGTCCTTGGATCAAGGCCAGATGTACATATATATTGTTATTTATGAGGAGGCATTCCTGAAGCTGTGGCCAGCCTAGTGGATACAAACGTTGGTCTTGCAGCAAGAGGTTGATCTCAGCGAGCGAGGGCACAAAATCGTCGCCCTTGTAACGAGCTGGTCACCCCCGCGGGGGTAAGTAGCTCCACACGCAGAATCTCTCACAGAGCCAATTGCAACACCACCCATATTTCCATACCCACCTTCACAACACAGTATACCCCCTTTCTCCTTCCATGCAGGCTGCTACCCTGTATACCCAATTACACTTGGTACCTTGACAAGCTGCACATCCCCTCAGTCTGAGTGCAAATTAGGGAGGCCCCGTCTGTCCCTGGGTTGACTCGAACTCTGTGATGGGGCCGGGGGAAGTTCTTGTGCGCTTCCACTCTTCCACTCACCCCCACTCAGCACTACTTTACTTTTTTATTATTAGTATATTTAGCATTATTATGATTATCATTCTTATTATTAGATTTATTACTATTATTTAGTAGTAGTATTTATTATTTTATTATGATTTATTATTTATTATTATGAATTATTATTGTATATTACTATTTCTGGGTATTATTATTATTATTGTGTATTATAATTATTATTATTATAAATTATCATTATTTAATTATATTATATCTAACCTGGATAGAGTTCTGTCCGGCAGCCTTGGTGCCTTGTGGATTGCATGGCACCAGGGTATGATAATAATAGGTGATCACCCACCCTACTCGTTAGGAGACCTTACATACCCTCCTGCCCTTATTCACACTTGCTTTCCTATCCACAGCGGTTCTTGCTGCCCGGTGCACTTTCGTCCCCTTATGAGCCTTAGTTGAGGTCTACTGTAAGGTCCCTACCTGGTGTGAGGGCCGAAACCCGCTGACTGGGGCAAGTATTAGGTACAAGGTGTGCTGGGTCGTCGATTCTTCTCACCTTGCTCCAGCACGCATATAAGGTGGCTACGCCGCCACCAACTGTTATGGTTCAAACTCCAGGACAATGTCTCCTGAATGGTGGGCGTGGTTGGCAAAGCCCCTCAGCGCTCGACCGGGAACGATTATGTGTAAATGATCCCATTCTGAAATTCTTTGATCCGATGGAGACTTTTCTCCTAACTTCCCCAAGGTATTGGGAAGTTATGGCTGGCGTCTACTTTCCATGTGCCCTTTTTTTATCTGATTCTAATAGAGCGACGACAGAAGGTAAGGGGGGGGGGGGAGGATCCGCCTCCATGCGCGGCCTAGGGGTCGGGAAGGACGAGGTGACACGAGACACCCCTTTTCCATCTTTGGAGCCGCTCTCGGTCAGCTCCACCTCTAAGAAGGAAGGGGCCCCCCTACAACCCTCTTCTACCGGAGAAGAGTCTTACTCCTCACCTAGGCCTAAAGGTCCTGTGGCTTCCCCCTCCCCCATTCTTGGGAGGCGCCCTCAGCGGCAGTCCTTCCTCTTCTATCACAGGGGACTGCCAAGAGAGAAGGCAGGTAGCCCAAAATAGACCGCTGGCTCGAATGGGCCAACCCCCTTAGGGGAACAAAGGAGAGTAAGGCCCGTCGGTCCTGACTCCTAACATCCTGCAGTCCTGCATTATAAGCCTGCATGAGTCCTCAAAATACGATCAGCCAGTCCTCGATTGGGATGCGTTATGCCAGGGTGGGGCACTACCTGGATGCCCGCCTGAGATGCGGCTTCAGGTTACTCTCTATCGTCTCCGAATCGGACGCACCGCCATTTGATGGAGCTCTCGCCTGCACCTTATTGCGACTACTGCGTTTTTCCTTGAATGTTCAGGTCTGGGTGATCTTTGCGCACGTTACCTGTCCCGCTATCGGGACGATCGGGGTCGCTACCACTTATCCCTTGTACTCAGGACTGGTTCTTGTACACAAACTTGTTGAGTCTGCCTTTTTGGAGGAGGTTGGCCTCTCTCCATTTTATTTGACTCATTTGTTTTAGCTTGCATGTTCAGGCCCGCCAAGGGGAGGCGGTCCTCCCTCCCTCTGATGCAGGAGGGAGCTTCTTTGCTTTTGGGGGGATGGGGTGTGTTTTTTGTTCTTTTGCATGTTTATTTTTAACCTAGTTTAACATTAGTCTGCAAGGTGATTACATCGACTTTCGCCCTAGTATGCTCTTGCCTCTGTTCCCAAACCTCCCTGATGGAGTCCTTGTATTCCCCATGGTGGTACCCATATCCTCATACCCCGACGTGGGGTACTTTTGTCCCCTATGTGGGTACTCATACCCACACCCTGCCACAGGACCACGCAGGGTTCTACAATCGCTGGTTCGTGTCAAAACGCAATGCTACCCGACAACGCCGGCCTTCGGGCGTTCCACCGTTTGTCATTCTGATCTTTGATGAGCCTTTCTTCAGTCAGTTAAGGGATCTCATCCACGCTGCGAGGGACGGATGGCGCAACTTCGTACTCTCTGAGGTATTCCTTGAGCTCCATCTATTTGTCGCTTGTACCGTTTATGTTCAGTTGTGGTTTCCTGGAGGTCTGCTTTGGGGCTCGTGGCATGTTTGTGGGTCGGTGGGGGAATCTGGGTTGAGGATTGGGGCTGCTAGGGTGAATGTGCATTGCTGGTGGCTATGAGGTATGTTAGTTTGTGGAGGAAGGGAGCGGCTGTTGGGCTTGATGGGTGGTACGCATTACGTACGTAAGTACTGTGTCGTGTGGATGATACCCGTACCCGAATCTGGGCACTGCGTTGGTTGGACCAGTTTCCGAAACTTGACCACTGGATTGCCTCTTGGCTTCGTTTTACATGGCAATTTGCAGAATGGGCATGTTTATTGTAGGTCCGGGTTTTGTTCGATGTCCCCACATTCACTTGTGTTTGTTAGGGAGTATTGGAGTGCTTAAATGGGAGAGGGGCCGCTATTTCGCTGTTTCTGGTCTTAGTGGAGCTTTCATTTCTTGGAACTTCACCCGAAATGAACGCGTCGACCTCGTCTCCTCGCCTCTCTCTCTCGAGTCTTGTTTCCCCGATTAAGGAGAATCTTGTCCTTTGCCTACTAGCAAATTGAGCACAGCCTTCTCCTCCTCAGTGACACAGGAAGAAAAGCGTAAATACCCTGACGCTTATCCTAATATAGAATTCAGATGCACACTGGACTCATTTGCCTCTAAAGCCCATCCCGATATCTCGCTTTGTGCCATTGAAATTGAACATTTGAACCATGTCGTTAGTAATCTTAGTGTTGACAGATTTTTTTCCTTTGAGTGGCATTAAATTGTTTCTTTGTGTTGAAAGGTAACGAAGGGAGTCACTTGGAGGGCTCTAGTGAGTTTGTGCCCGCTCCGGAGAGCATCATAAGTCCTGAGTACCAGAGCATGGCCGGTCCTCAGGTTGAGCATCAGCTGAGCTCGTGCCAGCGTGTCAACGCCACCGTCATCCCCAAGTCCTCGTCGTCGTATTCCAGTAAGCCCATGAAACCCACCGTTCCCCCTCGACCTGCGGTTGCTTCGCAGTCTTCTCCTAGGGTGAGTAGTGCCATTTTCCTCTTCACAGTGCCATTTTCCATGGGTATATTTTCTCTGGATGGTGCAATTATTCCATATCTCCCTTTTATCCTGAATTGGGGCATTCTTTTCCTTGGAGGCCCCCATTTTCTCCTAGGGTATTTCTCCAGCCTGTTCATGACAAATACTCCACTTAAATACTGCCAGGGTTCAGCTTCTAGGTCGCTAAGTTGGCAATCTTTAGGCTCTAAATGGTGACTTTTATTCAAGTGGACACACACACTTTCAAATTACAGTGAAGTTAAGCTACATCAGGTGTGGTTAGTTGCCGGATGGAGTCCCGATTCGGGTCACCAGGGCGGCAGTCATACGCTAAACATATCCGTGGTTCGGAATCCACGTTAATCAGTAGGTCCCACTGAGAAATACAAAGAATCTTAAATGATTGAAAATCGATGGTAAAACCCTCACCAGGTTCTCCTCTTTTTTTTCATCAGCACTTTTGTTTATTCTTCATGGTGGCTATGCATTATGGGTAACGGTCAACACTAGTTGTTGCCATGGAAACCGATGCTTTCTCTTTGGTTCTCATTTGTACCTCTTTAAAATCTGTCTTATCATTGTTCTCTTAAGGACCTCACCAGCTACCTCACTGTGTCAGAAGAGAGGCTAGTGGAACCTCTAGACCCTGTAAGCGGCACTCGATTTGCTTTCCTGGCTGCCGTGCTGACGGGCTCAGCGCCCCGTCCGGCCCCAGCTTAGCCTCCTCTCCTTCTCTCTGACAGCCTATGTTTTCTACCCTACTTCCTCACTTTCCCTACAACTTCTCCCACAACTTTCTCTGGTCGGCCTTGGTCCGGACAATGTCCCGTACGCCATGCTTCGGCCCCTCGGTGAGCGAGGTATGACATTTCTGTTAGATTTGTTCAACAGGATCTGGGTAGAGGTTATCCTCCGAAACTCCTGGCGAATCGCTACTGTGCTCGCTTTTCGCAAACCGAGTAGAGATCACCCTTTCCCGGCCGGTTTCTGCCCAATCTCTCTAACCTCCTGCGTGTGCAAGTTGGTGGAGACTCCACACGATGGGGACGCCTCCCAATCTTTATATATGAGTTTTTATGTAATCGTTGATTCTGCTTACGGGTGGGGGGGATGGCCCTCTCCGGCCCAATGGAGCAGCAAGAGGGTGTCGCGTAGGGAAGTGTCCTCAGTGTCACACTCTTTGCCCTGAGCATCAACGGCATCAATTCGATGCTGCCGAAAGATATTCTCGCTACGCTCTACGTGGACGTCCTTTCGATCTCTTTTGCCTCGGCCCAGATACCAACTCTGTAGCCCCGACTCCAACAGGCTATGCCGAACCGCACAGGCTTCGGTTTTCCTTGGTCAAGACTAAGGTGTTGCACTTCTGCCGCCATCCGCGGCTCCACCCTAACCCAGATTGGTTTCTAAATGGGGTTCGCCTGGAAGTGGTGGACTCGCACCGTTTGCTTGGTCGTGTATTTGACCGACGACTCACCTGGGATGATCATATTCGCAGCCTTAAGACCTCTTGTACCCGCGCCATAGGCTTTCTTGGTTCCGTGACGTTTACTACCTGGAGTGCTGATAGTTCTACTGTCTTGGTCTTTATCGCTCATTTGTTCGTTCGAAGCTTGAATACGGTTGCGAGATTTATGCATCCGCAGCCGAGCGTGTATTGCCGAAGATGGACTCTTATCCACCACACCTGCCTTCGCCTGGCGACCGGTGCCTTCAGCCCTTCTCCCATTGAGAGCCTACTTGTCGATGCCACTCGCTCTGTGCCGTGCATTATTCGCCTGTACGCGCGACCTCGGCGCCTTCCTTAGTCTCCAATAGCTCTCTGCATCTGCAGCTAATCTCGACTGTGCCAATGCCGCCGAGAGACGCTATTCATAGCCTAAGCCCTTCGAGACCTAGATATAGCTCTCGGTCCGGTGGCGTCCCTGTTTCTGTCTAGGACACCACCTTTGATTATTTGTCGCCATGCCTATGCTCCCAAAGCTTATACAGTGCCGAGAGTATTGCGTTCGGCCTTTTTGGAGCACACTTCTTGAGTTCGTTTCACGCTAGAACCGTGACACTGTATATGTATGGCTCTAAGTCCCAAGAGGGGTCGATTTCCGCCTCGTGGCCCGTTTGTTTGAATACAGCGACTCGAAAGCGCCTCGAGTGCTCTCGGCGCATTGGAATCTCCGCATCCCCTGGTTTGTGATATCCGTGACGCCACGGTTTTGGCAAGCCGGGCGGATGTCGAGATTATCTTCTGCTGGGTTCCTGAACATGTAGGAATTTCTGGGAATGACGTCGCCAAAGACCAGACCAGCGTTTCGCTCTTCCTCACACGGATCACATGGCAGCAATATGCAGCTCCGGGCTGCTTGGCAAAGAAGATGGGAGATGGCTGAAGCGAACTTAAAGTTACGTCTCATTGCGCTGCGACTGTTTTCATGGGCCTACTCTCAATGCTTTCTGTCATCTCCGAATTCGATACACGCGCGGGACGCAATGCCATTTGATGGAGCGCTCGCCTTTATTGCGACGACTGCGTTTCCGTGACGACCGGGATTTGCGAGGTCGCTGCCACTTCTCCCTTGTACTCGGGATGGGTTCGTGCACACCGACTTGTGGACTCTACAACTTTTTGGAGGAGGTGGTCCATCTCCTCCACTTTATTTGACTTTTTTTTGTAGGTCGCTTCTGATTGTGCCGGGGGGAGGCGGTCCTACCCCGACGCCAGAACGCGCTTCCTTTCGTTTCCTTTCTGCTTTTTCTTTTTTAGCCTGTGCTTAGTCTTTCTCTTTATTTTATCTTTATTTGATTTTTTCAATCTAGCCTACTAGTAGGCTTTTTGCGTGAGTGCGGCGACTTTTGCCCTAGTAGGCTTTTTGCGTGAGTACGGCGACTTTTGCCCTAGTAGGCAGTCGCCAGATGGGCTCTCAAAATAAAAGAAAAAAGGAACCTCTAGAAGCAACGCGTGCTGGTTGCAAGAGACCATGTTTGAGGTGTCTTAGGCGTGATTAACTGGATGAACGGTTTGTGCTTCAGTAACATTGCTGCGTGTAATGGACTGTTTACCTCCTGTGACCGTACTTGTGTGCGTAAGTCGTACTGCTTGTGCCAGGTAAACCAAAAGTCTCATCTAGGTACGCGGTCCTCTAGTGGTCAGCGCAACTAACTTCCTTCTTCGCCACCCCAAGTAAAAACCACCACCTAGCCGTCCCTGCCTCCAAGCGCGGTCGCTCCCGCACCCATTCGGGACTCTGTGGGTTCTACTTCGCTCGGGCGTCAGCCCTGTCCGGCTCCAGTCCTGCCCTCGCCTCTACCGCTACCCCAATCACCGCTACCACTTTGACCACTTCGCTATAAACGAAGGATCGGCAATCTTCAGGAAAGTAGCAGTAGCCCCCACCCCCCACGAGACTGGCCCCAGAAAGAAGGGTAGCACCAAGGGACCTAGCTCCCTCGTCCCTACCCAAATTGTGAACGGCCCCTCTAAAAGAAACTCGGAGGTTGTGCCGGCCTCCAAAGCGTCCCGCCAGGCAAAGGACGTGGGGGCAGAGAGAGGAAAGGTGCGTCGCCCGAAGGACTGCGGTCATTCCTGTTAGGACTTCTCATCCAAGGGGGGGGGGGGGGTTCCATTGGTCCATCATGGTAGTCCGGGAGGATTAAGTTCATTCCGTCGAACTGCCGTCCACTTCACGCCAACTGGGATCTTCTGCGTTGGCTCGGTTCCTCTCGGTACTTGTAGGACCACTACGCCCTCCAGACTGCAGGGCCACTGGCAATTTTAAATTAGGTTGAAACTGCCAGTGCTTTATTCCTTTCAGAAATTTCCATTTTACAAGCTTCTTCTCGCTTCCCTCTCCTGACTGGTGGTTAGCGGTAGTAGTACTAAGTTGGGTCATCCATCCCTCGCATCGTAGACAAGATCCCGATCGGATAATGAAATGCTCATAAAGATCAGTATGACAATCCCAAGAAAGATCGAAGGCTCTAGAGTGCTGTCCGGTGGGGGCGGAATTGTATTGTATTTTGACACCAAACAACGATGACAAACCCTCTCCTGGTCCGCGTCAGTATTGCCCAGATGTGCCCCCATTGGGGGCCCTAGTACTCCAGGGCATGGTGTGGATATGAGTGCCCTCATAGGGAAAACACCCCATTGGTCGGCAGGGGGCCTGAACAGACAGAGGAAAGACAGCAGTGTTTTGATTGGGTCTGTGTGTGTGATGACTCGGGTAAGATTTACACACACGGTAAGTACAGCGTCTCCACTCATTTCTGGCAAGACCTCTACGAATCGCTGACATTTGTGTCCTGTCTCACTTGGGATTGAACCCGACACCTTGACGTTAGAAAACAAACGCCGTATCCATGAGGCTAGAGACAGCGCCACCCTTGGGGTTCGCTTATCTCTCCGAGTAAAGGGCCGGCCTTTCCCTTAATATTTCTTCCTCTCAGTGAGGTGTACTCAAGCGGATTCCTCTCAAGGGCAGGGGTGGCACCCTCTTTACTTGTCACACCGCCCCCCCCTTCCCCTTGCAAGCAAAGATGGGATACAGCGGAGCGGAATTTAAAGATGCGTGTCATTACCCCTGACGGTTTCACATCACTCCTTGTCGCCTCTGAATCGGACACACTCACGATTTAAAATCGCAACAGGCTCTGGACTGAGGGTATTGCCCAGACTCCTGTCGAAGGGCTACTGTGCTTGCTTTTCTCAAACCAGGAAGAGATCACTCTACCCCGGTCGGTTTCCGCCCTATTTCTCTACTTCTTGCGAGTGCAAATTGATGGGTAAAATGGGAAATGTTAGATTCGCTTATTTCCTGTACTTCGAATGCCACCTATATTGTGTACAGTGCTGCTTCCGCAAGTTCCCCTCCACGTCGGATGCGCTGCTCTGGTTGGAAAATGCTATCTCCAACGCTTTCCTGTACCTCATTGCGACGACTGCGTTGTCCCCCAGACTGTTCGCCACATTTTTGTTGAATGTCCCACTCTGGGTCATCCTCGCGTACCTTGCCGAGTGGGGTCGCTCTCGCTTGTCCCTCGTTCTCGGGAAGATTTCACACACACCTTTGGTGTTGGTCGCATGCTTCCGCGCCGTGGAGAGGCAGTCTTCCTCACCACACATACTATTCCCCCCCCCCCCACACACACAACACTCCACTTCCACTCTCCTCACAAACAATTTTCTTTCAGGCAGACACGGGTACAGGGTATACAACGGCAAGTCTTCCAGAATACTTCACTACAATAACGGATTACCGCAGGGATCTGTACTCTCACCCACACTCTTCAACCTACTCATGCATGACATCCCACACGCCACTCAACCCAACATGCACATTATGCCATACGCAGATGACCTCACAATACTCTCAAAACATCCTAAACATGAGGCCGCCGCCGAGCAACTTCAACAATTCATATACACAATAGAGAACTGGCTGTACAACAACAGAATAATGAAGGTGTACACAAACAAATCATCACCACTCACCCTCATAATACCATAATAACACAGACTACAGCCACATATTACACTACACAACACTCCTATCCCCGTCACACCCACCACCAAAATCCTTTGAGTAACATTTGACAGAGGGATGACATTCAAGCAACACACAGACGACATTAACACTAAGACCAAAATCGACTCAACGTCATCCGCTCCCTCACTAAAACAACCTATGGACACACCAAGGAGGACATTACAAAAGTTTATAAATAATACATTAGACCCATACTGCATGGCAGCCTGACACCTCCAACACCCACATAAATAAACTACAGACAACACAAAACACTGCCTTACGCATTGCAACCGGCTGCTCACAATCAACACCCACCACACACTTACATGAAGCAACCTATGTCCTCCCTCTCAGGTCTCGCATGGACATGAGGTACACACGCATACACATCCATAATAGACACTCAATACCCTCTACACTTCATGCAGACACATTCACAACAGACCGGCCAGCCACTACCACTCCCTCCAGCTCCCCATGATGTCTCCGAATGGACTCACATCCACACAGAATTCACCGGGCGTGCACTGGCCTCCCTCGGCCCCAACCTTCTATTGGGAACTAAACCTTCCCCGGTGAACGATGCGAAACGGGTGCAGCTAGGGAGCCTACGGTGTGGACACCACACAGCCATCCCGGATTGGACTTCCGGACGATGCCTGCCGGAACTGCAATCGGGGACCAGCGGACACAGAGCATGTTCGCACACACTAATACACAGGGTAACACACGGAATAGACAACATGGAGCACCTCTGGACCTGCCCTGCCGCCGTCATGCAGTTTCTGCTAGACGCTGGCAGCGTCCGAAGGCAAGGCCACATCATCCCAAGTGGACTCGTCGACTGGGCCTGGGCGGAAACCCGATCCACGGCGGCGCCCCCTCCCCCCCCCCCTGAAGAACCGTCGGAGGTTAAACAACAACAATCCCGGAACGGGCTTCCTCCTCGTTGGGTCTTTTTTTTTGGGGGGGGGGTGATTCTTTTGTTTTTAATCTAGTCTAGTATTATGCTATAAAATGATCAGCGCCAGATGGGCGCTGATAAAATAAAGGGGATCATCGCGAACGTTACCATTCCGAGTACCAGGACGGGCTGGGTCGCTATCGCTTGTTTCTTGTGCTCGAGATGGGTTCGTGCACACAAACTTATGGACTTTCTGGAGGAGGCTGGCCTTCCCTATTTTATTTGACTCTCTTTGGTGTTGGTCCAATGCTCCAATGGCAAGAGGGGAGGGAAGCGTGCCTCCTCCTTTTTGCTTTTGTTTCGCTTCTTCTTTTTTTTCAGTGTATTTTGTTTTCAATGTAGCCTATTAATAAGCTACAATTAATTAGGGCTACTTATGCCCTTGGTGGTAGTCGCTAGATGGGCAGCATAAAAAAGAAAATTCGTTTTTTTCCTGCCTCTGTCCCGAAAGCTTCCGCATGATCGCGAGTATTGTGTTCATATTTCTTGGAGCCGTCTCTCTCTACGCAGATGGCTCCGAGTCTGAAGGGATGGTTGACTTCCATGCCCCACCCCCTTTTTTTTTAAGCTGGTGGTACTCTTCTGGATGGTCCATCTCTCTTCACAGCACAGCTGATTCTATTGGGTTGAGTAATAAGTTCTTGCGGTTTTAACAAATTTATTCATTACCATTGACAATTTTCGAAAAACTTTATTTTTAATTGATATCACTATGCAATTTATTCAATCATGTATTCTCCGTTGTTATTTACGACTTCTTCCCAACGTTCAATTAGTTTTTCGATGCCTCTGCAATAAAAATCTCTGGATTTTGACTCGAAGAATTCGTCTAACCAGGTTCTTAATTCCACATCAGTATTGAACGAAACGCCGCGCAAATTGTTGGAGATCGATCGGAACAGATGGAAGTCCGATGGAGCCAAGTCTGGCGAATATGGAGGATGCGGCAGGATTTCCCAATTAAGCGTTTGGATAGCGTCTTTTGTCATATTGGCAATGTGAGGACGAGCATTGTCGTGTTGCAGAAGGACTCCATAACGTCGATGAGGTCGCTTTTCACGAATAGCTTCGGCGAGTCGATACATTTGTTGAACGTAGACTTCTGCATTGACAATCTCGTTGTTCGCAAGCAGCTCATAAAGAATGATGCCTCCACAATCCCACCACACACACATCATCGTCTTTCGTGGATGAAGTCCTTGCTTTAATCGCGGAAGTGTTTTTTTATTGGGGCTAAGCCATTGTTTTCGATGGGTAATGTTGACATAAACACACCACTTTTCGTCGCCAGTGATGATGCGGTGAATAAATATCTCCTTATATCCACCTGTAGCCTTGTGACGAGCAAGCAAACCTGCGGCAATCGTGGAGTGTTGAAGTTTGTTGCTTTCGCTCAAAGCGTGCGGAACCCATACACCGAGTTTTTGAACTTTCCCCATCGAATGAAGCTGATTCACTACAGTTTTCTGATCACACGCCAATTGCACAGCCAATTCTCTAGTCGATTGAATAGGATTTTCTTGAAGAAGGTGTTCAATCGATCTTCATCCACCTTAATGGGGCGACCAGAACGTTCTTCGTCATTAAGATTGAAATGACCGTTTTTGTAACGTTAAAACCAGCATTGAGCTATCCTTTCTGATAAAGCATTTTCTCCGTACACAGCATAAATATCGCGACGAGCTTTGGCTGCGTTTGCATTGTTCCCGTCTCGATTGAAAATGAGTAACAACAAGTGTCGAAAATGCGCCTTTCTTTCAACTTGACATTCCATTTTGAGGGTACAGAACAAAAATTAAATCAACACAAATTTTAAATAAACCGCAATGACTTATTACTCAACTTCAAGACGTAGCCTAAACAAAAGCCTAATAGTCTCATTATTTATTATTGTTTCTTAATATGTGCACAAATCACGTCAACAAAACTTAAGTCAACACAACATTAAAAAAAAACGCAAGAACTTATTCCTCAACCTAATAATATACCACTCGGTACGGGAGATTACACGCTTTGTCCGATTCGGAGACCCTTTTGTGGTCCATAGCAACGCAAAGCCCATTGAAGCATTAGAATCTCCACTTGCCGTGGTGCGCAGTATCCGTGACGTCATAGCTGATGCGAGTCGGAAGGAGGTAGAGATTGTTCTCTCCTGGTTTCCTCACCATGAGCGCGCTGACGAGGCAGCTAGGCTGTCTGCGCGAGGTGGACCACCGGACCAGCGTTTTATTCTTCCCCATATTGACTACATTGGAACTTGCAAGGGGATGTCAGTTCACATCCAGAGGCCTGTGTGCTTACCCTGCCCGAAAACCCACAGTTTGTCCACCCAGCCCGAACACCTGCAGTTTGACCTCCCTATCCTTCTAGGTTGAGAGCTTACTTGTCGATGCTAGGGGGATGTCACTCGCTCTGTGCCGTGCACAGTGCACTATTCAACTGTACACGCGAGCCCGGCGCTTCCCTCAGTCGCTAACAGCTCACGCGGCAACCGCAACTAATCTCGACGGTGCCTATGCCATCGAGAGACGCCAGTTTAAGACTAGGAAACTCGTTCGACAGCTCGGTGTACCTCTCGTACCGGTGGCCCTGAAGGGTACCACATTTGAATATTTATCCCACGCCTCTGCTCCCAAAGCTTCTACAGCGCTGAGAGCATTGCGTTCGGCCCTTTTGGAGCACACTTCGTGTCACCCTGGAACCGTGCCAATGTATACGCATGGTTCCAAGTCCCAAGATGGGGTCTGTTTCCACGCCGTATTCCCTCTGTTTGAAGTCAGCGGGGCTCTGCCAGTCGCTGCGTCTGTCTTCACGGCTGAGTTGGTTGCAATACACCGCTCGGTACGGGAGATTAAGCGACGTGCCCGGTTCGGAGACCGGATTGTGATCTATAGCAACTCACAAGGCACCCTGAGTGCTCTTGGCGCATTGGAATCTCTGCACCCTCTGGTTTGCGGTATCCGTGAACCAGGTTGCTTTCTGTCGTCTCCGAATCGAACACACTCGCGGAACGCACCGCCATTTGATGGCGCACTCGCCATTTGGGTGATCTTCGCACACGCTACCCACGAGCGGGATAGCTACTTGTTCGAGGAGGCTGCCCTCCTCCACTTTATGTGACACTTTGTTGAAGGTCGCATGCTCCTGCGCCGAGGAGAGGCGAGCCACCCCACGTTAAAGCGCGCTTCCTTCTTCTTGCTTTTTTGCTTATCTATTTTTTTATTTGTTATTTCTTACTCTTTGTTTCTGTTTTAATTAGGTTATTTGTTTTTTACGTTTTTATTCGTTTTTTAATCTATCCTAGCATTAGGCTGTATCGTAATTACGGCGACTTTTTCCCAAGTAGGCACTCGCCAGATGGGTTCTTAAAATTAATATATATATATATATATATATATATATATATATATATATATATATATATATATATATATATATATATATATATATATATATATATATATATATGTAGGAGGATCTGCGGCTCTCTTCCACATATTTTCACTTCCATCTTCACATCTCTCCTTACAAACTTTCCTTGTGATACGTCCTCTTTGCTATTGCAAGCCTTTAGAGCTGCATGGCAATGAAGATGGGAGATGGCGCGCCACAATTTAAACTGGTGGATCATTACGTTTCGATTCTTTCCCTGCGGGTATCCCCCAATAGTTTGGCCCTATCGAGTCATTTTGTGTCGTCTCCTAATCGGACATATTCGCGAGACGCATCGCCGTCTGATCGACTGCTCTCCTCAAACCTTTTTGGGAAGACTGCTCGGTCCCCCATGCGCTGAGACCGCCTTTGGTTGACTGTCCTACTCTGGGGAAGCTCAGTGAGTGGTACCCATCCCTGTACCGAAACGGACTGGATCCCTAATTCTGGAGTGGGTTCCTGTACTTCTGATTGTCGAGTGATGAAGGCTGGGGAGGAAGGGACCCCCCCCCCCCTTTACTACTTAAATTTGTATAGATGTGTCATTGGGGTCCCAAAGGGAGGTGGGACTCTTGGATATTTTTTAATTGATTTTTTTTTTTTTATCTTCATTAAATTTTTGTAGTGTGAAAATAAGTATTATTGTAATTTCGGTGGCTGTATCCTTGCCGCCCCCTCGGGAAGGGGTCGAGGGGGTGAGAGAACGATCAAAGTTAAAATCTAATTCATTATTTCACGTTTTGTTTATCGCCGATAAAACGTTTGTCTTACTCCTATGTTATTAACCTCCCTGCTGTGGATGAGCAACAATAATACCGGCATGCTGTGAGAAACGGCTTTCCCTATATAATAAACCCATGAACGCATTGAAAATTGGCTTTTTGTTGGGATTTTTGTCCCTGATCTTAGTATTTATGGCATTAACTCATGCCAACAGCCAGTGCCTTTGACATGACAGTTTTAATACTAGGTTTCTCCCATCATCAATCACCTTCCCACGACTTAGTCTTGACTTAGGGTTGTCAACAATTGCATTAGCAAAATTGAGTTTGAAAATCTGCCTCTACAGATGAGTTGTCGCTCCGCGTCAACTACCCTAGCCCCCTCTCAACGCCCGAGAACTACCCCTTTGAAAAGTCCGGCGCCCGATCCTTCGCGAGGGTCTCCTAGGAGTCAGCAACGATCTCAATCGACGACCACCCCGCCACCGCCGCCTCCTGCTGTCGGTAACATGTCCCCGAGGCTCCGGCAGTCGCCCAAACCGGCTCCGCGATCGTCCAGGATCTCCGTGGCGAATACCACACTGCCAGCGAACGTGTGAGTCTACATTTGGCCATCTTATTATTCTTCCAGGAAGGGGAGAAATGGATCTCTCGGTACGCACTTTAGCCTGTGCTTAGCCTTTCTCTTCCTTTTTACCTTTGTTTTTTAATCTAGCCTACCAGTAGACTTTAGCGTGGGTACGACGACCTTAAAAATCTCGGTGCACACCTTCTGTGTCGTGAGGAGGGAATTTATGTCGCTGGGTTACAGGAACGAGTAAACGTCTTCCCTTAGACCGCCGCGTTTCTGCTAAGCCGAGGGAGAGCACTAGTTGTTGTTGTTTAGCCCTAGGATGTGTGGCTGAATAGCCCCGAGCTCCTTGAGGAAGACGCCGGCCGGCACCGGGCACTCCACAAACATGCCAGTGAGTATATGTTGTGTTGTCTGCGAAAGTGGATGCGATTTTTGCAGTCTTCCATTATGTGTTTTATGGTGCGGGTGGATCTGCTACGACCTGGACAGACTTCCTCGATGGATTCTGGCCAGGTGCACCGTGTCCTCGTGATACGTGGTGGCTTTACGTGTGTTTATGTCAAGGAAGGGGTGGGCGAGTGTGTTGTTGGCGATCACACGAATGATAGGGCGAGTTATTTTGAATGTTGGAGGGAGGAGAGGGATGAATGACATCATTCGAGTATAGTATCTAGTGGTGGGTGTTGTTTTGATGTTTCTTGGTGTGGGTGTTGTGCTGCAATGTAGTGTAGAGGATGATGTTGGATTATTAAAACTGCCTTTCATGTCAAGGTATTTCTTGACTGATGACTTTTGTTTCCCGGTGTATATGGTATGTGGGTTTGGTAGCTGTGCATCCAGTGATAATTTTATGCGCTTTGTTCTTTACTGCTTGGAGGAGGTCGAGGTGAGTGTCAGGCAGATTGGGAGACGATGTAAGACTTTTATATTCCATCCCTGAACGTATGTATTCTTTATATGCTTGGGTAGTGGTTTTTGTATGTGCAAGTGTTCTTAATGCGTTATAAGTCTTGGTGTTAGTTTCTTTTTTTAATTTTGATATGTGGTGTTTGAATGACATTGACATGTATGTTACTCTGAGAATTTTTGGTGTGTGTTTTGGGGAATTTGTGCGTTTATAGTGATGTCTGTTATGATGCGGTGACGTGGCTCAGTTTAGTTAGTGAAAAGATAACTAAACTCGTTCATATTTTAAGGACAAACTGAATCTACCGGTTTTTAAGAAGAGATGGTAAAGAATAGAATAAAGTTAGACTCTAAGGACCTCCTTTGCAAACACCCCTGTTGTTGTTTGGGTTCGGTGACATAGATACACGACCTTGACATGTGGTGCTATCCCAAAGCACCCTCGTGTATTCATCCTATATATTTCTTAGGGTCAATTTTGGTGCTAATTTGTCTTTTTCAGACCTTTGGCAATGAAGGCCCCAAAGTCTTCAACTCCCCCCAAAGAGCAGTCCGAAGGGGACTCTGACAACACGGACTCTGAAATATCTGTGTCGAAACTGCAAACGATCAAGTCGATCGCCGCGGAACGGCGAGGACGCGAAAGGAGGGGCACTGGTACATCGAAAGGCTCCGAGGACAACTCTTGTAACGAGAAGATTGCCACCAGCGCCGGAGCACAGAATTTTCGCTCGAGTAGAACCTCGACTGCCTCGTATAACCCGGAGAAGTACAGAGGAAGCCCCCAACTAAGAAGCCACAGTATGTACAATTGTTTGAGTCCTCCACACCAGCATTTTTCAATCTTTTTTTTAAAGTCGTCTGGTTCCTGGAGCCTTTAAATGCACCTGTCCCCCTTAAAAATGAAGCACCAGGATCACCATAGGCTGCGCTCGAAGCTCCCCAATTAACCATCTACACCCGAAAAACAAAACCATGACGATTACGGAGCGCAGCTTCTTAATAGCACACGAAACCCAAGAACCACCTGCCACTATATTCCAGAACCAGACCATCCTCCGCGAAATCTTGCGCCCCCCACCACCATCTCGCACGATCTTAAACGCCTTGTTAATAGAAATTACCACCCCCATCCCCAAATATGTACCCAAATCCACGCGATTCCCTAGCAATGTTCCGATGTGATTACCACTAGAACCATACACAGCTATTCTCATTCCGAATGTGTTCGACTTGGTAAAATCTTAGACGAAAGCTACACTTAAACAAAGTATGGGAGACCCAAATCCGCTCGGCGAAGTTCATTTTGGGGGTTGAGTCCAGGTGCCCTTCTTTGCTATCCTATTTTTAGTTCCCCCTTTTCAATTTTCTCCTATTTATTGACCAATTTCCTTTGTCTCTCTCTTCATGTTTTCCCCACTGATTGCCATCGTTAGTTACGTTCTTTTTTCCAGTCATAATAGAGAAATGGTTTTCATTGTGGGAATTCTTGTTTTGTTCAGGCCGGGGACGCAAAGCCAGCAACAGTAGCGGAGGAAGTCTTGACAGCTTGGCATCGAGTAGGGGCCATAGCGTGCCTCGCGGTACCACTGAATCTGAGCTCCGTGCAGCTTTGACCATCCAGCGGCACTGGCGCGGCTTTCGCACCCGACATAAGAACCACGATGTCAGACAGATCCGGGAGGAAATCCGCCAGTCCAGGGCCGAGGACCATATCAGGTAGGAAAAAAGTTGTAGAACCACACGACTCAGTAACGATGCATTGGTTTCGCCTAGTAACTGGACATTGGAACTGACCAGTATTGGAACCGCCCAATAACGAGGAATTGTTAACACCCAGTAATGTTGCATTGGTACCAAACAATGATGTGGCATTTGACCCCACTCAATAATGAGGCATTGGTTCTGGACTGTAAGAGGCATTGGCACTCTCCTTTAATAGGGTATTGGCAGCGCTCATTAACGGGCCATTGTCATGCATCATTGGTATAAGATGAAAGGTAAAGTTCGAGATGGAACGTGAAGATTTTACCACCGATTTGACTTCGTTTTGAACTCCCTCCCATTGGGGGCATACAGTTTACCCTGGGCTCTGAAAAACGGAGCTGCCCAAACAAACAAAGTCGACCCGAATTGTGACTCCATCCATTGACTAAGAACACTTGATGTGGCTTAACTTTGCTCTACTCGTAGTAGTGGTGTTTCCACTCGTTCGGGCGAATTTGAAGAAAGCAGTTATAATAAGGCGTCTTTTAATTGGATCAGATCCCGTGGATTCCCCAACTCTATCCAAAAGACCGTGGATGCTTTCATGGGATTATTACCCATGCATCATTGGTATAAGATGAAAGGTAAAGTTCGAGATGGAACGTGAAGATTTTACCACCGATTTGACTTCGTTTTGAACTCCCTCCCATTGGGGGCATACAGTTTACCCTGGGCTCTGAAAAACGGAGCTGCCCAAACAAACAAAGTCGACCCGAATTGTGACTCCATCCATTGACTAAGAACACTTGATGTGGCTTAACTTTGCTCTACTCGTAGTAGTGGTGTTTCCACTCGTTCGGGCGAATTTGAAGAAAGCAGTTATAATAAGGCGTCTTTTAATTGGATCAGATCCCGTGGATTCCCCAACTCTATCCAAAAGACCGTGGATGCTTTCATGGGATTATTACCCATGCATCATTGGTATAAGATGAAAGGTAAAGTTCGAGATGGAACGTGAAGATTTTACCACCGATTTGACTTCGTTTTGAACTCCCTCCCATTGGGGGCATACAGTTTACCCTGGGCTCTGAAAAACGGAGCTGCCCAAACAAACAAAGTCGACCCGAATTGTGACTCCATCCATTGACTAAGAACACTTGATGTGGCTTAACTTTGCTCTACTCGTAGTAGTGGTGTTTCCACTCGTTCGGGCGAATTTGAAGAAAGCAGTTATAATAAGGCGTCTTTTAATTGGATCAGATCCCGTGGATTCCCCAACTCTATCCAAAAGACCGTGGATGCTTTCATGGGATTATTACCCAAGGAAGTGGCATTGCGACGTCTTCGCCCATGTAATGATGGTTTCTCTGGACCCGAGAGCCATTGTTCCTCCCCAATGTGGAAGAGTAAGATGCTATTGGGGCTACAGTTGCTCATCGATGAGGGCGACTATAAATCTGACCATACCCTGTGTGTGAAATGGGCAGAGACGCCTGCTAACCCTTGATTACCTAAATTGTCTTCAGGTCGGGGGACTTTGGCCCCGAGTTTTTGACTGTGATTTCTGTTTCAGGTATTTGACAGAAAAGCTTCGGGCCGCGGAAGCCGCCCTTGAAAGAGAGCGGAAATTGCGGCATCTTCAACTGGATGCGATTCGCACCTTGTGGAGGGAAATTCAGAAGCTGCAGGCGGGTCGCAAAGATGGTTTGAATACGCCATCCACGCCAATGACACCCTTGACCCCGCTCACACCTCTTGAGGGTGGCAAAAGGTCTTCGGGCAGCTCTGCCAATAAGAACAAGGTGTATTCGGAACAGAGCGTGAAAGAGTTGACGGATTTTTGCACATCTTTACAAACGCAGGTGGGTGATTAGCGACTGGGGAAAGGGGATCCCATGGCATAGTTGATAAGGCGTCGAATGTCCACCACGAGGTACCAGGTACGACTTCTGTTGAGAGTGGAGACAAAAAAAATTTCAGCGCTCGAAGGAGCTGGCTTAAGCGGTGCGTTGATTCTGAGGGATTCATGCAGACAGCTTTGCCCACATACGTTAGCGCACACACAACCAATCCCAATAGCGTTCATTCTTGCATCGACCCTTCCTTTGCGCTCACACATCGCTTTCCCGTAAGGGCCACGGTGATGTATTTATCTGGTCGCCACTTTTGACGGGACTCAGTGCCACGTCCGGCCCCAGCTTAAGACTCCTCTCCGCCTTCCCCTAACACCTTCTTTCTCTCTTTCTGTAACGCCTCTTCTCTCCCCCAAACCAGTTGGTTCGGCTAGATAGAGTTGCTCCCTCTGGGTTTGGCCCCCGGCTCATAACTAAACTGATAAGAGGAGATTCACCTTATCCCTTCTAGAGTCGCCAGCCGGGTGGATGTCGAGATTATCTATGGCTGAGTTCCTTGTCAGGACATGTGGGAATGAGGGCGCCAAAGAGACTGGGCGACTAGACTGTTCCCATAGACCTACTTCCCAATGCCGCGACGGCTTCAGGTCGCTTTCTGTCGTCTTTGAATTGGACACACTCGCGGCCACACCAACATTTGATGGAGCGCTCGCCTGCGTCTTACTGCGACGACTGCGTTGTACCCCAGACTATTCGGCACATTCTTGTCGAATGTCCTATTCTGATTGGTTCCGCTCATACCTCTCCTCCCGCACTCAGTCGGTCGTGCTCGATAGCGTCTCCTCCGAGCCCGCGCCCATTCATTTTGTGGTGCCTCAGGGCTCAGTCCTTGGTCCCCTCCTCTTTCGCATCTATTTACTTCCTCTTGGGTCTCTTCTTCGCGATTTGGGCCTGTCCTTCCACCTCTATGCTGATGACAGTCAGATATCCCTTTCCTCATCCCCTGTATCCTTCTCTCAATCAATTACCAAGCTCCTTTCAGCCTACACCTCCATAAACGAATGGCTGTTTGCCAACTTTCTCAAACTTAACCACGATAAAACTCCAAGTTCTCCTTCTTGGTACCGCTTCGATGGTGGAAAAATCTAAAGTTTTCTTCCCCTCCCTTAACCTTGGGGAAACCATTGTCGCCTTCTCTGATACCGTCAGGAATCTTGGTGTTATTTTCGACAAGCAACTCTCGTTTAAACCGCACATCCATCATATCCGTAAGTCTTCCCTCGGTTTCCTCCGCAACTTTTCACTTGTTCGATCCCATTTTGATCGACGAAGCCTTGAGACTGCTATTCATGCCTTCGTCACTTCACGCTTAGACTACTGAAATTCTCTTCTAGTGAATCTTCCTTCTTCGTCACTTCGCCCCCTACAACTAGTTCAAAACTATGCTGCCAGGCTCCTCCTTCGCCGCCCCGGGTTCTCTCCTTCGATGTCTCTGTTACAGGAGCTACACTGGTTACCTATTCGCTTCTGTACCCACTATAAAATTCTTCTCATCACATATAAGGCCCTAAACCTACCTCGTCTCTCGTCGTCAAACTCCTCGGGCACTCCTTGTTCTATCCTCTGCTCGATGGGTGACCGTTCCTTCTCAGTTTGTGCTCCTAGACTCTGGAATGCTCTTCCTGCCGAAGTCCGATCCTCTCGCTACTTTTAAACGTCTCCTGAAGACTCATCTTTTCAGAATTGCCTTCTCTTCCCTCTAAACTTTCTCTACACAACCTGCGCTCTGTGAGGGCTAACAACCTTGAAGGGCGCATTATAAATACCTATCATTATTATGTTACCTGTCCCGGTATCGGCACGAGCGGGGTCGATACCGCTTGCCCCTTGTACTCGAGACGGGTTCGTGGACACATACCTGTATACCATTTGACTTCTTGGGGGAGGTTGGCCTCCTCCATTTTATTTGACTCTGTTGTAGGTGGCATGTTCCTGGGGTGGGGTGCCCTCCCCCTGAAGCTGGAGCGTGTTTCCTTCTTGCTCTTTTTTTTGTTTCTTTACTTTTGTTTTTTTTTATCTGTTATTTTATCTTTGCATGTTTCTTTGTTTGTTAATCTAACCTATTATTGCGCTGTAGCATGATTACCGCGACTTTTGTCCTAGTAGGCAGTCGCCCTTGGATCGCTCCGCCTCTTCTAAAGAAGTGCCCCTACCCCACTCTTCCCTCTCATGGGCCCCTCCAAGCCTCTCTTAGCTGAAGGGGTGTTTCCTCCTTTCCAATATATACGGGTTCCTGGGCTTTCCTCTTGTACCCTTTTACAGAGTTGCCTTCGGGCGACTCTAGTCAAGTGGCGGGCCCTCCCTATACTTTCTCAGGGGAGAGGGTGCTTCCTCCTTGCTTCCTTCCGGAGAGTTGCCTCCAAGTTGCCACAGAGTAGCGGAGAGGCTCAAAAACGTGGAAGATTTCAAAGATCGATTTCGTTCAGGCAGAATTGAAATTACCAACCGTTTGGCTGAGAGAAAGGCCCTCTAAAGTACACAGAAGCTCAAAATGACTGCTCTCGCGAAGAACATATCGGTGTCCAGAGCCGTCAAGGAGGAGGGCGGCAAGAGCTCGTAGTGCGTGGAAATGCCTCCAGACCGTATGCCATAACAACGTTGGAAGCGCTGTCGTCGCCTTCTCAACCACTTGAAGAGTCATGGCAATCGATTTCTCATCTTTTTTGATGAAAAAAAAACCTTCATGGTCTATCTGGTCATGAACACGCAGAACGACTGCGTGGAAAGCTTCGGCTAGGACGTCTCCGAGGTCCGCTACATGTGTACATCCAAGAGCCCGGCCTCCGTGATGATGCTCGGCGTCGTGGCTTCGAATGGCGAGAAGATGCGGCGGGTTAGTCTCGCTAGGGCAGATTACAGGGACATCTTGGCCACGGAAGTCGTGCTCCGAGTAAGATCACGAAGAAGGCGGACTAGGTCTTTCAGCAGGACTTAGTGTGTAACTGCAACAAAACCTTTACAATACACAGTAGTTATTCGCTCCACAGAGGGCAGACTGTTGTCCAAAGGCCACATGTTCCTCAGGGGATAGCATTAGCTAGGTTGACTGGTAAAGCGACACTTGCTCTGCGCCATACACAGTGTACGCGCGTGCCCGGCGTCTCCCTCAGTCGCGAATGGCGTTCACTGCATCCGCGGCCGATCTCGAAAGTACTTCTGCCGCCGTAAGATGCTATTCATACCCTTGGCGTTTTGACTTAGCGCAAGTAAACTCCTCCGAAAGCTTGATATACCTCTCCTGTCGGTAGCGCCTCTACTTCAGCCCATGGCGCCACTCGGTACCTGAGATTACGCGCCGCGCCCGGCTTGGAGCCCATATTGTAATATATAGCGAGTCACAGAGTAGCGCCAACCGAAATGGTGGGGAGGAAAAGAACTTGCCCGATCCAAGATCATTTAACGCATTCATGGAATTATTATACAAGTGTTTTCAAACAGTGTGTATTTACCCGTTTCATGCATGGGGTCGTCACATCCCAAGCGCACCTAATGTCTTGATGGTATGGTGTTTACACCCCCCCCCTCCCCTCCTCTCCCAATCCCAGGGGCACTTTATTATCCTGCTACGATAACCTTGAACTTCATTTGGTGGGATATTTCGAAATTGATTTCTGTCGCTACTAATTGGGTCTGTGTAATGAATCTATGTTGCATTTTGCAGGTGAGTCAGTTGCAAGAATCGCTTTCGATGGTGACGCAGGTGATGAATGCCTTTTGTCATCTGCCTGGTTCTCAGTCGCTTCTCACCATGTCACAATCAAGCGGATCCGGCGTAGAGAAATCAAACTGCGAGGATGAAATGAAGGTAGGACCGCCAGTATCGCAGAGTTGCGTTCCCCTGAAACAGTCCGTGACGTCTTTCACCAATTCGATAGCAGCACTCACGTCGTCCATTGTGAAAAACGAGGAGTCGAAGGCAGAGTCGAGAACTTCGCAGGATGCAAAAGGCAAAGATGGTTCCCCCATTGAAGAGATGGCGAGCAAAGTTCCTGAACCTAAAGCCATGTTTAAGCAGGAAAACGGCCCCGTGTTGGCACCCCAAGAGCTAGCAGCTTCCATAACTTCACTGGCCTCCAATGACCTCAACTCAACTGGACAGGATGTGTCGACGTTGTCCAACGACTCCAACGAGGTCGTCGATACTTCCCAGCAGCAAGAAGAAATTCTGTCTGACCCAAGTCGTGCCTCGCTCTCCCCCAGCCCCCCTGGGATGCCGACACAGTTGAGTCACGAGGGTACCGCGGGGTCGCAGGCCTCATCTCACCACCACTCTCAACACAAACAACGTCCCTCGGGACCCCCGCGTCCCTCCACCCTTCCCGTAGCCCGCCCTCTTACCCCACGCACTAGTTCTTGACTGGGTTCACCATCGAAGGTCCTGGCCGTCTGCACTACACCTACCTTGGAACCAATTCGCGCTTTCGCTTCGCACCTCGTCTCGCAAGTGTTTAACAGCATTTCTTCTTCCCGAGAAAATTCATCCTGTCTCCACACTCTCCAATGGTGAAGTGCCACGTTTTTGCACGTTGGCCAAGATCGTCAGTCCCTCTCGCTTCGGTAGCTCCTCAAGGAGAATTTTTAAATAAGGGAGTTGGTCATAATTTATCCTCCCACCATAATAGATGTTTTTGTATGTCTTTTCCCGTGATATCGAAATCAGCGTATTTCGTGATGATTCTTATCTAGTGACATGGCACACCTTCCCCCAATAATTAGATAAGCCCCAGCTATCATAAGTCAATTTAGTATTTGCTTCCTGGCGTATATTAATCACTAAAGGGCAGTTGATCTAAATTGACTTTTGAAACAATTCTCATTATTTAAACTAATTGGAGATTAGTTATTTTAATGGATACAATTGAAGCTTCCTTTGATGTTCATTGCGAAATGAATTTTAGACATTCAAGACCTCGACGTACCTTTTCAAACTTCAGTTTATTAGTTTATAACCAATATTTAATGATCCCTTATGTAGATAGTAAAAATTATTATTATTGGAGTTAAGATCCCTATTATTATGAAAAAATTAAACATAACTTTCTGTAGGTTGTAAAACTGCTAAATTATTTTAAATTTCTATTGAGATGAAGTGTTGTATATCTCATTGCAGGTACTATGAAAAGTTTTAACATTTTCAAACCAATTCATTTTAGCTAAAAATAATATTTTAAAAGTGAAATTATTTTATTTGGAGTTCTATTTTCCCAGTTTCTATAGAATTTCTTCAGATTATTCACCTTATTCAATTTATCGCAGTGAATCTTTTTTTTTTATACTTCTCAATGTAGTGGTAGGGTTTTTGTTGTTGTTGTTGTTGTTTTGTTATCTGTAAGTCGCCAGATAGTGTCCCGTTTCTGGTCGATCTCACATTGGCTGCCATAGGCTGTATATAGCCGTGTTTTGGATTCCACGCTAAACTGAGAATTTTTTCACACACACATAAAATTAAGCCCAACTTACTTTTGAGTTGCCATTTTCATCGGGTTTTTTTTTAGCTACTTTTCTCAACTTATCCTATATTATTTCACTTTTTGTAGCTAAGGTCCCTTCCCTTTAATTTATGTTGTTCCTCTGACCTTGGTCTCTGTGATATGTTCCTTTCAGTACACGAAAGGGCAAAATAGAAACGGTAAAAGTCTATTCTAGTTACTCCAGACTGCATGAGATCTATGACCATTCTCTCATAAGAAACATAAAGCCAAGGTATTGCTTGATCTCCCCAATAGCTGCTAAGAAACCTTAATTTTTAAATAGGTGTTAATAACGTTTTTAATTCCCCTACTTACAAACAAATTTAGAAGTTTTAGAGTAGATTATCTCGTTTCATGGGTATAATGCAACTCCATTCGGAAGGAGAGTCGATGCCCCAATATTGATTACTTAGGTTAGATACGAGAAACTCGGTCACAAATGATTTATGACGTTCCACATTGTTTTGTTTTTCATAAACAATCGAGTTTTGACTGTTTTGGCGTACTTGATATATTGGCAAAGCCTGTGAAAATAGTGGCCCCTTATTGTTTCTTTAGTGGTAAAACTAAAAATAGATGACTACTTAGATGTACAGTACAGAAACGCAAATTCTTTTTATCTATTTTTTAATGACAAAAAATCCGCAGTGATTTCATCATTGCTACAGAGTTCAGCATTATTATGTATTCCATTATTCCATAGAGGACTCAGTATATGACCTTTAAAAATATATTGCCCATTTTTTCTTCCTTATCTCACCCTTAATACTCAGGCGTACAAATGCAAAGTTAATGTTTAATTAAAAAAATACACTTGGTTATAATAAGTCAAGATTTTAGGTTTTATGCGGATTAGCATTTTGAGTGTTAAGATTGTGCTTCTTTTTTTTTAAAAGTTGCCCTTGGTTAGGCTCCAGTCGTTAAGCCGGCAAACTCTATCTACACTTCCACCCCCTAGCCTGGATTCTGTTAAGAGATCTAGGACTCCATGCATTTGCAGGTTTTGTCCCTGTTGTACTTGCCTCAGGCATGTTTTGAACGGGAGCAGATGTCCGTATCAGTCTGGTCAGTACTGTTTATGTACATGTTTGGTTGTTGTTAGTGATCGCACTGGAGTTTGGCCAGGGTGATCCGTTTTGTGAGGTAAGGATGTTTTTTTTGCATTGAGATCCGGTGGAAGAGAGTTGTAGATCCAGAGATTAGATGCTTTGCTGTGTTGTGTGTGTGAATTGTTGCTCGGTGGCGGGATTCCTTGAATTATTTTTGTATGGTAGTAATGTCTTGTTGCGTTCACTGGAAGTCAAACCTGTGTTTGATGGGCACGACCTTCGTTTGAGAATGTAGATGGTTTATTGGGGGTGCTGCGGGAGCACCCAGGGGTTAGGCAGATTTGTTATGTGGTGTGGAGTAGTAGGATGTGAAATTGAGGCCATAGAGGCTTAGGCAAATGAGGGAAGATATACTGCTTGTAAGCGCCCTTGCCCCAATTTGTACCCTGCAATGGATTGTCAGTATAGGGGTATGCAGGTTGTTTTGGTAGCTAAATTTGGGAAATAGAGGGTGATGTCTTGGAAGTAGGAGTAGTTGCGGAAAATTGGTTGAGTATGTGATTTAAGTATTTGGGGATGATGCATGCTCTTGCTTCTGGCTTGAAGTCACCCAAGAGTATTTTGCTGTGTTGGTAGGTGGTTCAGCACTAGTTTGTAGTTTGTGGGTAAGATGCAAGTGAAAGGGGTAGTAAGTAGTATGTAGTCCATAAACTTAACAGATATCTGTGCCTGCTCTAGCTCCCTCCTCCTCCCACAAAACACTACTACAGAACTGCAATGAGTCAACGTGCCCACTGGCATCAAACCTCAACACAACAATAGCCTCCACCCATATCTCTCCCATTCCACCACATTCTCTACTGAACAACCCTCACTTTCATAGATCCCCCATCAAGATCTTTACTACCTACCATCCCCAGACATTACCTTCTGCTCCCCCACTGCATCCTAGTGACCAAATCCAGTTGGCCACAGACCAACCTACACAGATTACAAAAGAGCCAACTGGAAAGCTTTCACAAATAGCACGGAACAACACTTCGGTATACTTAACAGTATGCTCTTCACAGACGCCAACACTACTGTACACATTACCAGCACATCCCCAGATGCAACAGAAAAACGCACGAATTCAAGGCCTCATAAGACAGCTCATGAAATACAAACTCAAACACGCAAATAAACAATAAAATACAGAAGATAAAACAACACTGCTAAAACTTCGTCCATACACGACCACATAACAAACACCGTCCCCAAACGCTCCTAGACCTCTACATGTATGAGAATACCCTCACTATTTTCACCCTAGATACACATAGCTTCATATGCAGACGACATGATTCTCATATGCGAGCACCAAAGTAAAGCTAGCAGCTCGTCTCTCCAACCCTACCTCACCAGCGCCACATTTGAACACCAATACACGCATCAGCTAACAAACCACACACCCAAAAGACTTAGCCTAACATACCACAGATCAATGACATTCAAACAGCATGTCACAAAGATTTAAAAAATACAACGAATACAAATACTTAACGTCCTCAAATCACAACATTCGGACGAAACAAAGAAATCACAACCACAGTTTCTAAACAATTCAGTGCTCAGTAATAGACTGTGTAAGCCCTGCTTGTTTCATCAACACATTCCAAACCATACAAAACAATCACATGCTGCACAGCTACCGCACTCATAGCCCCCTCACTCTGAAACCAAAGTTTTCAAGTTCAAGGATCATCTTGACATGAGACAAACAAATACTAGTTGCACCCTCCACAAAGCCAGAGCACCCACTACACTACATGACAAACACCCACTCGTCCAAAAAAAATATTAAAACGACACCTTATGACATTTGATTCGACTCTCCCATCTCGCCTACCCCTGACATCTACCATTTTGTGTTTTGGCCTTAGGCTGAAAATTGATTACGGCCACAGTCACCAGAGGGCGGCATTTGAAGAAAATAAAATCACTACTCTATCCAATCACTTCCACATAACACCTTTCTTCATGCACAACCCCATAACATCCACCCTTCGGAATCGTCCCTCCCTTGTAAGAACGGAGTCCACCATGGCCAGGCTGTGGTGTGAACAACACCCACCCGTTCTGAGCTACCAGAAAAGGCTGAATGTGACCATCACAAATGCCTGTCTAGAATGCAACACTACCCCACGCAATTAAACACATAATCGGAGACTGCACTACACACAATCGCACATGCCAACAACACAATATATGTACATTCCTTGCTGGCTCTGTAAGGAAACCCAATTCAGGCCATATATTTCCTCAGGGTTTCGGGGTTGCTCGGGTATACAGCTTGAAGCTCGACAACAGCAGTCTAGCCGGTTCTGTTAATTCCTATTCAGGGGGTTTGAATTTTCATGGGGTTATGGTATGGGATGGAGGCTGAAGTGACCTTGGGTATTGGTAAAGGGGATGTCATCTCTGATGTATGTAATTAGACCTCCATGTACGTGTCTCTTGCCTAATGTGCATGAGGTACGGTATTTTTGTAATGTCAGCCCGTGTTTTGTTTCCTAGATTAAGACATCTATGTTGTGGTTGATGAAGATGAGGAATTCCTACTACTACATTTGCTGTGTATACTGATGGGTTTGGTTTGTGTGGAAAGGGTGGTTAGCTAGGAGGGTTTTGTGGGTTGTGCATGTATTGCAAATAAAAGTATGCACCGAGTTATATCCGTACTGGAAAAGAGCATACATGTAGTCAGATCAGCTTGGACACTGGATTGTAGCTTAGTATTATTTACATTGCAGTCTCTGGAAGTGTTAGTGTGTGTGTGCTTAGGATTTTGTTCGATGTACCCAAATTTGCATGTGTTGGGTGGAAATCCACATCTGGACCCTGAGTTAATGGGGGGAGCAGAAATGGATGAATGCATTGGCCTGTGGCAAGTTTGACAGAGCGAAATCTTTATTGCTTGAGTGGTGTTGACCTTGTCTCCTCATGGATGTCCCCTACCCACCTCGCAAAAGATGCATAGGTGGTGGCATTGATCTATCCGTATTTAGTTTGTGAAATGCTTCTTCTTCTTTTTTTACAAGATAAATATGTATACAAATAATGAAAAGTAGAAAATATAGTGCTGTGTGAAAAGTGAATTTAGCATATTAAATCATCTTTTAAAAAAAAAAAATAGATGAAAGAGATCATTCCCAATTTACACATACGAATCCTGTTTGACTGGTTTTGAGTTACCAAAAATATCTTGTTCTTAAAATTGATACCTACCATTGTTCCAATGTCAAAGTAGCCAAGATCATCAGTGTTGCTTTCATTTTTTCAATGAATTGTGTTATATTTTGTCAGCAACAGTTTTTAATGTTCATATCTCCTTAAGGAGCTGAAAATGTTTGATTGTTTATTTTGTCACTACATTTTGCCTTACACAGCACATTAGCATTGAGCAAGGATAATGAAGGGTCATTTTCCACCATTGGTCTTCTTTGCCTTGTTGTGGGAACGGTTAAAGGATGAGCTCTCAATTCTTTGTCCTTTGCTTGATTTTGAATCCTATTATTATTATTTCTGGCTTTGGCCTAGACAATTGGAAAAAATAATTATGATCTAATCAAATTTAAGACGTTTTCGTTGTGGTTAGCTACTGCAAGGAGCATCTTGCAATATGATAGAAGGATAACTTGAGAGTTTGCCCCCATTGGTGTGGGTTGAGTCCTTTTTAAAGGAATGAATTTCATTACCTTCAGGTAATGCATTAGTTTAGATTGTGAAAATAAAACTGGTGGAGACACGGTCGTTATTGCCACTAGTGTGAGGTAAACACTGTAGTGAATTAAAAAATATGATTTTTATTTTCTTATATTTCTTGAAAAGCTAAGCAAGAGTACAATTTTTCTAGTCAAAATGAGATTTTTGTAAAACAAAAATCCTTATTTATTGCAAATGTTTTTATCTTTATATTTTTATGTATTGAGCATTCTTTTTCTTTTTTTGTTCTCTGACTTATGTAAATAATTTATTAATTGTAAGTAAAAGGTGGTAGTAAATTTATTAACATGGTTTAGCTGGTAGTTTTACCAAAGAGTTCTTATAATGGACTATAAAATATTTGAGAAATCAAAATTGAGATAACCTTTCAATGAAAATATGATTCCACCCCAATGATAGTTAAGTGCATCAACTCAAAACTAGATTCCTCTGGAAATTTATTTGATATAGGCTTAATAAATTTGGAACCAACTTGGAAATAGAAAAGATCGCTCATTCAGTTGCCTTAAGCCTTAATAAAATGCTTAAATATTCCTTCCATAGTAACAGTATTCATGTTTTGCTCATGATGATGCCGAAGCAGACGACGCCTTAAACTCAAGAAGCTGTTAGTTGGGTTCATTCTTGTTTTCATGTTTTATATATACACATATGGTACGCGATATTGCTCATCTTTCTTCTAATCATTTATTCAACCTTCATTTCTATCCATGAAGCAAATGGAAGACCAAAGAGCTCTGAACGATAATATGGACAGTTTCTTAACTGCCCCATCCCAACTTGAGGCTCTTTGTGCAGCTAGCTCTTCAATCCAATGCTAGGGGCTGCTCATGTGTAGCCCCTTACAGTCGCTGACTAAATTTTTACCACCCCTGTGCCGCTCCTCCCCTTCTCAGTGTCTCTCACTCTCACTTTTCACTTGATTTTAATTCCATCCCTTCTTTTATGAGCTTAAGTGGAGTATTGAAAGCACCACTCTATGGATACTTTGACTACTGTGGCTAAGATGGTAGTCTTAGTTAGTGATTGGTTGGCTTCGCCATCACCTGAGGCACTTCCTTAGAACAGCTTTCTGAGGGTTGGTGTCTATTTTTACCTTTGGGTCATCATTGCCAATTAATGGAGATTTTAAAGATTTATGCCCATTAATGAGATTTTAGAAATTTATGCCCATTAATGAAGATTTTAAAAAATAATGCCCATCACTGGTTTCAGATCCGGCTTTGTCACTGAACATGACTTAGGCTAACTATGCTTACCACTCTTCTTTCCCAATTTACCCCAGTCTGTTGTCATTAGTTTCCCTGTTGGCCCCCATTTCTTTATCAACCCTCCTAATCCTGCCCCCTATCTTTACTAAGCATGTGCATCGTTGTACACACCCTCACTATTCCCCACATTTTTTTAGGTACAGTTTCCCTATTCTTTTGTCCCTCAACTGGTTGTTTTATCCTTAGACAATTCCGTTTCCATCTTTGCTGCCATGAAACTGAGCAACTATTCCAGACACAACTCAAAAATCACACCCAGGAGGCAAGCCTGTGTTTTTTTCAACTCTAGCCACCCCGTTGGGCAAGAAAAAAAGAGCTGTAGGGGAATCAAGTCATTACCAAGTGGATATGACACGACCGCCCCACTTGGATGTATTCCGTTCGAGGTTAAGATGCAAGATAACTTCCACTTCCTAGCTCTTGCAATGACGGATAGCACAGAGGGGGGGGGGGCTATAAAATTCCCACAGCGTGCAACTGCCTCCCCTCTCCCTCTAACCTCCTCCCTCAGGACAGTTTCACAGAAATGTCCTACTTAATTGTGGTAACGACGTGGGCTGTAGGATCAAATTTGGACTTTCTCCTTAATCTCCCAATTGGTCAAAGGGAGCAATAAACAACAACTCAATAAACAGGTTTGACATCCTCCCCATTTGAATGAGTCTTTGCTCCTAAGTCCTATTCAGCTGGTTGTTCATTCACTTTTCTTATTATTATTTGCCATATTCATGGTTGCGATATCTCTGTAAACCAGCATCCCCATTTTAGATGCTGCTAGGGCATCATCTTTGCCAAATGACCCTTGGGACATCCTTTTGGATGACCTCTTTGAGGACATTTCCTCTCAGTGGTTGCCTAGTCCATCAGTTCCAGCAAAAAGGGTCAGCATGTCACATTCCTACCTCCAAGCTGCTACTCACTATAGTTGTGATCCCAGAACTGCAGTCTTTTTGTGCATCCGTGCCACCTCTTAACTCATTTGTATATGTAAATGCGACAAGTTTGAGTATGTGAGATCAGCTTGCTATAAGTCCGTTGCTTTTCTTTGTGCGCCGAAGTATACATCCATTTATAGCTTCCATAAATTCCTTTGTCATTCTTGGGGTGCTCAGGACTATTAGTTGAATAATTATTTAAATCTAACTAATTTCATTCATAGGTCATCATTTTTTTGTGTGTGTGATGGTGAGAATGGAGATGAAAAGAGAAAAGCTAGGAAGCAACAAAATCTGTTCTAGCCTTTCTTTTTTCTTCCTCATTCTCTATTTGCTTTCTATTTCAGTATTTGGCTCGGTGTGCTTTCTTTGTTCTGGATGTTTTTGTTTGGTCTGTTGGACTTGTTCTGTTTGTTTTGTCTGACTGAGGGTATTTCTTTGGGGAGGGGGGGTCATTTTTTAAAATTAAGTCTAAAGGTGGGTTTTGAGGGAACCACGATTTCCTTTTATTCCACCTTTTGAAAGCAGCCTATTTTGTTCATCGGCAAAGCTTCCTGGTTTGACCACATTTGACAGGTGCATACATTAACATCAGCTCTATTTTTTGAAGGCTCTTTTTCTATTGATGGCAATGAGGCTTGCGTTCCTATTCCTCTTTCATTCCCTGGTAGGATTGTAGTAGCTCTTGCATATATCATTGATTCTTTCTTTTTCTTTTCCTCAATTAGCTTTCTCTTATTTCTCATTTTCTTTTTCCTGGGACACTTAATTTCAAGCATTCCATTTGGCCTTAACATTAATGGATTTTTTTACCTTTTACACTCAAACCAAGCACCTCTCTCTGCACTGAATTCCAAACAAAATTTTCCTTTCTCTGCATTCTTTCAGTAGCTCTTTAGGCAAACCTGTACATGCATAAACTCTTCGCTGTCTATTTGTGATAGATGGATACGGAGGTTGTACACTTATATTCCCTTCTTTTTAGCTTTCCTCCGTCTGTGAAGTTTATCTTTATTTCATCCTTTTGTGTCCCAGATTTAATTATTCAAGTAATTTGTCCTTATTCCTGATTTTCCTTAATTCCTTCCTTTATTTCTTCCGGATTATGTTTCCCAATCAAGGTATCCAACTGGCCAAATAAGATAGCCCTTTGCATAATTTGGGATCGTTGTGGATTCTAAATATGTTGTTCCAAGTAGTTTCTTGCTTTGACCTGTTATAAGATTCTTCCCTTCCTCCTTGCACTGGCAAAGTGCTATATACCCACTAGTAACATCGAAGAGTCTTTATTAATACCTAAGCGTTCCATTCCTTACATCGGTCACATTTTGGCAAGTAGGTCTTGATCCTCCTTTTGTAATACTAAGTGGAAACTTCTTCCTTTCTCTTTCCATTATACATTAACCCTTCCGTGTATACATATGTGAAATTGTGATAGTTTGTGTGTGTGCGAATAAAGACATCTAAGTGGACTACCTGTGAGCCCTATAGTATTAGAAAAAGATCTCTTAATCGTTAGAAATATAATCACCTTACCGCGCTTCCCAGAAGTGGAGGTCTCGCTTCGGCATGTTTTGTTTTTTTCTGTTTCTGCCTTTGCGGTGTGTATGCGCTCCCTTTCTTACGACTTCTGTCCTGCCCTCACTTGGTCACAACACTGACTCCAGTGAAATTTTAAACAACCAAATTCTCGACTATCCAACGGCATCTGGTGTTCAGTTTTGGTATTTATACCTCAGTCATCGGTGGATGGGCTGCGAAGACTGGCTATGTCTTAGTAAAGGACCTGTCAACCCACTGTGATGTTGGCCAGTTGATGGTGGGGTTTGCATGCATCCTGGCAATGTTTAGTGAGGGAGTTGGAAAAATTTCCAGCTCTGATGCCCTGCGTGTGTTGCCACACCTTTCTGTTTCCCCTTGATATACCTTGGAACATTCGCCACAGGTGCATTGGTGTACCACGGAGTTATTCTTATTTTGGAGTCTTTGTGTGGCATAGATCCCCGATTCCGAGGCCAGGTTGTAGCGTATCACGTGTGCCACTCGGCTGAGTGGTCTCGTAATGGTTCTGTTGCAGAATTCTTCCTGCTGTCTTTGGGTCAATGGCTCGCTCCTTGGTGACTAGGGCTTTCTGCCTCGCCCTTTGGATGAAGGTTTCTCGGTATTTAGTCTTTAGAATGCCTCTTTTTACCTCCGACACCCTGCTCGAATCTTAGAACGCATAGCAAAAAACCATCAGAATCGATTTAGGTGTTGTTGAATTTCTCCAACTAAAATCAGACATTTATAGTCCTGGTATGTTTGTCTTCTGTTAACAAATTGGCAAGCAAACGAGATCTTTAAAAAAATGTGTTGCATCAACTTTTGGGAATGTTAATGAATAAGAGCAGTTCTTAGGGAAATCTATATTCGATACTACTTTCAGAAGTAATAGGTTTCCATTGACAGTCTGAATATTTCCAAGAAACACCCATTCACTTAAGAAGGTCGATTTTAAAAGACCTTGGGATGTTAGCTAAAATATTGACAAAAGCTCCTAGTAACGTCCGATTTTGATCATGGATACTCCTTCCCTTTTATCGATCTCTAATATTTTCCTCACTTTCCATAAAGACTTTTTTTTAAATTATAGATGTGCATTTCAATTGTCTTCTCATTCAATCTAATAATTCACCATCTCATCAGTTGAAGCGGGTTCTGTTTTTTTGCAGCCAACTTTTATAGTTAGTGTGACGTGCATAATTATTACATTTGCTTTAGTATATATAAGAATAAGTCAGGACATTTAGCTCTTTTTCTAATAATTATCTTTGTTTTTAAGTTCTTTTTTTATATCTTGTTTAATTTTAGTCATAAAATCACTTGTATAATGACAACAGCTTCCTCCATCGTCACTATTTCGTTGTAAGTTAGGCAAAGAAAGAGGACCATTAATTTTATTGAAAGGTGATTTATAAGTGTAAACAAATTAGTATTAAGATATTTATTAATGAGTCGCAATTTTTACGACACCTTTGCTAACCAAAGAAATGTAATCTTTCCTACATTGATCTCAAAGCACTGTAACACAAGCACTAAGTATCATTAGCATGTAAATACACTTATTCCTTTGAGTAAAACCTGTTGATAATTTAGTGGCATTATTCATCGTGTTTTGGAATTTGCTCACATTTCTATATTTTCCAATATTTTCTTTGCCAGTATTAAGAGAGGGGAAAAGTTTAATTTACTGTACAAAATCTAAGCATGAATATCATTCACACTATTTAATTCACTCATTTATTTGTGGACCTCGTATAAATTGCCTTTTTTTCTTTTATACCGAAATTGAATTCCATCGATGTTTGTAGCATAATTTATTTTGTGTAGTGATATCTAATAGTTTAGTGTAATAGTCAATTGTTTTAGATGTTCTCTCGACCTGCATTAGTATACTCGTTATTGGTATCTTGTGCTTGCAATCTTACCAGGATTGGTTCTCCTTCTCAATTACCGTGTTTGAAAACCAAATTTAGGTTTTATTTTATTATTGATATGATGAAAAATCTCTTAGAAAGATGCAAGCTTCAGTGCTTTTTTTCGGAACTAAATCGCGCTTTTGCTTTCCGAGTTCGTGTTAGTAATACTCTCACCGTGAATACTAAAAGAAAATAAAAATATGTTTTAGAAAAATGAAGTTTCTGCCTTGAAAATTTACACAATACTCGAAACTATATTGGAGAGGCCAAATTGGATTGGATGGAGTTGAACTGTTTCCTATTTGTTGATCATAGAGCAGGTCTCTTTAAAAGGTGCGTTAAAGTATTCAATGCAGTTCATATACATATTTCGTTTGGTATTAACTTGCCCAACCTAACACTGATAGTCGGTCAGTAATATTGGCAGTTGTATGGAACCATTTTCTGCAAATAAGTTGGCATTAGGTATAGGTACCATTGTGTAGCTTTTAACTTTGTCAAAGCTTACAGCAGTTAAAGAATTGTACTATTTTTTCATTTTGCCCGTCGAATTATTTTTAGCAAAATGTGTACTCGGTAATTTTTTTAAAAGAAGCTAGTCATTCAGCCCCATTTAGACCATTTGAGTTTTGTTACTTAGAAGTATATATTTTATTTTAAATAGCCACTGAGTTTATGTATTTTTATTATCCTTCTATGAGTGAATCCTTTGATACTCGTCCTCCCGTCTCTCTCTGGGACCTGGCCCTTTGGGGTCCCCTAGTGCTACGAGCAAGACTTATCACAACCCTTTTTTTTCCTTCCCTAATCATTTCCTTTTACTACCCTTTCTTTCCCGTGCGTCCGACCTGAGCTTAGCCTCTTCTCCTTCCTTCAAAACACTTACTTGAACCCGTAATGAGCGCAGCAATTTGCCATACTGGCCGCCGTGTTGACGGGATCCAGCGCTACGTCCGGCCCTAGCTTAGCCTCTCTTCCTTCCTTCAGATAGCCTGTATTTCTCCCCTACTAAGTCGCTTTTCATATAACCTCTCCCACAACTTTCTCTGGTCAGCTTCTAATTTCACAGGGTAGATGCTGACCTCCTTCTCAAGCCAACCGTACCGGATCGGGGCTGAGGGGGGAGGGGACAATGTTCCGTAACCCATGAGCTCCGGTCCGGGACCCCGTAAGGGACCCAGCGATTTGCCATCCTGACCACCGTGCTGACGGGACTTAGCACCCTGTTCGACCCCAGCTTAGCCTCTTCTCCTTCTTCAAAACACTTGTTTCCTTGCTTTTCATACAACCTCTCCCACAACTCTCTCTGATCAGCCTCTAATTTCACAGGGTAGATGCTGACCTTCTTCTCAGCCAACCGTCCCGGATCGGGGCTGAGGGGGGAGGGGACAATGTTTCCTAACCCCTGAGCTCCGGTCTTAGGTGGTTGGTTTTTAACAACCTGCTTCATCCCCACCCATACCTTCCTCACATCCCTTTTCCTCTCCTCTTCACATTCTATCATTTTTACGCCGTGTCGAAGGTGGAGCCGCCATGCCGATGGACTGCCAGGCCACCAGGCGGGAGGGGTGGTCCCAAAGGGTGGCGCCTGGCTCTGCCGGGCCTGTAAGCACCTCTTGCAGTGCGGGCTACTGCGAGAGGTGATGCGCGATTGCGTCCCGTGATACAAATAGGGTCACCATGCCCAATGATGAATATAAAAAAAAAACAACCCCTAACTTCCCCTGTAACATCAACGGAGCCGCCCTCGGGCAGCTCCAGCGAGAAAATGGAGGTCTCCCCTCCCACCCTATGCTTGCTCAGGGGACCCTCCATATATCTCTATCCGGAGAGGAGGTTTACTCCTCTCCTTCGCTTACGGGTGTAGGGTACTCCCCCTCACCCCCTTCTCTGGAGGTGCCTTCGGGCGCCTCCCTTTTACCAGCGGCAGTCCCCTCTGTTCTTTCCAAGGGGACTGCCAAGAAAACCAGCAGGCACCCCTTGGCCAGCCGCTCCACATCGAAGCGGCTCGGTAGGGCAAACCCCCTTAGGGGGGAGAGGGAAGCCAGGCCCCTTCGGTCGCTTCCCTCAAAAGACCTGCTGGCAAGAATATTGAACCTTGCTGGGGTCAAGGCCCATGCCTCCCCAAAGAAGACTAGTGACGATACTGCCAACGGGACCTGCGATGTCTTGGGGGGGGGATAGCCCACTGGAGGCTTCCCCTGAGATATACATGGTCCTTGAGGAACCCCAGCCTCAGACGGTAGGGTCTTCCATGGGGAGGAATCCTGGCTCGGCGCCAAGCTCCGAACCCGAATCCGCCCCGATGCAAGGTCCTCCTCAAACGGCTGTGGTTTCCGAAGGAGTACAAGGAGGGGAGGGATCTCCTCCGACCGGTGCCCCCACGACTACCAGGACCTTCTCCATTTCGAAGAATGACCTGGCTGAGGCCGGTCCATCTGGCCTGGGGGCTTCTTCCGGCGGAGGTGAGAAGCGGGTTCATTCCCCGCCCTCCTCTCCAAAAAAGAAAAAGACTCGGGGCTCCTCTCCATCCGCGGGGGCTGCGGGGACGGATGGGTCTGCTTCCACTCTGGCAAGCGACCAAGCCAAGATCGGCACATCTGCCCCCTCGGTTGCGGAGCCCCTGACTAAGAACAAAAGGGCACAGGGCGGAGCCTCGATGACATCGGGGCCCCTCATTCAGAGGTTACCTGGCGTTTTCGAGCCCGCTGGCTTCAAACGCTTCCTCGTTATTCGCTCCACTGATGGCACCATGTTGTCTAAGGGCAACATGATCCATCAGAGGAGAGGATTAGCTAGTGCAATTGGTAGAGAGCCGAAGGTAACCCGTTTCTCGGACGGGAGCCTTCTGGCGAATCCCGCCGAGGTGGCCAAGATAAGTGCTCTTCGGACACTTGATGGCACCCCGGTGAGTGTGACGCCGCACTCTACCATGAACTTTGTGAAAGGAGTAGTTTATGCGAGGGAACTCGTTGACTACTCCATTGGGGACATCACCCTAGAGCTGGCCGACCATGGGGCGGTCAAGGTGGAACGTGTAATGAGAAAACAGGGAGGGGCCTCGAGACCCACCCTTACACTCTTCGTCACGTTCGCCCCGTAAGAGGCGCGGCGATTTGCCATCCTGCCCCAGCTTAGCCTCTCTTCCTTCCTTCAGATAGCCCGATTTCTCCCCTACCTCGTCGCTTTTCATACAACCTCCCACAACTTTCTCTGGTCAGCCTCTAATTTCACAGGGTAGATGCTGACCTTCTTCTCAAGCCAACCACCCCGGATCGGGGCTGAGGGGGGAGGGGACATTGTTCCCTAACCCCTGAGCTCTGGTTCGGGATGGGGGTTTTTTAACAACCTGCTTCATCCCCACCCATACCTTCCTCACATCCCTTTTCCTCTCCTCTTCACATTCTATCATTTTTACGCCGTGTCGAAGGTGGAGCCGCCATGCCGATGGACTGCCAGGCCACCAGGCCACCAGGCGGGAGGGATGGTCCCGAATGGCGGCGCCTGGCTCTGCCGGGCCTGTAAGCACCTCTTGCAGTGCGGGCTACTGCAAGAGGTGGTGAGCGATTGCGTCCCGTAAAACAAAGAGGGTCACCATGCCCAATGATGCAAAAAATAAACATCTCCCCTTAATTCCCCCTAAAACAAAGGAGCCGCCCTCGTGCAGCTCAACAGAAAAGATGGAGGTCCCCCTCATCCTGTGCTTGCGCAGGGGACCCTCCATACTTCTTTAACCGGAGAGGAGGATTACTCCTCTCCTACGCCTACGGGTGTAGGGGACTCCCCCTCACCCACTTCTCTGGAGGTGCTTTCGGGCACCTCACTATCTCCAGCGGCAGTCCTTCCTTTGCTTTCTAAGGGGACTGCCAAGAAAGCATGCAGGCAGCGCATTGCCGACCGCCCCTCGTGCAAGCGGCTTGGTAGGGCAAACCCCCTTAGGGGGGAGAGGGAAGCCAGGCCCCTTCGGTCGCTTCCCTCAAAAGACCTGCTGGCAAAAATATTAAACCTTGCCGGGGTCAAGGCCTGTGCCTCCCCACTAAAGACTTATGACGCTGCCAAGGGGACCTGCAATGTCCTGGGAGGGGATGGCCAACTGGAGGCCCCTCCTGTGATAGACATGGTCCTTGAGGAAAGCCAGCCTCAGACGGTAGGGCCTTCCATGGGGAAGAATCCGGGCTCGGCGCCAAGCACCGAACCTGAATCCGCCCCTATGCAAGGTCCTCATCAAACGGCTGTGGATTCTCAGGCAGTACAAGGAGGGGAGGGATCTCCTCCGAATGATGCCCCTGTGACTACCAGGACCTTCTCCATTTCGGAGAAGGACCTGACTGAGGCTGGTCCATCTGGCCTGGGGGCTTCTACCGGCGGGGGTGAGAAGCGAGTTCATTCCCCGCCCTCCTCTCCAAAAAAGAAAAGGACGAAAAAGAACAAAAAGACGGAGAAGACTCGGGGCTCCTCTCCATCCGCGGGGGCTACGGGGACACATGGGTCTACTGCCACTTTGGCAAGCGACCAAGCTAAGATCGGCACATCTGCCCCCCCGGTTGCGGAGCTCCTGACCATGACAAAGACCAAAAGTGCACAGGGCGGAGCCTCGATGACATCGGGGCCCCTCATTCAGAGGTTACCTGGCGTTTTCGAGCCCGCTGGCTTCAAACGCTTCCTCTTTATTCGCTCCACTGATGGCACCATGTTGTCCAAGGGCAACATGATGCATCATAGGAGAGGATTAGCTAGTGCAATTGGTAGAGAGCCGAAGGTAACCCGTTTCTCGGACGGGAGCCTTCTGGCGAATCCCGCCGAGGCGGCCAAGATAAGTGCTCTTCGGACACTTCATGGCACCCCGGTGAGTGTGACGCCGCACTCTACCATGAACTTTGTGAAAGGAGTAGTTTATGCGAGGGAACTCGTTGACTACTCCATTGAGGACATCATCCTAGAGCTAGCCTGATGAGAAAACAGGGAGGGGCCTCGAGGACCACCACTACACTCTTCGTCACGTTCGTCTGTGACAAGCCCCGTAAGGGGCGCGGCGATTTGCCATCCTGGCCGCCGTGCTGACGGGATCCAGCGCTCCGTCCGGCCCCAGCTTAGCCTCTCTTCTTTCCTTCAGATATCCCGATTTCTCCCCTACCTCGTCGCTTTTCATACAACCTCTCCCACAACTTTCTCTGGTCAGCCTCAAATTTCACAGGGTAGATGCTAAACTTCTTCTCAAGCCAACCACCCCGGATCGGGGCTGGGGGGAGGGGGGACATTGTTTCCTAACCCCTCAGCTCCGGTTCGGGATGGGGTTTTTTAACAACCTGCTTCATCCCCACCCATACCTTCCTCACATCCCCTTTCCTCTCCTCTTCACATTCTATCAATTTTACGCCGTGTCCAAGGTGGAGCCGCCATGCCGATGGACTGCCAGGCCACCAGGCGGGAGGGGTGGTCCGGAATGGCGGCGCCTGGCTCTGCCGGGCTAGTAAGCACCTCTCGCAGTGCGGGCAACTGCGAGAGGTGATGAGCTATTGCGTCCCGTATTAAAAAGAGGGTCACCATGCCCATGTATGACACAAAAAACAAAAAAAAACAACCCCCAACTTCCCCAAGAAAATCAACGGAGCCGCCCTCGGGCAGCTCCACCGAGAAAATGGAGGTCCCCCTCCTTGTGCTTGCGCAAGGGACCCTCCATAATTCTTTAACCGGAGAGGAGACTTACTCCTCTCCTACGCTTACGGGTGTAGGGGACTCCCCCTCACCCCCTTCTCTGGAGGTGCTTTCGGGCACTTCCCTATCTCCAGCGGCCGTCCCTCCTTTGCTTTCTAAGGGGACTGCCAAGAAAGCCAGCAGGCAGCCCATTGCCGACCGCCCCTCGTGCAAGCGGCTCGGTAGGGCAAACCCCCTTAGGGGGGAGAGGGAAGCCAGGCCCCTTCGGTCGCTTCCCTCAAAAGACCTGCTGGCAAGAATTTTAAACCTTGCTGGGGTCAAGGCCTGTCTCCCCACACAAGACTGGCGACACTGCCAAGGGGACCTGCGATGTCCTGGGAGGGGATGGCCAACTGGAGGCCCCTCCTGTGATAGACATGGTCCTTGAGGAGACCCAGCCTCAGATGGTAGGGCCTTTCATGGGGGGGGAATCCGGGCTCGGCGCCAAGCACCGAACCCGAATCCGCCCCTATGCAAGGTCCCACTCAAACGGCAGAGGGCTCCGAGGCAGTAAAAGGAGGGGAGGGATCTCCTCCGACAGGTGCCCCTACGACGACCAGGACGTTCTCCATTTCAGAGAGGGACCTGTCTGAGGCCGGCCCATCTGGCATGGGGGCTTCTGCCGGCGGAGGTGAGAAGCGGGTTCATTCCCCGCCCTCCTCTCCTAAAAAGAAAAATACTAAAAAGACGAAGACTCGGGGCTCCTCTCCATCCGCGGGGGCTGCGGGGACGGATGGGTCTGCTGCCACTTTGGTAGGCGACCAAGCCAAGATCGGCACATCCGGCCCCTCTACCCCCTCGTGTGCGGAGCCCCTGACTAAGACAAAGACGAAAAGGGCACAGGGCGGAGCCTCGATGACATCGTGGCCCCTCATTCAGAGGTTACCTGGCGTTTTCAAGCCCGCTGGCTTCAAGCGCTTCCTCGTTATTCGCTCCACTGATGGCACCATGTTGTCCAAGGGCAACATGATCCATCAGAGGAGAGGATTAGCTAGTGCAATTGGTAGAGAGCCGAAGGTAACCCGTTTCTCGGACGGGAGCCTTCTGGCGAATCCCGCCGAGGCGGCCAAGATAAGTGCTCTTCGGACACTTCATGGCACCCCGGTGAGTGTGACGCCACACTCTACCATGAACTTTGTGAAAGGAGTAGTTTATGCGAGGGAACTCGTTGACTACTCCATTGAAGACATCACCCTAGAGCTGGCCGACCATGGGGCGGTCAAGGTCGAACGTGTGATGAGAAAACAGGGAGGGGCCTCGAGACCCACCCCTACACTCTTCGTCACGTTCGACTGTGACAAGCTCCCTGAGTCGGTGCGTGCCGGTTGGTACCGCTACCGCGTGAAGGCATTCGTGCCACTGCCGCGGCGGTGCTATTAATGTCACCGCTTCGGCCATACGAATCGATCATGTAGACGTGCAAAATCGGGATCACCCGAATTCTGTGTAAATTGCTCCAAGGTCGCACACGATAAGTCCAAATCGTGTGTGGCCAAGTGTGTCAATTGGGGAGAGCCACACCCTGCTTCTTCGAAGCAATGTGGTGCATATCTCCTTGAGAAAGAAATCCTGGCCGTTCAGTCCCAGGATCGACTCTCATTCCGCGAGGCAAAGGACTTGGTCCTGGCGCGCCCGGCTCTGCCTGGGACGTCATATGCCTCAATAGTTAGCAAGGCACCCTCTGCTCCTGGCCCATCCAGGCCAACGAGCACGGTTGTTTCCACGCCCATTCGGAGCCCTTCTGCGGAATCTACCCAACCCGGACGCTCCCCTGGTAAAGCTGGCGGCAAAAAGGGTTAATACCCTGCCCCGGCTAAAACCAGGGCTCCCCCCTCTTCCCCCAGCGTGACCGTTTCCCGTAAGGCGAAACGGCCACGCGCCTCCACCGAGTCGTTAGACTCACAGGAGGCAACACCCCTGAAGATGGTTGCTAGGCCATCTTCAGGGGTTCCTAAAGCTGTTACCCGAAAGGAGCTTCGGCTCCTTCGCCCACGCCCCGAGGTGGAGCGAGTGGCTCGGAGACGGTGGTTCCTCGAAAAGGGCCCCCCGCCTCCGAAGCCGCAGCGCCCGCCTAAGGTTTCGAGGCGGAGGGAGGAAAAGACTCGCATGGCGAGCCCAACCTCCCCCAATAAGTCCTCGAAGGCGACAGCGCCTCCAGCGCTTTGTCCGGCAACAGCGCCCGGGGTTCTGCCCCCGGGAAGCGTACGGCCATTCCCGTGAGGGTCTTCAATTCGAGGAGGGCACCCGCGTCTCCTCCGAGCTAGGCCTGGAGGGAAAATTCCTTCAATGGAATTGCCGTGGACTCCGGGCCAGCTGGGAGGAGCTGCGGAGGCTCGCCCCGTTAGCTATTTTTTTGCAGGAGACCAGGCTAGGCGCGTGCCCCCTGCCTGCCCTCCCGGGGTATAAGGGTCTTGCGACCCCACCACCGCGGGATGGCCGGGCTGGGGGATGCGCGGTTTACACCCGGCATGATGTCTCCGTTCTTCCTTTCTCTTTAGATACCTCCTTTCAGGCAGTGGCTGTGCAGCTGCACCTGGATAGGAGGTATACTATCATTTCTGCGTACATTCCACCGTCAGCTGACTTCGACGCGGGGGACTTCCGCCGCGTCGTGGCACGGTTGCCGAGGCCCTATCTCTTGCTTGGAGATCTGAACGGCAGGCATCCTCTCTGGGGAGATTACTCAATAAATCCCAGGGGACAAGTCCTTGCCGATCTGATCGAAGAGCTTGAGATGGGTGTCCTAAACGTGGATGAGTTTACGCATCACTGTCCGAGAAGCGCTTCATTTTCTTGCCTTGACCTATCTTTGTGCTCTTCGGATGCACAGCCTGATTTTGATTGGGGGGTGGTCGATGACATCCATGGTAGTGATCACTTTCCCATTCAAATATCATTTTCAGGGCAACTGCCGCCTGAGAGACCACCTCGGTGGTGCTTGGCGCGGGCGCGGTGGCCTGCATTTCAGGAAATGACTGAATTCGCTATCTCAGTCGAGGAGTTTAGGTCGGTAGATGAGGCCGTTGAGTTCTTCTCCGGCAACCTCATCGCCGTGGGCCTGACTACTATTCCTAGGACGTCTGGCCGTTTTGCACGCCGACCACTCCCATGGTGGTCGGCCGAGTGTGAGACGGCCCTCAAACAGAAGCGTTATGCCTACATGCGCTATAAGCGCCGCCCGAACGATTTCACTGTCGCTGAATTTCGTCGGGCTAGGTTCCGGTATATTTCGAAGCACGCCCGCCGCTCTTCTTGGCGGGCATACGTGTCTTCACTTAACGGGAAGACCCCTTTAGCTGAGGTGTGGAAGCGAGTCAAAAGGATTCGGGGCAAGTTCTCGCAGGACCCCCCTCCCGTTCTCCAGGAGAATGGGACCGCAATCTCAGACCCCGCGTCCGTGGCGGAATCCTTAGCGACCGCTTTCTCCGCATTCTCTAGCCGTGATGCTGCTCCGCCAGCATTCAATGCACGTCGTGATGTCGCGGAAGGCCGCCGGCTGGACTTTACCTCCAGAGGCGGAGAACCCTTCAACGACAAGTTTACTGTGAGTGAGTTGCGTTCCGCTCTCGCTTCGTGCGCGGACACCGCCCATGGTCCGGACGATGTCCCGTACGCCATGCTTCGACACCTGGGTGAGCGAGGCATGGCCTTTCTGTTAGATCTGTTCAACAGGATCTGGGTGGAAGGTCTTCTCCCAGACTCCTGGCGAATCGCTACTGTGCTCGCCTTTCGCAAGCCGGGGAGAGATCACTCTACTCCGACCGGTTTCCGCCCAATCTGTCTAACCTCTTGCGTGTGCAAGTTGATGGAGAAATTGGTAAATGTTAGATTAGCCTATTTCCTGGACAGCGGAGGCCATCTGTCTTCTGCACAGTGCGGCTTCCGTAAGTTCCACTCCACGTCGGATGCTCTGCTCCGACTGGAAAATGCCGTCTGCGAGGCTTTCCTTCGTAGACAGCACTACGCCACGGTGTTTTTTGATCTGGAGAAGGCCTATGATACCGCATGGCGATACGGTATCATGGAGACTCTCCACACGATGGGGGCGAGGGGACGCCTCCCAATGTTTATATCTGAATTTTTGCGAGATCGTCGATTCCGCGTACGGGTGGGGGTAGCCCTCTCTGTCCCAAAGGAGCAGAAAGAGGGTGTCCCGCAGGGAAGTGTCCTCAGTGTCACACTCTTTGCCCTGAGCATCAACGGCATCACCTCGGTTCTACCAGAAGATGTTCTCGCTACGCTCTACGTGGACGACCTTTCGATCTCTTTTGGCGCGGCCCAGATGCCAACTCTGGAGCGTCGACTCCAACAGGCATTGAACCGCGTCTCTCGCTATGCCGAAGCGCACAGGTTTCGGTTTTCTTTGGCCAAGACTAAGGTGGTGCACTTCTGCCGCCATCCACGGCTTCACCCCGACCCAGATTTGTTTCTTAATGGGGTGCGCCTGGATGTGGTTGAGTCGCACTGTTTCCTTGGTCTTGTATTCGACCGACGCCTCACCTGGGAGGCTCATATTCGCAGCCTTAGGGTCTCTTGTACCCGCGCCATGGACATTCTCCGTTCCGTGACGTTCAGCGCTTGGGGCGCTGATAGGGTTACCGCCTTACTTTTTAATCGATCCTTTGTTCGCTCGAAGCTCGACTACGGATGCGAGTTTTATGCATCCGCAGCCGAGCGTTTATTGCGGAAGGTGGATTCGATCCACCACACCGGCCTTCGCCTTGCGACCGGTGCCTTCCGCACTTCCCCCATTGAGAGCCTGTTGGTCGATGCTGGGGAGATGCCACTCGCTCTGCGCCGCGTGCAGTGCATCACTCGCCTGTACGCGCGAGCCCGGCGCCTCCCTCAGTCGCCAACAGCTCTCACTGCATCCGCAGCTGATCTCGATGGTGCCTATGCCGCCGAGAGACGCCAGTCATACCCTAAGCCCTTTGGGTTTAGGGCCAGGAAACTCCTTCGAGAGGTAGATATAGCTCTCGGGCCGGTGGCGCCCCTGGTTCTGCCCAGGACGCCACCCTGGAGGGTACCACATTTGGCTATTTGTCGCCACGCCTCTGCTCCCAAAGCTTGTACTGCGCCGGGAGTATTGCGTTCGACCTTTTTGGAGCACACATCGTGTCACGCTGGTACCGTGCCAGTGTATACGGATGGCTCCAAGTCCCAAGAGGGGGTCGGCTTCCACGCCGTATCCCCTCTGTTTGAAGTCAGCGGGGCTCTACCAGGCGCTGCGTCTGTCTTCACGGCCGAGCTGGTGGCAATACACCACTCGGTACGGGAGATTACGCGACGTGCCCGGTTCGGAGACCGGATTGTGATCTATAGCGACTCACAAAGCGCCCTGAGTGCTCTCGGGGCATTGGAATCTCCGCATCCCCTGGTTCGCGAAATCCGTGACGCCACGGTTTTGGCGAGCCGGGCAGATGTCGAGATTATCTTCTGCTGGGTTCCTGGACATGTAGGAATTGCGGGGAATGAGGGCGCCAAAGAGTCCGCGAGGACTCTGCGACCGGACCAGCGTTTCGCTCTTCCTCACACTGACTACATGGCAGGAATACGGGCAGCTCTTCGGACTGCTTGGCAAAGAAGATGGGAGACGGTCGAGGGGAACTTAAAGTTGCGTGCCATTGCGCCGCGACTGTTCCCATGGACCTATCCCCCAATGAGGCGGCGGCTTCAGGTTGCTTTCTGTCGTCTTCGAATCGGACACACTCGTGTGACGCATCGCTACTTGATGGAGCGCTCGCCTGCGCCCTATTGCAACGACTGCGTCGTCCCCTAGACTTTTCGGCACATTGTTGTCGAATGTCCCAGTCTTGGTGATCTTCGCGCACGATACCTGTCCCGGTACCGGGATGGGCGGGGTCGCTACCGCCTGTCCCTTGTACTCGGGACGAGTGCGTGCACCATGACTAGTGGACTTATTGACTTTTGGGGGGAGGCTGGCCTTCTCCCTTTCATTTAACCGGGTTTGTTGTTGTTGTTGTTGTTATTGCTTCTTTATTGTTATTGTTATTTCTTTTAATTGTTTCCTGTTTAATTTTTAAAGTAGCCTAGAACTAGGCTGTTTGTTTACGGCGACTAATGCCTAAGTCGGCAGTCGCCAGATAGCTCCTTAATTAAAAAAAATAAAAAAATCGTCTGTGACAAGCTCCCTGAGTCGGTGCGTGCTGGTTGGTACCGCTACCGCGTGAAGGCATTCGTGCCACTGCCGCGGCGGTGCTATTACAGTCACCGTTTCGATCATACGAATCGCTCATGTAGACGTGCAAAGTCGGGGTCACCCGAAGTCTGTGTAAATTGCTCCAAGGTCGCACACGATAAGTCCAAATCGTGTGTGGCCAAGTGTGTCAATTGCGGAGAGCCGCACCCTGCTTCTTCGAAGCAAGGTGGTGCATATTTCCTTGAGAAAGCAATCCTAGCCGTTCAGGCCCAGGATCGACTCTCATTCCGCGAGGCTAAGGACTTGGTCCTGGCGCGCCCGGCTCTGCCTGGGACATCATATGCCTCAATAGTTAGAAAGGCACCCTCTGCTCCTGGCCCATCCAGGCCAACGAGCACGGTTGTTTCCGCGCCCATTCGGAGCCCTTCTGCGGGCTCTACCCAACCCGGGTGCTCCCCTGGTAAAGCTGGCGGCAAAAAGGGTTAATACCCATCCCCGTCTAAAACCAGGGCTCCTCCCTCTTCCCCCAGCGTGACCGTTTCCCGTAAGGTGAAACGGCCACGCGCATCCACCGAGTCGTTAGACACACAGGAGGCAACACCCCTGAAGATGGTCGCTAGGCCCTCTTCCGTGGTTCCTAAAGCTGTTCCCTGAAAGGAGGACAACAACAAAGGAGCTTCGGCCCCTTCACCCACGCCTCGAGGTGGAGCGAGTGGCTCGGAGACGGTGGTTCCTCGAAAAGAGGGCCCTTCCCCTCCGAAGCCGCAACGCCCACCAAAGGTTTCGAGGCGGCGGGAGGAGAAGACGCGCATGGCGACCTCAACCTCCCCCAATAAGTCCTCGAAGGCGACAGCGCTTTGTCCGGCCAAGAGCGCCCGGGGTTCTGCCCCCGAGAAGCATACGGCCATTTCCGTGAGGGTCTTCAGTTCGAGGAGGGCACCCGCGTCTCCTCCGAGCTAGGCCTGGAGGGCATATTCCTTCAATGGAATTGCCGTGGACTCCGGGCCAACTGGGAGGAGCTGCGGAGGCTCGTCTCATCCCGTTCCCCGTTAGCTAAGGTTTTGCAGGAGACCATGCTAGGCGCGTGCCCCCTGCCCGCCCTTCCGGGGTATAAGGGTCTTGCGACCCCACCACCGCGGGATGGCCGGGCTGGGGCATGCGCGGTTTACACCCGGCATGATGTCTCCGTTCTTCCTTTCTCTTTAGATACCTCCTTTCAGGCAGTGGCTGTGCAGCTGCACCTGGATAGGAGGTATACTCTGATTTCTGCGTACATTCCACCGTCAGCTGACTTCGACGCGGGGGACTTCCGCCGCTTTGTGGCACGGTTGCCGAGGCCCTATCTCTTGCTTGGAGATCTGAACGGCAGGCATCCTCTCTGGGGAGATTACTCCATAAATCCCAGGGGTTAAGTCCTTGCCGATTTGATCGAAGAGCTTGAGATGGGTGTCCTAAACGTGGATGAGTTTACGCATCACTGTCCGAGAACCGCTTCATTTTCTTGCATTGACCAAACTTTGTGCTCTTCGGATGCACAGCCTGATTTTGATTGGGAGGTAGTCGATGACCTCCATGGTAGTGATCACTTTCTCATTCAAATATCATTTTCAGGGCAACTGCCGCCTGAGAGACCACCTCGGTAGTGCTTGGCGCGGGCGCGGTGGCCTGCATTTCAGGAAATGACTGAATTCTCTATCTCAGTCGAGGAGTTTAGGTCGGTAGATGAGGCCGTTGAGTTCTTCTCCGGCGACCTCTTCGCCGTGGGCCTGACTACTATTCCTAGGATGTCTGGCCGTTTTGCACGCCAACCACTCCCATTGTGGTTTGCCGAGTGTGAGACGCCCCTTAAACAGAAGAGTTATGCCTAATGCGCTATAAGCGCCGCCTGAACGATTTCACTGTCGCTGAATTTCGTCGGGCTATGACTAGGTTCTGGTATATTTCGAAGCACGCCCGCCGCTCTTCTTGGCAAGCATACGTGTCTTCACTTACCGGGAAGACCCCTTTAGCTGATGTATGGAAGCGAGTCAAAAGGATTCGGGGCAAGTTCTCGCAGGACCCCCCTCCCGTTCTCCAGGAGAATGGGACCGCAATCTCGGACCCCGCGTCCGTGGCGGAATCCTTAGCGACCGCTTTTTCCGCATTCTCTAGCCGTGATGCTGCTCCGCTAGCATTCAATGCACGTCGTGATGTCGCGGAAGGCCGCCGGCTGGACTTTACCTCCAGAGGCGGAGAACCCTTCAACGACAAGTTTACTGTGAGCGAGTTGCGTTCCGCTCTCGCTTCGTGCGCGGACACCGCCCATGGTCCGGACGATGTCCCGTACGCCATGCTTCGGCACCTGGGTGAGCGAGGCATGGCCTTTCTGTTAGATTTGTTCAACAGGATCTGGGTGGAAGGTCTTCTCCCAGACTCCTGGCGAATCGCTACTGTGCTCGCCTTTCGCAAGCCGGGGAGAGATCACTCTACTCCAACCGGTTGGCGCCCAATCTCTCTAACCTCTTGCGTGTGCAAGTTGATGGAGAAATTGGTAAATGTTAGATTAGCCTATTTCCTGGACAGCGGAGGCCATCTGTCTTCTGCACAGTGCGGCTTCCGTAAGTTCCACTCCACGTCGGATGCTCTGCTCCGACTGGAAAATGCCGTCTGCGAGGCTTTCCTTCGTAGACAGCACTACGCCACGGTGTTTTTTGATCTGGAGAAGGCCTATGATACCGCATGGCGATACGGTATCATGGAGACTCTCCACACGATGGGGGCGAGGGGACGCCTCCCAATGTTTATATCTGAATTTTTGCGAGATCGTCGATTCCGCGTACGGGTGGGGTGGGGCCCTCTCTGCCCCAAAGGAGCAGGAAGAGGGTGTCCCGCAAGGAAGTGTCCTTAGTGTCACACTCTTTGCCCTGAGCATCAACGGCATCACCTCGGTGCTGCCAGAAGATGTTCTCGCTACGCTCTACGTGGACGACCTTTCGATCTCTTTTGGCGCGGCCCAGATGCCAACTCTGGAGCGTCGACTCCAACAGGCATTGAACCGCGTCTCTCGCTATGCCGAAGCGCACAGGTTTCGGTTTTCTTTGGCCACGACTAAGGTGGTGCACTTCTGCCGCCATCCACGGCTTCACCCCGACCCAGATTTGTTTCTTAATGGGGTGCGCCTGGATGTGGTTGAGTCGCACCGTTTCCTTGGTCTTGTATTCGACCGACGCCTCACCTGGGAGGCTCATATTCGCAGCCTTAGGGTCTCTTGTACCCGCGCCATGGACATTCTCCGTTCCGTGACGTTCAGCGCTTGGGGCGCTGATAGGGTTACCGCCTTACTTTTTAATCGATCCTTTGTTCGCTCGAAGCTCGACTACGGATGCGAGTTTTATGCATCCGCAGCCGAGCGTTTATTGCGGAAGGTGGATTCGATCCACCACACCGGCCTTCGCCTTGCGACCGGTGCCTTCCGCACTTCCCCCATTGAGAGCCTGTTGGTCGATGCTGGGGAGATGCCACTCGCTCTGCGCCGCGTGCAGTGCATCACTCGCCTGTACGCGCGAGCCCGGCGCCTCCCTCAGTCGCCAACAGCTCTCACTGCATCCGCAGCTGATCTCGATGGTGCCTATGCCGCCGAGAGACGCCAGTCATACCCTAAGCCCTTTGGGTTTAGGGCCAGGAAACTCCTTCGAGAGGTAGATATAGCTCTCGGGCCGGTGGCGCCCCTGGTTCTGCCCAGGACGCCACCCTGGAGGGTACCACATTTGGCTATTTGTCGCCACGCCTCTGCTCCCAAAGCTTTTACTGCGCCGGGAGTATTGCGTTCGACCTTTTTGGAGCACACATCGTGTCACGCTGGAACCGTGCCAGTGTATACGGATGGCTCCAAGTCCCAAGAGGGGGTCGGCTTCCACGCCGTATCCCCTCTGTTTGAAGTCAGCGGGGCTCTACCAGGCGCTGCGTCTGTCTTCACGGCCGAGCTGGTGGCAATACACCACTCGGTACGGGAGATTACGCGACGTGCCCGGTTCGGAGACCGGATTGTGATCTATAGCGACTCACAAAGCGCCCTGAGTGCTCTCGGGGCATTGGAATCTCCGCATCCCCTGGTTCGCGATATCCGTGACGCCACGGTTTTGGCGAGCCGGGCAGATGTCGAGATTATCTTCTGCTGGGTTCCTGGACATGTAGGAATTGCGGGGAATGAGAGCGCCAAAGAGTCCGCGAGGACTCTGCGACCGGACCAGCGTTTCGCTCTTCCTCACACCGACTACATGGCAGGAATACGGGCAGCTCTTCGGACTGCTTGGCAAAGAAGATGGGAGACGGTCGAAGGGAACTTAAAGTTGCGTGCCATTGCGCCGCGACTGTTCCCATGGATCTATCCCCCAATGCCGCGGCGGCTTCAGGTTGCTTTCTGTCGTCTTCGAATCGGACATACTCGTGTGACGAATCGCTACTTGATGGAGTGCTCGCATGCGCCCTATTGCAACGACTGCGTCGTCCCCCAGACTGTTCGGCATATTCTTGTCGAATGTCCCAGTCTGGGTGATCTTCGCGCACGATACCTGTCTCGGTACCGGGATGGGCGGGGTCGCTACCGCCTGTCCCTTGTACTCGGGACGAGTGCGTGCACCATGACTGGTGGACTTATTGACTTTTGGGGGGAGGCCGGCCTTCTCCCTTTCATTTAACCCGGTTTTATTGTTGTTGTTGTTTTTGTTATTGCTTTGTTATTGTTATTTCTTTTTATTGTTGTTTCCTGTTGAATTTTTTTGAAGTAGCCTAGAACTAGGCTGTTTGTTTACGGCAACTTATGCCTAAGTCGGCAGTCGCCAGATAGCCCCTTAATCAAAAAAAAAAAAATCTTCGCGCACGACACCTGTCCCGGTACCGGGATGGGCGGGGTCGCTACCGCCTGTCCCTTGTACTCGGGATGAGTGCGTGCACATCGACTGGTGGACTTATTGACTTTTGGGGGGAGGCCGGCCTTCTCCCTATTATTTAAGCAAGGTTTGTTTTTTTTGTTTTGTTTTGTTTTTTTGCATTTGTTTTGTTGTTGTTTTCCTTTAGGTTGCACGCTCCTGCGCCGGGAAGACCTCCCCCCGACGCAGGAGCTTGCTTCTTTTCCCCCATTTGGGGTGTTTTGTTGTTTTTTTCGTTTAATTTTATTTTAAAGTAGCCTCGAACTAGGCCAGTTTTAATACGGCGACTAATGCCCAAGTAGACGGTCGCCAGATGAGCTCTTTAAAAAAAAATTATATTCTTCTTAGTAGCTTGGCTACTAAGATTAAAATTTCAAATCTAAAACAAACAGCCAAGGTTAAATTTCTATGAATTTTCTGAACTTCGCCAATTATAATTTTAAAAAGGAACTCTAAACTAAATCGTCCCCCCCCCCCTTTCAAAATATCAGGTTGCTAAAATATAGTTATAGAAGAAGATATATATAAAAAAAATTTCTGATCTTCCCCATTTGTAATTCTTTGGGTTTTAAAAAATTCACAAAATTTCGATACTTATATTTATTTCTGAACTCACCATTGTATTTTTTGATATTATAAAAGAATTATTAGAAATAACTTTTAGAAAAAAAACGTCATAACCAAACTAAGATCAAATTATTATTCAAATACTCAAAAAATACCCTTCTTAAATTATAGAGTTAGTGATGATGATGATGATGATGATGATGATGATGATTAGTAGTAGTCTGTGTTGTGTACGGCGACCTATGCCCAAGTAAGCAGTTGCCAATGGGCTCCCAAATTTAAAAAAAAAAAATGTTCGGCACATTCTTTTTGAATCATCCTTTCTGGGTGATTTCGCGCATGTTAACTGTCCCGGTACCGGGACGAGCGGGTCGCTACCCTTTGTCCCTTGTGCTCGGGACTGGTTTATGCACACGGACCTTACGACTTAGGACGCGAGCCTAATTCACTTTATTTGATTGTTGCGCGTCGCATCCTCCTGCCCCGGCAAGAGGCGGGACTGCCCCCACACGAGCGCGCTTCCTTCTTGTTACCTTTTCTTTTTTGTTTCTTACCTGTACTCTTTTTATCCTTATTTATTTATTATTTATTTTTTAATATAGCCTAGTCGTAGGCTGCAATGAGTACGGCGACTTATGCCCAAGTAGGCAGTCGCCAGATGGAGTCCTAAAATGAAAAAAGTAAAAAAACTGCTGCCGAGAGACGTCAGTCATACCTTAAGCCCTTTGGATGTAGGGCTAGGAAACCAATTCGAGCCCTCGGTATGGCTCTCTTGCCATTGTTGCTTCTGCTTCTACCCAGGTCGCCGCCCTGATGGCTACCACCTTTGACTATTTGTCGCCACGCCTATGCTCCCAAAGCTTACACAGCGCCGGGAGTATTGTGTTTGGCATTTTTGGAGTACACTGCGTGTCAAATTGGAACCATGCCAGTGTATATGGATGGCTCTAATTCTCAAGGGAGCTCAGTTTCCATGCCGTATCACCTCTGTTAGAAGTCAGCAGAGTTCTGCCAGCAGCTGCGTCTGTCTTCCCGGCCAAGCTGCTTGCATTCCACTGCTTAGTACTGGAGATAAAGTGACGTGCCCGGTTCGGAGACCGGATTGTCATCTTTAGTGACTCACAAAGCAACCTGAGTTCTTTCGCGGCATTAGACTCTCCACACCTCCTGGTTCGCGTTATCAGTGACGCCACGGATTTGGCGAGCCGGGCAGATATCGAGATTATATCTTCTGCTGGGTTCCTGGCCATTTGGGAATTGAGGTGAATGAGGGCGCCAAAGACTCCGCGAAGGCTGGGGGATCAGACCGACGTTTTGCTATTCCTTACACCGACTCCATGGCAGGTCTCCGGGTTAGTTGGAAAAGAAGATGGGAGACGGCCAAGAGGAACTTAAAGTTGCGTGCAATTGCCTACCCCAAATGCCGCAACGGCTTCAGGTTGGTTTCTGTCGTCTCGGGATGGGACTCACTCGCTGGATGCAACCCCATTCTTCTCGATTCTTCCAGTCTGAGGGATATCTTCGCGCAGGTTACTAGTGAGACGAGCGGGGTCACTACCGCTTATCCCTTGTACTCGCTACTGGACTTGCGGACCATACGACTTTTTGGGAGGAGGCTAGACTCCTACATTTTATTTGACTCGTTGTAAGTCGCATATTCCTCCGCCGGGGGAGGCAAGCCTACGCCCAAGCGCGATTCCTTCTTGTTGCCTCATCGTTATTTGTTGCTATTTTTCCTTTGTTACCCTGTTTTGAGACTTTGTTCCTTTTCTTATCTTTGTTTTTCAATCTAGCCTAGTAGTAGGTTGTGGACTGATTTACGGCGAATTTCGCCCTAGTAAGCAGTCGCCAGATGGGCTTAAAAAAAAAAGGTAGTTACTGCGTGAAGGCATTCGTGCCACTCCCTGGGAAGCGCTACTAATGCCACCGCATAGGTCATACGAATCGCTCATATAGATGTCAATATCGTGCTTACTCGAAGTCTGTTTAAGTTATTCCAAGGCCATACACGATAAGTCCCTATCGTGTATTTTTAAGTATCTCAATTGCAGAGCCGTACCCACCTCTTCGAAGCAGTGGTGCGTATCTCCTGGAGGAAATCCTGGCCGTTCAAACAGCGGATTGTTTCTGTTGCGCCATATACCTCATTTTGCTCCTGGCCTTTCCAGTCCTACTAGCACTCTCGTTTCTCAGAGTGTAAGGGATTCTAGCACATTTTGCAGCCCTACCGTATAGGGACTTATTCCAAACTCTTCGAGATTATGTGTGGGATAACTGCACCAATTTCAAATTGTGGAGTATAAAAAAAAGTCTTCACAGGTGCCCATAGATATACCAGAAGTCCTACCCCTTCGAGTTAGCTCTTTGCCATCTCCGAATCGGCATACACACAGCCATTTAGTTTGAAGTGGGGACCCGAGGTGCCCACCCTGTTGTGGCGTAACCTCGGTACGCCACTTGCTCCTACATTGTCTTTTATGGTCCCTCGCATTTTTTTCCAACTTTTTTTTGTGCCGCGTCCTTTCCTTCTGAGTAGTTTTAGCTGAGCTTTCCCTCCGTGCCTCTTCAGTCCTTAATTTTTTTCTCTCGGTCTGGCCAACTCGCCCACTTGTTTTTAATTTTGGTCTATCACCATTAATCTTAAGTTGCCGCTTGTTTTTAGCCTCGTATCCCTTCAATAGCAATCTGTCGCCGAGAGATGCTATTAGTTTACTTCCCCTTCATTTTAGTCTTGTACCATCTTCGTGCTATTCCTAACTCTACTTTCGAATAGCATTTTGTCCCTTTTCAAACTTTGTAGTTATTTGGTTTATCCTTTTAAAAGAAATTCGCTGCCAGTGAAAATCCATTGGATTGGCCGGCATGTGTTTTTATCCTTTTAAATTCATTTTTGTGTGGGTCTGATCAACTCGCTCATTTATCCTTTGCTCTGTCACTATTACTCTTAAGTTGCTGCTTGCTAATAGCCTGTGTTCGTTTTATTGTCATGATTTTTACTATGTTATTTTAGCTTGCAATTAATTACGGCGATTTATGTTCGTGTTGACAGTCGCCAGACGGGGACTGATTTAATTTACTGGAATGTCGGGTGGGCATCTGCGCGGCCAACTTATTGAAGTATTTAAAATACTAAACTGGTTTACTAATACAAATTAAGACGTAATATTTGAGCTAGATAACCAAGCGACAACTCAAATAGGGAAAACGAAGACGAAAAAAAATAAAGAGAGCTGGAAAGGCAAATAGCATCTATAATAAACTCTTAATTCTTGGTGATCTAATTTTCTTGACAATTATTCTCATGGCGTTCGGGAAACGCGACTGAAAAAACTCCAACCCGGATTTTACTTAAAGGACAGTTAACTCGAGAACATAAATCTGGTAAAAATGCTCAAACTGAACTACTTTTTTTTCCATCTTTTCTCAATGTGACCTCCACTTTAATGTGTGGGTCGAAGCACGGCTATCTTACAGCCTATGTGAAGTAGACCCGATTCTCGACTTCATCCGAAGACACGTGGCGTAGTTTCGTTGCACTCGGAAGGGGCTGCCTCCACTCGCATAAGCCTTAGTCGACTCGACCCTAGGAATAAGGAAACAATGCTTGAGACATATATTTTATTATATGGTCAACAAAGCTCTTTGCAGAACTCTTTCCTTCCTCTTCTTTCTGTTTCGCTGTTCTTTGACTCTTGAGGCCGCCTCCACAAATAATTGGGTTGCTTTCTTCTCCTCCATTCGATGTTGCATGTGTTTTAAGCCAGCTAGGTTGAAACCAAACATATCCTTGCAAAAAAAAAAAAATCAATTTTGTGTGCCTAATACCAACAGTAAGATTTATACTATTTAAGTAAACTTCTTCCCATTGTAGCACTATTCTTTCACACACAACATCCTGCTGCATGTAGGGCCCCCTGTCATCCAGCCATCCTCTTAGGATATGAGATTTGCCATACCAATCATTTTCAACCACGACCCGGAAACTCTTGTTGCTGTGAGCGCAATCCGAAGTCCCTTTAATGGGCGGAGTTAGCGCCCATTATTGGAGGCGGCAAAAATCTATGAGGCTGAAATGGAGACCTTGAGCCTAGTCGAGGCGGAGGCAGAGTGCTGGTTTTGGTTAACAATCAAGTTTGACTCCGTTGGAGATGCTATTGCCCATTCCCAGTGCGAATGTATCCGAACCTGGCCAGGATTTTCTGATCACTTTCCCAGTCTCGAACGCGGGATATTTTGGTGTTTGTTTGTTGTTTTTTTTAAACGCCCATCTGCTTTCAAGGGCATTCTAAAATTCGATAAAAAGAAAGAAACATACGAAGAAAGCACGTTCCAGCGTCGGGGGATGCCCGTCTCCCACCCGATGCAGGAACATGCGGCCTACTAAAAAAGATGGTCAAGTAACATGGAGGAGGCCAGCCTCCTCCAAAAAGTCAAAAGGGAACGGCGTGCAAAACGCACATACGTTCTATGAATAGCAGGTATGCCCAGGGCGGATAAGAACTCAACGGCCACATCCACCGACCTAAACTCTTCGACTGAGACCAAGAAATCAGTCATTTTTTGAAATGCAGACCACTGCACCGGTTCTTGCTTGGGGAAGCCCATCGAGGTCGATGATGACGGATGTCCTCGGAGCGGTCTCCGACGATGACTGTGAAGGTCAATGCGTGATACACACTGACGGGCACTGAAGGTCTGGCACCAGCAGCGGAGGGTGCCGGAGCGCCCCCTCATGGCGTTGTTGGCGACGTTCGTTTCGCCGTCTGGTCCGTTGTTCCTCAAAGTGGGCAGCACCACGATGACAGACAACGCGCCACCCACCCCTGTCAGCAGCTTCGAAATGGTCTGGGTTGATGTTGAATTTTTTCAGTGCCCCTTTAGCTTGGTGTTTGTACCTCTTTTTCGGGCCGCCATGGGAGCGTCTCCACTCCGAAAGCTGCGCGTAAAGGGTACGCCTTGGCAGGCAATCAGCGGGCATTCGAAGCACATGCCCCAGCCATCGCACCTGTCTGCCAGAGAGAATGTACTCTATGTTGGTACACCGGCGCGCTCCAGCATATCAGTAGAGGCACACGGTCTTGCAAAGTAAGGTTGAGGATGCTCTTAATGCACTGCACGTGGAAGGCTTCCAGGAGTTTGATGTGCTTCCGATAGAGGATGAGTGTTTCGCTCCCATACAGCAGCACGCTGAGGCACACAGCTCTATACACGGCGACCTTCGTTGCAAGTCTAAGGTTGTAGTTTTGTATCACTCGCCTGCGGATCCCGCCAAAAGATGCTGATGCCTTGTTGATTCTTCGGTTGACCTCCTCATCAAAAGAACAGTCAGCCGACAGTACACTACCGAGGTAATTGAACTGGACAGAGGTCTTGAGCTCAGCTCCAGCGACATTCATTACGGGCTCTACTTGGGGGGGCAACACCGGACCACTGGTACAGCACCTCAGTTTTGTCATAGTTGATGACGAGCCCAAGAGTGCTGTAGATGTCTGTAATGGTATTCAGTGCTTCCTGTAGGTCTTCAGGGCAGTGGGAGACAAGTACACAGTCATCCGCGTACTGGAGTTCAAACACTTCGTCATGCGAGACCTTTGTTCGAGCTTGAAGTCGGTGTAGATTGAAGAGGCTCCCATCAAGCCGGTATGTAAGACCAATTCCCCGCCCCGGTGGGAATCTCTCACGAAACAGGATGGAGGCTGCAGCGAGGTAGATGTTAAACATGACGGGAGCAATCACGCAGCCCTGCTTGACACCAAGTTCCACGTTAAACGCCCCTGATTCTTCACCTCCAATGACCACGCTCGCCCTCATTCCGTCGGGAAAAGCTTGAGCAACCGCTGTGAACTTATCAGGGCATCCAAACTTCCGTATGACGCGCCACAACATCTCCCGGTTGACTGTGTCAAATACCTTCGTCAGATCAATGAAGGCAAGACACAAGTTCTGATGCTGTTCGCGGCACTTTTCTTCTATTTGTCTGGCCATAAATTCATGCCTATGGTTCCTCGTTCCCTAAGGAAGCCACACTGAGTTTCGGGTAACACGTCATCAACGATGTATTGGTTCAGCCGCATGAGCAACACCTTTGCCAGGACCTTCACAGCGACAGCCAGGAGCGAGATTCCCTGGCTGTTCCGGCACACAGCTCGGTCGCCCTTTTTCTTGTAGATTGATATGATCCTGGCGTCTTTCCATTGCTGCGGATGTTTAGCCTGCCACATTGTAGAGATCATTTCGTAGAGACGAAGGTGCAGAGCATCGCGACCATGCTTGAGGACCTCACCGGGGACACCATCAACGCCGGGTGACTTGTTCTTCAAATTACGGATCGCATTCTTGACTTCTTCTAGAGAGTGATGGTAGGGTATCCAACTCGTGAATAATGGGCCTGTCCGGGATGGCATCAAGCTGAGCAGGGTCACAGGGATTGCGAGTATTGAGAAGATCTCGGTAGTGCTCCCTCCACCGTTCCATGATTTGGGTCCGTCTAGTGAGTAGGACTGTTCCATCCTGGGACCTGACCGGAGCAAGGGAGCGGTTAGCTGGTCTATACACTTGTTTAAGAGAGCTGTAGAAGTTCTGAAGGTCTCCAGAATCCGCAAAACCCTGCATATCCGCAGCAATCCCAAGCCACCAGTCATTTTCCATGCTTCGAAGTGATCTCTGAGCTTCGGCTCGCATGCTTTGACACTGTCCCTTCAAGTAGTCCGAAGAAGGGGTGTTCATGAAACCCTGATATGCCCTGTTCTTTGCTTCCAGAAGGTCCCGTATGCCAACTATACTGTCATCAAAACAATCTCTCTTCCTTCGCTCGGCGTATTTTTTTTTTTTTTTTTGGGGGGGGGGGGGGTACCACCTCCGCAGCTGCAGATACCGACTGTGCGAAGTGGCCCCAGCTAACCTCTACACAGTCATTGAGTTCTTCGAGGGGGGGAGCATCAGTTAAATGGTATGAGATGGCAATACCAAGATCAGTTTTCACAGTTTCATCCTTGAGCAGGGCGCAGTTAAGCTTCTTTTTTGCAGGTCGTTTTCTAGTAGCTGTCGGATGCGAAAGGAGAGAGAGCTACGAACCAGCCGGTGATCCGTCCAGCAATCGGCACCTCGCATGGCACGGATCAGCAGTACGTCTTGTCGATCACGTAGTCCAGCATGTGCCATTGCTTAGAGGGTGCTTTCATGTTCCCTTGTAAATTTTCTTCGTCTTGAAGATAGTGTTGGTGATGACAAGCTGGTTCTGAGAGAAGAGAGAAAGTAGGCGGTGACTGCCAACAACTCCGGCCCACGCCTGGTAGGAGGAGCCCACTCGCGCATTAAAGTCTTCCAGCACCATCAATTGTCTGAAATTGGTAAAGGCTACAGTTCCGCGTCCAGCTGTTCGTAGAATGCATCTTGATGTCCTCAGGGCTGTCGAGGGTAGGGGCATAGCAGCTGAAGATAGTTGCATGTCAATCCCTTGTGAGACGTGCTGAAACGCTAGTGGGTGTGTCTTCATTTTTTTTTTTATTATCTCATCTGGCGACTGCCTTCTAGGGCAGAAGTCGCCGTACTCAAGCTAGGTTTGGGAGCAGAGGCGTGGCGACAAATAGCCAAATGTGGTATCCTCCAGGGTGGCGTCCTGGACAGAACCAGAGGCGCCACCGGCCCAAGAGCTATACTTAGCTCTCGAAAGAGTTTCTTGGTCCTAAACCCAAAAGGCTTAGGGTATGATTGGCGTCTCTCGGCGGCATAGGCACCGTCGAGATCAGCTCGGAGTTATAGGCAGTGTCGAAATCAGCTGCGGATGCAGTGAGAGCTGTTGGAGACTGAGGGAGGCGTTTCCGGGCTCGTGCCTACAAGCGAATAATGCACTGTACACGGCGTAGAGCGAGTGGCATATCCCCAGCATCGCCAAGTAAGCTCAAAATGGGGAAAGTGCGGAAGGCACCGGCCGCCAGGCGAAGGCCAGTGTGATGGATCTAGTCCACCTTCCACAATAAACGCTCGGCTGCGGATGCATAAAACTCGCATCTGTGGTCGAGCTTCGAACGAACAAAGGATCGATAAAAAAGTAAGGCAGTAGCCCTATCAGCACCCAAAGCGCTGAACCTCACAGAGCGAAGAATATCCATAGCGTGGGTACAAGAGACCCCCTAAGGCTGGGAATATAAGCCTCCCAGGTGAGGCGTCAGTCAAATACAAGACCAAAGAAACGGTGCAATTCAACCACTTACAGGCGCACCCCATTGAGGAATAAATCTGGGGTGGGGTAGAGCCGTGGAAGGCGGCAGAAGTGCACCACCTTAGTCTTGGCCAAAGAAAACTGAAACCTGTGCGCTTCGGCAAAGCGAGAGACTCGGTTCAATGTCTGTTGGAGTCGACGCTCCAGAGTTGGCATCTGGGCAGCGCCAAAAAAGATCGAAAGGTCGTCCACCGAGGTAATGCCGTTGATGATGAGGGCAGAGTGTGACACTGATAACACCTCACTGCGGGACACCCTCTTCCTGCTCCATTGGGCCGGAGAAGGCTCCCCTCCACCCGTACGCGGAATCAACGATCTCGCAAAAATTCAGATATAAACATTGAGAGGCGTCCCCTCGCCCCCATCGTGTGGAAAGTCTCCATGATACCGTATCGCCATGCGGTATCATAGGCCTTCTCCAGATCGAAAAACACCGTGGCGTAGTGCTGTCTACGAAGGAAGGCCTCGCAGACGGCATTTTCCAGTCGGAGCAGAGCATCCGACGTGGAGTGGAACTTGCGGAAGCCGCACTGTGCAGAAGACAGATGGCCTCCGCTGTCTAGGAAAAAGGCTAGTCTAACATTTACCAATTTCTCAATCAACTTGCACACGCAAGAGGTTAGGGAGATTGGGCAGAAACCGGTCATAGTAGAGTGATCTCTCACCGATTTGCTAAAGGAGAGCACAGTAGCGATTCGCCAGGAATCTGGAAGGAGAACCTCCACCCAGATCCTGTTGAACAAATGTAACAGAAAAGCCATGCCTCGCTCACCCAGGTGTCGAAGCATGGCGTACGGGACATCGTCCAGACCATAGGCGGTGTCCGCGCACGAAGCGAGAGTGGAGCGCAACTCACCCGCAGTAAACCTGTCGTTGAAGGGTTCTCCGCCTCTGGAGGTAAAGACCAGAGGTCGGCCTTCCGCGGCACCACGACGTTCATTGAATGCTGGCGGAGCAACATCCCGGTTAGAGAATGCGGAAAAAGCGGTCGCGAAGGATTCCGCCACGGACGCGTGGTTCGAGATTGCGGTCCCATTCTCCTGGAAAACGGGAGGGAGGTCCTGCGAAAGCTTGCCCCGAATCCTTTTGACTCGCTTCCACACCTCTGCTAGAGGGGTCTTCCCGTTAAGTGAAGACACGTATGCCCGCCAAGAAAGCGGCGGGTGTGCTTCAAAATATAACGGAACCTAGCCCTAGCCCGACGAAATTCAGCGACAGTGAAATCGTTCGGGCGACGCTTATAGCGCAAGTAGGCATAACGCTTCTGTTTGAGGTCCGTCTCACACTCGGCCGACCACCATTTCCTGAAATGCAGGCCACCGCTCCAAGCACCACCGAGGTGGGCTCTCAGGCGGCAGTTGCCCTGAAAATGATATTTGAATGGGAAAGTGATCACTACCATGGAAGTCATCGACCACCCCCCAATCAAAATCAAGCTGTACATCCGAAGAGAACAAAGATAGGTCAAAGCAAGAAAATGAAGCGGTTCTCGGACAGTGATGCGTAAACTCATTCACGTTTAGGACACCTATCTCAAGCTCTTCGATCAGATCAGCAAGGACTTGTCCCATGGGATTTATGGAGTAATCTCCCCAGAGAGGATGCCTGCCGTTCAGTTCTTCAAGCAAGAGAAAGGGCCTCGGCAACCGTGCCACGACGCGGCGGAAGACTTCCGCGTCGAAGTCAGCTGACGGTGGAATGTACGCAGAAATCAGAGTATACCTCCTATCCAGGTGCAGCTGCACAGCCACTGCCTGAAAGGAAATATCTAAAGTGAAAGGAAGAAGGGAGACATCATGCCAGGTGTAATCCGCGTATCCCCAGCCCGGCCATCCCGTGGTGCTGGGGTCGCAAGACCCTTATACCCCGGGAAGGCGGGCAGGGGGCACGCGCCTAGCATGGTCTCCTGCAGAAAAATAGCTAACGGGGAACGACCCTCCACAGCTCTTCCCTTAGGCGGGCGTTGCGGCTTCGGTAGCGGGGGGCCCTCTTTTCGAGGAACCACTGTTTCCGAGCCCCTCGGTCCACCACTAGGCGTGTCCTCCTTTCGAGGGACAGCTTTAGGAACCCCGGAAGATGGCCTGGCGACCAACTTCAAGAGGGTACCCCCTGTGAGTCTAACGACTCGGTGGAGGCGCGTGGCTGTTTCGCCTTATGGGAAACGGTCCCGATAGGGGAAGAGGGGGGAGCCCTGATTTTAGACGGGGCTGGGTATGAACCCTTTTTGCCGCCAGCTTTACCAGGGGAGCGCCCGGGTTGAGTAGAGCCCGCAGAAGGGCTCCGAATGGGCACGGAAACAACCGTGCTCGTTGGCCTGGATGGGCTAGAAGCAGAGGGTGCCTTTCTAACTATTGAGGCATAAGACGTCCCAGGCAGAGCCGGGCGCGCCAGAATCAAGTCCTTAGCCTAGCGGAATGAGAGTCGATCCTGAGTCTGAACGGCCAGGATTTCTTTCTCAAGGAGATAAACAACACATTGCTTCGAAGAAGCTGGGTACGGCTCTCCGCAATTGACACACTTGGCCAAACACGATTTAGACTTATCGTGTGCGGCCTTTGCAAGTCAACAAGAACGATTCGTATGGCCGAAGCGGTGACAGTAATAGCACTGCCGCGGCAGTAGCACGAATGCCTTCACGCGGTAGCGGTAACAACCGGCACGCACCGACTCAGGGAGCTTGTCACAGTCGAACGTGACGAAGAGAGTAGGGGTGGGTCTCGAGGCCCCTCCCTGTTTTCTCATTACACGTTCCACCTTGACCGCCCCATGGTTGGCCAGCTCTAAGGTGATGTCCTCTATGGAGTAGTCAACGAGTTCCCTCGCATAAACTACTACTTTCACAAAGTTCATGGTAGAGTGCGGGGTCACACTCACCGGGGTGCCATCAAGTGTCTGAAGAGCACTTATCTTGGCAGCCTCGGCGGGATTCGCCGCATTCGCCAGAAGGCTCCAGTCCGAGAAACGGGTCACCTTCGGCTCTCTACCAATTGCACTAGCTAATCCTCTCCTCTGATGGATCATGATGCCCTTGGACAACATGCTGCCATCAGTGGAGCGAATGACGAGGAAGCGTTTTAAGCCAGCGGGCTCGAAAACGCCAGGTAACCTCTGAATGAGGGGTCCCGATGTTATCGAGGCTCCGCCCTGTGCACTTTTGGTCTTAGTCATAGTCACGGGCTCCGCACACGGAGGGTATAGAGGGGCCGGATGTGCCGATCTTGGCTTGGTTACTTGCCAAAGTGGCAGCAGAGCCATCCGTCCCCGCGGATGGAGAGGAGCCCCGAGTCTTCTTAGTCTTTTTTTTCTTTTTCTTTTTTGTAGAGTAGTGCGGGAAATGAACCCGCTTCTCACCTCCGCCGGTAGGAGCCCCCGGGCTAGATGGACCGGCCTAAGCCAGGTCTTTCTCTGAAATGGAGAAGGTCTTGATGGTCGCAGGGGCACCGGTTGAAGGAGATCCCTTCCCTCCTTGCAGTCTTGGAGACCACAGCCGTTTGAGGAGGACCTTGTATAGGGGCGGATTCGGGTTCGGTGCTTGGCGCCGAGCCCGGATTCCACCCCATGGAAGGCCCTACCGTCTGAGGCTGGGTTGCCTCAAGGACCCTGTCTATCACAGGAGGGGCCTCCAGTTGGCCATCCCCTCCCAGATATCGCATATCCCGTTGGTAGCGTCACCAGTCATGTGTGGGGAGGCACAAGATGACCCCGGCAAGGTTCAATATTCTTGCCAGCAGGTCTTTTGAGTGAAGCGACCGAATGGGCCTGGCTTCCCTATCCCCCCTAAGGGGGTTTGCCCTGCCAAGCCGCTTTAATGGGGAGCGGTCGGCAATGGGCTGCCTGCTGGCTTTCTTGGCAGTCCCCTTGGAAAGAAAAGAGGGGACTGCTGATGGAAAAAAAGAGTTGCCCGAAAGCACCTCCAGGGAATGGGGTGAGGGGGAGTCCCCTACACCTGTAGGCGTAAGAGAGGAGTAAGCCTCCTCTCCGGTTAAAGAAATATTGAGGGTCGCCTGGGCAAGCACAGGGGTGGGGACCTCAATTTTTTCTGTGGAGCTGCCCGAGGGCGGCTCCGTGGATGGAACAGGGTGAGTTGAGGGTTGGGTTTTTTTAAGTTTTTCATCTATGGGCATGGTGACCCTATTTTTTTTCACGGGATGCAATAGCACATCACCCCTCGCAGTAGCCCGCTCTGCAAGGGGTGCTTACGGGCCTGGCAGAGCCAGATGCCGCCATTTAAGGCCACCCCTCCCGCCTGGTGACCTGGCAGCCCTTCAGCATGGCGGCTCCACCTTGGGCACGGCGTAAAATCAAGGTTAGATGGTGAAGTGAGAAGGAAAAGGGATGTGAGGAAGGTATGTGTGGGGATGAAGCAGGTTGTTAAAAAAAAACCATCCCAAACCGGAGCTCAGGGGTTAGGGAACGTTGTCCCCTGCCCCCTCAGCCCGGATCCCGGACGGTTGGCTGAGAAGAAGGTCAGCATCTACTCTGTGAAATTAGAGGCTGACCAGAGAAAGTTGTGGGAGAGGTTGTATGAAAAGCGAGGAAACAAGTGTTTTGAAGGAAGGAGAAGAGGCAAAGCTAGGGTCGGACGGGGTGCTGAGTGCCGTCAGCACGGCGGAGCCAGGATGTCAATTTGCCGCGCCCCTTACGGGGGACCCAGGCAGCAATAAGCACGCTAGGACTAAGTCTGGGGCGTCGCGGAATGAGAAACGATCCATATTCTGAACGACCAGGATTGCCTTTTCCAGGAGATGCCCACACATTGCTTCGAAGAAGTAGGGTGCGTCTCTCCGCAATTTACACACTTGGTCATACACGATAGAGACTTATCATACGGCCTTGAAGCAACTTACACAGACTTGACACGCCTACAGGAACGATTCGTATGGCAGAAGCGGTGGCAGTATTAGGACCTAAGCGGCAGTGGCATAAATGCCTCCATACGGTAGCGATACCTACCGGCACGCACCGACTCAAGTAGTCTGTCACTGTCGAATGTGACCAAGAGTGTCGGGGTGGGTTTCGAGAGCCCTCCCCGTTTTCTAATCACACGTTCGACTTTGACAACCGTGTGGTCAGCCAACTCTAAGATGATGTTTCTACGGAGACTACAACGAGTTCCCTAGCATAAGGCACTCCTTTCACGAAGTTCAAGGCACAATAAAGTGTCACTCACCAGGCGAGCAATCATGGCCGCCTCGGCGGTGCCTGACGCATTCGCCAGAAGGATCACGTCCGAGAAACGGGTCACCTTCAGCTCTCTACCAATCACCCTAGCTAATGCTATCCTCTGATGGATTATGTTGCAATCTATGGAGTGAATAACCAAAAAGCGTTTGAAGCCAGCGGGCTCAAAAACAACATATACTTATGAATAAGGGGCTCTCCGTCCGAGGGCTCCTCGATGGTGGACGTGCGAATCTTGGCCTAGTCGTTTGCGGAAACAGCAGCGTAGCCATCCGTCCGCGGAGGAAGAGGAACCTCTTGCCCTCTTTGTCTTTTTCTTAACTTATTTTTATATGGGAAATGAATCAGCTTTTCTCCACCCCCGAAAGGAGACACTAGGCCGAACGGACTGGGCCCAGCATGATCCTTCTCAGAAATGGAGGTCTTAGCTCTCAAAGGAGCACTAGCCGGGAGAGTAGGACCTTACTTCCCTTGTGATTCATCGAGGGCCCAAGCCACACGAAGTTGTGCAGGGACGGATTCAGGTTGTGTTTGGCACCGAGCCCATGTTCGCCCACATGGAAGATCCTGCCATCTGTGGCTGGGATACCTCCTAGCCTGGATCTTGTCTAGCTCGAAGGGTGGGGCGCTTCCATATGGTTTCTCCCGCCCCCCTCCCCTTCAGGACATCACACAACACAAGAAAAGTACTTTCAAAGTAGTGTCTCGGGCCGGCAAACCAACCTCCATCGGGAAAGAGCAGGCACGCCGGCCCTCTGCAAGGTGAGAATGCATGTCTGTAGGGCAGCAAGGGGACGGCCCAACAGGCCCCTCTGTCCCTTGCCCCTATTGAGCCGATCCCAACGGAAGTGGTCGATTTTGGGCCACCTGCCTGCTTTCTGTGATAGGAAAGGTGGGACTGCCGTTGGTGGAGAGATGGAGTCGCCCAAGGACTGTTCCAACATTGGAAGTTGAGGGGGGGGGGAGGACTTTTTTGAAGTGGAGCTGCCTGAATGTGGCTCTAGAAATGGCATACAGATAGTGAAAGGGGTGCCCCTCTAATGGTCGAATGCGTATTTTGTTTTACCTAGTCAAGGCACCTAATAATAATAAGTAATAAAAATATTAATAAAGATAAAGTAGCTCTAAAGGGGAGCGACGGGGAAGAGCATTAACAACTTTCCCAGGCCCAGTGACGGCTTGCCTAATTTGCAGTCAGGTCGGGCGGGATGTGCAGCTGCTCCTCCAGGTACTAAGTCCTGCCCTACAAAATATAAAAGGGCATTCTACTCATAAAAAAATTACTTACCTGCAACTCTTGTGTCTTTGGCGGCAAAATTTTAGCGATGGCTAGAAGAACAGGAGCGGATGCACGTGTGGCAAGAAGTTGGGTCAAATTAGCTCTTACAGCCACCACAAAGACTCTGGTGACCAACTCTACGTCCCATTCTCGCTCTAACATGCCCTTCAAACAGACGATCAACACCAGAATCATATCCAGAGGCAGAATCAAAATAACTTCCTCCAATTCACTGAAAAAAAAATCACCCCTGAAGTCAGTAATTTACCCTTTCATGATTTTCCTATACACAATCTTTATTTACCTATCTTAGGATAAATCAATTTTTACCTTGATTTAATTTTTCTCAGGATTAACAAAATAAATCTTAAGGGGTCCTCCGTCTGGTAAACAAGCGTCATCAGCTCATGGGGTTTAGCCTGGGCACCCAATTCCTTTTGTTCGCGGTATATATTTAACCCCTCCAATAGCATATCAGCCTAGAAAAAAGAAACGATATTATATAAACCTAAAACACGAATAATTAAGCGTAGCTGTCACTAATTATCATATTTTCTTAGGGAAGAGTAGTGTGAGTGTGGGTTTTTGGGGGGGGTTTTAAAGGGGCTATCTGGCGACTGCCCACTTGGGCATAAGTCGTTGCAAACAAACAACCTAGTTCTAAGACACTTTAAAGTAAAAATTTGAACAGAAACAACAATAAAAAGGGATAACAATCAGGGAGCAAGCTCCGGCGTAGGGGGGAGGTCCCCCTCCCACCAGCGCAGGAGCCTGCGACCTACAAAAAAACAACAATAACAAGAAAAAAACAACAAAAACAACTAGTTAAATACAAGGGAGAAGGCCGGCCTCCCCCAAAAAGTCTGTCAGTCCACCAGTCATGGTGCACTCACTCGTCCCGAGTACAAGAAACAGGCGGTAGCGACCCCGCCCATCCCGGTACCGGGACAGGTAACGTGCGCGAAGATCACCCAGACTGGGACATTCGACAAGAATGTGCCGAACAGTCTGGGGAACGACGCAGTCGTCACAATAGGGCGCAGGCGAGCGCTCCATCAAATAGCGATGCGTCACACGAGTGAGTCCGATTCGGAGACGACAGAAAGCGCCCTGGCGGCATTGGGGGATAGGTCCATAGGAACAGTCGCGGCGCAATGGCACGCAACTTTAAGTTCCCTTCGACCGTCCTTTGTGAGCGTGGAATAAAGTCAACGCAATAGATCGCAAAACGAACTCAACCAAACTCTTGAGAATCATAAAGAATATCCACACATCACGTACCACCCCCAGCCTATCACACGAGACATTAGTTACCAGAACAACCAATTTGCAACACTTAAGACAATATTAGCATTCTGATGAAACTACTCTACATTAACTTCCTCCCAACACAGACAAATCATAAAAAAATCAAGAGCACACGTATATCCAAAGACCAAGCACCCCTTCCCCCCTCTTTACTACAGTAAATGTGCAACAAACCATCAAATCACCCTGGCAACACAGCAATCTCAGCCATCACAGAAATTTGTATTTACTCTCGGCACACCAACACAATCCACTCAATCTGGAAACTAACCCATATCATACCTATAATCAAACCAGACAACCGCCCCCTCAAACAAGCCAACTCTTACTGCCCAATCTCATTTATGTGCGCACTATCAAACACACTCGAAAAACTAATACACCAAGGAATCAGTCCAATTATACGTCTCAGACACAGGACGGTTTCAGGAAACCACAACCCTCGTCACCAACTTCACACAATCGATGGCTTCAACCAGCTCTTACTCACCTAATATCCTTGCTGCAATAGACATAAACAAAGTGGATAATAAACTTAATCTTTTTCACACAGGGCAAAGTCACCCGATAAACTATTAAATCCTACACTCGACCACTATATAATGGCGTCCCACAAGGAGCCATTCTCCACTCACCTTTACTATTCAACCAATTCACACATGACATTCCACAGCCCATTAATCAACAGCTACACCTACGCAGACATCTAACTCAAAGCACAACAACTCTCAATCATAACAGCAAACAGGAGACTCCAACAACATATGCACACACTAGAACACTGGCTCACACTAAATTGCATGACCGCCTCAATCAACAGCTGCCACTAAGAAAAACCTCCACCCTTCTAAGACTCACACTAGACACCCACATGGCATTCAAAACCCACACAACAAACAAGAACAAAGAAAATGGACGCCCTCAAAACATCATATTTGGACAACAAGAAGCACCAGAATGGCAGCCCCATCACAGCCAAATCTCATGCGAACAAAGTTCAATCAAATAGAACAAACACATGATGTACACACAACACACCCACCCTACACCTACTCGCTGAAACAAAAATATACAGACATGATTGGAACCAAACACTTCAGCAGAGCATTGATTCATCCCCATCCTAACCACCATCTAGAAGCAATGCCCCCACCACCCAGACACAAAAAAAAGCCCCAGCACACTACTTCCAACACCTCCATAATAACATCCCTCCGCCATCACAAAACCCCAACTTAAACACACCCACACTACCTTCACCAAAAGATACTTGAACACGCTACCAACAAACAATATTTTAAATGACCCGCCCCACCTCCTTAATAACCCAATAATATAAATCACTACACAGAATACAGCGAGTTATCTCATCTCAACTCAGGTCACGCCACTCCATTAAACTCCACTATACTCCAACAATACAAACACAATAAACCTTGCCCCGACACCAACATACACTAGATGCAACCAAAGCCCAAACAACTTCACACACCTACTCATAGACTGCCCAAATCTCACACAACCACGCACTACATACAATATCTCCCCACTTAAGAACCGGTGGACCCACCCAGGAAGTGCGATGGCCTTCCTAAGGGCCGCCTACCTCGCAGAAGGGAGGTAGGGGAGGGAGTCGGCGAGTAAAAGTAGGGACTCAGAAAGGAAGACACTATAGAGGGAAGAAGGAAGGAAAATGGGGAGGAAGGAGAGGAGAAAACACAATTGCCGATATGTCAAAGACGAGATGCGTAGCGGAGAGGAAATAGAAAAGGTTTTTTTAATGGTAGGGATGGGGGGTGGGTGCGATTGATGCATATACGTCCTACTCAGAGAAGATCTATTAAGACCCGAGGGTATTTGACCGAGACACAACGGTAATGTTCTGGGCGGGGATAGGAATAGGAAGGAGGCAGAAAAGTGAAAAACAAGGAGCACTCAACAAGAAAGTAAGAGTGTATGTATATGTTGCGCAGCAAGAAGAGCAGGCGGGAAAGTCGGGGTCGCTGGACATAAGGTGCAAATGGGTTAGCGGGGGTGTGGAAATGACGTTGGCGGCTCCAAACTACCTCTTTCTGGCTCGATTGGTCCAAAATGAAGTCCAGTAATGCGGATGGCGTTTAAAGAGGAAGTTTTATGAGGCGCGGCGATTGACAATCTGTGTCATTCCGAGTACAAGGTCCTCCTGGATTGGAGCGGGGGTATAATCAAACGAAAAGGGAACTAAGGAAGCTGGTCGCAAGTTGCCAGGCACCGGCGATATGGGAGGACATCGAGTAGATAGGGATCTTGGGGGTGAGGTTGTAACCGCATAGAGGAACCTGACAAATTAGCGGATCAAGGTAACAAGCACAAGGCTCCCAAGGCACACTACACTCAGATACCCCGAGGGTACATTACACACTGATACCCCAGGGCACACTACACTCAGATACCCCAAGGCACACCACACTCAGATACCCCCAGGGCACACTACACACTGATACCCCAAGAAACTCTGGGTCTCCGAAACGAGAACCCGCCTACACACACACACACACATGGCACATGTTTGCAATCTCTGGATATGATTACCTAAACCCAATTCTATCAGACATTGACACAAAAAGGTCACCACCTAAAACTCAACAGCACTGCACCAATGTGACCAACACAGACACATGCACCAACTGCTAACAGAAACAATAAATACACAACATTCACGACACAACTAAAGACAAAATCTGCAAATACACACTGTTTTTTCCCTCTTATTTCTCCTAACTTTTCCGGCGCTCCTATTCACACTAACGCCACAAGAATTACCAACCACACAAACACCTCTCTCATCTTTGTCTCACTAAGTACAAGCGGTCACACATACATCCTCATTAGGTATGTTGGGGGGGTCTGATTTTCCGATTCAATATGAGGTTATGAAGTCATCCTTGAAATTGTATGAGAGAGGATTTCCCACCCAGCATTTCAACCCATTACACGCAAGGGTGGTCATATTTATTGTTACGACCGACAGCTGACACTACAATGATGCTATTTTTGCACTCCAGATATAAATACAAAATAAATCTGAGTGAGTATGATTTGTCCAAATGATGATTAGTCGAAGGCCAATTCGCCCAGATACATTTTTTTTTTAACCATTAGAGTAAACAATCATACCAGCATCAATAAATAAGCCACAAACCGCATTTTCAGTCTCTCGTGTCATTTTGGCGGCGCGAACTGCTCCAGCGTCTCTCTCTCCAATCACCACAGGCGTCTGAATGGTTGTATCTCCCGCTTCTTCCTGTCTTTTCCTTTCTTCCTCTCTCTCGTCTTCCAGAATGAGGGGTTCTTGGGTCCTTTGCCACACTCGAATGGAGCGATCTTTGCCACAACTCACAACAAAATTTCCCTTGGGGGCAATAGCCAAGCACCTTTTGGAGGGAATGTTCAGTTTCGTTAGTGAGGTGAAATGAGAGAAACAGATTCTAAAAGATTTGCTTGTTCACATCGATGCAATGCTCAGAGAGGAACATCATAGCTTTTTATCGAAATAAGTTGCCGGATTCCAGCCAATTAAAACTACTTTTATCACAAAGGATAGATAACAATATTTTATTAATTACCTGACAATACCAAGATGACCTTTGAGGGTAATGATCCTTTCAAAATTATCAGCATCCCACTGTTTTACAGTTCCGTCGTGTCCACACGAAAAGAACAAGTGAGTATTAGCAATGAATCTAACTTCGGAAACGCCTCCTTGGTGGCAATTCTTCATAAGCCTGAAATTTAGCAAAGTGATAACATTCCAAAAGTGATGGACTTAATTGATTTTATTCTATTTGTAATAAAAAATACCTTTTTTGGTCTCCAAAATCAGTGGAAAATATTCGAATGCACGAATCTCTGCTCCCAGTAATAAGTAACGTGCTGTCCTTAGAAAAATCCATACAAGTGGAGGGCATTGACTTGCCATACAGTTCATGGACAAGCTTAAAAGAAAAAGGAAATATTATATTCGAAGAATTCTAAATCAGAAAACTCACAAAACTTGAAAGATTTAATCTATTTCCCATGATACAGATTTAAGTTTTAAAATTCTAATAGGAAATTAAAAACATTAACAATACAGGATTTATCATTATTAATCCATACCTTAAGGGTGTCCATGTAATATAGAGTTTCTTTTAAATCTAGAGTTGCCACAGCCAAGTATTTCCCTGACGCACTGCAACTAACAGAAGTAACTTGATCGGCCACCTAATGAAAAACAAAGTATCACTATTAGGGATGTCTTATCATTAGGGAGGAGGGGGGGGAGCTGGTAACAGAGTTGTAGGTAGCATTTTAGTGGCCAGGTATTAGAGAAGCAGATGGCATTTTAGCCAGCCCAGGTTGTAAAGGTGCAGGTAGCATTTTAACCACCTAGGTATCAGAGTTGCAGGGAGCATTTTAGCTGCCCTGGTATCAGAGTTGCAGGGAGCATTTTAGCTGCCCTGGTATCAGGGTAGCAGGTAGCATCTCAGCCGCCCAGATATCAGAGTTGCATGTAGCATTTTTTGTAAAGTCATATTTGTTATTTACTTTAGAAGTGTGTGCTGTTTATAGTGAAAAAAATGATTTTGAGATGGAAGCTGCGTCTGGGGTGAAAAAAAAAATAAAATACCCACACTGTCAGTACTCAGGCTTTCGTCATGAAAGGCAAACGAAATATGCAATGGGGACGATGGGCCCCACGGACCTCATCATCCCATTGCGGTTAATTGGGGTTAAGGGGAGATAGAGGGAGATTGCGGAAATTTACACTGTGTGAGACAAACATGAAAGGAAATAAATGTTTGTGTGGGATGTAGTGAATGGAGATCGGCCAGGTGTGAAAAATGATGATAGGTATGTGTGTGGCAGTTCTTTTGACTTAAAGAATGATATGGGTAAAGATGAGATTTGCAAAGGTAAAACTGTGTAGTTGTAATGTATGGACCTTGTAATGCTAGAAGGAAAGCTGAGAAAGAGAGGTTCCAGGAATAACAAGTTGAGTTGAGGATGGAGTTAACAATGGGTATCGGTTAATGGTTGTAAGAGATATGGACTAACGAATAGGTGACAGGATGAGAGAAGGAATAACTGGAAGTTTTTGTAAACCTGTAGTGAAGGTTGTATAGTTCTGTAGTGAAAATATTCTTTCAGCACAGGGATGTGCAAAAATATTTCATTGTATATAGCTCATTTGGCGGCCGCTAGCGAGGGCACAACTGCCGAGCATAACTACGCAGGGGTAGGGCAAAGGAGAGAGTATAAAAGTGTGAGTGATCCGTGTGTGAGTAAGAAAGAATATGCTGCGGGATGTACTTGATGTGAAAGCTTCAATGTGGTTGATACAGAAACAGTGGATATAATGGAATATTACAATCCTAAGATTAGAAACTTTCAACACAAACGAGGAAGCAATATCCGTAAATTAAAATACAACGGTAAATTAAAAACACCCCCGCCCTAAAAGACACATGTTACCTTCAATGCCTTGCTTTCTTGAATAATGGTCAAACGTTTTCCTCGCCCCGCGGAGGCGTCTTCAATCAAATCAAAGCTCCAAAATTTGACAATGCAGTCACTCCCTCCAGACACGAAACCTCGCTGAAAAAGAAGAGAAAGAGGGTAGAGTACTACAAGAAGAAGAGAAAGAGGGTAAAGTACTACAAAAAAAGAGAAAGAGGGTAGAGTACTACAACAAAAAGAGAAAGAGGGTAGAGTACTACAACAAAGAGAAAGACGTTAGAGTACAACAAGAGAAAGAGGGTAAAGTACTACAAGAAGAGAAAGAGGGTAGAGTACTACAATATTTATTTTTTTTTTACTTGCCCATCTGGCGACTGCCTTCAAGGGCATAACTCGCTGTAATCCAATTTTCAGCCAGGGATGAGGCTAAAATCAAATTACCCAAACCAAACCAAACCCAAAAAACAGAAGAAAGGAAAGAGAAAGGAAACACTTTCCCGCGTCAGGGAAAGGCCCACCTCCTCCAGACGCCAGACGCAGGATCATGCGACCGACACCAAAGAGAGTCAAATAAAATGGAGGAGGTGCTCCAAAAAGTTAGATGGTCAACAAGAGACTGTGCACGAACTTGCACCAAGCAAGAGAGAAGCGGTAGCGACCACGCTCGTCCAGGTACCGGGACAAGTAGCGAGGGCGCAGATCCCCCCCGACTGGGACATTCAATATGAATGTGCCAAACAAAAAGATACCAGAAGCCGTCGGGGCATTGGGGGTGGGGGCGGGGGTACATGGGAATAGCCGCGGCGCAATAGCACTAATTTTAAGTCCCCCTCGACAGTCTCAAATCTTCTTTGCATGGCAGCCCGGAGGGCGACACTTATTCCTGCCATGCAGTCGAGTGAGGAAGAGCGAAATCCTGGTCTGGTTGCCCAGACCTCACGGACTCTTTTGCGCCTTCATAGGGGTGCTCATTCCCAGTAATTCCTACGTGTCCATGAACCCAGCAAAGATAATCTCAACATCCGGATGCATGGCTCGCAGCAACCGTGGCGTCACGAATACCGCGAAATAGGATGTGTGGAGATTCCAATGCTCCGAGAGTAACAAGGAGTAACAAGGAAAAAAAGTACCCTAGAAGACCTTACGGTCCATTCAATGAAGGTACCTTTGGACTAACAGTTGAGCGGGCATTTTTCAAGACCCTGTCAAGTCTTGACTTGAACTGGTCAACAGATTCACTGTTGACAACTTCCACTGGAAGTGCTTCCAACTACAGCAGATACTGTAGGTGAAAATTTTTCCACATAGATCGCGGTTGTAACGCTTCAGTTCAAGTGTAAAGCCGTGATTCTTGTTCTGCTCTCAATAAGTGTGAAAATATCCCTGTAGTCAACATTGTCGAACCCTCGAAGTATTTTGAATACCTCGATGAGCTGACCACGCAGTCTACGGGTTTCCAAAGAGAACAGTTCTAATTCCCTTAATCTATCTTCATAACTTTTATGTCTGATAGAGGTAATCAGTTTGGTTGCCCTGGCTTGCACGCGTTCCAATCTCGCGATGTCCTTTCGAAATGAAGGACTCCAAAATTGTACGGCATACTCCAGGTGCGGTCGAACAAGTGAGTTGTACAAACACAGTACAATCTCCTTGTTCTGATATCAAAACTGGCGCTTTATGTAGCCTAGCATCCTTTGGGCCTTTTTCGACGCCTCAATGCACTGTTTCGAGAACTTGAGGTCACTAGTGATTGTTACACCTAAGTTCTTCTCAGTGTTGGTGGATTCAAGAGCAGTGCCCTTAATAATATACTGAGATTGGGGATTTCGGTGGCGATATGCATCACTGCATAGGTTCAGTTTAAAAGGCATTTGCCAAGTGTACGACCACTCCCCAATCTTTCGAAGATCTTCTTGCAGGAGAGCAGTATTTCCATCCTTTGCAACGCTCATACCAAGCTTGGTATCGTCGGCAAATTTAGAAATCTTGGCAACCATGTCACCGTCCATGTCGTTGACGTAGATGATGAATAGGAGTGGTCCCAGGACAGAACCTTGAGGCACCCCGCTAGTAACGGGCACCCACTCAGAAGCATGTCCATTCACCACCACCCGTTGCCATCTGCCACTTAGCCAGTTCTCGATCAAGCCGGCTACTTTTCCGTCTATGCCCAGCGCTCGCACTTTCCGGAGAAGGCGGCGGTGTGGTACCTTATCAAAGGCTTTCTGAAAGTCTAAGTAGACCACATCTACCGCCTTGTCCCGATCGTGCTCACTGAAGACGAAGTGGAAGAATTCCACAAGGTTGGTCAAGCATGACCGTTGCCTTCGGAAGCCGTGCTGGGAAATCCTCAGTAGCAGGTCTGATTCTAAATGCGACGTCATTTTGTCAACCATCATGCTTTCCATGAGTTTACCGACTATCGAAGTCAGACTGATAGGTCGGTAGTTCGATGGTTGGCTACGGTTTCCTTTCTTGAAGGAGTCACTTCCGCTTCACGCCAGTCTCTAGGAACGCATTCGGTCCGGATTGACATGTTGAAGATTGCGCTCAGGTGTCGTGACACTTGATCGCGCACTTCTTTCAACACTTTAGGTAGAAACCCATCCTGGCCAGGTGACTTATTCGTCATTAGCTCAGTGATCTTCTTTTCTATTTCTCCTTCGGTGAAGTCCATATCCTCCAGCTTTTCCCCCAGAGTAGGAACTCGTTGGCTGGGGGATGGGACCACACTCTTCAGTAAAGACTGAAGAGAAGTAGTCGCCAGGCCTACTTAGGCATTAGTCGCCGTATTAAAACTGGCCTAGTTCTAGGCTACTTTAAAATAAAATTAAAGAGAAAAAAACAACACCCCAAAAAGGGGGAAAGGAAGCAAGCTGGTGCGTCGGGGAGAGGTCCCCCCGGCGCAGGAGCGTGCAAATAAAGGAAAAAAAAACAAACAAAAACAAATGCAAAAAACAAAACAAAACAAAAAAAACAAACCTTGCTTAAATAATAGGGAGAAGGCCGGCCTTCCCCAAGAAGTCAACAAGTCCACAGTCAATGTGCACGAATCTGTCCCGAGTACAAGGGACAGGCGGTAGCGACCCCGCCCATCCCGGTACCGGGACAGGTATCGTGCGCGAAGATCACCCAGACTGGGACATTCAACAAGAATGTGCCGAACAGTCTAGGGGACGACGCAGTCGTTGGAATAGGGCGCAGGCGAGCGCTCCATCAAATAGCGATGGGTCACACGAATGTGTCCGATTCGCAGACGACAGAAAGCAACCTGAAGCCGTCGCGGCACTGGGGGATAGGTCCATGGGAACAGTCGCGGCGCAATGGCACGCAACTTTAAGTTCCCTTCGACCGTCTCCCATCTTCTTTGCCAAGCAGTCGGAAGAGCTGCCCGAATTCCTGCCATGTAGTCGGTGTGAGGAAGAGCGAAACGCTGGTCCGGTCGCAGAGTCCTCGCGGACTCTTTGGCGCCCTCATCGGCGGGCTCATTCCCCGCAATTCCTACATCTGCCCGGCTCGCCAAAACCGTGTTGTCACGGATATCGCGAACCAGGGGATGCGGAGATTCCAATGCCCCGAGAGCACTCAGGGCGCTTTGTGAGTCGCTATAGATCACAATCCGGTCTCCGAACCGGGCACGTCGCGTAATCTCCCGTACCGAGTGGTGTATTGCCACAAGCTCGGCTGTGAAGACAGACGCAGCGCCTGGTAGAGCCCCGCTGACTTCAAACAGAGGGGATACGGCGTGGAAGCCGACCCCCTCTTGGGACTTGGAGCCATCCGTATACACTGGCACGGTTCCAGCGTGACACGATGTGTGCTTCAAAAAGGTCGAACGCAATACTCCCGGCGCAGTATAAGCTTTGGGAGCAGAGGCGTGGCGACAAATAGCCAAATGTGGTACCCTCCAGGGTGGCGTCCTGGGCAGAACCAGGGGCGCCACCGGCCCGAGAGCTATATCACCTCTCGAAGGAGTTTCCTGGCCCTAAACCCAAAGGCCTTAGGGTATGACTGGCGTCTCTCGGCGGCATAGGCACCATCGAGATCAGCTGCGGATGCAGTGAGAGCTGTTGGCGACTGAGGAAGGCACCGGGCTCGCGCGTACAGGCGAGTGATGCACTGAACGCGGCGCAGAGCGAGTGGCATCTCCCCAGCATCGACCAACACGCTCTCAATGGGGGAAGTGCGGAAGGCACCGGTAAACTTGTCGTTGAAGGGTTCTCCGCCTCTGGAGGTAAAGTCCAGCCGGCGACCTTCCGCGACATCACGACGTGCATTGAATGCTGGCGGAGCAGCATCACGGCTAGAGAATATGAAAAAGGCGGTCGCTAAGGATTCCGCCACGGACGCGGGGTCCGAGATTGCGGTCCCATTCTCCTGGAGAACGGGAGGGGGGTCCTGCGAGAACTTGCCCCGAATCCTTTTGACTCGCTTCCACACCTCAGCTAAAGGGGTCTTTCCGTTAAGTGAAGAAGAGCGGCGGGCGTGCTTCGAAATATCCTGGAACCTAGCCCTAGCCCGACGAAATTCAGCGACAGTGAAATCGTTCGGGCGGCGCTTATAGCGCATGTAGGCATAACGCTTCTGTTTGAGGGCCGTCTCACACTCGGCCGACCACCATGGGAGTGGTCGGCGTGCAAAACGGCCAGACGTCCTAGGAATAGTAGTCAGGCCCACGGCGATGAGGTTGCCGGAGAACTCAACGGCCTCATCTACCGACCTAAACTCCTCGACTGAGATAGCGAATTCAGTCATTTCCTGAAATGCAGGCCACCGCGCCCGCGCCAAGCACCACCGAGGTGGGCTCTCAGGCGGCAGTTGCCCTGAAAATGATATTTGAATGGGGAAGTGATCACTACCATGGAGGTCATCGACCACCCCCCAATCAAAATCAGGCTGTGCATCCGAAGAGCACAAAGATAGGTCAAGGCAAGAAAATGAAGCGGTTCTCGGACAGTGATGCGTAAACTCATCCACGTTTAGGACACCCATCTCAAGCTCTTCGATCAGATCGGCAAGGACTTGTCCCCTGGGATTTATGAGGTAATCTCCCCAGAGAGGATGCCTGCCGTTTAGATCTCCAAGCAAGAGATAGGGCCTCGGCAACCGTGCCACGACGCGGCGGAAGTCAGCTGACGGTGGAATGTACGCAGAAATGATAGTATACCTCCTATCCAGGTGCAGCTGCACAGCCACTGCCTGAAAGGAGGTATCTAAAGAGAAAGGAAGAACGGAGACATCATGCCGGGTGTAAACCGCGCATCCCCCAGCCCGGCCATCCCGCGGTGGTGGGGTCGCAAGACCCTTATACCCCGGGAGGGCGGGCAGGGCGCACGCGCCTAGCATGGTCTCTTTCAAAAAGATAGCTAACGGGGAACGGGACGAGACGAGCCTCCGCAGCTCCTCCCAGTTGGCCCGGAGTCCACGGCAATTCCATTGAAGGAATATGCCCTCCAGGCCTAGCTCGGAGGAGACGCGGGGGCCCTCCTCGAACTGAAGACCCTCACGGCAATGGCCGTAAGCTTCCCGGGGGCAGAACCTCGGGCGCTGTTGGACGGACAAAGCGCTGAAGGCGCTGTCGCCTTCGAGGACTTATTGGGGAAGGTTGGGCTCGCCATGCGAGTCTTTTCCTCCTTCCGCCTCGAAACCTTAGGCGGGCGTTGCGGCTTCGGAGGCGGGGGGCCCTCTTTTCGAGGAACCACCGTCTCCGAGCCACTCCTTTCCGAGACGCTGTTCCTCCTTTCGGGGAACAGCTTTAGGAACCCCCCGAAGATGGCCTAGCGACCATCTTCAGGGGTGTTGCCTCCTGTGAGTCTAACGACTCGGTGGAGGCGCGTGGCCGTTTCGCCTTGCGGGAAACGGTCACGCTGGTGGAAGAGGGGGGAGCCCTGGTTTTAGACGGGGCTGGGTATGAACCCTTTTTGCCGCCAGCTTTACCAGGCAAGCACCCCGGTTGGGTAGAGCCCGCAGAAGGGCTCCGAATGGGCGCGGAAACAACCGTGCTCGTTGGCCTGGATGTGCCAGGAGCAGAGGGTGCCTTTCTAACTACTGAGGCATATGACGTCCCAGGCATAGCCGGGCGCGCCAGGACCAAGTCTTTAGCCTCGCGGAATGAGAGTCTATCCTGGGCCTGAACGGCCAGGATTTCTTTCTCCAGGAGATATGCACCACATTGATTCGAAGAAGCAGGGTGTGAGCATTTTCTACAGCCGAGTGCTTTAATGTCCCCTCCTGATTCCTCAAAGGGCCAATCGTTCGACGGATTGGTTTACGGTTGTATACATATCAAAAAAAACTCCTTGGGATTCTTTTTACAGTCTCGCCACTCGGAGTTCCTCAGACCGCTTAGCCGCCCTTATGCTGGACTTCACTCTCCTGGCTAGCCTCCGGTATTCGTCAAAGTCATCCCGAGATCTTCGATTTCTTGATTAAACCACTTTGGTTGAACAGAAGACCGACGGGGGCATTTCAGAGGGATGAAACGCGATTGAAGACTCATGAATGTGGTTTTGAAACTGTTCCACGAGTCTTCAACAGCATCGCATACTTCTAGCCTCGCGTCAGTCAATCCAGCACGAAAACCTGCAAAGTCTGCTCTTCTTAAATCAAGTTTCCTCGATTTACTAGTTGCAGGCCCTGCCTTCGGGACTTTGACTACAAATCTAATTAGTTGGTGGTCACTGCCTCAACGATGTCATCCTCAAGCAATAAGAGATGTGTATTGCAACCAGCTCGGCAGTGCAGTCAGAAGCAGTAGCTGGTAGAGCTCCCCTGATACGGTCTGCTTCCTAAGATTGAACGCAATACTTCCGGCGCTGCGGAAGCTTTGGAAGCAGAGGCCTGGCGACAAATAGTCAAAACTGGTAGCTTCCAAGGTGTGACTGGCATCTCTTGACGGCATAGACACATTCGAGATAGGACGCGTATGCAGAGAGCCGTTGGCGACCGAGGGAGACGCCGGGCCCCGCGCGTATAAGCGCATAATAAACTATGTATATCGCAGAACGAGGGGTGTCTTCCCGGAATCGAAAAATATTCTCTCAATGGGGGACGTGCGGAAGGTACCAGTCGCCGGGCATAGACCGGTGTGGTGGATCGAGTCCAACTTTTACAATACACTCTCACCTGCGGATGAGTAAAACTCGCATCCATAGTCAAGCTTCGAAAGAACCAACGATCGGTAGAAAAGCAAGGCAGTATCCCTATCACTACCCCACGTGCTGATTGCTGAATGTCACGGGACGAATAATGTCCATTGCGTAATTACAAGAAGCCCTAAGACTGTGAATATGAGGCTCCCAGGGGAGGCGTCGGTGCGAACCCCATTAAGGAACAAGTCTGGATCAGGGTGGAGCCGCGGATGGTGGCAGAAGTGCACCACCTTAGTCTTGGCTAAGGAAAACCAAAGCCTGTGCGCTTCGGAATAGCGAGAGACGCGGTTCAATGCTTGTTGGAGTCGACGCTCCAGAGTTGGCATCTCGGCCGCACCAAAAGAGATCGAAAGGTCGTCTACGTAGATCGCAGCGAAAATATCTTCCGGCAGCACCGGTGATACCTTTGATGTTCAGGGCAAATGAGTGCAACACAGAGGACATTTCCCAGCGGGACACCTTTTTCCAGGTGACGGCAGCAAGGATTGTAGGTGAGTGAGGTAAGGGCTGGATGAAGCTAGCGTTTGTTTGTGTGAAGTTGGTGACGAGGGTTGTGGTTTCCTGAAACCATCATGTCTGAGACATATAATTGGATTGATTCCTTGGTGTATTAATTTTTCGAGTGTGTTTGATAGTGTGCACAGAAATGAGATTGGGCAGTAAGAGTTGGCTTGTGTTGGGGGTTTGTTTGGTTTGAGTATAGGTATGATATAGGTTAGTTTCCAGATTGTGGGGATTGTATTGGTGAGCCAGGATTGGTTGTTGAAGATTTCTGTGATAGATATGTTGTCTGGACCAGTGACTGTAGAGTTTTTGAGCGATTTTATAGTTTGTTGAACATTTACTATAGTAAAGGGGACACTTCGATCCGTAAATTTCTACTCTTCATCCATTATCCATTGAATATGCCATAATAACGTTTCCATCGTTCTGATATGTGAATTATACTTACTCCATCATGCATACGAGCCAAGGACCAAACCCCAGACTCGCCGTCGGATTCGTTTGGTTCATGGGCCTCTATATTCTCCAGAAGCTTTCCAGATCCAATGTCATAGAGTTTAATCTGGCCAGACTTCGTTCCTACGACAATATGGCGATCGCCAGGAGGAAGGAGGAGGGTCAGGGGGTACTCACATTCCATTGTCCTCACCACTTGACCATTATCCCTGCGGAAATGAAGGATAGGTTAGAGTTAAAATTTTGTATATGATTTAGTTAAATGAGGCAACATTCCCATTGATAACTAATGACTTTTTAAGTATAATTTTGTTAATAGGTTATGTAAGAGGAAGCAAATGAGTATGATTGGCTTTGAGGCTGCAATTTTTTTTTTTTAAGGGGTTATCTGGCGACTGCCCACTGGGGCATAAGTCGCCGCAAACAAACAGCCTAGTTCTAGGCTAGTTTAAAATAAAAAAATTTAACAGAAACAACAATAAAAAGGGATAACAATCAGGGAGCAAGCTCCGGCGTCGGGGGGAGGTCCCTCTCCACCCGGCGCAGGAGCCTGCGACCTGCAAAAAAACAAAACAAACAACAATAACAAAAAAAACAACTAGTTAAATAAAAGGGAGAAGGCCGGCCTCCCCCCAAAAGTCCATCAGTCCACCAGGCATCGTGCATGCACTCGTCCCGAGTACAAGGGACAGGCGGTAGCGACCCCGCCCATCCCGTACCGGGACAGGTAACGTAACTACATTGCGTAATTACAAGAAGCGTTAAGACTGTGAATATGAGCCTCCCAGGTGAGGCGTCGGTCGAATACAAGACCAAGGAAACGGTGCGACTCAACCACATCCAGGCGCACCCCATTAAGAAACAAATCTAGGTCGAGGTGAAGCCGTGGATGGCGGCAGAAGTGCCCCACCTTAGTCTTGGCCAAAGAAAACCGAAACCTGTGCGCTTCGGCATAGCGAGAGACGCGGTTCAATGCCTGCTGGAGTCGACGCTCCAGAGTTGGCATCTGGGCCGCGCCAAAAGAGATCGAAAGGTCGTACACGTAGAGCGTAGCGAGAACATCTTCCGGCAGCACCGAGGTGATGCCATTGATGCTCAGGGCAAAGAGTGTGACACTGAGGACACTTCCCTGCGGGACATTCTCTTCCTGCTCCTTTAGGCCGGAGAGCGTTGCCCCCCTGAAGCGCTCATCACCTCTCGCAGTTGCCCGCACTGTAAGCACCCCTCCCGCCTGGTGGCCTGGTGGCCTGGCAGTCCATCGGCATAGCGGCTCCACCTTGAACACGGCGTAAAAGGATAGATTTTAAAGAGGAAAGGAAAAGGGTTGTGAGGAAGGTATGGGTGGGGATGAAGCAGGTTGTTAAAAAAAAAAACATCCCAAACCGGAGCTCAGGGGTTAGGGAACGTTGTCCACTCCCCCCCTCAGCCCCGATCCGGGACGGTTGGCTTGAGAAGAAGGTCACCATCTACCCTGTGAAATTAGAGGCTGATCAGAGAGAGTTGTGGGAGAGGTTGTATGAAAAGCAAGGAAACAAGTGTTTTGAAGAAGGAGAAGAGGCTAAGCTGGGGTCGAACAGGGTGCTAAGTCCCGTCAGCACGGCGGCCAGGATGGCAAATCGCCGCGCCCCTTATGGGGTTGAGGCTGTAAAGCAGAGGATGTAGAACCTATAAGTAGGAAAGACGTGGTTAATGCTGCCAGAGGTCGGAAATGGATAGGTACTCGAGTGAATGAGATATCAAGTAGATCCTGTCTAATGAAATGGATCTGGTGGTTAGGTTGTAAGACTTTTTAAAAGTAGAACAGCTCTCCCTCTTCATCCAAATAGATTTTTTTTTAACGGGACTGAGTGGTCACTGATTAAAACAAATGCGTCCCACTTATCAAGACTTACTTTGTCGCTCCCTGGGTTGTAATCAATCAAACCCGGCAGCTCTCAGGAAGACTGTCACAGCATGTAGACTTTCTTCCGCAGAGGACTCTCAGAGATTTTATATTGAAGGAGGTTCTTTATATAGTCAAGATAGGCAGGATAGGAAGAAGAAGGATTCGAAGAAGAAGGATTCGAAGAAGTAGGATTGGAAGAGGTTGTATTGGAACAGGTAGGAAATCTTTACAATTTCAGGGTGGCTATTTGTTTGGTGATTTTGAATTAAATGACTTTTCAAGGATTTCAAGGACTTTTTTTAAAATAATCAAGGACTGGTTTTAGCACCCCAAAATTCTTTAAATTATTAGTTACACGACCCTTGTATGTTTTATTACATTTATGAGACAATTTTTTTTAATTCAATAATTTCTATCATCAAAAACTATCCATTTCATGAAAATTTAGTACCTACATTTGGAAATGCTTCCATTTTGAGGTATGAAAATATATTTTAAAGCATTTATTCTTACTCAGCCACACAATTACCTAAATTATACTTAGCAAAAATATCCATTGCTTCCCACTCTTCATAACAAAGAATTTTTTTGTTTCAAAATTATAAAAAAACAAACAAAAAACGTTTTATTTAGGATACAAACAGTCATTTCAACTTACAAAATACAATATTTAAATGTATTATACAGCGAAGGGGAAGAGCATTTACAAGGGTAGCGTAATGATAGTATTTACAGATAATTTACAGACAGTTTGCTTATGTACAATACCTGTATTCAATTACGTTTATTCTCCTCATTTATATATTTCACAATTGTTGGGATTGGGCTTTTCTGGTGCCTGTTAGTACGTGATCTGATGGGAACGAGGAGGTTGTGGGAGCGAGTGGCGTGGCGAGGAGGGGGAGCCAGGGGCGGCAGGAGGTGACAGTGGCGAGGGTTGTGGAGCAGTTGTTTGCCGAATTGGATTATTGATTTTTGGTAAACTGTAGCGAGGGAAGAGAGTCCCAGGGTTATCATGGCATTATTTCAATTGAAAATTAAATGTATTACAAAACAGAATGAACATTCATGATTCAGAAGTTGCCTTTTAATTTTATTTTTTATTTAATCATGTTTGATGGTTACAATTTCCTTATCAAGAAGACTTATTTTTACTTCAAAATCCATTTTTAGTCTTTGTTTCTCATTTTCTTTTTCTTTAATTAGAGCATCAGTTCGTCTTTTTTTAGCTTCCATGTCTGTAAGACTTTTGTCCTGCTTCCTTTTCTTTTCAACATCATCTTTATACAGGCGAGAAGAATTCCTAACTGCGTGGATAAGTGACTTAGTCACTTTAAACTCAGTTAAAGGCTTCTCAGTTGCAACAAAGGCATCGTGTACAACTCTCTGAGCAATCATAGACTTCTGTTGAAGATTTTCGACTAAGATTTCTTTGTTAATATTGAAACCTCCTTCGACAGCTGCTTGTCCGCGAATGAGGAACAATATCTCATAAATAAAGCTCTTGAAGAGGGAGGTTACCTTGAAATTCGCGTCCTGGAATAAGTGCTCAAAATGAGCATCAAGACGAGTTTCTCTGGAGAACTTTTTATTTGATTCGTAGACATTATTGTCAGAGACAAATCGCCTTTACTCTGTTTTGATGTCATCAGCAGCTTTTCCGGACAGTTTTTCTATAGACAAAAGTTCTCTCAGAAGGATCTCAATCCTGGACTCGTACTTGGATGCATTCAACATCACATTTGGATTCAAACAGCTGAAGCCTTTAACAACCAAATAGTTAAGAGGGCTCCTCTTGTTGATTTTTTTTTTTGCTACATCTACGAAGTTCACTGCTTTCTTCCGAAACCGAAGAATGTCAGTGTTGGTCAGTTGTTCTCAAGCTTTTCTAATCTCTTCTTTAACAGTGAAGCCAAGATTCACTTTTTCAGCAGGTAATTGATGAGGCGGATTGGTTAAATCCAGACAACTCAGCTGCTTGAAAGATTTTCCCTCAACTAAATCTTTCTTGATAAAACGTAGAAAGAGAGTCGACAGCATGGAACACAAATCCTCATAAAGGAATGCCATCATTGGGGAGTCAGTTTGATACCAGACCAGAAATCCTTGCAATTCCGATGAAATCTTCAGAAAAAAAGCAATCTTAGCAGATAGCTTATTGCACAGAGCCTCTTTCATCGTGACATATGATGCACTTTTTGCTTCTTTGTGAGTATTCTTGATTGTGTCAACAAACATCTTGACTTTGGGAAGAAGACCAATCGCCCTTTGTGCAACTCTTGTGTTTTCTACCCATCTTGTTGAGCAAAATTTCACAGGGAAATCAGATTGATGAACTTCATTTGCTTGCAAAAACAATTTTCGTCTCATTGGAGAATCTTTGAAAACATAATATAATGTAGACAAAAGTTTTCCAACATTCCAAAAAACGTTCTCATCAGCAAACTTGAAGTTGCCAGAAACTACATGCAATGAGCATGTGCCACAATCAAGTAGAGGAGGAGAATTGCCACTTCTTTCAGCATTCAACAGCCTCAGAAACTTATAGTTAACGTTCGGGCCATCCAATGATACCTGAATAATTTTTGAATGATCGAGATTCGATACCCCTTCATTAAAAGCTTCTAGCAAGTCTTCAGCTCTTCCTCTGCTTAGAAAAAACTGAAGAATGAAGAGGGGTCTGACAGCACAGCAGGGGGCAGGTGAAATAAAAACAGAAAAAGACCTAGGCTGGGGCCTGAGTGGGCGCCGGTCTTCACTACATACAGTTGACCAGAAAGCCAACTATACCCCATGCATGTAAAATTATCCAACATAAAATGGCAAAAAAATTTTAAAAGTGCAATAAAAATTATGGGGCATTGACGAAGGTGAGGTATTTAAGGAAAAAATGGGATATAAGCAAAGCCTAACCAAAATCAACTCACCAGTGCAAAAACACGAGAACAAGGTATCTAAGCGACAGTCACAGAAGTATAGCGAGCATCCATCATAAAATGCAATGCATCCAAAGCATACATATGTTCACTCACATTAGTGAGTAGATTAACTTAAATATTATTATTTTCCTAAAAGGACATTAAAAAGTATATATATATATAGTGAATTTGAAAACAATCATTGAATGATTTATTTTTTAAATTCAAGGACCATCTACCTTTTTCAGCAAATTCAAGAACTTTCAAGGATTTCAAGGGCAAAAAATAAATTCAAGGGCTCTACAAGGACTTCAAGGGCAGTAGACACCCTGAATTTGGTTGAGGTTACAGTGGGGACAAATGAGAGGGGGGTAAACTTTTTGGATTCATGTGAAGCGGGGTGATTCAGATGGGGTGGAGGGGGGGATTAGGATTAAGGTGCCGTGAGGGTATGTTTTATACTATTCTGGTTTGATGGGGTTAGGTTATCTAGTAATTGGGTGCTGGGAGTCGTTTGGGAGGGTTGTGTGCGGAGAAGGAGTGGATAGTTTTAAACAGCATTGATGCACACTGGTGTGAAAGCATCTAGTGATGATGGTAAGAGAACCCTTTTATGGCTTTCACGCACCTGAACCACACTTTGATGGAGTCAGCGCTCGCTGTTATGAATTGATCTCCGATCGAATCGAAGACAACAGCTCGAATCTCTGCTCTGTGACCAGGAGAAGACAATACCTTATCAAGAACCTGAAAAAAGAAAAAATGGCTCAATTCAAACTTTAATATGGATGGTAAAGGGCAAACTATTACTAATCATTATTATTTTTTCACGCGACTCTTTTATCTCCATGTAGTGTTAGGTCCACTTTATGGAAGAGATTTTTTTTTTTATTTTAGGAACCTATCTGGCGACACTAAATAGAAATGCATGTGTGTGAAATTAACACCGGCCCACCTCCCTGAGGAGAGGTGGGCTGTGGCTGACAAGTACATGTTAAAACAAGGAGCCATCAAGGCATTGTGCATAAGGTGCTGGATTTAAATTCCTGGGGTACTAGGGTCCCAAATCACAGTGAAAGAGGCGAAAATAAAATTAGTGCCTAAAGAGTACAGTCAATCATCAAAATCTTGCTACACTTTCACAACCCACAAACTGGAGTACATCAAATACCCAACTTACATTAAATGGAATATTGTTGCATAAAAACACCCCAACACATCACTCACACTGAAACCAAAGTCCTCCCTATAAAAAACAATTAACATGATAGGCATAAGTTTTTCAGCAAGATGATCTACCTCTCCCAACCACCACACACCCTCTCCATCCCCACTAAACCAAATAACTTTTTTTTTTAAAGAGCCGATCTGGCAACTGCCTACTAGGTCAAAAGTCACCATTATCATGTTACATCCAGTACTAAAACCAAAATCAAATAAGAAAAATACAAAAACAGTCGACCAACCAAGCAAAAAAACAAGAAGAAAGCACCTAAAGGCATCAAAGGGAGGCCCTCCCCCCCCCTAGGTGCAGGAACATGCAACCTACAAAAGTTAAAATATAAGGGAGGAGGCCAGCCTCCTCCAAAAAGCAAGATAGTACACAAGTCTGTGCACGATCCCGTCCCAACTAGCTAGAAGGGCAGGGCAAGCGGTAGCGACCCCGCTCACAGGTAACGTGCGCGAAGATCACCCAGACTGGGACATTCAACAAGAATGTGCCGAACAGCCTGAGGGACAACACAGACGTTGCAATAAGGTGTGGGAGAGTGCTTCATCGAATGGCTGTGTGCCCAATTCGAAGAAGACAGAAAGCGACCTGAAGCCTTCAAGTCATTGAAGGGTAGGTCCAAATGAACAGTAAAGGACAATGGCACACAACTTCTTGCTTCGGACATTTCCCCATTTTCTTTACCAAGCAGACCAGATTCCTGCCATGTAGTCTGTGTGAGGAAGATTCAAACATTGGTCTGGTCACCCAGTCCTCGCAGACTTTTTGGTACCCTCATTCACAGCAATTCCAACATGTCCAGGAACCCACTGATCCAGTGTGACACGAAATGTGCTTCGAAAAGGACTAAGACCATATTCCCAGCGCTGTAGAAGCTTTGGTGGCAGAATCGTGGCGACCTATAATCGAAGATGGTAAATCAGGGTTGGTGTACCTGGCAGAACCAGAGGCACCACTGGACTGAGAGCTACACCAAGCTCACGAAGAAATTTCCCAACCCTAAACGCAAAGGTCTTAGTGTATGAGTGGCGTCTCTGGGTGGCATAGGAACCGTCGAGATCGGCTGTGGATGAAGTGAGAGCTGTTGACGAATGAGGGAGGTGCCAGACTCACACGTACAGGGGAATAGAGCACTGTGCAGAGCAAGTGGCATCTTCCCAGCATCAACAAGTTGGTGCTCAATGCGGGATGGTCGCCAAGCACAGACCAGTGTGATGGATCAAGTCCACCTTCCGCAATACAAGCTCGGCTGCGGATGCATAAAACTGGCATCCATAGACAAGCTTCGAAGGAACAGAGGATTGATAGAAAAGCAAGGCAGAAGCCCTATCAGCACCCCAGCCCAGAACATGGAACGAAGAATGTCCATGGTGCGGGTACAAAAGACTAAGGTTGCATATACTGCCTTGGGCAAAATTATGGGGCAGGTACAAAAAAGCGAAGAATATGAATTAAACTCATTTATTTAATACTTGACGTAATACAAATAAAATATTTTTGTGTATATTCTATAGCGAGATATGCGGTTTAATGCCTTTGGAGTCGACGGTCAAGAGTCAGCATCTGGGACGCACAAAAAGAGATCAAAAGGACGTCCCCGTACAGAGTGGGGAGAACATCTTCAGGCAGCACCGAGGTGATACCATTGATGCTCAGGGCAAAGAGTGTGACACTGAGGACACTTCCTCTTGCTCCATTGGACCAGAGAGGGCTCCCCCTACCCGTATACGGAATCAACGATCGCAGCAAAAACTCAAATAAAAATTGGGATGCATGCTCTCGCCCCCATGATACTGTATCGACATACAATATCATAGGCCTTCTCCAGATCGAAAACACTGTGGCGTAGTGGTCTATGAAGTAAGGCCTCGCACACGGCATTTTCCAGTCAGAGCAGAGCATCTGACGCTGGGGGAGGGGGCTGAGTGTGAACCCTTTGTGACACCAGCTGTACCAGGGGAACACAGAAGGGTTCAGAATGGGTGTGGAAAGGACCGTGCTCGTAGACCTGGATGGGCCTGGAGTAGAGGGTGTCTTTTTAAAATTCAGACACAAGACTTCAGGAAAACCCCACTTTGCACATTTACATGAGCAATTCGTATAGCCGAAGTGGTAGCAGTAGTATCCCCTCAGTGCCAATGGCACGAATGCCTTCACGCGGTAGCAGTAGTATCCCCTCAGTGCCAGTGGCACGAATGCCTTCACACGGTAGCGACACATTAAGAGTGTCGGGATGGACCGTGAAGCCCCTCCCTCTTTTCTCATAACACGTTCGACCTTGACCACTTTGTGGTCAGCCAGCTATAAGGTGATGTCTTCTAAGTAGTAGCCCACGCGTTCTCTTGCATAAACCACTCCTTTCACGAAGTTCATGATAGAGGGCGGCATCACACTAACCAGCGAGCGAATGAGTGTTTAAAGGGCACTATCATGGCCACCTCAGAAGGGTCTGACGCATTCGCCAGAAGGCTCCCCGTCCGAGGAACGCGTCGCCTTCGGGTATCTACAAATCAAACTAGCTAATGCTCCTCACCTCTGATGGATCATGTTGCCTTTAGCAAATATGCTGCCATTAGTGGAGCGAATAACCAGGAAGCGTTTTAAGCGGGCTCGAAAACACCAAGTATTTGTCAAGTAGGTGCGCCGACGTAATCGAGGTTCCGCAGAGCGCACTTGCTTGCGACTTGTGTCTTTGTCTGGGCCTCCCCATACGAGCGCGCCTCCAAGCCGATCTTGGTTTAGTCTCTTGCCGAAGCGGCAGCAGGCCAGTCCTTCCCCGAAGCCCCCAGGGATAGGAATCGCTGCTCTTCTTCTTTGAAGAGGAGGGCGTGGAGTAAACTCGCTTCTCTCCACCCCTGGAAAGCACCCCAAGGCCGAACTAAAAGGCCTCAGGAAGGTTCTTCTCAGAGATGGAGAAGAGCTTGGCTGTTAAGGGGGCATGAGTTGGGGGAGGAGGATCTCCTCTCCTCGTCATTCGTCGGGAGGGAGGGGGTGAGCCCTGGTTTGCCCCATTGGAGATCCCCCCACAAGCTGAATATATAGGACTGCAAGGGGCACGGCCCGATGGGCCCCACTAATGGGGTTGGCTCTCTCGAGTCGATTCTGGGTACCTGCTGCTTTCTTGGCAGTTCCCTGTGAAAGGAAAGGAGGAAGCGCCGCTGGTGCAGAGGTGGAGTAATCCATGGGTGACTCTCCAAAGAAGTGTGTGAGAGGCCATAGGGGATGTCTCCTTTTACGTGCTCCTCCTAGACACCGAAGGAGGGCGAGGTTGCCTTTGGAGGTGGATCTCCATGCACCTGCGGTCGCCCAATATTCCATTATGTTGAAACCATATGTGTATAAAAGAAGAAAAAATGTATGAAAAGTAGATACAATCACCTCCCAAGGAAAGAGAATAGTCTCCAAAGGATAGAATATTCCAGAATGTTATCCACTCGACCCATTTGTTTAGCTAAGATGGACCTTAACAACCAGACTTGCCATTCAGCCAAATTTGTCCTCGAGTTCTGAACATAAAAGGATGGTACTGACATAGCCACCTTTTATGTGTACTGGAAGAAGGTGAGGAGAGTTGATAGCCAAGCACACCCGTGCCTAAAACGTGCCTCAGCTGACGGCTTTCTGCCCTCGAAGCAGGTAGGGATCTCACACTATACACTACCACACTCGACCGAGGACCCATAAGAGGACGAAATTGTGCTGAGCAGCCAGAAACTCTGTGTAAAGAAGAGCAAGTGTGGAAAGAGGTAGGAGGGTATGTAAGAAAGAAAATTAAAGATAGGCGGGTCTACTAAAGAGTAGGGTGAGCGTTCACCTATTATTATCATACCCTGGCACTAGGTGATCCTGGGATGGCATTCAGGCCATCAAGGCACCATGTCTAGCAAAAGAACTCTGTCGAGGTGAGAACAGTTCCTCCTGGTACAAAGTGCGGGTAGAATAAAATGGTGAGGGGATAGTCGTAAAAAATAATAAATGAAAAAAATAAGATACAAGTAGCGCTGAGAGGGAGAGAGGGAGAAGCGCACAGCACCAACAACTTTTCCCCCCAGGCCCCCAGAGTTTGTGTTAACAGGCTACCCCCCTGCAGCGCCCTGACAGTGGAAGGGGTGATTCTCCTTTGAGCGACAAAGGGTTCTGAACACTAGTTGGATGTAAGCAAACACACAATGCCCATCCAGTAACTCATCATACACAATGTAGCATAAGTTAACTCAATGTAGGAAAGGCTGTTTACACCCTGCGTAAAAGGTACCCACCCGCTCTTCCAAGGTATCCATATGAAAACCTCAAAACTTTTGTAGCATAAACTAAAATAGTTAAAAGTCAAAGTATATAAAAATATACCTAGAAAATAGAATACTTTTAAGTAACAATACAAAGCATGCAAAATATTGAAATGGTAAGGAAAAACATACACAATTAAGGGCGACTGAGTCATCAGAAACTTCACTTTGTATTTTTTTCTCCGGCTTGATGTTAGATCGATAAAACCCTATACTGTTATCAGTATGTAATACTGATAAATTAATGATGCCACTGGCCATCGTGAAAACTGAAATACCCCCAACTTTTTCAGCCGCTTTAAAGGAGGGTATCTTCCGAATTTCGTCTGACAACGAAACGGTTCGAACCTCTTCTTCATTTATTTCTAATTGCCTTTCTCTGAAAAGAAACAAAACAAATTAGATAACAGCTATGATAAGAATTAGAAAGGGTTACCGATTAGCCAAGCACAACTAGTTTTGTTAAGCTAAGTAGTTTTACTAAGTAGCCAGTTGGAGTCCCTATTTGAGTTGATTTCACAGCGACTGCCACGTGCTGCAGATACCCAAGGTTTAGATCCAACATTAAACGGCAGAGTGGTGGTAAAACCCACACCAAATTATTATTTTATTATATAAAACCTAATCATGATTATCCACAGAATTGCAAGTGTCACAAGGCCTCGCGAAATAGAGCAATAAATGTGCTTTCTAAATGGCCTCCATCAGTAGAAAGACAGCTGCAGGAGGAAGATGGCCTCCATGAGTAGAAAGACAGCTGCAGGAGGAAGATGGCCCTCAAAAGAGATGGTCGATGAGCAGAGGCTGTTCCTGGTGAAACTACATCACTCCACCTGAGACATTAAATGTCAGGAGCATGGCCTGAGAAGTCAGTAGTTCGGATAGGTAAGCCCACATCCACCGAACTCCAGTGACACACTCAACCCCATACCACTCAGGAGATTCCTGCTTCATCATTTAACACATAAATCAGACTAATTCAGATCATTGCCACCACAAGAATGAGGCAAATATTATTTTTTTATGAGTTTAAGAATCAATTCAAGTTCATTTGAGTTTGAAAGCAAACAGAACACACTTCAACCGAAGCAGGAACAACTTTTCTGGCTGCCATTCTTGGGTGCATAAGGCTATACTGCTTTGGGCAGGCAGCATGCCCAGGGGGTAAGGCTATGGTTTTCTAAACTCTAGTCACCTTGCAGGGAAAGAGAAGAAGAGCTATAGAGTGGTCACTCATATCCAAGTGGATAATGACACAACAAACCCGACCTGGATGTAACTCTGGAGTGAGACGACCCGACTTGAATGTATCCCGTGTGAGGTTAAGTTGCAAGAGAACTTACACTTCCTAGCTCTTGCATGGGCCTCATGACAGCCTCATAGAAGGCATAGCCAAATTGAATTGTGGTAACGGGGGCGGGGGCCAACAGTACAGGCCGTAGGATGAAAGACTTTCTCCCTTAATCTCCCCCTCCAAGTGGTCAGAGGGAGCAGAGATCATCCCTGGGGAGCCATTAAAAACAACTTTTCTGGTGTAGTACACCACGGAAGAACAGATTTTGCATCTCTAATTTAGGCAACACAATGACTCAATATAAAATTTATGTATGTTTCTATTTTAGAAAAATATATGCTATTTTTTTATGTGAAACCAAAGTAATTATAAATACAAACTTTAGATTTCCTCCAATCTCAAAGTTCCTCTATTTTTGAGTTGTAATATTTTTAAATACGCATAAGGTTCTCAATGTGGACTTTCTCCACAACAACATTACTGGATGGTTCTAATGGTAAAGTTAGGATAATCCATCCTTTCAAAGAACTATTGTCCCTTGTATCCTTTAGTTCATTCCCCACCCCAATCCTTTACCATAATACATTCATGGTCTAGCACCCAGAAATCTTCGTGGTTGTACCAGATGTGAACAAAATCTCATGCAGGCCTAAGAACTATTGTCCCTTGTATCCTTTAGTTCATTCCCCGCCCCAATCCTTTACCACAATACATTCATGTACTAGCACCCAGAAATCTTAGTGGTTGTTCCAGATGTCAACAAAATCTCATGCAGGCCTAAGAACTATTGTCCCTTGTATCCTTTAGTTCATTCCCCGCCCCAATCCTTTACCCCAATACATTCATGTACTAGCACCCAGAAATCTTAGTGGTTGTTCCAGATGTGAACAAAATCTAATGCAGGCCTTAACACATGCATTTACTGGATGTCAATGCCCATGTATTTAATTGGATTTAAGTGCCATGCACCAAAGATGCGAGGACTTTAGGGGCCATTCTTTCCATGAGTAGCAATAAATGTACTAAAATTCATTTCCAATAGATTCAATTTGCTACAAACTACCACATGATCATGTGATCATTCTTAATGCATCAAATTGTGGCACACTACCTGGCTCTCTTTCGACACTTCTTCAGTCTACTATCCAGCTTCTGCGCTATTTCTTCCTCATTTAAAATGGCAAAAAGATCCACTACAGAGGACTTGCCATAAACTGCCAATGTCCTGCCATCACTACTTAGACCACACACCCGATCTCCTCTCGACCGCATGATCCGGCCGTACTCTTTCACCTTCAGGTATGGCTGCAAAGTAAAAAAAAAAAGATGGAAACCTTGCATCTACTATTAACAGGTTTTTTAATGAGACCCAAGAGAAAAGTTGAGTAATGAAATGACAGTGAAAGAAATGGATATAAAATTTATGGAATAACATATTACAGTGGTAGAGAGATAATGTGAATAAATTAGTTTACAACTTTCAGTTGTGGTCATTCTCTCAGTTGAAGCGGGATAACCTAATTTTGCACTTTCTTCACAAAGGACTGAAATCAAAGTTTTGAATGTGCCATAACAAATCCAGAGGGAAGAAAGACTTCAAAATGTTGTCAAGAGACATGGAACCCCACCTCATTCAATGAAAACTAAGAGTGGATGGCAAGCAAGTTGCATTTCAGTTGATATAATCTAAATGATTGAGTTAGAAAATAATTTTTGCCGATTGAGAACAAGAATTGTAAAAAGTTTAAAATCTTTTACCAATTTAATGAGTGAACTTTTTGAAATAAAATTTTAATTACTATAATTCCAAATATATATCATTCTTTGACATTTTACTTTACTTCTTTGCTGTATCACTCTTCTAAACACAAGGGGTAAGAAGAATCTTAGGGTATAAGAACTGATACAACTAATGAGAGGATTTACACTCAGTAAAGAATGAGATGGGCAGAGAGAGGAAGGAAAAAAAGTAGCTAAAAAAGAATATTAGGAATGCAAGTTTTAATCCCCCCTTTTGTAGGAGTATGAAGTAGGAGCAAAATGGAAAATAAACTACTCATGATTCAATCGATAACAGTTTAGATCCACTGAAAGACCTTTTTTTATAACATCCATCTAGGGAATATTACCAAAGACATAATAGGTCACGGCAATAAACTTTAGACTCTCATTAAGCAACTTTAAAAACAAAAAAACAGAACACAACAAAATGATACAAAAGACAATGTAATAAAAGGCAATCATTGGTACTTTTAAAAGTATGAGAGATATTGCATGTTATGAATGGCAATGGTGAACATTAAACTAATTACAGAAAGATAAAATTTTTACTAGTGAGTTTTAGGATGAAAAAAAAACATTAATAGATAAAAAGAATTTGAAAACAGTGACATAAGCCAACTACAGGCCAGTTAGGGTTACACAAAAACAAAATAGCAATGCAGCATCTCCACTTTTTACATGATGGATGCATCATTTTAGTCACCTGACATACAGCTGACTAAATGTTATATTATCATTCCTCCACCACCAGAAGAAAGTTTTGCTAGTACACTTACCAAGTCTTGAGACTTGTGTCACTTAAACTAGAGAATAACTCACATTTTCTTCAGTCATTTCTTCATCTGTTGACACAGGACATGGCTTCTGTTCTTCTGTGTCAAGAATGACTACCTTAGAAGATGACTCCCCTTCATTTAATGCAGGTGCTGGTTGCTCTTGTTCTTTGACTTTAAAAGAAATTTGCACACTAATTTTACAAAAGATTATCACAACATTATAACCCATCTTTCCAAACCAATTTTTTAAAGGGTCCCATCTGGCAACTGCCAAAAGTAATCTAAGCCCAGATCTTATGCTATAAAAAAAAAGGAGAGAAAAAATAACAAAACAAAACAACAAAGATAAAAAAAGGATAATGCATACTTAGGCGTCAGAATTTTTTTTATACCTTCTATCTGGCAACTACTGTCATCGAAGGCATAAGTCATCATTATAAATTTTTAGCCTAATACACTAAGGTACATTAAAAAAAAATAAATCAAAACAAACACAAAAATACAACAACAAGGAGGAACCACATTCAGGGATTGGGGGAGACCAGCCTGGTCGGATCACCCAGTCCTTGTAGACTCATTGGTGCCCTTATTCCAGGCAATCCCTAAATGTCCAGGAACCCAGCAAAAGTTAATCAAAAACGTGTGTGGCTCACAGCAACTGTGCCATGACAGAAACCATGACACAAAAGGTGGCGACAAATAATCAATAGTGGTAGCCTCCAGGGTGCTGAACCAGATGAGAGCATGAGCACTACACTGTGCTTTCAAAATAGATTCCTAGGCCTAAACCCAAAGGGCTTAGGGTATGACTGGCGTCTTTTGGTAGCATAAGCACCATCAGATCAGCTGCAGATGCAGTGATAGTCATTGGTGACTGAGGGAGGCAGTGGGCTCATGGGTACAAGTGTATGATGCACTGTGTACGGTGCAAAGGGTGTGACATCTCATCATCAACAAGTAGGCTCTCAATGAGGGATGTGCAGAAGGCACAGTAGCCATTCACCAAGAGTGTGGGAGATAGATACCTTCTGTCCAGATCATGTTAAACAAATCTAGCAGAAATCCATTGCTGCAGTGACCTAGGTGCCAAACCATGGCATACAGGACATCAATCGGAACCTGAGGCTGTGTCCGCAACTCAGTCAATGTAAATCTGTCATTGAAGGGTTCTCTGCTTATCTAACTAAAGTCAATTTGACAGCCTCCAGGAACATCATGAGGTAATTTAAATGGAGCAGCATCTTGGCTAAGCAATGTGGAGAAAGCAGTTGAAAAAACTCACCATCAATGCAGGGTCTGAGATTGTGGTTCCATTCTCCTGGAGAACCGGAAGTGGGTCTTGCAAGAACTTGTCCCAAATCTTTTTGATTCATTTCCACACCTTGCTAAGAGGTGTCTTCCTGTTAAGTGATGACACCTATACCCACCAAGAAGACTGGCAGGCAAGCTTCGAGACATGAAGGAACCTAGCCCTAGCTGAACAAACTTCATGAACAGACAAATCTACAGGGGTCTCTTATAGCGGATGTAGACTTATCGCTCTGTATGAGGGCTGTCTCACATTCAGCCAACCACCAAGGAAGCAGACGAAGTGCAAAATGACCAGATGTTCTAGGAATAGTAGTTAGGCCCACAGTGATGAAGTTACCAGAGTAGAACTCAGCCTCATCGGCCAACCTAAAATAAACTGGGACAAGAAATCAGTCCATTTCCTGAAATGCAGACCACAGCGCTCACTCCAAGCACCACCGGGACAATTTTCCATGCAGCAATGGACAATAATATGATAGTTGACTAGGAAAGTAATCACTACTGGAAAGTAATCAACCACCTCCCACCCAAAATCAATCTGTGCATCTGGAGAGCACAGGAAAATCTCAAGGAAGCAAAATGAAGCTATTCTGACCCCTGGGATTGATCAAGTCACCCTAGAAAAGGTGCCTAGCATTTAAAACCCCGAGGAAGGGATGAAGGCATCAGTAACTATGCTACAAAGTGACTTAAGTCTTGTACATCAAAGTCATCTGATTGTAGAATTTACACAGAAATAACTATATATACCTCTTATCCAGGTGTAGCTGTACTGCCACTGATTGAAAGGAGGTATTTATAGCTAATCAAACAGACATCAGGTAGGGTATAAATTCTGCATCCTCCTTCCCAATCCTCATGTGCTGGTGGGCCCCCTTCGAACATAAGACCCTCACGGGGTGGCCGCACGCTTCCCGGAGGCAGAACCTCGAGCGGTGTTGGCCGGACAAAGCGCTGTCGCCTTCGAGGACTTATTGGGGGAGGTTGGGCTCGCCATGCGAGTCTTTTCCTCCCTCCGCCTCAAAACCTTAGGCGGGCGTTGCGGCTTCGGAGGCAGGGGTCTCTCTTTACGAGGAACCACCGTCTCCGAGCCACTCAGCCCACCACTAGGCATGGGCGAAGGAGCCGAAGCTCCTTTGTTGCTGTCCTCCTTTCGGGGGACAGCTTTAAGAACCCCGGAAGATGGCCTGGCGACCATCTTCAGGGGTGTTGCCTCCTGTGGGTCTAACGACTCGTTGGAGGCGCGTGGTCGTTTTGACTTACGGGAAACGGTCACGCTGGGGAAAGAGGGGGGAGCCCTGGTTTTATCCGGGGATGGGTATGAACCCTTTTTGCTGCCAGCTTTACCAGGGAAGCGCCCGGGTTAAGTAGAGCCCGTAGAAGGGCTCCGAATGGGCGCGGAAACAACCGTGCTCGTTGGCCTGGATGGGCCAGGAGCAGAGGGTGCCTTTCTAACTATTGAGGCATAAGACGTCCCAGGCAGAGCCGGGCACGCCAGGACCAAGTCCTTAGCCTCGCGGAATGAGAGTCGATCCTGGGCCTGAACGGCCAGGATTTCTTTCTTAAGGAGAAATGCACCACATTGCTTCGAAGCAGCGGGGTGCGGCTCCCCGCAATTGACACACTTGGCCACACACGATTTAGACTTATTGTGTGCGGCCTTGGAGCAATTTACACAGACTTCGGGTGACCCCGACTTTGCACGTCTACAAGAACGATTCGTATGGCCGAAGCGGTGACAGTAATAGCACCGCCGCGGCAGTGCCACGAATGCCTTTAGGTGGTAGCGGTACCAATCGGCACGCACTGACTCAGGGAGCTTGTCACAGTCGAACGTGACGAAGAGTGTAGAGGTGATCCTCGAGGCCCCTCCCTGTTTTCTCATCACACATTCGACCTTGACCGCCCCATGGTCGGCCAGCTCTAAGGTGATGTCCTCTATGGAGTAGTCAACGAGTTCCCACGCATAACTACTCCTTTCACAAAGTTCATGATAGAGTGGGGCGTCACACTCACCGGGGTGCCATGAAGTGTCCGAAGAGCAATTATCTTGGCCGCCTCGACGGGATTCGCCGCATTCGCCAGAAGGCTCCCATCCGAGAAACGGGTCACCTTCGGCTCTCTACCAATTGCACTAGCTAATGCTCTCCTCTGATGGATCATGTTGCCCTTGGCCAACATGCTGCCATCAGTGGAGCGAATAACGAGGAAGCGTTTGAAGCCAGCGGGCTCGAAAACGCCAGGTAACCTCTGAATGCGGGGCCCCGATGTTATCGAGGCTCCGCCCTGTCCACTTTGTCTTTGTCATAGTCAGGAGCTCCGCACCCGGGGGAGGCAGAGGGGCCGGATGTGCCGAGCTTGGCTTGGTCGCTTACTGTAGCAGCAGACCCATCCGTCTCCGCAGCCCCCGCAGATGGAGAGGAGCCCCGAGTCTTCTTTGTCTTTTTCTTTTTTGGAGAGGAGGGCGGGGAATGAACCTGCTTCTTACCTCTGCCGGAAGGAGCCCCTAGGCCAGATGGACCGGCCTCAGCCAGATCCTTCTCCGAAATGGAGAAGGTCCTGGTAGTCGTAGGGGCACCGGTGGAGGAGATCCCTCCCCTCCTTGTACTGCCTCAGAAACCCTAGCTGTTTGAGGAGGAGCTTGCATAGGGGCGGATTTGGGTTCGGTGCTTGGCGCCGAGCCCAGATTCCCCCTTTCCCCATGGAAGGCCCTACCGTCTGAGGCTGGGTTGCCTCAAGGACCATGTTTACCTTAGGGGGAGCCTCCAGTTGGCCATCCCCCCCCCCAAGACATAGCAGGTCCCGTTGGCAGTATTTTCATTAGTCAGCTGGTGTGGGGAGGCACAGGCCTTGACCCCAGCAAGGTTCAATATTCTTGCCAGCAGGTCTTTTGAGGGAAGCGACCGAAGGGTCCTGGCTTCCCTCTCCCCCCTAAGGGGGTTTGCCCTACCGAGCCATTTCAATGATGGGCGGTTGGCAATGGGCTGCCTGCTGACTTTCTTGGCAGTCCCCTTAGAAAGAAAAGGAGGGACTGCCGCTGGAAATAGGGAGGTGCCCGAAAGCACCTCCAGAGAAGGGGGTGAGAGGGAGTCCCCTACACCCATAGTCGTCGGAGAGGAGTAAGCACAGGGGGAGGGGACCTCCATTTTTTTGGTGGAGCTGCCCGAGGGCGGCTCCGTTGATGAGCAAGGGGAATTGGGGAGAGATTTGGGTTGTTTTTTTTTAATTTTCATACATGGGCATGGTGACCCTCTTTGTTCTATGGGAAGTAATAGCTCATCACCCCTCGCAGTTGCCCGCTCTGCAAGGGGTGCATACAGGCCTGGCAGTGCCAGGTGTCGCCATTTAAGGCCACCCCTCCCGCCTGGTGACCTGGCAGCCCTTCAGCATGGCGGCTCCACCTTTGGCACGGCAGAAAAATTGAGTGTGCGAAGAGAAAAGGAAAAGGAAGGTGAGGAAGGTATGGGTGGAGATGAATCAGGTTGTTAAAAAAACACCATCCCAAACCGGAGCTGAGAGGTGAGGGGACATTGTCCCCTCCCCCCTCAGCCCCGATCTGGGAGAGTTGGCTGAAAAGAAGGCCAGCCTCCTCTAAAAAGTCTGATAGTCCACAAATTGGTGTACCCGCTCATCCTGATACAGAGAGGTAACTTGCGTGAAGATCACCCAGACTGGGACATTCAACAAGAATGTGCCTAACAGTCTGGGGAAACAATGCAAGGGATTTTTTTTTTATTTTTTTTTTAAGAGCTCATCTGGCGACTGCCTACTTGGGCATTAGTCGCCGTATTAAAACTGGCCTAGTTCTAGGCTACTTTAAAATGAAATTAAAGAGAGAAAAAAAAAACAACAACACCCCAAAAGGGGGAAAGGAAGCAAGCTGGTGCGTCGGGGAGAGGTCCCCCCGGCGCAGGAGCGTGCAACTAAAGAAAAAACAAAACAAACAAAAAAACAACAACAAAAAACAAAACAAACAAACCTTGCTTAAATAATAGGGAGAAGGCCGGCCTCCCCCAAGAAGTCAACAAGTCCACAAGTCAGTGTGCACGAATCTGTCCCAAGCACAAGGGACAGGCGGTAGCGACCCCGCCCATCCCGGTACTGGGACAGGTATCGTGCGCGAAGATCACCCAGACTGGGACATTCGACAAGAATGTGCCGAACAGTCTGGGGGACGACGCAGTCGTTGCAATAGGGCGCAGGCGAGCGCTCCATCAGATAGCGATGCGTCACACGAGTGTGTCCGATTCGGAGACGACAGAAAGCAACCTGAAGCCGCCGCGGCATTGGGGGATAGGTCCATGGGAACAGTCGCGGCGCAATGGCACGCAACTTTAAGTTCCCCTCGACCGTCTCCCCTCTTCTTTGCCAAGCAGTCCGAAGAGCTGCCCGTATTCCTGCCATGTAGTCGGTGTGAGGAAGAGCGAAACGCTGGTGCGGTCGCAGAGTCCTCGCGGACTCTTTGGCGCCCTCATCGGCGCGCTCATTCCCCGCAATTCCTACATGTCCAGGAACCCAGCAGAAGATAATCTCGACATCTGCCCGGCTCGCCAAAACCGTGGCGTCACGGATATCGCGAACCAGGGGATGCGGAGATTCCAATGCCCCGAGAGCACTCAGGGCGCTTTGTGAGTCGCTATAGATCACAATCCGGTCTCCGAACCGGGCACGTCGCGTAATCTCTCGTACCGAGTGGTGTATTGCCACCAGCTCGGCCGTGAAGACAGACGCAGCGCCTGGTAGAGCCCCGCTGACTTCAAACAGAGGGGATACGGCGTGGAAGCCGACCCCCTCTTGGGACTTGGAGCCATCTGTATACACTGGCACGGTACCAGCGTGACACGATGTGTGCTCCAAAAAGGTCGAACGCAATACTCCCGGCGCAGTACAAGCTTTGGGAGCAGAGGCGTGGCGACAAATAGCCAAATGTGGTACCCTCCAGGGTGGCGTCCTGGGCAGAACCAGGGGCGCCACCGGCCCGAGAGCTATATCTACCTCTCGAAGGAGTTTCCTGGCCCTAAACCCAAAGGGCTTAGGGTATGACTGGCGTCTCTCGGCGGCATAGGCACCATCGAGATCAGCTGCGGATTTTTTTTTTTTTTTTTTTTTTTTTATAGAGCCCATCTGGCAACTACCCACTTGGGCATAAGTCGCCGAAAAACACGACAGCCTAGAATTAGGCTACTTTAAAGTTAAAATATGAAAACTTAACAATCAATATAAATTTGAAAAACTTAACAATCGAAGCAATCTCCGGCAGCGGGGGGAGGTCCCCCTCACCCCGGTGCAGGAGAGTGCAATCTAAAACAAAACAATAACAAAAAAAGGAACCTTAAATAAAGGGGAGAAGGCCGGCCTCCCCCAAAAAGTCAATAAGTCCACCAGTCATGGTGCACGCACTCGTCCCGAGTACAAGGGACAGGCGGTAGCGACCCCGCCCATCCCGGTACCGAGACAGGTATCGTGCGCGAAGATCACCCAGACTGGGACATTCGACAAGAATATGCCGAACAGTCTGGGGGACGACGCAGTCGTTGCAATAGGGCACATGCGAGCGCTCCACCAAGTAACGATGCGTCACACGAGTGTGTCCGATTCGAAGACGACAGAAAGCAACCTGAAGCCGCCGCGGCATTGGGGGATAGGTCCATGGGAACAGTCGCGGCGCAATGGCACGCAACTTTAAGTTCCCCTCGACCGTCTCCCATCTTCTTTGCCAAGCAGTCCGAAGAGCTGCCCGTATTCCTGCCATGTAGTCGGTGTGAGTAGATCAGCTGCGGATGCAGTGAGAGCTGTTGGCGACTGAGGGAGGCGCCGGGCTCGCGCATACAGGCGAGTGATGCACTGCACGCGGCGCAGAGCGAGTGGCATCTCCCCAGCATCGACCAACAGGCTCTCAATGGGGGAAGTGCGGAAGGCACCGGTCGCAAGGCGAAGGCCGGTGTGGTGGATTGAATCCACCTTCCGCAATAAACGCTCGGCTGCGGATGCATAAAACTCGCATCCGTAGTCGAGCTTCGAGCGAACAAAGGATCGATAAAAAAGTAAGGCGGTAGCCCTATCAGCGCCCCAAGCGCTGAACGTCACGGAACGGAGAATGTCCATGGCGCGGGTACAAGAGACCCTAAGGCTGCGAATATGAGCCTTCCAGGCGAGGCGTTGGTCGAATACAAGACCAAGGAAACGGTGCGACTCAACCACATCCAGGCGTTCCCCATTAAGAAACAAATCTGGGTCAGGGTGAAGCCGTGGATGGCGGCAGAAGTGCACCACCTTAGTCTTGGCCAAAGAAAACCGAAACCTGTGCGCTTCGGCATAGCGAGAGACGCGGTTCAATGCCTGTTGGAGTCGACGCTCCAGAGTTGGCATCTGGGCCGCGCCAAAAGAGATCGAAAGGTCGTCCACGTAGAGCGTAGCGAGAACATCTTCGGGCAGCACCGAGGTGATGCCGTTGATGCTCAGGGCAAAGAGTGTGACACTGAGGACACTTCCCTGCGGGACACCCTCTTCCTGCTCCTTTGGGGCAGAGAGGGCTCCCCCCACCCGTACGCGGAATCGACGATCTCGCAAAAATTCAGATATAAACATTGGGAGGCGTCCCCTCGCCCCCATCGTGTGGAGAGTCTCCATGATACCGTATCGCCATGCGGTATCATAGGCCTTCTCCAGATCAAAAAACACCGTGGCGTAGTGCTGTCTACGAAGGAAAGCCTCGCAGACGGCATTTTCCAGTCGGAGCAGAGCATCCGACGTGGAGTGAAACTTACGGAAGCCGCACTGTGCAGAAGACAGATGGCCTCCGCTGTCCAGGAAATGAGCTAATCTAACATTTACCAATTTCTCCATCAACTTGCACACGCAAGAGGTTAGAGGGATTGGGCGGAAACCGGTCGGAGTAGAGTGATCTCTCCCCGGCTTGCGAAAGGCGAGCACAGTAGCGATTCGCCAGGAGTCTGGGAGAAGACCTTCCACCCAGATCCTGTTGAACAGATCTAACAGAAAGGCCATGCCTCGCTCACCCAGGTGTCGAAGCATGGCGTACGGGACATCGTCCGGACCATGGGCGGTGTCCGCGCACGAAGCGAGAGCGGAACGCAACTCACTCACAGTAAACTTGTCGTTGAAGGGTTCTCCGCCTCTGGAGGTAAAGTCCAGCCGGCGGCCTTCCGCGACATCACGACGTGCATTGAATGCTGGCGGAGAAGCATCACGGCTAGAGAATGCAGAGAAAGCGGTCGCTAAGGATTCCGCCACGGACGCGGGGTCCGAGATTGCGGTCCCATTCTCCTGGAGAACGGGAGGGGGGTCCTGCGAGAACTTGCCCCGAATCCTTTTGACTCGCTTCCACACCTCAGCTAAAGGGGTCTTCCCGTTAAGTGAAGACACGTATGCCCGCCAAGAAGAGCGGCGGGCGTGCTTCGAAATATACCGGAACCTAGCCCTAGCCCGACGAAATTCAGCGACAGTGAAATCGTTCGGGCAGCGCTTATAGCGCATGTAGGCATAACGCTTCTGTTTGAGGGCCGTCTCACACTCGGCCGACCACCATGGGAGTGGTCGGCGTGCAAAACAGCCAGACGTCCTAGGAATAGTAGTCAGGCCCAAGGCGATAAGGTTGCCGGAGAAGAACTCAACGGCCTCATCTACCGACCTAAACTCCTCGACTGAGATAGAGAATTCAGTCATTTCCTGAAATGCAGGCCACCGCGCCCGTGCCAAGCACCACCGAGGTGGTCTCTCAGGCGGCAGTTGCCCTGAAAATGATATTTGAATGGGAAAGTGATCACTACCATGGAGGTCATCGACCACCCCCCAATCAAAATCAAGCTGTGCATCCGAAGAGCACAAAGATAGGTCAAGGCAAGAAAATGAAGCGGTTCTCGGACAGTGATGCGTAAACTCATCCACGTTTAGGACACCCATCTCAAGCTCTTCGATCAGATCGGCAAGGACTTGTCCCCTGGGATTTATGGAGTAATCTCCCCAGAGAGGATGCCTGCCGTTCAGATCTCCAAGCAAGAGATAGGGCCTCGGCAACCGTGCCACGACGCGGCGGAAGTCCCCCGCGTCGAAGTCAGCTGACGGTGGAATGTACGCAGAAATGATAGTATACCTCCTATCCAGGTGCAGCTGCACAGCCACTGCCTGTAAGGAGGTATCTAAAGAGAAAGGAAGAACGGAGACATCATGCCGGGTGTAAACCGCGCATCCCCCAGCCCGGCCGTCCCGCGGTGGTGGGGTTGCAAGACCCTTATACCCCGGGAGGGCAGGCAGTGGGCACGCGCCTAGCATGGTCTCCTGCAAAAAAATAGCTAACGGGGAACGGGACGAGGCGAGCCTCCGCAGCTCCTCCCAGTTAGCCCGGAGTCCACGGCAATTCCATTGAAGGAATATGCCCTCCAGGCCTAGCTCGGAGGAGACGCGGGGGCCCTCCTCGAATTGAAGACCCTCACGGGAATGGCCGTACGCTTCCCGGGGGCAGAACCCCGGGCGCTGTTGGCCGGACAAAGCGCTGGAGGCGCTGTTGGCCGGACAAAGCGCTGGAGGCGCTGTCGCCTTCGAGGACTTATTGGGGGAGGTTGACCTCGCCATGCGAGTCTTTTCCTCCCTCCGCCTCGAAACCTTAGGCGGGCGCTGCGGCTTCGGAGGCGGGGGGCCCTCTTTTCGAGGAACCACCGTCTCCGAGCCACTCGCTCCACCTCGTGGCGTGGGCGAAGGAGCCGAAGCTCCTTTGTTGCTGTCCTCCTTTCGGGGGACAGCTTTAGGAACCCCCGAAGATGGCCTAGCGACCATCTTCAGGGGTGTTGCCTCCTGTGAGTCTAACGACTCGGTGGAGGCGCGTGGCCGTTTCGCCTTACGGGAAACGGTCACGCTGGGGGAAGAGGGGGGAGCCCTGGTTTTAGCCGGGGCTGGGTGTGAACCCTTTTTGCCACCAGCTCTACCAGGGGAGCGCCCGGGTGTAGTAGAGCCCGCAGAAGGGCTCCGAATGGGCACGGAAACAACCGTGCTCGTTGGCCTGGATGGGCCAGGAGCAGAGGGTGCCTTTCGAACTACTGAGGCATATGACGTCCCAGGCAGAGCTGGGCGCGCCAGGACCAAGTCCTTAGCCTCGCGGAATGAGAGTCTATCCTGGGCCTGAACGGCCAGGATTTCTTTCTCCAGGAGATATGCACCACATTGCTTCGAAGAAGCAGGGTGCGGCTCTCCGCAATTGACACACTTGGCCACACACGATTTGGACTTATCGTGTGCGACCTTGGAGCAATTTACACAGACTTCGGGTGACCCCGACTTTGCACGTCTACATGAGCGATTCGTATGGCCGAAGCGGTGACAGTAATAGCACCGCCGCGGCAGTGGCACGAATGCCTTCACGCGGTAGCGGTACCAACCGGCACGCACCGACTCAGGGAGCTTGTCACAGTCGAACGTGACGAAGAGTGTAGGGGTGGGTCTCGAAGCCCCTCCCTGTTTTCTCATCACACGTTCCACCTTGACCGCCCCATGGTCGGCCAGCTCTAGGGTGATGTCCTCAATGGAGTAGTCAACGAGTTCCCTCGCATAAACTACTCCTTTCACAAAGTTCATGGTAGAGTGCGGCGTCACACTCACCGGGGTGCCATGAAGTGTCCGAAGAGCACTTATCTTGGCCGCCTCGGCGGGATTCGCCGCATTCGCCAGAAGGCTGCCGTCCGAGAAACGGGTCACCTTCGGCTCTCTACCAATTGCACTGGCTAATCCTCTCCTCTGATGGATCATGTTGCCCTTAGACAACATAGTGCCATCAGTGGAGCGAATGACGAGGAAGCGTTTGAAGCCAGCGGGCTCGAAAACGCCAGGGAACCTCTGAATCAGGGGCCCCGATGTCATCGAGGCTCCGCCCTGTGCATTCTTCGTCTTAGTCTTGGTCAGGAGCTCCGCACACGAGGGGGTAGAGGGGCCGGATTTGCCGATCTTGGCTTGGTCGCCTACCAAAGTGGCAGCAGACCCATCCGTCCCTGCAGCCCCCGCGGATGGAGAGGAGCCCCGAGTCTTTTTCGTCTTTCTTGTCTTTTTCTTCTTTTTCGGAGAGGAGGGCGGGGAATGAACCCGCTTCTCACCCCCGCCGGTAGTAGCCCCCAGGCCAGTTGGACCGGCCTCAGCCAGGTCCTTCTCTGAAATAGACAAGGTCCCGGTGGGCGCAGGGGATTCATCCGGAGGAGATCCCCCCCCCTCCTTGTTCTGCCTGAGAATCCACAGCCGTTTGATGAGGACCTTGCATAGGGGCGGATTCGGGTTCGGTGCTTGGCGCCAAGCCCGGATTCCCCCCCATGGAAGGCCCTACCGTCTGAGGCTGGTTTTCCTCAAGGACCATGTCTATCACAGGAGGGGCCTCCAGTTGGCCATCCCCTCCCAGGACATCGCAGGTCCCCTTGGCAGCGTCATAAGTCTTTAGTGGGGAGGCATAGGCCTTGACCCCGACAAGGTTTAATATTTTTGCCAGCAGGTCTTTTGAGGGAAGCGACCGAAGGGGCCTGGCTTCCCTCTCCCCCCTAAGGGGGTTTGCCCTACCGAGCCGCTTGTACGAGGGGCGGTCGGCAATGGGCTGCCTGCTGGCTTTCTTGGCAGTCCCCTTAGAAAGCATAGGAGGGACTGCCGCTGGAGATAGGGAGGTGCCCGAAAGCACCTCCAGAGAAGGGGGTGAGGGGGAGTCCCCTACACCCGTAGGCGTAGGAGAGGAGTAAGCCTCCTCTCCGGTTAAAGAGGTATGGAGGGTCCCCTGCGCAAGCACAGGGGGGGGGACCTCCATCTTTTCTGTGGAGCTGCACGAGGGCGGCTCCGTTGTTGTTATAGGGGGAATTAAGGGGAGATGTTTTTTTGTTTCATCATTGGGCATGGTGACCCTCTTTGTTTTACGGGACGCAATCGCTCACCACCTCTTGCAGTAGCCCGCACTGCAAGAGGTGCTTACAGGCCCGGCAGAGCCAGGCGCCGCCATTTGGGACCACCCCTCCCGCCTGGTGGCCTGGCAGTCCTTCGGCATGGCGGCTCCACCTTGAACACGGCGTAAAATGGATAGATTTTGAAGACGAGAGGAAAAGGGATGTGAGGAAGGTATGGGTGGGGATGAAGCAGGTTGTTAAAAGCCAACCACCCCAGACCGGAGCTCAGGGGTTAGGGGACATTGTCCCCTCCCCCCTCAGCCCCGATCCGGGACGATTGGCTGAGAAGAAGGTCAGCTTCTACCCTGTGAAATTAGAGGCTGACCAGAGAAAGTTGTGGGAGAGGTTGTATGAAAAGCGACGAGGTAGGATAGGAATACAGGCTATCTGAAGGAAGGAAGAGAGGCTAAGCTGGGGCCGGACGGGGCGCTGGATCCCGTCAGCACGGCGGCCAGGACGGCAAATCGCCGCGCCCCTTACGGGGACAATGCAAGGGAGTGCAACAATTTCCCATATCTTTAAAGTATTGAAGTCAACCCAGTAATGGGTCTTCCCTAATAATTTGTACTCAGGGGAGGAAGATGTGCAGTTCCTCCAGATACCAAGTGTAACAGGCTACACTGGGTCCCCTCTTGTGGGCATATTGTTAACAAAGGTCATCTTGTGGGCATATTGTTAACAAAGATCATGTAATATTTTTTTTTTCCTGTGTATGGAAGCTTTTGTCCTGGACCACTTTAGATTGGATATGAATATTACTCTTAGAATGATTATATGGCATTTAATATCAATGGAAGTACTTAATAAATCTAATTAAAAATCAATGCCAGTGATATGTATTCAGACTTCTGCTCCAAAGTGGAGGTGAGTGTAACATAACTTAACAAGTAACCAAATAACTTTGTGATTAAATAGTAACAAGAAAATACTATCTTGGATTATTTCACACTTCTTACAGTTTTCCAATTTGAGCAAACTCAGCATCACCAATATTTCCTACCTTTCTAATTAAACGAAACTTAGGTTATACAAACCTTGCTTATCACTATTGAACTCCAACCCCCACACTCTTAGTTCAGAGCCAACTCCTCCAACGATGAGTCGAGTGTCATTTTTAATTATAACAAAGTCCCAGACCTAAAATCAACAATTGCATTATTAAATCTATTCTGATTGCATTACCATTTTATTTAAATTAAATTTAATCAAAACCATGAGGTTTTTTTATAGATAGGAATTTTTAAGGTACATTTAAAAAACACTTTTATGTCGAGAAATGTAAACATGTTGATATATTCCTACATATACTTCAAATAAAAACATGCAAGCAAAGATTTGCAAAAGTAACAATGAGAAAATGTTCTTACATCTGTGTGATGTTTGGCTATTGTACAAAAACAATAATTGGTGTCCAAGTCCCAAAACTTGACAAAGGAATCTTTGGCGCATGAAACAACTACATTTTTAGTTTGTAGAAAGCAAACTTTGTTGATTTGCCCTTTATGACCTCGCAGACGCACAACTCCTCTTTCAGATATCTAAAATGAAAAATAAAAAGATTAAAAATTGTGATGTCAATAAAGCACAGTATACAATGAAATTAACACTAATTCTCAACCCTATGAGATATTATTTTCACAAATTAATACCAAAAAGAATGATGTACAATGAGGATGCCTGTATTTAAAGAATGAATCAAATGATTTTACATTTTCCAAGTAGAAACATTCAAAGAAAATATTTGTCTTATTTACTTATTGCCAATGCCATTACTACCCAGAATCATAACATTTTACGCTGTTTAGCTAAAATATTTTTGTTAAAAATCAAAATTAAGTTCCATCCGATTCTCCATAGCTCCACAATTTTATTGTTATAATCTTCAATTTTATATAAAGCTAAGTTAAAATGCTTCTAACAGCACAGATTGTTACCCCAAAAATTACATTAACCCTTTAAGATAGGTATTTTTTTTTAGAGAATCTTGGCTCGAGGATGCAAAAGAAAAAGGAAAACTAGATTTTACATGACATGACAAATTTAATTTGGGGAGCAAAGTGATAACAATAAATCTCAACCTTTTAATTAAAAAAAACAAATCATATTGCAAAATTTTACCTTGCACATATGCTTTGAACCTAGCAAATTACATATTTTTATACAGAGGAATTGTGCCACTAAACCACACTAATCCTCAAGAACATGAAACATGCTGTGGTTTATTTACCACTCATCCTTAAAGAGTTAAAAACTATTTTCAAATATTAATTTCATTTATTAGTGCCACCCATAACTTTGAGTAGGTCTCCCAGAATGAAAATTTTTTTCTTCAATTGTGCACATTGAGACAAGAGGAAGCAATCCTCCAGATGCTAGCCGACTCCAAACAAAGAGGATACACTGTGGAAACTGAGCCCCTCTTGGGACTTGGATTTATCTGTATATACTGGCACAGATCCAGCATGATACAAAGTGTGATCCAAAAAGGCTGAATACAATACTCCTGGCACTGTATAAGCTTTGGGAGCAGAGGCGTGGCAACAAATAGTCAAAGCTAGTACTTTCCATGGTGACATCCAGGGCAGAACCAGAGGCACCACCAGCCGAGAGCTACACCTAGCTCACTGAAGAAATTTCCTAGCCCTAAACCCCAAAATATTAGTGTATGACTGGCATCTCTCAGCAGCATAGGCACTGTCAAGATCTGCTGCAGATGCAGAGAACCATTGATGAATTAGGGAGGCACTGGGATTACACCTACAGGAAATAATTGCACTATACATGGCATATAGTGAGTGGCATCTGCCCAGCATCAACAAGTAGGCTCTCAATGGGAGAAGGCACCAGTCGCCAGATGGAGACCCATGTGGTGGATTGAGTCCACCTTCCATGATACAAGCTTGGCTGCGAAGGCATAAAACTCACATTTCTAGGCCAGCTTCGAACAAACAAAGGATTAATAGAAAAGCAAGACCTTATCAGCACCCCAGATGCTGAATCTCACAGAATGAAGAATGTACATAGGGTGAGTACAAGGCAAACCCTATTTAGGAACAAGTCTGGTTTTGGGTAGAGCCGGGGTTGGCAGCAGAAGTGCACCATCTTAGTCTTGGCCAAGGAAAACCAAAAATTGTGTGCTTCAGCAGAGCAATAGATTTGGTTCAATGCCTATTAGAGTTGATACTCCAGAGTTGGCCTCTGGGCTCTACCAAAAGAGATTGAAAGGTTATCCACATAAAAAGTAACAAGAACATCTGGCAGCACTGAGATGATACTGTAATTGCTCAGGGCAAAGAGTGCGACACTGAGGACACTTAGCTGTGGGATACCCTCTCCCTGCTCAATTGGGTTCAATGTGGAATCAACAATCTCGCAAAAACTCCAAGAAAAAGATTGGGAGGTGTCCCTTCACCACTATTGTGTGAAGAGTCTTCATGATAATGTATTGCCATGCAGTATCATAGGCATTCTCCAGATTAAAAAACACTTTACTATAGTACTGTTTATGAATCAAGGCCTCACAGATGGCATTTTCCAGTTGGAGCAGAGAATCTGATGTGGAGAGGAACTTGCAGAAGGAGTACTGTGCGGAAGATGGGTGGCCTTCAATGTCCAGAAAATTTCTCCATCAACTTGCACATGCAGGAGGTTAGAGAGATTGGGCAGAGACTGGCCAGATTAGTAATCTCTCCCCAGTTTACGAAAAGCGAGTACATTGGCAGGCATTCATCAGGAATCTGGGAAGATGATATCCTCTATCTAGATCCTGTTAAACAAATCTAACAGAAAGGCCATGCCTCCTCACCTAGGTGTCGAAGCATAGCATACCAGACATCGTCCAGACCAGGGGCAGTGTCCAGGCACGAAGCGAGAGTTGAATGTAACTCACTCAATGTAAACCAGTCGTGGAAGGTTTCTCCTCCTCTGGAAGTAAAGTCAAGCTGGTGGTTTTCAGCAAAATTACAATGGAAATGTGAAGAAAATGGTGGCAAATACACTGACACAGATGTGGGGTAAGAGATTGCAGCCCCATTCTCCTGGATAGTGTGGCATCACACTAATGAACGGGTCACCATCGACTTTCTAACGATCTCCTCTGATGGAGTATGTTGCCCTTGGCCAACATGCTGTCATCAGTGGAGTGAATAACCAGAAAGCATTTGAAGCCAGTGGGTTAAAAAATGCCAGGTAGTCTGTCAATGAGGGGCCCCAACATAATTGAAGTTCCACTCAGTGCAATTGCAATTTGGTCTTGGTCTGGGACCCTCAACTGGTGGTGCTTGGTCTTGTCGATTACTGAAACAGCAGTGGACCTGTCCATCATGAGAGCCCCTGCAGAGGGAGAGGAACCTTTAGCCCTCTTCTTGCTTCTTTACTTTTGAGAGATGAGGGTAGGGAATGAACCCACTTCTCTCCACTGCTGGAAGGAGCCCCTAGGCCCAGTGGACTGGGTTCAGCAAGATCCTTATCCAAGATGGAGAAGGTCTTAGCTGTCAGAGGGGCACCAGCCAGTGGAAGAGGTCCTTCCTCTTGTGAGTCCTTGAGTGCCCAAGCAGTGGCGGACTCAAGTTCAGTGTTTAGCAAAGAACCTGGGATATCTGGAAGAGTATTGAATTAGATAGCTGAATGGCTGAGAGATAAGAAGCAGAAGATAGTGTTAAAAAGAGTAGAGTCACTGGATGGATATTGTCACTGGGGTACCTTAGGGAAGTAGTTAATAGCAGTGTCAATTTTTGCAGATGATACCAAAGTAGCACCACATTGCGTGGCTGCAATAGCAAACCTCAACTCTAAATAAGTGTGTATGTGTGTCATATAGGTACAAGATTTTACAAATCTCAACTGTAGATGTGTATGTATGTCATAGGTACAAACTTGTACAAAGAGATCACACACTCAAAGGCATGAACTACAAAAAAATAATACCCATGTAATCCAATGAGGCAAAAACATGGGAGAGGGATATGAAAGACAGGAATAGAAAGTGAAAAGAAGAAATAATCCATGATTACAACTGCAATAGTGCTTAAACTTTGAATGCTGGGGCAGGTAGGGTGAACCCAAGAAATCTGGGAACAAATTATCAACAAGTATAGGAATTCAAACTGCCATGTTGGAATAAAAGTAGTGATGGCAGCTCAAACAACCAGAGCATTACAGGAGAGGGAATAAATAGCTCACCAAAGGGGTGAAAATGGCTACCATATATTAGAGAATGCAAGAAAAATTTTCAAATATCCTTTTATTTCTAATATTCCTAAATCTCTCAAGTGCCTTGGCATTTCTAATTCCATTACTGCTATTAATTTAGTTGGGTATTTTTCTTGATGGAAATGTCTGAAAATTCTCTTTTCCAAACATGCAATGCAATTGACTCCACTCTCGCTAATCATGGACTCATTGCTATCTGAAAATACAAAGCAAAGACTCCTTTCTAATTAATCTACATGTAAATTTTATACTAGATAATCAAAATGAATATTGATAAAGTGCATAAAGAACTTACCATATCCCACACAACAATTTCTCCATCTTCACTTCCAGATGCCACTCTCATACCTTCTGAATCCCATGCCAAAGTACTTATGCCACTTTTATGACCTAAAGAGTAAAGGAAACTAATTAGGCACAACTAACTTGAATAATAGAGGTAGATCACAATGCAAACACTATATAAAGCCCAGTTGTTGACTCAAGGAAAGAGAAAAAAACTATTCACATACCAAGATTCTGTTATACAATGAAAGGAAAGTGGGATTATTGACTTAGTAGGAAAAGGAGTTATGACAAAAAAAAACAAAGGATTGGTTAGGAGAAACAATTTAAAAAATTGGGACCTGGAATATACAAACATCCAGGAACAAGCCTGCATAAAAAAGCACAAATTTGCAAAGAAATTATCATATATAAAGAAGCAGGCAATAGCCTAACAGTGGGAAAAAAAAACTCAGTTAAGAAAAGTTGAACCACATTACATGGACATTAAGCTGTTGCCTGCTTCTTTATATTTGATCATTTCTTGCAAATTTGTGCATTTTTTGATGCAAGCTTGTTACTGGATGTTTATATATTCCAGGTCCCAATTTTTTGTCTGTAGAGCTACCATATGCTCTATCAGGATGTAGTTTGGATCTGACATTAAAATGACGGTCAACATAAAAAGCCAGAAGAACATATAAATGGTAAAGACCAGACCAAAAACATTAATGAAACCTGAGTAACAACAAACCATTGAATTTTATAGGTTCCCCAACCATGCAGTCAAACAATACAAGAGAGCCATCTGAATATCCAACAGCTATGTGCGTATTATCTACTGATCCAATGAGAGGAGGTCGTGGCTTGAAAACAGTTACTGAGCCCAAAACATCTTCACACTTCAGTTTCATAACCTGAAAATTATTACACATCATTAGACAAAAATGATAAAGGAGACATCTATAATTTTACAATTAGATTAATCAATACACTAACCTGCTAGGTTATTACATTTAAGTTTATGTAATAAATAGCAACTAGCACTTTGAAGGAATAGATTAGGGGCCACAGAAGCAAAATATTATATACAGGTATATATGCTTTATTAAAGTCTACAGCGATCAGGGTTGAAAAAACTTGGGATTTTAAAAAAGAAAAATGGCCCAGTGGGTTTCATTGGTCTTTTTGGCATTATATTGGGTTTTATCATTTTTTATATTTTATTCTAATTTGAAATGTTACAAGACTTTAATTGTTTATACATTGACATAACCACTAGCTAGTTAACAAATCTTAACAATAAATACATCAAACTTGCACTCAGAGTTGCCCCACCGACAATGTGTATTGTACAAGTTTATAACTGGTCACTGTCCATTGAGATATGAGCATGTTGTACACTGTTGTTGACTAAACAGTACAGCAGCAACATGCTCCACTCCTATAGTTTTTAAAATTTCAGCCAGCACTAAATTACCAATAAGTAGCAATATTTAGCTAGCTACTTGGTAATATTTACTATATACTAGTTAGCAACACTAATATTTATTATTATACATTCATGTTTGCAACCATACTGTTTACTAAGTATTTGTTGAAGATGATTAATCAGCACTGAGTAACTATGTTTCAAATGCATACAAAACAAGTTCAGTCCCATTGCACCCCTTTCAATGTCCAATAGCTTGCAAAGCAAAAAAATCATACCTGCACTTTAAATGATCCAATTTTATCAATTAAGCACATATATAACTATTTATAAAATTATTTTTGTTATCATATATATATTATAAATCCCTAATTTTATTTTCAGAAGATAGGAATTTAGATTTTATTAAAATTCTTTGAACCATTCAAGTTAAGAATGCCTATGGGAAGTGGTATGAAGAAGGGGATCAAGTGTGTGAAGTTGAAAACAGTACAAAGGTATCCTGTGATTATTGCCATGATTTACTTAGCAAGAAAATAGAAAGAGTGAGAGACCATTTAAAAGATTGCAAAAAAAAATATATCTTTTGAAAAAGAAAATGAAGAGGATATTCTTGATCTATCAAGAGCTTCGAGCAGAAATAGTGGCCCTGGATTACAGGCCAGTGATTCATATATAAGTGATGTCTCTGTCCCTATGGCACAAACAAGACCTTCAGCTCAACCTGGACCTAGTTATTCTGCAGCTGTTGCAAGTCCCATGACCTCATTTTTTTCATCAACATCTTGTAAGAAACGATGGTTGATGTCATCATACACAATAGCAACAAATATGGACCAGAAAGCAGAAATTGATATAAAAATTGCAAAATTTTTCTACAGTGCAAATATATTCAATACTGCTGAAAACCAACAGTTCATAGACATGATCAATTCCTTAAGACCAGGATTTAAGCCTCCAAACTGTAAAATGATTGGATGAGAGCTCCTGAATAAGAACAATAACAATTATGCAAGCTGGATGGAGTAGTGTCACTAATGACCCAATTATTGCTCATAGTGCACATGATGGACAAAAGCCCACACTTTTATGCATAATTGATTCAGGGTCAAATCAGAAAACAGCAGTATTGTACTGAACTCCTATGTAATGTAATAAAAGATCTGAAGGAAACCTGAAATAAAGAAGTATTTGCAGTGGTGACAGACAATGAAAATAAAATGAACAAAATGAAGGAGTTAATCAAAGAAACCTACCCCAATCTCTTAACTTATGGATATTCTGCACATTACTTAAATCTTTTGGAAAAAAAAACGACGCACCCAGATGTCATCAAATATGTGATTGAGGTGCATAAATATTTTCGAAACACACATCAACCACACGTAAGTAAATATGTAAAATAACCTTGAAATAACATTCAAAGTATATAACTATTCTATTGATTAAAGAAAATGTATGATTTGATTAGCAGTTAATTATTAATTTCAAATCTAACAAAAAAGTACATAGCTACTTATTTGGGGGGACCAACTTCATATCATGTTGAGAAAGGAGGACACATGCCTCAGCTTCCAAATGAAACCCGCTGGAACTCCCAATTAGACTATTTGGACACATATACCAAAAAATACAAAATTGATGTTGTAATTGTGATGAAAATAATATTCCTGCCAAGATCAGTAAAATAACTGAAAACTGGGCAATATTTAGAGAGGCAAATAATTTCCAATCCAACTGAAAATATAAGGTGGAGTGTTGACAGGTGAGCTTTTTATTTAATTTTGTGGTTACCTAGAATGCTTGAATAGTGGAATAATTATTCATTTTTATGGGAACAATTATTTAAATATCTAACACACCTTTATTATCTTGACAATTTAGCTAGCTATACAAGAAAATAAAAGACAGTATCAATGTTTTTTTTTTTACAGATGCAAAGTGACAGTTGTCCCTTATGAGTGTGTGTTGAATTGTGGTTGTCCTTACTCAACAATCAAGAACTTGAGCATTACCACGCAGCTATCAGGAAGAGATATGACGATGCAATGATACCTTACCATTATCTTGCATACATGACTGATCCTCGCTTTTTAGGTAACATTTAAAATGCATAAATTATTTTCCTATTAAATCATATATAAAACAATACATTCAAATATTAAGTTATATATTAATATAAATTTAATATGTGTAGCTAGCTAAATTTGATTTCTATTCTTTTTCTTGAAAGTCATGAGTTAAGGACTCAAGATGAAGATGAATCAGAGGAATGGCTTTTCAAGCCATATCTAGTTTTTTTCTGGGCTAATGTTACTTAAACTAAATGATGCTGATGCATTTCCCACAAGAATGTTTACTAGACAATTACTGAGTATGATATATTCTAGTGAATGGTGGTTGATAATTGACAAAAGGAACGATAAATCAACCAACAAAAAGGTTTTATAAATTTTCTCTAATCTCCAAACATGTCCTGCCAGCTCAGGATCAATTGAACGAGTATTCTCATCATTTGGACTCATCTGGTCTAAAGTAAGGAATAGGTTAGGCAGTGATAAGGTACAAAAACTTGTGAAAATATATAGACAATATAAAAACTAGATCTATTTTTGTAAATACAAGTCACACCTTTTTTTATTTGTTTGCTAATAGCTAGTTTATAGCTATTCTTTTTTATTTTTAATTGAAAGTTTTCATGATATTAAGGATTTTTTGTTGAATCTACCTAGCTATGCTTAATGCTTGTTTTAATTTTTCTTGTGTGGAATAGAAATGAATTGAAGAAATAAGGCTATGGTTTTATTTCCATGCATACAATCAAATTATAAAGGTGATATTTGTCATTTGTTAGCTATAATATTCATATGGTATACAGGTAGCTATATAAATTTATCTACTATTATAAGGTAATACCTTCAGAAATACTGGTAATGCCAATTTAATTGATATGAAGGACTTGAGCAATTAAAATAGTTCAAAAACTTCTCTTTTTTAAAAAAACAAACACTTGTGACTGGGTTTTATTAGGTGGGGTTTTGGGAGTTTTATTGGGCAGTTTTCGGGGGTAGGTTTTTTAATGCCAACCCTAACAGCGATAGCAACATCTTGTAAAGAGAATAAAAAAGCCACAGGTTAAGGTGAAAAGGAGACATCTATAATTTTACAATTAGATTAATCAATACACTAACCTGCTAGGTTATTACATTTAAGTTTAAGTAATAAATAGCAACTAGCACTTTGAAGGAAAAGATTACAGACCATAGAAGCAAAATATTATATACAGGTATATATGCTTTATTAAAGTCTACAGCAATAGCAGCATCTTTTCAAGGGAATAAAAAAGCTACAGGTTAAGGTGAAACATGCAGCTATTGCCATAGACTAATAAAGCATGTATTCAGCAGGCCTCATCTATCCAACCATCCATCCACCAACCACAGAAAATTAAATAAACTAGCAAGATCCCAAGCACTTTTGTTTATTACATCTTCAAGGGATGAACAACAGAGAAATGAATACTATTAAAGGGCCCTTTAGACCATTCGGCTCCATGTAGCGAGTGGTCTAAGGGGCAGTTTAATTGAGATGAAAGCGGTTGCTCGCTGCCTCAATGTGCACAGTTTGAATAATTATTTCCAAAGATAAATGATTCCATTTTCTCTTTGTTGCGGTGTGTTGGATTTATTTTCATCATTCTCTCGTGTTCATGAGATATACAATAAATATATATATATATATATATGAATTAATTCTTTGCCCCCTAGGTTGGTATAATCACCAGCTTTCATCCCCAAGAAAGGCCCCACAGTGGTGTACCACATCCAGAAGTCTCTGTCTGACTGACTGATGGCACAGTGAATGTGTCTATTTGTCAGAGGTTTGAAAAGCTTGGGCAGTGTTCTATCATGTGTTCATTTTTTAGTGTTGTGGTTGCATCAAGGGCAGTTTGTGTTGTTGGTATGCTGTGTTGTTTGTGGTATTGTAGGGATGGGTGGTGGCCAGATCTAAGCATAGAAAAGATGATTATGTGTCTAGGTAGGTGGTCCTCATTTTTTATTTCCATTGGGAGTACATGTAGTATTCAGATGTGTGTAATACCTTTCTGTTAAGGCGAGGATGAGGGTAAGGAGAAGAGAAATGTGGTGTTGTATTCTGGTCCTAGTGTGAAGCATGATTAGTGAGTTCCCACGGGAAGTAGTTATCTTTGTTCTTACACGTTGGTGTAGATTGACTGCATAATGTGATAGGTGGAAGACTGTTTTCTGCCATTTGAGGTTTAGTGACATTGGAAATAGCTAGTGATGGGTGCCAGAGCAGGAGGAAGAAGTGAGTGTGGTGTGGATGAATTGTCTCAGCTTGGAGAGATACTATTGTTTCTGGGGAGGAAAGATTCTTCCTTTGCTATGTCTGGGGGAGATTAGTGTAGTATGGGTTTGATTGAAAGGTTGTATAAGCAGTATCTAAGTATTTGAATGCAGAGGTGAGTGGTTTTTCTTTGTTGCAGTGGGCAAGGGGGTAGTGCGGTGTAGATTCTGATTGTGATTTGGAAATCAGAATTTGGTAGAGAACTGTGTGCCTATCAAGTTTGTATATGGGGAGAATTTTGGTTTCTGAGTGTAGTTGGGTTGAGGGGCAGTTTGTATACAGCAGGTGACTATTCTAATGGCTTCATTTAGTGCTATGTTGAGTTTGTTTATGTTAGATTTAGCAGTGGTAGTGGGTCAAGTAGGTGATTATAATTGCAATGTGGATAAATTATTTATATAAGGTGGTTAGCGTTTCTTTTTGTTGGCCAAAGATAGCTTGTTAGATTACACTGGGGAATAAATTTCAACTTTTTGTTTATTGATTAGATTTGACAGTTAATTATACATAATTTGGGTGCACTGAGCACGAATCTTTACTCCATTTTGCTCTATCAGGTCCTGATTTTGTTCAACGCACTTCCTCTTTCATCATATTCTTAAAAAGGATATTTTCTCAATACTTGCTAAGTCTTTTTGCAGTTGTACATTATAATTATCTATTAGTACCTCTTTAAACAAATGTTTATTTTTATATTTCAGATTTTGAAAATAAGGAATTGAAATACCTTTACAAATTGATAAAATAATCAAGTAATATGTCCTCAAGTACTAGAAGGTTCATATGCAAAAACTCTTGCTGATTCATTTTGCTACAAATGTGGAAATTTTACACTTCCACATCAATAAGGAAATATAACGGATTTCGTGAAAAGTTTACTTAGTTTATTCTGGCATAAAACTGGGGGATCAAGATAAATCATGGGTTCCACAAAAAAGCTGCACTGCATGCATTGAAAGACTGCAACATTGGACAAAGGGTTTGGAGTCAAAAATACCTTTTGTAGTTCCGATAGTAAGTTTATGATTTCATAAAACTACACAACTTAGTCATTTGTGTACTGTAAATTACCTAAGTATAATTGCAACTTAGGTACAGAAACAACTTTTGATAAAATTCGCTTTTGTTAACACTTCACAATTTTTTTCCATTTCAGGTGTGGTGAAAGCCTACTAACCATGAGACAGATTGCTATTTCTGCTTTGTCAAGACTTCGGGCTTCACTAAGAAAAATAAACATTGTATCGAGTACCCAAATTTCAACACTGCAATACAACCTGTGCCACATTCAAATGAAATTCCCATTCCAAAATTTAAGAGTCTGCCATCTCAGGAATTAGTTGAAGATGTTTCTGAAAATATTGTTATGCACTCTGAGGAGTCACGACACCGAATTCAACCTGTGTAGTTGTAAGTGAAGTGATCAGCAAAGGTTTAACCAGGGCGAGTTGAATGATCTTGTAAGGGATCTAAATTTACCAAAAAAACATGCTTAGCTCAAACACATACATTTCATTTTACAGAAACAGAGAAAAGGAACTTTTTAAATATTTTAGGACAGAGCATAGTTTAGTATATTGCTGCGACATGCCAGGTTTGTTAAAGGAGATGGGGGTTCAGTCTTACAATGCGAGTGATTGGCGTTTGTTTTTAGAGTTCCAAAAGAAGTCTTAAGTGTGTGTTGCTGCATAATGACAATCTATACAGCTCAATACCAATTTGACACTCAACAACATTAAAAGAAAAGTATGAGCATATAGAAACTGTTTTAAAACTTATCAAATATAGGGAGCACAAGTGGATCATATGTGTTGACTTAAAAATGGTAAATTTTCTGCCAGGGCAACAAGCAGGGTATACTAAAGATCCCTGCTTCCTTTGCTGATGGAACAGCAGAGCTAAGGAAGAACATTATTCTAAACAAATCTGGCCAGCATGAACATCACTTACTGTCGGAGAAAAATATGTAATTAATCCACCTTTAGTTAGCAGAGATAAAATCATATTTTCTCCTCTGTATATCAAACTAGGTCTCGTGAAACAATATGTAAAAGCTTTAGATACAAACGGCAAGTGTTTCCAACACATAATTTCAAAATTCACAAGTTTAAGTTATGAAAATATCAAAGCTGGAATTCTCGACAGTCCACAAATAAGAACATTAATTAATGACAGAGCAGTTTTCTTAATGTCATGAATGAACGCAAAAGAAATGCCTGGTTCTCATACGCGGACTTGATAAAAAGCTTTTTAGGAAATTATAGGGCAGATAACTAGGAAGAAGTTGTAAGAAAACTTTTAAGGGACTCCAAAGAGCTAGGTTGCAATACAAGCATAAAAATGCATTTTTCGAATTGTCATCTTGACCAATTTCCAAGTAATTTAGGTGCTGTAAGTGATGAACAAGGGGAGAGATTCTACCAAGATATTAAAATTATGGAGGAACATTATCGAGGATGCTGGGATTGCCACATGATGGCTGATTATTGCTGGTGCTTGAAAAGAGACCTGCCATCAACAACCAAATACTCTAGAAAGTCCTATAAAAGAACATTTTTACCAGAGTGAAAGCTTCATATTTATTTGTTTTGTTTTATTTTAAGTCATTTCTATCATTACAATGTAATTTTACAATAGTTTGAACTTTATGTATTCAGGAAAATTGGAAATAAATGTTAATGCATGACTGCATTTTTAGTCCTAATTTTGAAAAAATTAGAACTAAAAAATTAGTGGGCTGTTTACAAGAATCAGGACAGGATAGAGCCAAACCAAGGTGAAATTTGTTTTCAGCGCACAAAAATTACTTACAATCAAGTGTCAAATACCATTCAATAAAATACATTTTCCCCAGTGTTACACAGGGTATGTAGTTTTCTTTGTTAGTTTAGCTGCATATGTTTGTGACATGGTGTGTAAAGGTCATATGTGTACCATAGGTAAATCTTAATATTGTAACCTTTTATTTAGTGAGATGCAGCAAGTTTCTAATGTGATCTTAAGCTGGTGGTTTGATTGGGACATGTGAGGTGAATGTTAGTTTTTTGCAGAAAAACTTAGTTGTTTTGGAGCCATTGTTTTGTGATAGATGTTTGTATGTTTCTCTTGTTTATACTTATGTTGCTCTATTTATCCACATATGATTGTACTTTTATAAAAGGAGTTTTGGATGTCAGTGTTTCATGCAAGGAGGGGTTGAAGAGTAGGTGGAGAGAATGGCACCTTGTGATACAGCAATGTATAGTGAGTGACTGGTATTTAAAGTTTGCCTGATTGTGAATAACCCTAGTTTGTCTGTTTGAGAGCAAGTTGGTAAACCATTTCATTTAGTTTTGGTGGATATGTGAGTGAGGATTTTTATATAAAGATAGGTCAGGGAACTGGGTCATAATGTATAAATTACTAAGGTAAATAAGTAGCCTATTCTCCTAAGAAAAATTTATATCAAATAAATTTCAAACTTACTTTAACCTTTTGACGGATATCCCATATAAAAACTTGCTCACATGCTGGCACAGCTACATATTTTCCTTCCTGACCATATCTTGAAATAAAACATATACATTTTCCAACTCCAACGATTCCAAACATATGACTCTGAACATACCGAAGATAATGATGAGTTGAACGACCCATTTTGCATTAAGATAAAAATAAAATCTGCAAAAAGATTATTTCTCTTAGGGTCGCCAAACTTTTATATCTTATTTATTTTAATGCATCATACAAAAAAATTAGAATTTTTTTAAAATTGTCTGTAGGAAATGAGATAATCTAAAAATTAATAATAATATAGAATTTCACATATCACCCATCCACCAACTAAGAAAAGGTGCATCTTCACAGCACACCTAAGGAAACCAAGGGAGGGGAGGACTGTATATATATGCCACATTCTAAGAGCAAATATAAAAAAGCAAGATAATCCATGCATCATAGATGATAAGGAACAAAAAGGGGGCAGATCCATAAAGTAGGGTTCTCAGGAATCATCATAGATCAAAGGTGGAAGACAGGTAAGAGTGTGCTGCAGTTTAAAATCATATATGCAAGGAGGAGGACTTTGAAAATGATGAGCCACAGCTTAAATGACAGCTGTTAGCAAATAGGAAAGACAATAATCCCAACATACGAGTGCATGGCATAGAGTGCCATCTCACTCACATAGACAAGAAGGGTCTCTATAGGAGACATGTGCAAGATATGGGTCACTAAATAGAGATCCACATACTAAGTAAATCTCACACCTGTAGTTTAGTTTTAAGTGAACAAGAGTACATTATGCAGAAAGGCACCGAGTGGTGAATCTCAATGACACAAGTAACAGTTAACCTCTAAAAAAATAAAGCAACCTTACATTTACCAATTTCTTCATCAACTTGCAAATTTAAGTTAGATAAATTAGATGGAATGACATCTTCCCAGGGTGCAAAAAAGAAGCGTAGTAGCCATTTCCAGGAATCCAGAAATATGCCCTTCATTTTTATTTTTTTTTAGTCTGGCGACTGCCGCCTACTTGGGCATAAGTCGCCATAATCATGACAGCCTAGGACTAGGCTATTTTAAAACAACAATATGCAAAGAAAAAAATCCCAAACCCCAACAATAATAAAAAAAGGAAAAGGGCAACAAGTAGTAAGCAAGCTCTGGCATTGAGGGGATGTTCACCCCCCCCCCCCCCCCGATGTAGGATCATGTGACCTACAAAGAAAACTACAAAAAAAACAAAAACTAGTTAAATAAAAGTTATTAAGTCCACAAGTCAATGTGCATGAATCTGTCTTGAGTACAAGGGATAAGCAGTAGCAACCCTGCTCATCCCGGTAGTGGGACAGGTAATGTGCGTGAAGATCGCCCAGACTGGGACATTTAACAAGAATGTGCCCAAGAGTCTGGGGGACAATGCAGTCTTCACGAAAGGGCACAGGCGAGCACTTTATCAAATAGCAGTGCGGCCCGCGAGTGTATCCAATTCGGAGATGACAGAAAGCAACGTGAAGCCTTCGCAGCATTGGGGGGGTAGGTCCATGGGAAGTCACGGCACAATGTCATGCAACTTTAAGTTACCCTCAACCATCTCCCATCTTCTTTGCAAAGCAGCCCGTATTCCTACCATGTAGTCAGTGTGAGGAAGAGTGAAATGCTGGTCCGGTCACCCAGTCCTCACAGGCTCTTTGGTGTACTCAATCTCCACAATTCCTACATGTCCAGGAATCCAGCAGAAAATAATCTCAACATCAGCCCGGTTTGCCAAAACCGCAGCATCACAGATATCCCACCTTAAAGCTACTTCCTGAGCATAATTAGGTGCATTCATTATCTTCCTATATACTTTGTTTTCTATTGTTTGTAAATTTTTTATTTCTTCCTCTGTTATATCCACTATTCCTATTCCATATAAAATTGCTGGCAGAGCTACACTTTTCCAAAAGGTTTTGCCTATTATTACCTGAGATCAGCTCTTCTCTATTGTTATGTATGATAGTTTCTTTGCTTTTTCTATCATATTCTTTTTGTGCTCTTTATAAAAATTCCTTGTATCCTCTATTAATACTCCTAAGTATTTTATTCTATTTTTTTATTCCTATTCCCTCATTTGTTCTGGTTTATCTTTCATATTAAAAATAATGGCAACTCTTTTCTCTATTTATCTCCAACCTGTATTCCCTACTTATTTTTATTGCTTCCTTTATTACCTCCTCCACCTCCTCAATCCTTCTTGCCATAAGCAATTCCATCATCCATATAAAAAAGTAATGTTATGTTATCTCTATACCTTTTATTTAACTCTTCCAACCTCTGCATAATCTTGAATATTGCTAACTTAAATAGTATTGTTGACTCCATACACCCCTGTTTTATTCCACTTGTAACTAACTGGTAACATTATTGTATTTTCTTCCCTTGTTTGCATGCTTGTTTTATCTTCATTGTATAATTCTGCTATTGTGTTTATTACTTTTGGGTTTATCCATTAATATTTCCGCTATCTTCTCCCTTTTTATATTATCATATACCTTTGTGTAGTCGATTGAAATTATTATTACTAGAGGTTTCTTTTAATAGAATTTTGAATGCAGTACCTTAGAACTAATAAATTATTTTCAATCCTTCCTCCCTCTGCCTGAGTTTCCTTCCCCATTTAATTTATTCTTAAATGTTCTTCTATATATTCCTTTATTACTGCCATCCATACTTTATAACCGACATTGGCCTTAATTGATTAATTCTGGGCTTTATCACTTTTGCTATTAGTACTGTCCTTGTTTCCTTCCATCTTTCGGGGACCTCTCCCTTATCTATTACCCTCTATAAACTTTTTTTCTAATGTTTTCATTATTATTCCATTACTCTGTACTGTCTTATATAATTTTGGCTTGATTTTGTCCAGTCCTGTTGCTTTTTTTTATCTTGATTTTTCTTAAACATTTAATTATCCTGTCCTTTGTTACTACCTTTTCCTCTATGTACCTAATTCCACCTTTTACCTTAGGTGTTCTCTTGGCTCTATATCCCATCTCCTTATATAGTCTTGATGCTCTAACATAACAGAATTTCATGGATGACAAAAGCCACAAGACCCTATCAAAGGTCATCCGCATCTGTCAAAACCTACCCACAAAATGAATCCATAGGATTGTGTCAGATCATGCATCTACAATATACAATTTAAACCATCCACCCGAATGCATCAAAAACAAAAAGCATCATGATCAAGGCATGTCAAAATCCAAATCACCCATAATATACAAAAATAAAAAATAACTATCCCCAGAAATGAGTCCAGAATAACCCCCACCACCCCAAAAGAAATTAACCCTCCTTACCCATATAATCATTACTCTGCATTTGAAAACATTCAAGTTTGGACTGTCTACTGTCTCAGGTGGCAAACAATTCCAGTAATCTACCACTGTTTGTGAAAGAATATTTCCTAACATCTAACCTGCTCCTCTATTTTTTTAATTTTTAAGTGGTGACCCCTAATCCTATTACTGCCTTCCAACTGAAATAACTTGCTAAAATCCCCAAAAGCTCAATCATATCTCCCTTTACACACCTTTTAAATGAAAACATATTTAGTACCCTCAGCCTATCTTCATATTCAAGGTGTAACAAGGAGTAACAAGGAAAGTAAGTACCCTAGGAGACCTTACGGTCCATTCAGGAAAGGTATTATTTGTGTTGCTCTCCTTTGTACCAACTCTAGCAGGTTGATGTCTGAACTTGGCATTTTTTAAGGTTAAAAGTCATCTGCCACTTCTGAGCCCAAGCTAATAACTTATTTAAGTCACTCTGCACTCTAAAGCCTCAACTTCTTTGACTACTGTAATGACGTGATCTATTATTGAGGTTTACTATAGTCTTGTTGTCGATACTTCAATACTAGGTGACTTCTTAAGATCCAGTAGAAATAACCAGTCAGTCCACACCCGTCACACACTCTATCAAGATAACAATCTACTTAAGAAAAAGCTATAGACAAAATAACTCTAGCCTACCGTTTCTTATCATAGCCTAAATTACATATTACATTATTCTATTTACTAACCCCTACTAATAACTTATTGTGTCAATTACTACTACATCTGATATGCCACATCATCCTCGGTGAGTGTTTTAAATAATAGTTGTTATAACCTAATTGATAACAGATATACTACATTGGCGACGAGGATTGAGGATTTGTTTTGCCTTTTATCAGTGGGTTAAATTGTCCCCTATTCTATTTTCTGTGTATAGATTTTTATTTTTCGTAGGTTATTTTTTGCAATACGTCTCATAGGTTCTATTGATAGTTTTGATGCTGGAGTCGAAGATTTTGAGACCTATATTAGTAGAGTCAAACTTTATTTTCTAGCTAACTCTATCCCAGAGGAGAAGAAGGTACCAGACTTTCTTACATTGACTGGACCTAAGGTTTATGCCTTAGCTAAGGGTCTGTTATCACCAAAGCAGCCAGGGACTTGTAAATATCCTGATATTATTAAAGTTCTGAAGGAACATAACAAACCCAAGGTAATTCTAATATATGAAAGATTTAAGTTTTATTCTAGGAATCAAAAATCTGGTGAAACTATTGCTAATTTTATTGCTGGAATTAAAGCACTAGCTCACACATGTGAGTTTGGTGACCATCTAACATATGTTAAGAGACAGATTTGTGATGGGCCTATCTAATGAGTCTACACAGCACATTTTGCTGGCAGAATCAGACTTAACTTTTAGTAGAGCGGTAGAAATAGCTAGTGCTAGAGAAGCATCTTAATGATGCACAAGCTATGGGACATTGCTACTATAAACAAACTGCATAAACAGAGCCCTACCTTCAAGCATAAGCCTAGTCAGCCTAAAGCTGGGGTAGCAGATGCTACCTTAAAACCTAAGACACCTTGTTCTAGTTGTGGTAAATTACACTGGAAATGGAGGTAGGTGCCCATTCAAGGATGCTACTTGCTTTGCTTGTAATCAGAAGGGGCATATTTAACCTATGTGCAAAAATGTGCAAAGCATAAATTTTGGTCGGACCAAACCAAAATTTAAAGGAAATGATCATGTCCATAAACTGGACAAAGCTAGTCACTGAGGTAGATTCTAGCTATGACTATGTCTTTAATGTTACTCCTACTAAAGGTAATCCTCTTAATGTCACATTATTTCTAAATAATGTATGTATAACTATGGAATTAGATACAGGTGCCGCATGTTCCCTTATTTCTGAGGACACTTTCTTTAATCTATAGCTGATTGAAAGTGACAGACCAGTTCTTCATCCTTCTTCTATAAACCTTAAGACTTATGGTGGTGTTCCCCTCAAAATAGCAAGTGAAATTTCTCTCTGTGCTAGACTTGATTCTACTAGTACTTGTCAAGCAACTATTGTTGTTGTTGAAGGATCAGGCCCATGTCTTTTAGGAAGAGATTTAATTAATTCCCTTCATCTAAATAATCGGAAGCTCTCATATATAAATAGTGTATCATATACTGAAGCTGATCTAGTAAAAGAATTCCCAGATTTATTTTCTCCTGGTCTGGGTTGCCTTAAAGGTAAAACATTCCCTAATGAGATAGATCGAAATATCCCTCCTAAATTCTGTAAAGCCACGACAGTTCCCTATACACTAAGAGCTAAAGTAGAAAGAGAATTGGATAGATTGGTAGAAGAAAGTATAATTTCCCCTATACCGCATTCTCCCTGGGCTGCTCAAGTGGTACCCATATTAAAGGCAAATGGATCAGTCAGGATTGGTAGAGACTATCGGCTTACAGTAAATAGAGCCACTAGGCTGGATACCTACCCCATTCCTAAGATCGAGGATCTGTTTAGCAGTCTCTCAGGTGGTAAGCTATTTACTAAACTAGATATGTCTCAGGCATATGCCCAATTATGCCTTGATGATGCATCGCAACAGTATACAGTGATTAACACACATCATGGGTTATTTAAATATCATATTATGCCTTGATGATGCATCTCAACAGAATACAGTGATTAACACACATCATGGGTTATTTAAATATCATAGGTCGTCTTTTGGAGTTTCCCCCGCACCTGGTATTTTTCAACGAGAAATAGATTTATTAAAGGATCTTACAGGTGTTGTTTGCTACTTGGATGATGTGCTCATATGTGGTTCATCTAAACATGAGCATGATCAGAGAATTAGATCTGTACTAAAGATACTAGAACTGCTGGATTAAAACTTTGTTTGAAGAAGTGTGCTATTGGTGTTCCTACTGTCTTATCTGGGTTATCGTATTGATGCTCAGGGTATTCACCCCACTTCTGACAAAGTTCAAGCTATTGCAGATGCCCCTACTGATATGACTCAGCTAAAGTCATACTTAGGTTTGCTTAACTTTTATAGGAGGATCATTCCTAAGGCAGCTTCTATCCTGGAGCCTCTTAACAGCTTATTAAGAGCTGATGTACCTTGGTGTTGGGGAAAAGCATAAACAACTGCTTTTGTTACTTCCAAACAGCTTCTACTATCTTCTGAAGTGCTAGTGCATTTTGAGCCACAGAAACCTATTGTAGTGGTTGCAGACAGCAGCGCTTATGGAATCAGAGCTGTTCTATATGCCACCTGATAGATGGTATAGAGTGGCTTGTTCACTTTGTTTCTTCTACTCTATCAGCTACAGATACTCTTATCAGCTACAGAATGTAATTATTCTCAGTTGGAAAAGGAAGCTTTGGCAATGGTTTTTGCTCTAAGGAAATTTCATTTCTATTTGTGGGGTCAGCACAAATTTACATTGGTGACAGATCATAAACCTCTTCTTGGTTTATTTTCTTCTTCTAAATGTATCCCTCCTATGACTTCTGGTAGAATACAATGTTGCAGGCTTATAATTTCACTTTTATTCATCGTTCTGGAACCTTATTAGGTACAGCTGATGCTCTAAGCCATTTACCTCTTCCTAGTATTAACATTACTGACAATACTCCAGTTCCAGCTGACTGGATTATGCTGGTGAATTTTCTAGACTTTTTACCAGTCACTAGTGTCGCTGTCAGGGATTGCACACATGCAGATCCTGTTCTTTCTAAAGTACACAAGTTCTGTGAGATTGGGTGGCCAGCCTCAACTATAAGAACATAAGAAAAGAAGGAGACTGCAAAAGACCATTCATGGCCTACACTTGGCAGCTCCTGTTCCAGTCAACACACAAAAGATTTCTTACCAGAGAAAACATTGTCACCCTTTACAGGAGTTCGTCAGATCTAATCTACAATATACATAAAATGCATCCAGAGGATTATGTCCATTCATGCACCTGCAAAATATAATCTCCCCACTCCTTAGAAAAATATATACATATGTACATAAAAAAGAGTCAGTCCCATCTAGCAGCTTCATCCATATATTTATCTAATCTATTCTTAAAACTACCCGGAGAGGAGGCTTCTCTCACATGTCTAGTGAGCCTATTCCATTCATCTACCACACGATTTGTAAACCAATTCCTCCCAATATACTGGGAGGATCCTGGCCTTGCTGCTTATGTTCGGAGGAGGGATGAGTTATCCATTCAGTCAGGTACAGTCTTGTGAGGTAGTAGAGTAGTTATTCCTCCTAAATTAAGGAATGCTCTATTGCATGAACTACATGCTAATCATGTGGGTGCTTCTCGCATGAAAGAATTAGCTAGTTACTTTTGTTGGCCTAATTTGGACAAGGACCTCAAAGAATTATGTAGGTCGTGTCCCCAGTGCTTAGCTCTACATGCATTTCTAATTTGTGAACTAGTCTCCTATGTGGAACCTTATCAAAAGCTTTGCTAAAATCTAAGTAAATTACATCAACATTCTCTCCCTTATCTAATTGTTTAGTAACATATTCCATAAAATTTGTTAAATACGATCTACCTCTTCTAAACCCATGCTGAGCATCATTTATTAACCTACCACTCTGTAGATGGTCAGAAATCCCCTTAACTATCTTCTCAAGAATTTTACAAACTATAAAAGTTAAGCTTACCAGCCTAAAGTTATTCAGGTCCTCTTTACTTCCCTTTTTAAAAATTGGCACTACATTCACTAATTTCCAATCATTAGGTATTTCTCCAAACTCTAGTGATCTAGTATATAACTTTTCAAGAGCTACTGCAATACTATCTACACCTTCTTTGAGTAACCTAGAATGAATGTTGTCTGGGCCAGATGACTTACTTGTATTTAACTCCAATATAAACCCTTTAATTATTTCCATGTTCATATTAACAGTATTCAACACTACTTCCCTTGATCTAGAATTATCATCAATTAATCTATCTTGATTCTCTTGTGTAAATACTGAAGAAAAATGATCATTAAGAACCTCTACTATTTCCTCATCAGATTCTTTCAAAACCCTTGCATATCTAATAGGCACTATTCTATCATAAGAACATAAGAAAAGAAGGAGACTGCAAAAGACCATTCATGGCCTACACTTGGCAGCTCCTGTTCCATTCAACACACAAAAGATTTCTTACCAGAGAAAAGTCATCAACATTGTCACCCTTTACAGGAGTTCGTCAGATCTAATCTACAATATACATAAAATGCATCCAGAGGATTATGTCCATTCATGCAACCGCAAAATATAATCTCCCCACTCCTTAGAAAAATATATACATATGTACATAAAAAAAAAGTCAGTCCCATCTAGCAGCTTCATTCATATATTTATCTAATCTATTCTTAAAACTACCCAGAGAGGAGGCTTCTATCACATGTCTAGTGAGCCTATTCCATTCATCTACCACACGATTTGTAAACCAATTCCTCCCAATCTCCTTCCTAAACCTATACTTATCAAGCTTAAACCCATTGCTACGTGTCCTGTCATGTTCACTAGGTATAAGAACCTTACCCAGATCCCCTTTATTATATCCTTTTACCCATTTGAAGACTTCAATCAATTTCCCTCTGACTCTTCTCCTTTCCAATGTATGTAGATTTAGTTTTCTGAGCCTTTCACCATAACGTAAGTTCCTTAGCCCACCAATCATCTTTGTCATCCTTCTCTGCACAGACTCAAGCAAATCAATATCCTTACTATAATATGGTGACCAAAATTGTACTGCATAGTCTAGATGAGGCCTAACTAGTGCCAGATACAGTTGATGATGAAAACTATGATATTTTATACTTGGACTTTAGTAAGGCTTTTGATCAGGTGCCATTGCTACGTGTCCTGTCATGTTCACTAGGTATAAGAACCTTACCCAGATCCCCTTTATTATATCCTTTTACCCATTTGAAGACTTCAATCAATTCCCCTCTGACTCTTCTCCTTTCCAATGTATGTAGATTTAGTTTTCTGAGCCTTTCACCATAACGTAAGTTCCTTAGCCCACCAATCATCTTTGTCATCCTTCTCTGCACAGACTCAAGCAAATCAATATCCTTACTATAATATGGTGACCAAAATTGTACTGCATAGTCTAGATGAGGCCTAACTAGTGCCAGATACAGTTGATGATGAAAACTATGATATTTTATACTTGGACTTTAGTAAGGCTTTTGATCAGGTGCCACACTTACGACTTCTGAGCAAAGTTAAAGCACACAGGATCGATGGCAGTATATTTAGGTGGATTCAGTCATGGCTTGGTGACAGACAGCAAAGAGTTAGTATAGATGGAGTTAAATCTGAGTGGGGGGGTGTTAGCAGTGGAGTTCCGCAAGGATCTGTTTTGGGTCCCTTGCTATTCTTAATTTATATTAATGATCTTGACATAGGTATAAGTAGTGACCTGAGTAAATTTGCTGATGATACTAAGCTAGGTAGGGCCATTAGGGCTGATTCTGATGCTGTTGTAATGCAGGAGGAATTGACCATTCTGTCCAATTGGGCCGAGAAATGGCAAATGAAGTTTACATAGACAAATGTAGTGTACTTAGTATAGGTAGAAATAATCCATTGAATAGTTATAAATTAAATGGGAGAATTTTAGGGAGGACTGATTGTGAGAGGGACTTGGGTATTTTGGTAAGTTCAGACCTTTGTCCTAGAAAGCAATGCCTAAATGCTAAGAATAAAGCTAATAGAATATTGGGATTCATTAGGAGGAGTGTAAGCAATAAGAGTGCTGAAGTCATTCTAAAACTGTATCTGGCGCTAGTTAGGCCTCATCTAGACTATGCAGTACAATTTTGGTCACCATATTATAGGAAGGATATTGATATGCTTGAGTCTGTGCAGAGAAGGATGACAAAGATGATTGGTGGGCTAAGGAACTTACCATATGGTGAAAGGCTCAGAAAACTAAATCTACATACATTGGAAAGGAGAAGAGTCAGAGGGAAATTGATTGAAGTCTTCAAATGGGTAAAAGAATATAATAAAGGGGATCTGGGTAAGGTTCTTATACTTAGTGAACATGACAGAACACGTAGCAATGGGTTTAAGCTTGATAAGTATAGGTTTAGGAAGGAGATTGGGAGGAATTGGTTTACAAATCGTGTGGTAGATGAATGGAATAGGCTCACTAGACATGTGATAGAAGCCTCCTCTCTGGGTAGTTTTAAGAATAGATTAGATAAATATATGAATGAAGCTGCTAGATGGGACTGACTTTTTTTTTATGTACATATGTATATATTTTTCTAAGGAGTGGGGAGATTATATTTTGCGGTTGCATGAATGGACATAATCCTCTGGATGCATTTTATGTATATTGTAGATTAGATCTGACGAACTCCTGTAAAGGGTGACAATGTTGATGACTTTTCTCTGGTAAGAAATCTTTTGTGTGTTGAATGGAACAGGAGCTGCCAAGTGTAGGCCATGAATGGTCTTTTGCAGTCTCCTTCTTTTCTTATGTTCTTATGTTCATTATACACACATGCTTACTTCTACATGCCCGTTCAATCTCCTGCCACAGACGATTTGAAGCTTCCTTACTAAGATTTGGTGGTCTGTATAATAATCCTATGACAAGCTTGTTTTTACCTTCCTTTACATTTAGCCATAATGACTCTGTGTTATCATCTAAATTAATTGTACTGTTTACACAACACTGGAGATTATCTTTAATATAAATAATAACCCCTCCTCCTCTCTTCCTATTCCTATCTGTATGGAACATGTTAAAGCCCTCAATCTCAACCTCAGGTTTAAAGTGATTACCTGCCAAATCAAGCCATGACTCTGTTATCGCAATTATATCAAAATTCTCTTCACTTGCTAACGCTCTTAAGAGATCTATCTTATTCCTTATACTCTGACCATTTGTGTGGTATATTTTTTAAGGTTTTTTTTATTATTACCCTCTCCCCTAGCTATTCCTCTATCTCTGCATCCCTTCCATTTCCTACACCTGCCCTCTATTCCTGTTATTCCCTTACCTCTAACAGCTTCTAGTTTCCCACCCGTAAGGACCTAATCACACTATCCAGCTCCCCCCATAGAACCTCAACACCTGCCCGACTAAGATGGAGCCCATCCATCGCATACAACCTCCTATTCCCGTAAAACCCTCCCCAGACATCTACAAACACCAATCCTAACTCCTCACACAGTCCTTTCACAAATTCATTCAAACCAATTGCACGCGACAACCATTCTACCCCCACATCCAATCTCGGAAGCACACCAGAAACAACACCTTTTACCCTGCTTTTACTCATCCTTTCAACTAACCTTTTATAACATAACATAACATAATTTCACGGATGACAAAAGCCACAAGGGCCTATCAAAGGTCATCCGCATCCGTCAAATCTCACCCACATAATACATCCATAGGATTTTGTCAGATCATGCATCTACAATATACAATTAAACAATATATAGGAATGTCCAACCATGCATCTACAATATATAATTTAAAGCCTCCATAGGAGTCTGTCAAAAAAAAACATCAAAGTCCCCCCAAATATACAATAAAAAGAAACTGCATCCACAGGAATGAGTCAAGAAACATATCCACATACCAAAAGTAAGAAATTAACCCTCCATCCCCATATAATCATCCAATCTGCGCTTGAAAACATTCAAGTTTGGGCTGTCTACAGTCTCAGGTGGCAAACCATTCCAATAATCCACCACTCTGTTAGTGAAAAATATTTTCTAACATCCAGTCTGCACCTCTGTTTTTTTAATCTTTAAGTGGTGGCCTCTAGTTCTATTACTACCTTCTAACTCAAGTAACTTGCTGAAATCTAATTTATCCATCCCAGAAAGGATTTTAAAAAGCTCAATCATATCTCCCCTCACACACCTTTTTGCAAATGAAAACATATTTAATACCCTCAGTCTATCTTCATATTCAAGGTGCTTCAGGAATGGTATTATTTTTGTTGCCCTCCTTTGTACTGACTCTAATAAGTTTATATCATGTCTAAAATGTGGTGACCATGCCTGTATACAGTACTCTAAATGTGGCCTGACATAAGAGTTGTATAGTTTAAGGATGACCTCCTTACTCTTGTAGCTAACATTTCTTTTAATGTAACCTAGCACCCTATTTGCTCTCTTTTTTGCCTCAATACACTGCTTTGAAAATTTCAGTGACCTATCTACTACTACTCCTAAGTCCTTCTCATCTTCAACTGAATTAAGCCAATACCCATCCATCTCATAGCTAAATTCACTATTATCTCTCCCCATGTTAATAACTTTGCATTTATTAAGGTTAAAAGTCATCTGCCACTTCTGAGCCCAAGCTAACAACTTATTTAAGTCACCCTGCACTTTAAAGCTACCCTCAACCTCTTTGACTACAGCTGCCAATTTAGTGTCATCAGCAAAAATTGACACTTTGCTCACGTAACTCACATGTACCCACCTTCTTTACATCATTCACTCCCACATGCGTAATCACAACTGCATCCCTCTCACATCCAGAAACCAGCCTATCATACCTCTCACAAACATCACTTCCACCAGCACCCGGCAGACAAACTCTCCTTGCCTTCCACTTGCTATCACTCAACTTCCTATCAAAATACCTAATCTGAGAGTCACCCATCACTAGCATCTCAGTCATTCTTGTATTCTGTCTTGGCCTAACATTACCCTCCCTCCTGCTCTCAGTCACACTACCACCCATCCTGCTTTCATCCACAATCACACCAGGCAGATCACTTTCACACTCTTCCTCTCTCAGGACATTGAATCTGTTAGTCAACCTAACAGGTTCTATGTCCCTCTCATTCACACACCTAACCTGTCCTAACTTATCTATCCTATCCATTTTCACCCACCATTCATCATCACTCACAACTTCCCAGTCCTAGCCCTATCTTCCACCCTCTTAGCACTAATCTCACCCTTCAATCGCACACTTGCATCTCTTCTCACCTCAAACACCAAATCATTCAACCTCTTACATTCCCCACTCAACCTCCTAACCTCCCCTTCCAGAAAACACACAGGCATTCAGTTACATTCACTCTCCTTTCAACTCCACATGCATCACACACCACATACACACTACTTTCAAACAGCATGCTCTCACCATCTATACAAACAGCCATACTCTCAGAAATTTACTAAGGAAAAAGTTGACACTCACCAAAAAAATTTCTTGCTCAGGATTGCTGCCAGTTATCTTCCCCAAAAGTATTAATCACTAATGTATTTATTACACAGTGATTGATGTATTAAATAAATACAAGAAAAACTACACACCCAAATCAGTATTATATCCCTGTTATCACTGTTAGATTTGTGATTAATTTTATAATAGATAAAGAATTTTCTTGGATCTTTATTATTATTTTGAGCTAAATTAAGGTAAACACTACAATGGGAAGCACAAATGATGAGACATAAACTATTTTGTCTATGATCCAATATGTTTCACCTTTTTGGAGTAAATTCAAGGGGACTGCTCGTGGGAGAGATATCACTGCAGGAGGACCCCGCTATGATGATCCTGAGTTTCAATCAATTGAGAGGGGTCGGGGGACACAACCCCCCAGTATATAATCATAATTGTATATAGAATAATGTTCTAACATTTTTTTTTAACCAAATCATTTTTGCGACTTTAATCGTTTTGCGAATTCTAATTGGAGTGGGGGAGTGGGTCTGATGTCAGAAATGAATGAAAGTGAATTTTTATTTTGTTTTTCACTTAATATCTTTTTATTATTGTCATTTATAGTCATTTTTATTTGTCAATATATTTTTTCCCATTTTACTCTTTTTATAAACCTTTTTATACACTTAAATATACTTAGCTTGATTGTTTAAAGGAACTAGTTTTTGTGGAGCCTTTTGGGTGGAGGAAAGACAACTTTTAGGCGCCAAAGTCAGTTTAAATATGGCTTCCGTATGTGCAATTTGCCCTTTGTCTATTGTTGAACTTTGTGCTTTATTTTCAGATTGAGAAAAATTGTTAAGCTTTTTGTATGATCATAATTTGCTTAAGGTAAAAATTGATTGCGAAGTTTGTGGCCAGGCATTAGAGATTAAAGATAATTTTGAATTTAGATGCACAAAACTAAACATGACTCAAGTGATCGCCATTATTTTAAAAAATCTGCATTGAATGGTACCTTTTTCTCAAAGTCCTGGCTCTCTGTAGAAACTATTCTGCAAATTATAAACTGATTTCTAGTCAACCAATTCACATTAGAAGTTCTGTCCCATAAAATCAAGGTTTCACCAAAAACTTTGATTGATTGGTTTAATTTCTGCAGAGGGGTCGCTATTCACTATTTTGAACAAAATAGGCATATCTCGAAATGCCATTTTCTGCAAAAGATTCCCTTTTACCAAAACGGGAATTAAAGAAAGATTCCACGCTATCCTCATCACTATTGAAGAAGTATACCCACTGCAATAAAGTAAGTAAACAGCATTTTTCATTTGGTTATTTTCAGGTATTTTTGTACAAAAATGGCACCAGGTATATTTGAACTATGACTCAAACGCGCATGAATACTCATGCACGGGTGAACGAAATATAAACTCACAAAAATACACTTTTTCAGGTGTGCTGCTGATCATCATGTTTACCTAAATTAATTTCTACCGCCCTTTTGCTCTTCTTAATAATCTTATTTAGCTCATTTCTGGTCAACCTATAATGACTTAAATTCTCAAATGTACTTTCTCTCTGTAATCTCTCGTATGCCCTTTTCTTCTCAGAAATTTTCCTAGCCATCTCCTGATTCCACCACAAGATCTTCCTACATTTCTTCCTAATAGCCTTCATTGGAATACACTGCTCCTGGACATGTTTAATATAGCCTTAAAAGTGTCCCATATCTCATAAGTATTCTTCCCCCTGAATTCTATATCCCACCTAATCTGATTTAGCAAGTTTTTTAATTTATCATAATCTCCCCTATAAAAATTTCAAGTTTTTGAGTTTGTTGACGTTCTACCTTTCACTATTCCCAAAGTTAAAATGAACCATCTGATGATCACTATTTCTCAATGCTTCCCAACAGTCAATTCCTGAACCAAGTGATCATCATTTGAAAGAACTAGATCTAAGATATTGGCATCCCTTGTTGGCTTATTAACAAATTGAGTCAAAAGATTATCCTCAAAGCATTCTATAAACTTACAACTTGCTCTATCCCTTCCTATCATATTTTCCCAGTCCACAGAATTTAAATTAAAGTCACCAAGAATAACTGTATCTACTTAAAATTCTTTCCTTATTTCCCTGATCATTAATTAGCTCATCAATACATTCAGTCTGTCCGGGTGGTCTTTAAAAGGCTCCCAAGATATTATCCTATTTTTACTGACCCTAATATCTATCCACAGTGACTCAACTTCTTCTTGTTTTATAGAATTATTTGAAGAAATGCTATTTCTGATATAAATAGTCAACCCACCACCTGTCCTATCTCTCCTTTGACTAATGTACATATCATAACCCTGTAGTTCAAATTCACTCACATTGCCATTAAATTTATTTTCATAAACCCATGATTTTTGTACACATATTATATCTATATCTTCATCAATAATATAACTAAATAACTCATCTTTGTTATTTCTAACACTACGAGCATTGGTATAAAGACAACTCAGCCCTCCTATCCTTGAAGCACCTCTTTTAGAATGTATACCTTCCACTCTATCTCCTCTGCATCTCTTTCCTTGGTAAACATGTAGATTAGCGGTGCGAATGATGGGACGTAAACTATTTCATCCGTGTTCCAATATGTTTCACATATTGGAACGATGATCCTGAGTTTCAATCAATTGGGGGGAGTCTAGGGGGAATAGCCCCCCCCATATATAATCATAATTGTTTATAGAATAATGTTCTAACATTTACAGAAGTCAATGATTTAACCAAATCATTTCTGCGACTTTAATCGATTTGCAAATTATAATGGGAGTGGGGGAGTGGGTCTGATGTCAGAAATGAATGAAATTGAATTTTTATTTTGTTTTTCACTTAATATCTTTTTATTATCTTCATTTGGAGTCATTTTTATTTGTCAATATATTATTTCCCATTTTACTATTTTATTACCTTTTTAATATATTTAAATATACTTAGCTAGATCATTTAAAGAACTAGTTTTTGTGGAGCCTTTTGGGTGGAGAAAAGACGATTTTGAGACAGTAAATTCAGCTTGAATATGGCTTTTGTATATGCAATTTGCCCTTGTCTAGTCTAACTTTGTGCTTTATTTTCATATTGAGATAAATTGTTAACCTTTTTGGATGATCATAATTTACTTAAGATTAAAATCAATTGCGAAGTTTGTAGCTAGGCATGAGAGATTAATGATAATTTTGACTTAGATGTTCTAAAACTAAAGTGACTCAAGTGATCGCCATTATTTTACTAAACTACCATTTTCTGCAAAAGATTCCCCTTTACCAAAATTGGAATTAAAGAAAGATTCCATGCTTTCCTCATCGCTATTTCAGAAGTATACCTACCATAATAAAGTAAGTAAACAGCATTTTTCGTTTGGTTATTTTGGGGCATTTTGTGTATAAAAAATGGCGCCAGGTATATTTGAACAAGGACTCAAACACACATGAATATTCATGCATGGGTGAATGAAATATAAACACATAAAAATCCACTTTTTCAGGCGCGCCGCCAATCTACATGTTTACCCTTTCTTCTTCCTGCCCCACCCTATACCCTTATATTTCCCTGACCACTATCAGTAACGTCCCTCCACGGTAAATATGTAGATTAGCGGCTCGGCCCCAAAAGTGGATTTTTGTATGTTTATATTTAATTCACCCCTGCCTGAATATTCATGCACGTTTGAGTCCTATTCAAAATATAGCCAACACCTTTTGGGGGGGTAAAAGAGGTGCCTAAAACTAAACAAACAAAAAACGCTATTTACTTATGCCATTTTTTTGTTAAATCATTCATTTCTGTAAACATTATTCTCTAAATAATAAGGATTACATACTGGAGGGCACAGCCCCCCAGACCCCACCAAGTGACTTTTGTTTACTTCGGGGCCATCTTGATTAGCAGTTTTTAAACTTGCGCGCACAAATTGGGGTCAAATTCTTGTTGTTTGTAAGTTTTTGTTTCTATTATTGTTCTTGTTTAAGTATGGCTGACTGTTTGGATGTAGAGAGTATGCCTTTTGAAAGTAGTGTGTATGTAGTGTGCGATGTCTGTGGTGTAGAGAGGAGAGTGAATGTGTCTGAGTGCCGTGTATGTGCTTTGACTGAGGAGGTGAGTCGATTACGTGCAGAATGCTTGAGACTGAACGATTTAGTGTCTGAAGTGAGAAGAGATGCAAGTGTACGTTTGAAGAGTCAGATTGGGACCAGGAGGGAGGAAGTTAGGCCTAGAACAGGGACTGGAGAGAAAGCAGTAAGTGAAGTAAGTGATGATGAGTGGTGGGTGAAAGTGAACAGAATAGATAAGTTAGGACAGGTTAGGTGTGTGAATGAGAGGGACATGGAACCTGTTAGGCTAACTAACAGATTTGATGCCCTGAGAGAGGAAGAATTTGAAAGAGATTTGTCTGGTGTGGCCGTGCCTGAAAGTAGAATAGGAGGTCGAGTGAGTGAGAGCAGGAGGGAGGGTAATACTAGGCCTAGAGAGAATAGGAGAATGACTGAGGTGATTGTGATGGGTGACTCTCAGATTAGGTATTTAGATAGGAAGTTGAATGAAAGTAAATGGAAGGGAGTGAGAGTTTGTCTGCCGGGTGCTGGTGTAAATGATGTGTGTGAGAGGTATGATAGGTTGGTGTCTGGGTGTGAGAGACAAGCAGTTGTGATTACACATGTCGGAGTAAACGATGTAAAGAAGGTGGGTACTTGTGAGTTACGACAGCGGTATAAAAGGCTGATTGAAAGGATGTGTGAAAGTAGAGTAAAAGGCGTTGTTTCAGGTGTGCTTCCCAGAATGGATGTGGGGATGGAATGGTTGTCTCGTGCAATGGGGTTGAATGAATATGTGAAAGGTTTGTGCGAGGAGTCAGGATTGGTATTTGTAGATGTTTGGAGTGGGTTTTATTGGAATAAGGGTTTGTATGCGATGGATGGACTCCATCTGAGCCGAGATGGGGTTGAGGTTTTGTGGCGGGAATTAGATAGTGTTATTAGGTCTTTAGAGGCGGGAAACTAGGTTTTGATAGTGGTCAGGGAAATTTAATGGCTCAAAGTGAGGCAGGGAAAGGAAGCAAACACAGATTTGTAGAAGGTAGGCAGGCTAATGGAAGTGCTTTAGGGTTAAACTACTTGAGTAGTGATAGTGGTCAGGGAAATACAAGAGTACAGGGTCGGGGAAAGAGAGAAAGGAGATGCAGAGGAGATAGGCCCTCAGGTGCTTCAGGGATAGGTGGGCTGAGTTGTCTTTACACAAATGCTCGTAGTCTTAGAAATAAGAGGGATGAATTATTTAGTTATATCATTCATGAAGATATAGATATAATATGTATAGTTGAATCATGGGTTAATGAAAATATATTTAATGATAATGTCAGTGAATTTGAACTAGAGGGTTATACTATGTACATTAGTCAAAGGAGAGATAGGACTGGTGGTGGGTTGATTATTTATATCAGAAATAGCATTTCTTCAAATCTAAATAACTCTATAAAGCAAGGAGAAGGTGAATCATTATGGATAGATATTAAGGTTGGTAAAAATAGGAAAATACACTTGGGAGCTTTTTATAGACCACCAGGACAGACTGATTGTATCGATGAGTTAATGATTAGGGAAATAAGTAAAGGATGCAAAGAAGATACAGTTATTCTTGGTGACTTTAATTTAACTTCTGTAGACTGGGAAAATATGATAGGAAGAGATAGAGCAAGTTGTAAGTTTATGGAGTGTTTTGAGGATAACTTTTTGATCCAATTTGTTAATAAGCCAACAAGGGGTGCCAATATATTAGATCTAATTCTTTCAAATGATGATCACTTAGTTCAAGGATTGAGTGTAGGGGAATCATTGGGAAACAGTGATCATCAGATGGTTCGGTTTAATTTGCAAATAGTTAAGGGTAGAACAACGACAAACTCCACGAAAATTCCAAATTTTTATAGGGGAGATTACGATAAATTACGCAGCATGCTAAATCAGATTAGGTGGGATATAGAATTCCATGGAAAGAATACTTATGAGATGTGGGATATTTTTAAGACTATATTAAACATGGTTCAGGAACAGTGTATTCCGATGAAGTCTATTAGGAAGAAATGTAGGAAACCATTATGGTGGAACCAAGAAATAGCTAATAAAGTTTCAGAGAAAAAAAGGGCATACCAGAGATTACAAAGTGAGAGTAGTTTAGATAATTTAAACCATTATAGGTCAACCAGAAATGAACTAAATAAGATTATTAAGAAGACCAAAAGGACAGCAGAAATTAATTTAGCTAAAAATAATAATAAAGATCCTAAAAAATTCTTTAGCTATTATAGAATCAATAATCAATCTAACAGTGATAAAATAGGGCCTATTAAATATGAAGGGGTTTTGAAAGAATCTGATGAGGAAATAGTAGAGGTCCTTAATGATCATTTTGCTTCAGTATTCACAGAAGAGAAACCAGTTAGATTAATTGATGATAATTCTAGGTCAAGGGAAGTAGTGATAAATTCTATTAATATAGACAGAGAAGAAATTAAAGGGCTTATAATTCAGTTAAATACTAGTAAGGCATCTGGCCCTGACAACATTCATTCTAGGATTCTCAAAGAAGGTGTAGAAAGTATTGCAGTAGCTCTCGAGAAGATATTTATTAGATCACTAGAGTCTGGAGAAATACCAAATGATTGGAAATTGGCAAATGTAGTGCCAATTTTTAAAAAGGGAAGCAAAGAGGACCCAAATAACTTTAGACCAGTAAGCTTAACTTCTATAGTCTGTAAAATTCTTGAGAAGATGGTTAAGAAGGGAATTTCTGATCATCTAGAGAGTAGCAGGTTAATTAATGATGCTCAGCATGGTTTTAGAAAAGATAGATCGTGTTTAACTAATTTACTGGATTTTATGGATTATGTAACTAAAGAATTAGATAGGGGTGAGAAAGTTGATGTGATCTACTTAGATTTCAGCAAAGCTTTTGATAAGGTTCCACATAGAAGACTAGTTCATAAATTAAAGCTGCATGGGATATGTGGGAACGTTTTAAATTGGATAACTGAATGGCTGAAAAATAGGAAACAGAGAGTTGTACTGAATGGAGTGAGGTCAGAGTGGAGGAATGTTATTAGTGGCGTACCTCAGGGATCAGTTTTAGGCCCTTTATTATTTATAATCTATGTAAATGATCTTGGGCAAGGTGTAAATAGTAAAGTGTCAATTTTTGCTGATGACACTAAATTGGCAGCTGTAGTCAAAGAGGTTGAGGGTAGCTTTAAAGTGCAGGGTGACTTAGATAAGCTGTTAGCTTGGGCTCAGAAGTGGCAGATGACTTTTAACCTTAATAAATGCAAAGTTATTAACATGGGGAGAGATAATAGGGAATTTAGCTATGAGATGGATGGATATTGGCTTAATTCAGTTGAAGATGAGAAAGACTTAGGAGTGGTAGTAGATAGGTCACTGAAATTTTCAAAGCAGTGTATTGAGGCAAAAAATAGAGCAAATAGGGTGCTAGGTTACATTAAAAGAAATGTTAGCTACAAGAGTAAGGAGGTCATCCTTAAACTATACAACTCTTATGTCAGGCCACATTTAGAGTACTGTATACAGGCATGGTCACCACATTTTAGACATGATATAAACTTATTAGAGTCAGTACAAAGGAGGGCAACAAAAATAATACCATCCCTGAAGCACCTTGAATATGAAGATAGACTGAGGGTATTAAATATGTTTTCATTTGAAAGAAGGTGTGTGAGGGGAGATATGATTGAGCTTTTTAAAATCTTTTCTGGGATGGATAAATTAGATTTCAGCAAGTTATTTGAGTTAGAAGGTAGTAATAGAACTAGAGGCCACCACTTAAAGATTAAAAAACAGAGGTGCAGACTGGATGTTAGAAAATATTTTTTCACTAACAGAGTGGTGGATTATTGGAATAGTTTGCCACCTGAGACTGTAGACAGCCCAAACTTGAATGTTTTCAAGCGCAGATTGGATGATTATATGGGGATGGAGGGTTAATTTCTTACTTTTTAGTATGTGGATATGTTTCTTGACTCATTCCTGTGGATGCAGTTTCTTTTTATTGTATATTTTGGGGGATTTTGATTTTGTTTTTGACAGACTCCTATGGAGGCTTTAAATTATATATTGTAGATGCATGGTTGGACATTCCTATGGATTGTTAAATTGTATATTGTAGCTGCATGACCTGACAAAATCCTATGGATGCATTATATGGGTGGGATTTGATGGATACGGATGACCTTTGATAGGCCCTTGTGGCTTTTGTCATCCGTTAAATTATGTTATGTTATGTTATTGAAACTCAGGATCATCGTATGGTGGCCCCCATTTCCCATTGTGTTTACCCCCACACAAGCCGTCCCCTTAAATTTACCCCCAAAATTGAAACATTTTGGAACACGGACGAAATAGTGCATCCCATCATTTGAGCCAACAATCTACATATTTACCTTAACATAATCCAGTAAATCCAGCATCATTTATTATCAGACTCTCTACACTTTCAGTACTGCTCATTCCTTCTCCTCTCATGAATCTGTACCATTCACGGTCACCTTGCAACCCTTTTTCTTTTAGGGCCTGGATCAATTTAGTAATCACAAAATTGAACAAAGAGATAAAATACAGAGATAAAAACGGAATAGACAATATAATGGAAAAGTAAAAATAAAAAACTGAGAATGGAAAATACTAATCATTATAGAGAAACATGCAGGACCCTAATTTAATACATATATGTTTTTTTTTGGTTCATGTTGTTATGGATATTGAGGTAGAGTGAGTGAGGTCACAATTCTCTATCGAATAAGGTTGATTCAAGGAACTTTTTCGAAAAATGTGCCAATGACTATACGCAGTTTTACAATGATAGTTTAATACTAGCTACCAAAAAAACTACTAAAAATGGCAAATTTCAATAATTATAGAAACAATTAGATCATATTTGTTCTCTCTAAAGATTGTATTTAATTTATACTAACATTTTTTATTTGTGTTCAATGTTTTTTAGGAGTGTGTTACAAATATATCATTTCATTGCGACAATTTATTTAATTGATATATATATATATATATATATATATATATATATATATATATATATATATATATATATATATATATATATATATATATATATATATATATATATATATATATATATATATAATATATAGGTAATACTTCAGTTTAGTGGCGCACGATAGGGGGCGCTGTTTCTGGGCTACACTTATGGGTTACAATCTAGGCCTTATGACATTAGACAGTAGCTTCAAAGGGGGCCAATCACGGCGTAGTATTTGTTTTGTTTTTTCCTTTCTTCTTTATTATTTAGTAAATGCCTGCACTTCTACTTAATTATATTATTTAGTAATGCATTGATTTTTGTATGATCACTAATGTATTAAACTTTGTATGTTTCATTTAACTATTTTTGTGAAACTAAACCATTAATTTCACAACCCTTAATTCAACCTTATTTCAAACATTGGCAACCCTGAAACCGAGCAGTTCAAAGAGCGCGATAGCTATGAATAAGGTTTGTTCGACTTCAATACCACTTGTGTTAATTTCTCGGTCAATTTAATATATTTTCTATAAATCGTGGTCTCATTTAAAAGCAACGCGGCTCAATTATAATAGTGAGAGGTGGAGATAGGGTAAACCTGAAGATCTGCGTCACGCGCTCGCCTCCGCTGTTCCCCGGTCCTGGCCGCATAATATTTCGTCCATGTTCCAATATGTTTTACCTTTTTTTGACTAATTTTGAGTTACAGCTCGTGAATAAAATCGCCCTGCGATGACCCTGAGATTTCAATCAAGTGGGGGGTGGGTCTGGGGGGCGCAGCCCCGCAGTATATAATCGTAATTGTTTATAGAGTAATGTTCTCACGTTTTTTTTGTGTTTTTTAACAAATCGTTTCTGCGCGTCTGCACGAAACATAAAAGAAACTTGCTCCCGATAGATTTCGGCTGAAATCTATTTCCAAAGTAACTAAAAAAAAAAAAAATTGGCGTCAATAGCCTAAATTAGGCGGCGTTATCGTCTTTGTTATTTTGATAAACGTGCTATCGGCTCTGCACGTTTGTCGAAATAATAAAGACGATAGTGTCGTAACTTTAGGCTATTGACGCCCAAAAAATTAACATTTGTAGTTAATTTCGAAATCGGGGGCTTCGCCTTTTCCCGTCTGACGTCATAAAGCCCAAATTGTAGCCTAAATTTGTAGCCCAGAAATAGCGCCCCCTATCGTGCGCCCCTAAACTGAAGTATTACCTATATTTGTGAGGCACAAATTTATTCAATCTCTGCCATTAAACATCGTGCTCATCATCGCCACCCAGAAGGAGTTAACCTTTGCCTAGCTAGGAAAACTTGCATAGGAACTGGTGCCTTATATATATATATATATATATATATATATATATATATATATATATATATATATATATATATATATATATATATATATATATATATATATATATTCAGTTATTTTTGAAAACATATTATTTCATTAAATTCCGAGAAATTCATTTAGTCAATCTGTCGGGATCCGAATTTTTCTTCCAATTTCCCCCTTCCGCCAACTAGTCTATCCGATTATTGTAACTCAGCCGACAAATGGATAACAAAACGAACATTTGGAGTCAGATTAACTTCTACAAGACCACCATCTTTGCCTCGCTTACCAATAAATTGGATCATCTCGTTTACGTATAAACAGGTCACACCTTTACCCTCTAAAACTGGTGACCCCCTTGCCCGAGCAAAAGGAAACCAAAAATATGGACGTCCCGGACCAGCAACAAACAGACCGAGGAAAATTGGAAGTCACAAGCGCCAAAACAATCAAGCCACCCTTCCTTAACGGGACAGCATTATCAAGTTGGTTTAAAATAGTAGAGGCCAAATTTCATATATCAAGGATAAATAAGGAGGAAACAAAGTTTTTTTCACGTCCTGCCTGCAGTGCCTCCCGAGACTCTCCACCGACTTCTAGCTACAGTTTTATCTACCCAGGACTACCAACATCTAAAAGCCGGAGTAATTGGGTTGTTCGAGAGGACCAAACCGGAGCTATTCGAGAAGCTCATTGCCTCTTCCACGCTCGCTGGTCTACCTTCAATCAACAAGGAGGAACTTCGAAGAACAGCTCTACAGGTAAGAGTTGTGGAAGAACTCGTGAGGCACAAATTCATTCAATCTCTGCCATCAAACATCGTGCCCATCATCGCCACCCAGAAGGAGTTAACCTTTGCCTAGCTAGGAAAACTTGCATAGGAACTGGTGCCTTTTTATATGTCACAGTGTCTTAGCCTAAATAATAATAATGAGACAAGTAATAATACTGTCACGTCTTTTCCTGATATAAGGTCTCTCAATGTAAATGACAAGTGTGTTAATCAAATAAATAATATGCAATATACGAAAAGTGCGTGTTCAGTGCCTATGAGTGTGTACTAGGGTGGTCCCCAAATTTTTTTTAGTTTTTATCCCCGCATGCCTGATTGTATTACCACATTGAACAGTATGGCACATACTCAATTTCATCAAAATCGAACAATATTTACTGGTCGCTATATGGATCTTAACTTATTAGTCTGCTGGTAAATTAATTTGGGGGATAGAAATGAACAGTCTTTGCAAATACTAGTTTATTTGAAACAGATCTTGGTGTTGAAAGACATTTAAAAAAAAAATATTTATTCTAAAGTGAAAATAAAATAGATAAATGGCAAATGCTTTCTTTTTTACATAAATTATAACTAAAATTGCTGATTAAACATTGATCCTTTTGAGCATGAGGGAAATTTTTTGTGATGTTTTGCGAACAAGTCTGAGAAGCAATTGTTTCTGTTCTTCATCTTTTGTTAGAGATGCATTATACGATTTGATACGTGCAATACCTATTTCTGCTGGATCGTTAACAACCATTAAGTTAATCGCTCGACGTTAAAATTCTTGAAAGCACACATTCTCTTCCCAAGAACTTGGGTTAGTCTTCAGGAATGTATCCTCTGCAAACTTGTATCCATCTTTCATTAAGAGACTGAATATTAGCTTAGTTTTTTGATTTACCAGTTCATGCAAGTCCAAATCATCGATGTTTTTTGTAAGATTCAATCGGCGAACAACTTTGGTGTTTTCATTACGTTGGAGATTAGAGACCATCTTCTGTTTAGTCTCAGCATTAATTCTATGATCGAAAAATGTAAGAACAAGATGTTCTACAAGATACCATAGGTGTCTGTGAAGGGTTGTGGTTGCTTCTTTAGATATTGTCTGATTTAGGTACTTTTGCAAAGTTTTAAGAAGCAGAATGTCATTTAAAGGAGCATTAATTCCCAAATGGGCTTCATTCCAAAAACGCGAGTAGACCAAAGCAATAAAAAGAGAGCACTCTGTAATATTGGCCTTTTCATGTTCCGTTAGTTTCAGTTGATGCATAAACAAGTATATTTTCAGGACATATATAGCCTTAGCAATCCAGCGTGCATGATGGGTCGCTCCTATAGCTCTTAATGTAAATTCTGTCTTAACAATGATCCCAAGAAAGATGAGACTGAGTCGCAGCAATTCTTCATAACCGTGACGCAACTGACGAGATTTCAAAGCTTCCTGAAAATATGGGACCATTTCTGCTCGAATATTATGCATTACTAGATTGACAAATAAACTGCTATCCGCCTCTAAAAAAGAATCCTTTATAAGTGACGACCATTGTTCTTTAAAACGTTCAAAGAGACTTCTCTTTGGACCACTTGTAGGCCCAAGTAAAATACGAGTATTGCAAGCACATGACAACATAATTTCGAAAATATGATGACGGCACGCAATCCAAACAAGCTCCCTTCCTAATATTTTCTCAAATACAAGGCCTTGAACTTCGTCACGAAGATTCCAGTCATTAATTGATGAAATGCATGCCATAGCCTGTTCTTCTTCTGTTACTCGTGTTATTTTGGGGACACCAAGAAGTTTTTCCATTCCATTTACAGAAACTATTATTGCAATTCGTTCTACTATTTCCTTTCCCCCATCAATAGCAGGTAGTAGTTTTCCAATCCAGTGAAGAAGGATCGGTCCTTCAACAGACAATGAAGCTTTGTCTTCATTGTATGTTGCCTCTCTTACTTGCTTTCTGGAACGTCGTATAGAACTCCTGGAAAGTGTCATAGCTGCAATATCCTGACCCAAGGCTTGTGCTATTTATCCAGCAACCATTGTTGCTTTTCTATCCGTAATATTTGCACGATCAAGAACAGCAGCCACACCTGGAGTTGTAAAGATATTTTTTGAATTTGAAGGACTACATTGTGCATTCTTTTTTCTAGTTGAAGAAGGTGGACAAAACTCTTTGTCTGCCGCAATTAAACTTTCTCCTTCAGATGATGATGACTCGAAATCTGCTGAGCAGCAGCTTCTGCTTGATTTTTAGAAGTATATACTTTTTATTTGTATTGTAAAGCCTTCTCATGGCGATATCTTTGGCGGGATTCCTTGGCTGAAGTAATCTTATCAGGGCACGACATACTGCAGGAGAAAATGTTCTCTCTCTGCATCAACAGAAATTGGCGGTCTTCTTCATTTTTTACCACATTTAAAGCATTTTTTGAGGCTATGTCAAAAAGTTTTGAAAGAGTAGATTCGAAACTACGCTCATTGATTCTACATGAGTACAGTTCGGTTTTGAGGTTCTTCTTCAAAGAAAGGTATTCTTCATTCAACCTTAAGAGTTTCCTAACGCAAGAGTCTATTCGCTGTGTGGGAATTCGGGATCTTTTCCATACTTTTATGACTCTTTTGCAAGCGAGGTTGTAACTTTGTGTCAAAGTCCTTGACTCGACTTGATGGTGGTACTGAACGACACGAAGCACATCACCACATGCTGGTAGTCTTGCATATGAAAGCTCACTAGTAGGATGTCCTAAAAGATATTTTTTTATACTCTAAAATATTTAAATATTCATTATTCATGAAAGAATAAGCTTTCATTTGACATAAATAAATAGGCTCCTGTGCTTGTAAAAAAATTCGGCAGTCATGCTTAATTAATATATATATATATATATATATATATATATATATATATATATATATATATATATATATATATATATATATATATACACTTGCATAAACCAGCACTTGTATTCACTTGTATTACGTCAACTGTTCAACTTCAAACTACAAATGAACAATTAATCAATCCTCGCTGACTTATATAGGAAATGGTGCGATTGGATCACCATTTGAAGCGAGGGGGCGTTATTGCGTCATCACTTTACAAATGGGCTCAGAAATCAACAAGGTGAAACAACAATTATTATTGCATCATACGCCGAGTATGTGAATATCATTTAACTTTTCAGATAATGCAATATCTTGATATTTTTGCGAATTATTGTAACTCATAAGGAATGAGTTATGAATGACAAATATATGATAGTATATAAGTAACAACCAATAAATGCCTACTATTAAAAAGTTCCAATATTTTGACTGAAATTTAAAAATATGGAGACACATAGCGACCTTTAAATATTCACCAATTTAGTCAATATTTTGCATCAGCTCTTTTAACATCTTATAGCATAATTTTAGCCATGTGGAGAACATTTCCAACTAATTTCAATTTTTTGCATATATTTTTGGACCACCTTAGTGTGTACCTTAATAGCAATCATTCTAACTTTGTACTGCGTAGTAACAACTGTAACACTAATAATATATCGATAGGACTGCGACCTCTTCGCAGGAACCAGAGAACTGTGGTATATCGATCCCATTTGTATTTCGGTGAGAGTACAAAATTCTGCAAACCTTGGTATAAGTGGCCGAAAAAAGGTGAAAACGTACAAATGCAACCGTCCTCCAGGTCATCTTCGCCAGCCCCATTTGAAAACTAGCACGGCATGCCATTGCACGTGCGACTGCTGGTATGCCGTCAGTATTCACTGTCGCCGCGAGATTAGATAAAATAAAGCGCGCATTTTTCATCAATACGAGAGCAAGTGTATCGATAATTCCGGCTAATAGGATGCAAACGTGTGAAATACGTGATTCCAGTGTAAGCATTACAACGGCTAATGGTGGCAAAATACCCGCGGCTATAGTTATTCCTAGCCTTCGCCTGTCATTTAGGTGGTCATTTTTGGACTCGGATACGACCTCACCATTATTATGGATTGACTTTCTCGGTAAATTTAATCTTTTGGTGGATTGTGCGCGCGGCGTCCTTATCGACAATCAAACCTAAGCTCAAGTCAGAAGTAAAACAATCAGAAGAACCTGCAGTAGCACTAATTATTAATGACCTCCAGCATCTACCGACCGGTTGCAAGGCCGTATTAGAGAAGGATGAAGCCTTGTACAGCCCCGCGCCCACTAACCCTGCCCTACCGTCGCCTAACTCCGTGGCACATAAAATTGAGACTGGCAGTGCACCACTAACCTTCGCGCGATCACGGCCTCTTTCAATAGAGAAACTACAAGTTGTCAAAGCCGTCGAAATTACCGTGGGCCTAGCCGATTCACATGGTCCTGAAGAACTCGCAGGGCGATTACAGGGTGGTCGGCGATTTAATCCAATTACGACACCCGACAGATATCCGTTACGGAGAATACAGAGTGTAGCAAACCACCTTCATGAGAAAACAATTTTCTCCCGGTTGGATTTGGTTCGTACTTACCATCAGATCACGATAAACCAGCGGAAATAGAGAAAACATCAGTGGTAACTCAGTTTGGCTTATTTGCAGGGCCGATTTTAAACCTATTTGACCAATTTGACCAAATTGGGCCCCGCGCTTTAAGGGGGGCCCCCGTGCAAGATTAACTGACACCTCAACATTCAGAGCACTGGTGGAGAGGTAGTTATTGAAACAACAAAATACGTGGATGACTATCTGTTGGCTGAACAACTTGAAGCTCTGAAAACTTTTCTTCCCTCTAGTGTCATTAAGCCCCAAGCTCTGTTTGAATATCTGGTTGTAAACAATCGATGTACAGCTTTTGCTAATGTTTTTCGTGCTTTGAGGATTTTCAAAATTAAAACTGATTAAAACACTTAGGGTCAAAAATTTCACAAGAGAGACTGAACAATTTGGGGATGCTATTATAGAGTATGGTTATCAATGTGATCTATCTTCGGTTAATAAATCACCCTAGATAGAGTTTCGAAAACAATAACTATAAATTTCGTTAGATCGAAGATGTCTGCCGTTAGCTTTAGTCCTAACGTGACAACGAAGTAAATTTTGGAATAAAGACTTGGGCTTTAAGAAAGACAATTATATAAATATATTTATAAAATTCAACGAATGTACAGAGATAAGTAGGTTAAGTAAATATGGTGAAACAATATAGAGTGAATGATAGAGTAAATAATAATATAGTAATATAGAGTATAATAGAGTATATTTGATATAGTAAATAATAAGGAGTTGTAAGTAATATAGAGTAGTAATTTAGAGTATTTTAAAGTATCTATAATGGACTGTGAATTGGGGACTGCAATGAGAAGCAAGTATAATTAGGTCTTACTCTCGTATTGTCGTTTGCACAGAATGTGAGAGTGGAATTAACTCAGTATGATTTATTTGGGGGTAAATAAATAATTGTAGAAAGAATGGTTACAGACCTTTAGAAGACGAGATCGGCGATTGAAGTGGGAAAATTCGCATGCTTATTTGGTCGAGCTGGGAACGTGTGTTTGTTCGTTTGTGTGTGAAATGTAAGAGATGTTGTTTGGAACAGTATGCGTTAAGTGAATTGGCAAGAAAATAAATGAAATAATTAATTATTAAGTTTAACATAATTATTTGATTTACAAGTAGCACGTGTTTCGTAGAGCTCTCGGATTTTTTTTATTATTTGCTATACTTTGGTGTGTGACATAGAAAACATAAATATTAAGTTATTAGATCGTATATTTGGTTAATATAATGAAGTTACATTTTGTATAAATTGTAGTTATTTTGGTTTGGTGAGAAAGTGACTTTTGTTTACTTCGGTGGCCATCTTGATTAGCAGGTTTTAAACATGCACGCACAAATTCGGGTCAAATTCTTGTTGTTCGTAACTTTTGGTTTCTATTATTGTTCTTGTTTAAGTATGGCTGACTTTTGGATGTAAAGAGTATGCTTTTTGAAAGTAGTGTGCGATGTCTGTGGTGTAGAGAGGTGCGTGAATGTGTCTGAGTGCCGTGTATGTGCTTTGACTGAGGAGGTGAGTCGATTACGTGCGGAATGCTTGAGACTGAACGATTTAGTGTCTGAAGTGAGAAGAGATGCAAGTGTACGTTTGAAGAGTCAGATTGGGACCAGGAGGGAGGAAGTTAGGCCTAGAACAGGGACTGGAGAGAAAGCAGTAAGTGATGATGAGTGGTGGGTGAAAGTGAACAGAATAGATAAGTTAGGACAGGTTAGGTGTGTGAATGAGAGGGACATGGAACCTGTTAGGCTAACTAACAGATTTGATGCCCTGAGAGAGGAAGAATTTGAAAGAGATTTGTCTGGTGTGGCTGTGCCTGAAAGTAGAATAGGAGGTTGAGTGAGTGAGAGCAGGAGGGAGGGTAATACTTGGCCTATGGAGAATAGGAGAATGACTGAGGTGATTATGATGGGTGACTCTAAGATTAGGTATTTAGATAGGAAGTTGAGTGAAAGTAAATGGAAGGGAGGGAGAGTTTGTCTGTCGGGTGCTGGTGTAAACGATGTGTGTGAGAGGTATGATAGGTTGGTGTCTGGGTGTGAGAGACAAGCAGTTGTGATTACACATGTCGGAGTAAACGATGTAAAGAAGGTAGGTACTTGTGAGTTACGACCGGTATAAAAGGCTGATTGAAAGGATGTGTGAAAGTAGAGTAAAAGGCGTTGTTTCAGGTGTGCTTCCGAGAATGGATGTGGAGATGGAATGGCTGTCTCGTGCAATGGGGTTGAATGAATATGTGAAAGGTTTGTGCGAGGAGTCAGGATTGGTGTTTGTAGATGTTTGGAGTGGGTTTTATGAGAATAAGGGTTTGTATGCGATGGATGGACTCCATCTGAGCCGAGATGGGGTTGAGGTTTTGTGGCGGGAATTAGATAGTGTTATTAGGTCTTTAGAGGCGGGAAACTAGGTTTTGATAGTGGTCAGGGAAATTTAATGGCCCAAGGTGAGGCAGGAAAAGGAAGAAAACACAGATTTGTAGAAGGTAGGCAGGCTAATGGAAGTGTTTTAGGGTTAAATTACTTGAGTAGTGATAGTGGTCAGGGAAATACAAGAGTACAGGGTCGGGGAAGGAGAGAAAGGAGATGCAGAGGAGATAGGCCCTCAGGTGCTTTAGGGAGAGGTGGGCTGAGTTGTCTTTACACAAATGCTCGTAGTCTTAGAAATAAGAGGGATGAATTATTTAGTTATATCATTCATGAAGATATAGATATAATATGTATAGTTGAATCATGGGTTAATGAAAATATATTTAATGATAATGTGAGTGAATTTGAACTAGAGGGTTATACTATGTACATTAGTCAAGGGAAAGATAGGATTGGTGGTGGGTTGATTATTTATATCAGAAATAGCATTTCTTCAAATCTAAATAACTCTATAAAGCAAAGAGAAGGTGAATGATTATGGATAGATATTAAGGTTGGTAAAAATAGGAAAATACACTTGGGAGCTTTTTATAGACCACCAGGACAGACTGATTGTATCGATGAGGTAATGATTAGGGAAATAAGTAAAAGGTGCAAAGAAGATACAGTTATTCTTGGTGACTTTAATTTAACTTCTGTAGACTGGGAAAATAGGATAGGAAGAGAGAGAGAGCAAGTTGTAAGTTTATAGAGTGTTTTGATGATAACTTTTTTACCCAATTTGCTAATAAGCCAACAAGGGGTGCCAATATATTAGATCTGATTCTTTTAAATGATGATCACTTAGTTCAAGGATTGAGTGTAGGGGAATCATTGGGAAACAGTGATCATCAGATGGTTCGGTTTAATTTGCAAATAGTTAAAGATAGAACAACGACAAACTCCACTAAAATTCCAATTTTTTAATGGGGAGATTACAATAAATTACGCAGCATGCTAAATCAGATTAGGTGGGATGTAGAATTCCATGGAAAGAATACTTATGAGATGTGGGATATTTTTAAGACTATATTAAACATGGTTCAGGAACAGTGTATTCCAATGAAGTCTATTAGGAAGAAATGTAGGAAACCATTATGGTGGAATCAAGAAATAGCTAATAAAGTTTCAGAGAAAAAAAGGGCATACCAGAGATTACAAAGTGAGAGTAGTTTAGATAATTTAAACCATTATAGGTCAACCACAAATGAACTAAATAAGATTATTAAGAAGACTAAAAGGACAGCAGAAATTAATTTAGCTAAAAATAATAATAAAGATCCTAAAAAATTCTTTAGCTATTATAGAATCAATAATACATTTAACAGTGATAAAATAGGGCCTATTAAATATGAATGGGTTTTGAAAGAATCGGATGAGGAAATAGTAGAGGTCCTTAATGATCATTTTGCTTCAGTATTCACAGAAGAGAAACCAATTAGATTAATTGATGATAATTCTAGGTCAAGGGAAGTAGTGATAAATTCTATTAATATAGACTGAGAAGAAATGAAAGGGCTTATAATGCAGTTAAATACTATTAAGGCATCTGGCCCTGACAATATTCATTCTAGGATACTCAAAGAAGGTGTAGAAAGTATTGCAGTAGCTCTTGAGAAGATATTTATTAGATCACTAGAGTCTAGAGAAATACCAAATGATTGGAAATTGGCAAATGTAGTGCCAATTTTTAAAAAGGGAAGCAAAGAGGACCCAAATAACTTTAGACCGGTAAGCTTAACTTCTATAGTCTGTAAAATTCTTGAGAAGATGGTTAAGAAGGGAATTTCTGACCACCTAGAGAGTAGCAGGGTAATTAATGATGCTCAGCATGGTTTTAGAAAAGGTAGATCGTGTTTAACTAATTTACTGGATTTTATGGATTATGTAACTAAAGAATTAGATAGGGGTGAGAAAGTTGATGTGATCTACTTAGATTTCAGCAAAGCTTTTGATAAGGTTCCACATAGAAGACTAGTTCATAAATTAATGCTGCATGGGATATGTGGGAAGGTTATAAATTGGATAACTGAATGGCTGAAAAATAGGAAACGGAGAGTTTTACTGAATGGAGTGAGGTCAGAGTGGAGGAATGTTATTAGTGGCGTACCTCAGGGATCAGTTTTTAGGCCCTATATTATTTATAATCTATGTAAATGATCTTGCGGAGGTGTAAATAGCAAAGTGTCAATTTTTGCTGATGACACTAAATTGGCAGCTGTAATCATAGAGGTTGAGGGTAGCTTTAAATTGCAGGGTGACTTAAATAAGTTGTTAGCTTGGGCTCAGAAGTGGCAGATGACTTTTAACCTTAATAAATGCAAAGTTATTAACATGGGGAGAGATAATAGGGAATTTAGCTATGAGATGGATGGATATTGGCTTAATTCAGTTGAAGATGAGAAGGACTTAGGAGTAGTAGTAGATAGGTCAGAGAAATTTTCAAAGCAGTGCATTGAGGCAAAAAAGAGAGCAAATAGGGTGCTAGGTTACATTAAAAGAAATGTTAGCTACAAGAGTAAGGAGGTTATCCTTAAACTATACAACTCTTATGTCAGGCCACATTTAGAGTACTGTATACAGGCATGGTCACCACATTTTAGACATGATATAAACTTATTAGAGTCAGTACAAAGGAGGGCAACAAAAATAATACCATCCCTAAAGCACCTTGAATATGAAGATAAACTGAGGGTATTAAATATGTTTTCATTTGCAAAAAGGTGTGTGAGGGGAGATATGATTGAGCTTTTTAAAATCCTTTCTGGGATGGATAAATTGGATTTCAGCAAGTTATTTGAGTTAGAAGGTAGTAATAGAACTAGAGGCCACCACTTAAAGATTAAAAAAACAGAGGTGCAGACTGGATGTTAGAAAATATTTTTCACTAACAGAGTGGTGGATTATTGGAATGGTTTGCCACCTGAGACTGTAGACAGCCCAAACTTGAATGTTTTCAAGCGCAGATTGGATGATTATATGGGGTTGGAGGGTTAATTTCTTACTTTTTGGTATGTGGATATGTTTCTTGACTCATTCCTGTGGATGCATTTTCTTTTTATTGTATATTTTGGGGGACTTTGATTTTGTTTTTGAGAGACTCCTATGCAGGCTTTAAATTATATATTGTAGATACATGGTTGGACATAATCCTATGGATTGTTAAATTGTATATTTAAATGCATGATCTGACAAAATCCTATCGATGTATTATGTGGGTGGGATTTGATGGATACGGATGACCTTTGATAGGCCCTTGTGGCTTTTGTCATCCGTGAAATTATGTTATGATATGTTATGTTATTTAAGTTACCCAGGAGGTTTTTATTATAGGAATGCCCAGAGGCATCCCATAGGTGAAGATTGGTGTGGGTTTCTATTCTATTAACTATAACTATCACTTTCAATTATCTCAGGAACCAGATGTAACTCAAAATTAATAAATATCTTTAAACTTATTTATACAGGTATTCACCTTTAAAAGAGAAATCAATAAGGTTTTACATTTTAAAATAAATTAATAAGATAAAAAAATGAAAGAAAAGAGAGAATCATTAGCTCTCCTAATTGTAATATAAACTCATAATTATACCAATTATACAGTGCAGCACACTGTGTAGTGTCTAACTCTCTTAGCCTCACTATCATTAACACACCTCTAAAAAACGCGAATTAATGAAGAACAAATAAAAAATACTGGTCTGGTGGGAAGACATACTCCATCCAAGAGGAGTGAACCCCTCCACGAAAAAAAATTATTAAGTTTAACATAATGATTTGATTTACAAAAGTTGAAGTAATTTAATTTGGAAGAATAAATAGACAAAGTTAAGTAAAATGATTAAATTAACAGTTAAAGTAAAATAATTATATGATTAAATTAATAAAGTTAAAGTAATGTATAATGAATTTTACATAATGATGGATGTATATACATATTTAAGTTTCCCAGGAGGTTTTTATTATAGGAATGCCCAGAGGCATTGCTATACTATCCATAGAAAATGGCATTGCTAAAACCATCAATTTTGAAATTATTTTGAAACACTGAAAATGCAACAGCCAGAAAAGACTTTTCTAAAAGACCTGTGTATAAAAATATTTAGGTAATTGACTTACCTTGTATTAAAAAATTAAAACTTTCATTTTGTATTTCAATATTTAGTATATCAAGCATCTTTTGAGGGGGGAAAGTAAAACAAGTATATGAAATTACCATTTGGACTAATGAATGCGAGTTGCACCTTCAGAGTCACATGAATAACCTGTTTCGCAGATTAGAGTTCGTTTTTCTATATATAGACGACAACCTGATATTTTCGGACAATTTAGTCGACCACTTGGATCATTTAGATCAAGTATTCAAAATCCTGGTCGAGAACAATCTACGAGTATCCCTAAAGAAGAGATTGATTTTCTAGGACGCCATATTTCGGCTACGGGAATTTGTCCACCAGCTAAGAAAATTTGGGACATACTATTACCAAAAGACTACAAGTAATTGCGACGATATTTGGGCATGTCAGGCTACTATAGGAGAATGATCCGAAATTTTGCTGCGATTGCAGCTCCGCTGACTGAGCTCGCGCGTCTGCACCCCAAGGCTCGTGAGCTCAGATGGAACGGTGCCACGCGAGGAGCATTTAATAATACTAGAGAAGCTCTAATAAACTTCGTCAAGCTCTGCCCAATGATTCACCTTATCAATTAGTGACGGATTGCTCTCAATACGTGGCAGGTGCTGCCCTTCACTAGATTGTGAATGGATCACCACAACCAGTGGCATTTTTCCTTAGCAAATTAATCAAGACGCAGCAAGCATACTCCACATACTACAAGGAACTCCTGGCGGCGTATCTTGCTGTGATAAACCTCAGGCACATAATTGAGGGTCGCCATGTTACTCTGTGCACAGACCACAAACTGTTAGTGTCGGCTTTCTCTTCACCATTGTGTACCAAAACGGACAGGCAACAACGCCACTGGACGGCGATATTAGAGTACATCAGTGACATCACATATGTGCGTGGTCAAGACAAGCTCGTTGCTGACTGCCTATCACGGAACGTCAATTCGGTCCAAATTGACTCATTTGACCTCCGAGCCTTGACAACAGCACATAATAACGAGGAAGAAACAGAAGAATTACAGTCGCGATTAAAAACTTTCCGTTTTCCCGGAGAATCTCAACGCTGGTATGAAGTAACATCAAGATACCCACGACCGTTCGTCCCTAAGGCATTCAGGAGGATTATCTTCAAACAGTTGCATAATCTGTCCCACCCTGGAATTAAGGCATCCCTCCGTATAATTAATTCTAGATATTTTTGGCCTAATATGGATAGGGACATTCGCTCCTAGGCGCGGGAGTGCCTCTCGTGTCAGTCCTCCAAGATCGCTCTCTACACGAAATCTCCAGTCTTGCCCATTAATATATTCTCGTCAAGATTCGAGACCGCGCACATTCACATCGTCGGACCACTTCCACCGTGCACATTGCCTGGGCAGTCCTACCCGTCGCATAACGAGTATCTCCTATCGTGCATTGACCGGGTTACAAGATGGATCGAGGCATTACTGATTCCGGACATAAGTGCTTCAAAGGTTGCCTTGCCCTTCTTGGACGGATAGCTTTCCAGATTTGGAGTCCCACCATACGTGGTAACCGTTAGAAGAGCCCAATTCGAGCCGAATTGTTCAAGGAATTATCAGCCTTCGTTGGTTTCCATCGTATCGGCACCACAGCGTACCGCCCAACTACGAACGGAATGGCGGAAAGTGCACACATAACTCTGAAGAGCTCCATAATGGCCCGTCGACAGGGGTGGCTGATGGCCCTTGAGATAATCCTTTTGGGCATTCGCTCCCTACATTATGACTCAGGTTTTTCACCCTTCACAGTAGTTACAAGGACTACACTATTGTGTCTAAAGTCCTTGGTTTCATCTGCATCGTCAAAAGCCTACTCTAATTTCATTAAGAAATTGGCCATAACCATGGCACAAGTCAACTTCACACAGACCGAAGTACACCTTCACTCGGTACCCAAACCTTTCGTACCCGAAGCTGTTCGTGAGGCGTCGCATGTGTGGGTCCGAGTCGGTCGATTTCGCAAGCCACTAGAAGCGCTATGTGCTGGCCCTTTCCCGGTGGTCAAACGCGGCTACCAGGTCTACAACCTGGAATTCCCTAATGACAACCAAGTCTATAAGATATCAGAGCCGGGAAAGACCGTGTGGTCCACTTCTGGGGCAGCTCTCCTTCAAACCACGCCGATGCACTTAAAGTGTGCATCTAAGCAGTCCTTAAAGATGTTTATGCTTGTTGATTTAACAACGATCTCTGGCAATTCGTTCCACGAGGAAACCACCTTGTTTGAGAAAAAATTATTTGCTATATTTGTTTCAAATGTTCGTTTCTTAAGTTTGTATCTATGGCTTCGGGTTCTTGAGGAAGCGTCTAACTCGAAAAGGGTTTCAAGTTTTACTATACCAAAATTGTTTAGGATCTTAAAGACTTGTATGAGTTCTCATCTTAACCTTCTCGTCTCAAGTGATTGCAGGTTGAGTGCTTTAAGCCTGTCTTCGTAGGACTCTTGACGTAGTCTAGGTATCATTTTTGTATCATGAAGTTGCACTTTCTCCAACATTTCTATATATTTTCGCAAGTATGGATTCCAAAACTGAAGTGCGTACTCTAAATGAGCTCAAACCTAAGATTTGTGTAGGGGAATTACTATATTTTCTGATTTGTAGGCAAAATTTCTATATATGAAACCGAGATAACGAAAAAATGTATCACGATAACCGATAAATCGATAACTATAACCTTTTCGGAGATAACCGATAATCGATAACTGGCGATAAATTTCCCCCGATAAGGTGATAACCGATAAATCCAAAATTATAGTACAATATTGATTATTAACAATATATAGCGTTATTTTATAATACAATAGTAAGAATATTTGAATACTGTTTCTTAGTTTCTTACCTGGTGAGGCGCTCTTTCATTTCTTCATTGATTTTGAGGATCTTCCTCCCAGCTCGGACCTACCTATTTCTTCCTCCGAGTCACGCGCGGCTCGCCCCTGTGCTAAAATGGAACCAAAAATTGAAATTATCGATTATTGCTAGTTTGGAACCAAAAGTATCGGCGATACCGATGGATCGATAACGCGGATAAAAATTGGATAACCAATAATCCGATATCGTTATCGCGATAACGCCCACTTATGGAAAACGAGCACTCTGTTTGCTTTCTTGTATGCCTCCGCGCACTGTCTTCCAACTTTCAAATCGTTGCAGACTATAACACCAAGATCTCTTTCTTCTGATACCTTTTTCAGTGGCAGGCCTAGTATTGTATAGTTAAATTCGTTGTTTCTTGCTCCAATGTGTAGTACCTTGCATTTATCAAAGTTGAGTTCATCTGACGATTCCACAATGATGTTTAAGTCTCTGGATTTTAAGTTGATCGGCAAGTGTTGTCGATTTATCACCTAGCTTTGTATCGTCAGCAAATTTTAAGAATGGTTCTAAAATCTCCTGTTACACGTTACAATGTTTAATTTGAGTTTCTTTTTTGTTTCGTTTCACACACATAAATTTATTTACATTGGCTGAGTGTACACATTACTACTTCATGGGTTTGTAGGTGCACATATTGTGGGCACCACAGCATGCACATATATTCTGTGCACCATACAATATATTCGACAAATTGCTTACTCCAAAAAGGATGTATATTAGAGTTAAAGAACATCATCTGTAAGCTCCATGGTCTCGAAAGGATGTCTTGTACCGCTCAATTACAAGGTGAAGTAGATCCAACAAGGAACCTCACAAATTGACCCCTCCGTTGTCCCTATGAAATCTTGAAATTGGGTACACAAATCAAACGTTGAAATAATATGCCATCTTGTAACAACTAATTAATGTAAAACAAAGCAAATGCTTGTAAATAATGTTAAATCGCAATTTAATAATCTATGTATCAATGCAAAGCAGAATATTTTGTAATAATGCAAGTGAAATAGTTTTGTTCTCACGCGAATATGCAAACATACACACATTAGGATACAAGGTCGAGCCGACCGTCTAGCTGTAGAGATAACAAAGAAAGTGGAAACAGCTGTGCATACATATAACGAAATCTGATAGAAAGGGAGCCTGAACCACTAGCCTTGATGTGAACCCGTGAAAGACGAAATCAATCTTGCTACGGATGCCGACTTGATAAAGCCAGGTTAGGTTTCAAAATTCAAATACGTGCCTACACCGAACATGCACACACCCTCTGATCGAGTAAGCTCTTCTCAGTGGTCGGATCGGAGAACACACGTACATACCCTCTGATCAGATAAGCTCCGCCCCGCGGTCAGATTGGAAAAGCGGAGCCACGGTCAGTCTGCCGACAGTTCCCCAGCGATTTCACTAGCCCGAATTGAGGTAGCCCTGAGTCAAGATTAAAAGCCCACAAAAACGCAATTTTTCTTCCGATTCCCTCCTGCTAAATAGTCTATCCAGTTACCGTAACCCAGCCGATAAGTAGATAACAAAACGGACATTTGGAACCAGATTAAATTCTACAGGACCGCCGCCTGTGCCTCGTTTACCAATAAATTAGATCACCCAATTTACATAGAGCCTATGAGATGATTCGTTGTTTTTCATTAAATATGTATCAGCCATAAAATCTAAACATATTGATAATTAAGCTTCCTTTGATGAGGTCATAGCAGTGCATTAAATACTGCATATCAAGAAAATAAATGTTCGTTTGGCAAACATTTGTTTGCCAGAAGACAACAACTATCCTCAAAAATGGGGTCAGTTTTTAAAACTAAAACTGATTAAAACAGTTAGGGCAAAAAAAATTCAGAAAATAGACAACAATTTGGGGATGCTATCCATAGAAAATGACATTTATAAAACCATCAACTTTGAAATTATTTCGAAAGACTTTGCAAATAAAACAGCCAGAAAAGTCTTTTTATAAAAGACTATCCTCAGAAATGTTTCGACAGTGTCGTTTTGCAAACCAATCTTCAAAGTTTACAAATACATATAACTAGGCAAGAGACTTTGATCTTAATTAACACACTTCTCGATTATATCATCTTTCTGGTCAATTTGTTTCAGTATCAGGAAACCATCAGCCAACAGTTACAAATTGAAAATCAGAAGGCGCTTGCTTTAGCTACAACTAGAGCTTCAAAGGAGCAATATGCATGTTGTGGTGATGCGATCTAATCGGATAAATTTTGACAAATATAAAGGTGCAGAAAATCAGAGTATCTATATATTGTTTTTATTCAATCACTGATGCATTACCATAAAAATTACATTACTCTACTACTGCAATAGTGAGTAAGAGGCAGCAGCTTTCAGTCATTATACATACAACAAGCATTAACAATTTTATTAATGAGAAAGTACATAGTTTAGCACTTTAATTGTAACTAAGATTTGACTTGGCGACGAAGAAATTAATCTCTGATCAGGTAAGTGGTAAACGCAGGTAATAAAGGTTGGTTAATTTAAACAAAGTATATTAAAAATTAACAAACATTTAAGTATGCACGAATAGGTCATATAAAAAGGTTTGTTTGGACCACCGCGAATTATAAATGGATATAAAGTCGCTAATTAACTTTACATTCACCCTTCACGGCAATACGACTACTTGTAAAGAGCAATGATTACCGCACCTCCAGACAACTATCCACTGAGTCTCCTCTTCGCACTCTTCGGCAAGATACTCCTCTTGTTATAGACTGTAACATATTACTAGAAATAAATGAAGATCACGACATTCTCCCAGAACACGCAACCGCCTCCATACGCCAGGCTAACGACGAGGTACTATTGGGCCTCAGTGAATTCTTTGTGGACGCCGCCTAGGGTCTGGGAGACCTGCACATCGCAGAACCCTAAGTCCCCGTGAGTATTACAACTCTGTCTATGCCGGGCTTAGCTGTCCCCATAGTTATCTCGGTCCCTGGACTACGCTCTCCTTCTCCCACATCGTCAGCTAGCGACCACCGGTCGGAACATGGAGATGTCCTTCGCGATATTATGAGCGGACATCATGAGACCTCCGCGTGACGTAGTTGAGAATAATCAGCGCGGTGATAACGATCAACGGGAATGCGACGACGAAGAGAACGAGAGGAATGTAGTTAACAGGATTGGGTGGGTCTCGCCAGGACTAGATCCCTTAGAACCCGAGAACCGTTCACTCATTCCGGACGGTAGACTTGATGTGGAAATTCCAATAAACTTCAGTAAGGTCCCTGGCTCATCGGCCATTCTCAAGTCAGTACAAACAACGAGAATACGCGTATTTCTCCACAGGGGTTACCTTTGCTTGCTCGCTTCTAGCGAATCGGCCTTTCTTCTGATGTTACAACTGGCGGACCTGGGCATAGTGGAAGAATCCTCGGACATAAGATCGCCAACAGGGCATTCGGCATACTCAAACCCAACGCCACCGCGAGGCTCATCTACGATATGAGCTCGGCGCAGGACGCCTTCGAACCCTCATCTTTTAAGTATCCGTGCATAACAAAAGTCCTCCGGGAGTGCAGCCTTAAGGACATGGCGATTAAATCCGACCTAAAGGATGGATTTGACCATATCCCCCTCCACCCAAAGGCGTGCCATCACTTCGGGATAGTGATCGGCGACAAGAAGTTCCGCTTTACGCACTTGCCCATTGGGTTCTCTGGCAGCTCTTACATAATGCATATGAACGCGACGCCGAAGGCGCGCTGCTGTTGTGCCTTTACATACTTAGATGGTGTCCTCCTTCTGCGCAAATGCAGGTAACACCTGTTTGGTACTTCTATCAACCTGAAAAAGTGCGTATTGTTTCCCTGTGTTAAACTTACGTATTTAGGTGTGCGTATCGACCTTAGTGCAAAGGGGTCACCCTTACCAGTGATTTGCGTAATAAAATGTAACTGCCTTAAAATTTGTGGCAGCCCAGCCAGCGGTGAGGCGTTGTCGGCTACGCCTGGCGGGCTTATTGAGCGCTGTAGCCCCCATTATTAGACTTCCGTTCTTTCGAGTGAAACTTACGCCATGGGTTATGAGTGAGATTATGAGATATGTGTCTTCCAACTGGTTTAGATGGCAGAGACCAAAGGCCTCAAGATTAATGGCCTCCACGGACGCTAGCCTAATGGGTATTGGGCTGAGGATACCGGGTGGCACAATAGCGCGACCGGCCCAGTCGGGCTTTAATTTTTTCCGAGTTTGAATATCTGGGTCTGTGGACCCTGATGACTCTTTGCCCTAGAGCCCCGCTGTTTAGCGGCTATCTCCCGGACGTTTACAAAGCCCTACGGGGTCAACTTGCGGACACCATTCGGGACTCTCTGAGTCCTGCTGGATGTTAAGCGATTCCCGAGATCTTCAAATCTTCTTCGTTAAATTTCGCTTCCGTCAAATAAAAAAAAGAATCTCGCTGATTGGGCGTTGCGAATCTTTGAATAATCTTTCAAATTTGGCCTGGCGCAACGAGACTCCGATGAGGTGTATATAAGTGGCTGCGCACCGCGACTCCAGACGGATGTTTTCTGATCCTGCCTCCCAACCCCCTTTTCCCATTTCCAAGGCCTATCATTGTATAGAACTCCTCGCCATCATATTATCATGTCCAATTAGTTTATATAGCTTTCCCCCATCTAATTTCGATCTCGCTTATGTTCATTGTATCTTGTAAACATACAGATTCTAGGAAGTGTCCTTTCCTCACCGTGGGGGAAGAGGTCCAAACCCACAATACAAAGTGTCGTGAATAATTTAGCACATTATAAAATCTTCTCTACACATGACCTCAGTAATGCACATCATCAAAGATGTATTAGAGAGGTGCACTGCAGAGGATTACATTCCTCTTTTCATACTTCTTATAATCCCTAGAAAATTACAGTAGAAGTTGTATAGAATTTTTTTTTCTTCTTTAATCTAGCAACACATTTTCCTCGCTAGCATTCTTTTCGGACAACGCTTTGCCTCACTTGTGTCACTTAACTCCGTGAAAACCAGGTCTGTTTTTCCTAGTGTAGAAAAAGTATATAAATGCCATTTTATAACACTGGGTAACGCTAGTTTTGTTTCTTTAAATGTTTTTAGTGTTTCTAAAGTGGTTTTACGTCCTGATTACAAAATTATCATTGAAAATTCCATAGCATCCATATTTTTGGAGATAATTGGGATTTTTTTTATAAAACTAACTATAAATAGCTGCGACAGTTCAGTTTATTTAGAATATTCACATTGTCTATGAATAATAGCTGATAATATTTTGTGTTTGTATTCCTTTTTAAACTAATGAGTAAATGTGGTTATAAGAAATAACCTACTAAAAGTGCACTGAAGAACGTGCTTTCTTACTGTTAGCTCCTTGACCTTTACGAAGCAGTGACCATATATGTATAGTCCCTCATCATAGCAGTATCCCATCTTCCTTGGTATCTTTTCTCCATTATAGTAATGTCCTGGTGTACCGCTCACCATGCTCCTCACTCACTTCTCCCAAATTTTCACGAAAAAACTCCAAATGTGAATGCAAAAAGTGCACCTTTAGTGACATTTACATCCTAAATTCTTATAACTTTGTAAAACATTTGCTACCAGCTGCTTGTAGTTTGGGTCTTAACTTTTACCAAGGAATCCATTAACTATATTTCGAAGTGCACATCACGCCTCACTTTCGACATCACTCATTGCATTTTCAAGTTGTACTGACTTCAACATTTTCCTTACTTGCGGTCCAGTAAATATTCCCACCGTTAACTTTGGCCTCTGATAGCTTTGGGAAGAGTAGACGAATCTCTTGAAATGCTTCTCCACTATAATCTAATACTTTTACAAACTGTTTGACCAAACCAAGCTTTATATGAAGTGGAGGTAGCAAAACTTTGGCAGGTTCTACAAAGGCTGTCTAATAACATTCAGTTTTCCTGGTTGCAGGCATCTCGAGGGGGCAACTCAACCTTCTGGTAATGTTCATGATCAGCCCCACTGTCCCATAGACAAAAAAAAAACATGAATACTTGGTGTACCACCCCTGGAATCCGAGTAAGAAGGCAGGAATTTTGAAATCACCACAAACATCCCATTTAAACTTAATATAGTTTACCTTCTCGAGAAGCTTTTTACATTGTCATATTCTTCCTTCATCTGTACAGAGTATGTTATAAGCAGGATGGATACTGATTCCCATTATGTAGTAAAACAGCTTTTAGGCTTTTTTGTAGAACTCTCTATGCAAAGTCGCCATTCTTCAGGGTTGTGATAAATTCCAATAGCTGTAAACAAGTCATTAATATCTCTGCAGAAGCAGATATCCTCACTTATATCTAAGTATATTTCGAATTCCTCATGGTGTTTCTTGTATATTGTTGATCTCCAGTCCCCCCCCCCAACAGATTCCATTCATTAAGTCTGGATGCCAAATGCTCAGCTCTTGACTTAGTGAGACCCAAGTTCCTGATGAGATCATCCAGTTCACGTTGATTTGGAAAGTGTGGGTGGGTAGTAATTCTTGGCTCAAACGTTTCATCCATTTCTTCATTCTCACAACCTTCCGACTCTCCTTATGAGACCTCCATCATACCCTCTACCTGAATATATATATATATATATATATATATATATATATATATATATATATATATATATATATATATATATATATATATATATATATATATATATATATATATATATATATATATATAAAGGGATACATTTAATAGCTGGAGCATAAATATGGATTGCATGTGTAATCACATTACAAAAACCTTAGTTAGATGTTTTGAATATTTCAGTATTGATTCTGTTACAAAGAATATAGCTTGCAATTTTTTAGGATTTACTTACATTTTTTGGCAGCCGTGGAACCAATAAGGTATCATCATGTGGCACAGGTGTAATCGAGGATGAAATGTTGGGATATGGAAGGGATTTTCTTCCCTTAACTTTTCTATACTTTGATATGTCAATCATGTAAAAATTGCAATCATCGTGATGATTTTTTGGCTCTCGCCAAACTCTCGGCACAGCAAATGTCATTGCTTTTCTTTCACCTCTCAGCCATGCATCTAAATTTGATCGACAACTTGCACATATCACATGAGGGGCCCATGGTTTTTCTTGGTCACCCATACTCATTCCAAAGCACAGTCTATAAGCAATCTAGTACTTTGCACCTTTCACAATTTTATGTCATACATGCGTAGGTTCAACATAGAAACAGTGCACAAAAAATAACGAATCTGGTGAATCTTTGCATTCTCTTGTAGCCATAATCAAGAAAGTCAATATTTATCATATAAATCTGAAAAAGAAAAGAAATAAATTAGCAACAAATGTGTGCTTTACCCGTACCCCATACATTTCTTTATACATATTAGCATAATTTGTTATATCTTTTAAACGGTCGACGATAGAGAAAAAGTAAGGACATAAAAGGGAATCAGCGCAAATTTAGTATTAAAAACACTCAAAAGTAAGAGAAACAAAAGTTTGTGAAAATTGGTTACCCAGTGTAATGTAAGTACTATATTTAATTAAGTATTCTTTTCCAGACCACTTTAGCTGTTTGTACATACTACATAATTGCCACCCATTACTGCCTCAATATCATTATTTATACATTCGGCATCAAAGTTGATTTACCACATAATTGGCATTGCTTTTTCCATTGTCTTCTCTTAAACAAATGTTCGTGCCCTAACACACTCCAATTTCGTAAATTGATAATATTTATAGATATATATCATTCTTGAAGTAAATATATGTTTACTCCAATTTCTTTAGTAATTAATCAAATTTACATTAAATGATATTTTCATCCTCTAATAACATTTATACTTTACTCAATCCTTTAAATAATATTTATTCAATTAATTGTCTATTACTATTTTGCCCCTAATTGCCTGACACCACCAATTTTTAAACTCCTTTTTTATAATAATAATTTCTATCTAACTTAAAATATATTTTTAGTATATAATTCCTTCTCATATTTTTAATTTTTCAATTTTATTGTGATGTGTTATAAGGATTGAACCACCTCAACGCCTATGCAATAGGACAAGCTATTTAGTGTATCTGAAGCTAATGGAAATTTGTACCAAATTTGTGTTATTCTGTATAATATATAGAGTATCTTTTCAAACGGCTTTTGGCAAGTTCATTGACAAATAGAATCTTTCAAATTCATTTTCATTTTTTAAAGAGGTTGCTATTGCCGGACGAGACCAGGAAGGTCATGGTACAAATCTAGCCAATGTGATTGATGTTACCATGTGTATAAACGGAGCATTCAATTAATCAAAGTGCGTAATTTTGCTATTGTAGTGTACGAGAAGTGCAGGTGAGCGGCTTAAAAGCTTCGCTTGAATGAATCCTTTTGAGATTCAGAATGGCCGAGTGGATTAGCTGCTGGTTAACAGTGTTCCAGCGACGCGGAAGGTATTCGCAACTCGCCTACGATATTATTTTTTTCTTTGCCCCTTTTCCCACTCATATCATCCACAACGGTGCCCAAACCAAGGATGGGGAGCGTTTGCCCTGGGATAACATTTCAAAATGGCGTTATCTTCATTTTCTCAAAATACGCTACGCTTCTAGAAGTGAGATTGTGTAGCGTGCGAGAATTGCAAGCGAGAGCAGCTTAAAAGCTTTGCTTGAATGAGTCTGTTTTGAGACTCAGGATTGCGGACAAGATTCGCTGATCGCTAACAGTGGTCCAGAGACACGGAAAGCTGTTTGCAACTCGCCTACCCTACTTTCATTCTCTGTTTTTCTTTGCTCCTCTTCCTACTACCCTCTATCAACAGCCATGTTCACTCAATTAATAGGTTATCAATTGCAAATCGACTTGGTAAAAACAGTCCCTGATCAGCCTTAACTAATGCAAGATCTTGTGTTCCTTAACAACCATAAAGCTCTTCAGGGTGGCCTGTTTGTTTACTGTGTTCTTTGGATGCCTGAATTTATAGACAAAGTACAACATCATATCATATTAAATCAGCTGATTTAAAATTCAAAGCTACTGTTGCATTTCCTTGAACGAAATACTCGAAAATATTTCCCTCATCATTATTGATGCAAATCTTCTATATTTTTGGAGAGTGCGATGTTTCTAACATTGCGTGCCGAAACATTTGACCAAGTTGGAGGCTCTGTCCCCTTCATGTCTACAATATTAAATACAAGCGAGAAATATTCCCCTTGTGTGGAAAAGAAAGCGATCGATTTGAGTGAAGCATTCAGGAAGTGGCATTACTTTACATCTGGTCTACATTTTACTATTGATACTGACCAGCGTTATTCCTCTGGCAAAGAAAAAGTTACTCCTGCTGCGTTTACTTAGGCTACGTGTGCTTCACTATCTTCATCAAATCATCTAAGGAACATTCATATTGGATTCAATCACCCAGGTATTACAACAGCATTGCATTTCATTCACTCAAAGAACTCAGGATGACTTTCAACTGGTGACTTTAAAAATATATGTTCTAGACGCCGCATTTGTCTAAAAATTAAACTGCAGTTTTATAAACCAGCAGAAGTTACTTTAATCAAGGTAATTCGACCAAAGCAGATTTAATGTTAATTTTAAGTGACCGGTTTCTTCTTGCATTAAAAATGATTGCTTATTCATTTTAGTAGACGAATATTCGAGACTTCCCTTTGCCATCCCCTGTCAAGATACGACATCCCAGACAGAGGCAAAGTGTCTCGATTCTATTTGCACATTATTTATCATGGCAGATTTTATCCACTGGTGTACCTCGTGAGTCGTGAAGCTGCTACTAGCAAAACAATCCATTGCTGTCCTAATGAAAACAAATTGAGAGAGCCAATGGCATAATTTGAAAAAATATCCTCGGCTATAAATTTATAAAACCTTTCTAGATTGTTACTACAAACTTTATATTAAATTGATTCTCTTTTATTCACATTTACTGACATGCCTTCACATGAGGGTTTGGGGTTTCCACGAAAGTCATACCAATGTAGCTTATGACTCTGGCTCGTTATCTTACATAAATTTGCCAGAGCTCACAAAAAAACCCAGAAGAATTAGATCTTTTACAACTTATCCAATGAATGTTCATATCAAATTCCAAGGTGGGCGCCAATTTTCACGCTCTATTATAAAGTGCTGCCAATTTCCCTCGTGAAAAAAAATTAATTCACACAATTCAATCGGTGTAACTCGTTTTTTTCAACCTGTAGACACCTAAAAATTTAAATTACACGTAGAGCCTAAATCCTTGAATTTCTTTTGCATTTTCCATAATTATTTGAGTTCCTTCCTTTATTATCCTTACACCAAAAAATATAGCATTCCCTTTGGTTTTACGATATTGATTAAAGATGGAATTTAAAAATAATTCTCGACACGTGAGCATATGGGTGGATTACCAACTTGTGTGTGATAATGTTCTATAAATGTCCCTTAGTTATGGGGTTACTAACTAAGATAGTCACCAATTTATAGGAGTGTACAGGAGGAGAATTACCAATTTATGGGTAACCATAAAGCTGAATTTTTCACTGTGTTCTTATTATGGTTTCCCGAATATATATATATATATATATATATATATATATATATATATATATATATATATATACACTTATTTCTTAGAGGGCGTAGCCTAGACTCATTGTGTTAGCCACCCCAAAGGCGGAGCTAATGAAAACTGTGTAAGTCAAATTACTTGCATATCCCAAGTTTTATCAATATAACAGGATGCGCTTGTCACATCTATGTGGTGCAATTCCTCTTGGCTAGCAGGTATGTTTACTCAGGTGTTTCGTAGATTTCCAATTTCGATAAATCTATTCTGAGACGCGAAATGTTTATTTACGCGTTTGTTTTATTGACACAGGTCATTTTGACCTTTTGCTCGTTCGTACATTGTTTGTCCCTGCGCTCACTTTCAACGGTCACTTGCCTTATATATATATATATATATATATATATATATATATATATATTACATTCCTTATTTTTTCATTCAAATTCATAGATATAAATTATTCTATATATTCTTAATTCCTTATTCCAATTTTAGACATTATTTTTACATAAGTGGAGTAAGCTGGAATTTAATCAGATCATCGCGCGTACATTTTGTGGAGGCTTTAGCTGGGCCTATTGAATCCTGCAATTTGGTGCCAGTAACCTACCTATTACATAATCCGATCACTACAGTACTCCGCTGCCAGTAATGGAGTAGATACATATGAAATACTTATTTTTGGCGCACTTAATATTTGACAGCATTTACAACATACGCACAGAGCATCGACACTTACATAAGTGCATGCCTGTACTAAAATGCGCCTATGTATGCCATGTTCTGCCATATAATATAATACTAATAAAATCTAATACATTTATGAACAATTTATCCACAATTTTGTCCTATCCTTCTCTAGATTTCTACATAATCATACTCGTAACTACGATACATAACAAACACACAATAAGACATGTAATAAAGCTATAGAGTCAGCAAGGCGTGTATATATTTATGCCTCTTCCTATTTTATTAAATGTGTCGCTACAATAATGCCTACACAAGGATTAGAAATGCATGAACGACAGATTCCTAACAAACGTGACTAGTCTCCCGGAGCGCGTGAAAATGTCCATCTTGCCGTTCCTCTCTCCGGTTCCTGTAGTGGTGTCCGGTTGACTTCTTGTGGCTTCGTTCTCTTACGTGCCATGCACTCTACGAGGTGAAGTGCACCTGGTCCTCTTCTTGTTTTCTGCCTGAGTCCATGGGCGTTCTGATCGCCTGGAACGTTACCATTATGTGAGGGAGGTAATCTCTCCGGTTTTAATCTATCCATTGAGACAGTGTACCTTTTTCTGTCAGGTAATTCCAAAGTGCAAACCTTATTGCCGTGCTCGATTACTTCGAAAGGGCCAACATATGACGCTTCTAGTGGTTTGCACACGCGGTCTCTTCGGACCCACACATGGGTTTCTTTGCGAAGATTTTTGGGCACGAAAGGCTTGGGCACCACCCAGGGCAGCTGCCCTATGGATACCTGAGCGAAGTCGACTTGTGCCATGGTTGATGCCTGTTCTTTAATAAATTTAGAGTTGGTCTTCGATGACGATGACGAAACTAAAGGTTTGGGGCACAAGAGCGTGGTTCCCGCCATTGCCGTAAAAGGTGAAAATCCCGAGGCATTGGGTAAAGAGAGAATGCCTAAAAGGACAATTGGGAGTGCAACCAACCAGCCTTGTCGATGGGCCATTATGAAGCACTTCAAAACCCTGTGTGTCCTTTCCACCATCCCGTTCGTGGACGGGCACACTTGATCGGCAATGGCGTTTCACACTTTTTTCCTAACTAAACTTCCCGTACCATAATGTCATCAACCTCACGGATTCGGTGCGTTACCATAACACCTACAATTTACTGGCCTATGATGAAGACTGCACACGATCCATCGGCAACTCCAGTCCCGAATTCATCCCTCCTCGCATTGACATCTTTCATGCGTTTTCGGCTACTTGACAAGAACTAACCAATCGAGTATATGCCCAATACCTCAACGATGACTGAAGGCTGTACTCGTCGCCCAAAGCCTTCTGATAATTTTGGCAATTTTTTAGTCATCTTGAAGATCTTGATTTGAGGGCAGCTTTAATCGAAAAATATGGAAGGTCCTAAGGAAAACAATTAGGTTATCTCTTTTCGTTCAAGTCATGTAGTACAGACACCCAAAACTCTTCCTGGCTCCACGTTGTAAAGAATGACGCTTTCGTGAGCCTGCTGAACTCTAGTAAAAGATTGATTCCGAGGAGGACACTGGACAGGCAACTAGTTAAGTGGCATATTGACTTGAAAAAGTAAATGATCGGGTAATTGGCATAATCTTTATAATTTTTATACTTCTGGTAAACTTAGGCAAAGATTTGAGATAATGAGAACTATGGTGAATCGAGTAAGTGAGATAATGGAATAATGGTAATTTGGAGTTGAAACAGTTATGGAATTTGAGACTAATGCAATTTGATAGTGTTGGAATGCGGTAGAAATAGAATTTGGTATCTATGCAGTACTTATAATCAGCTAAAGCGATCTGCAAATAATACAGAAAATAAAAAGGGACTTATATTTATATACCGCTAAAATTAACATATAATTTATAACACTAAATTGAAAACAGAAGAGATTGCCGGGAAAACGTTTTTTCAAAGAACGTTTATTCAAAGGGTCTGCACCGGGCTCCACTGGAGTTGCTACTTTTCACCTCAGACACCCGATCTTTGCTGCAATCGCTTCTTTCTATTCGCTTGCGGCATTTTGATTTTAGAAATTTGGAAAATCTTGGAATTGTATGTTGTTTAGATGGGCGGCAAATTCTACGACCAATCCAAACAGCACAAACGGTAGGTATGCCTCTGGCTACGTCCCTATGGTGTGCTTAAACAGGGTATGGTCAACGTCAACTATGAATTTCACATTCATAAAAAGTCATCAGGTTAGACTGTTGATATCACATTACTCTCAAACCATTAGTTTTATTGAGAATTTTAAATAATGTTAAAAACGAAATGTAGATAATTTTTATCTATAAATTAAATTAATTTTTAATATTAATTACTGTATTTTATTAACATCTTAGAATGTATTTCTATTTCACGACTATCACAGCATAGGCAGCAACTTTGTGAAGGCAATTGTGCAGTTTGGGGAAGAATCTGACACTGCCAGACCTACCAGTGGCTTAGGATGTGATACCAATTCTGATGCTAATACGCTGACTGGATTCGAGGACAGGCCTTATTGGAGTATGTCTTCCTGGTTGAGACCTGCGATGTCGATACCATTGTTGGCAATCTCATAAGGTTGCAGATACTTCACTGCAGAATGCAATGTTCAATGGGCCCTACAGTGACCAGTTGCAAAGGCACGTGCCCCCTGAAACCAATAGTATCGCAGCACTGTAGCAGAATACAAAATCTACGCTGAAGTATAGAGGATGTTGTTTGTCCCCAACACGACAGGTGGAAGTATAGCTATGACTCAATGGTGTTCATCAATACCATCTTGGAGAGTAAGATACCTGTTTACCACAGTCATGACCCAGCAGAAAATCAAAAGCTTCAACGATCAGATGTCGACTTGGTGAAGGAATATGCCAAGGTAATAACTAATAAATTAATAATAAATAGCAAATTAGAAAATAAATATTGATATTTCATTTGGCAATATATACTTCACTAGTCAATCTCACATCAAATTTGAATTTCTAAAATTTACTAATTCTCCATTTTTTATTTCAATGTTATTTCATCTATAACTAGAGCGATCCTATGTCTCTAAATTCTAGTTTTTTTGGTAACAGCCTCTCTAAAGGCTTTCGGTAATATTTTTCCTCGTGATTTCGCTCAGCAAGTTTTTTTTTTTTTGTCCAAGGTTGTTTGTTAAAATTACATGAATCAACTATACACCATATAAACGTTAAGTAATCCATATCTTATTTCCAGCCTTCATCTCTCTTTAGTAGTTTCGTTTTCTGTGTTTGTTTCTTGTTTTCCCTTGTTTATTTTAGAGGTTAACGTATTTTATATTCATTTTGGTTTCCCAGTGATTTTCGCTTTCAAGTTAAGCCATTTTGAATTTTCCTTTTTTTTATTTTCCATTAGTAAGACAGAAATTAACCGAAGATCATTATTAACGCTATCTATTGTTTCATTATTGATTTTTTATTATTCAATCTGCCTCATTCTGAATAAGGTTTCCTAAATGTTCTGCTCCCCCCTCAACTGTATTTCACACTAAACATATATGTGTCCCTGGGAATTCTATGTTCTTCCTCAACTATTTTTTTGACTGTCCTCGTAGTCATTTGTGCTTCATGGGTGATCGTTTTATCACGATTTTTGGTCCTAGGGTTTGAAATGATTGTCCAGATGCTTTACTTTCCCCTCCTTTCCTGCCATCAATACAATTTCAAGTCATGGTACGCTGTTCGTTTTCTCTAAGTGACTTTCGCCTTTTGACTCAGAATATTACATTAAATCGATGGATTTGTCCAACGTCGTCATGTCCTCTTTCAGCAACAGATCGTGCTCCTGGAACAAAGTGTACCGATAAGTATATTCAAATTGTTCAATGGTATTTTAATAAAGTCTCCACCCGGATAGGACGAGGAATGAAAGAGCGCTTTGCTTCTAAAATTTGCAAGGTTTGAGGTGGGCAATTATGTGAGTCTTAGCTGCTCAAGTCATGTGGGCCTGGCGTCCCACTTGCTTACTAGATTACTTGAAGATCTGGCTTGAGTTAAAAGCGCACAGTCAGAAGATTTTAATCCCCTGAAAAAAAGAAGTTCAAGCTAGCGCTGCCTGACCATATTCTTTCCCTGTTGACGGATTTGGATCCACGCAGTTTAGGGGAAATGACTAAAGTGGTTGATGAAGTTTATTTAAATGCCTAGGTTAATTGGAGGGACTTTTCTGTTAATCCCACCGCGAGTTCAAATGTTGTTCATTATTTTCAGGCCCATGTATCAAAAGAGTTTCCCAGAAAATGACCATGGTGTAATAGAGTTGGGGGCTATCTTTGATCGGATTTTTCTTCCGTTTTGGAGGGGATGTAACGATAGCTCTTTGCTTCATGGGTCGACCACCTCTACCGTATCTTCATCTTTTTAAATTTGTCCCCCTTTTTTTGTATCTTTTACCCACTTTGTTTTTTTTCTGTTAGACAGTGGTGCTGTGCTTAGTGGCCTTCCAGGCATTCTAGGTGACAAAGCTTGCCCTCCCTCTGATTTATTTTTTCGTGTCGCTAATTTCTTGATGGCCTTTTGTTATTATCGAGATAGACTCATATTTCTGGCTTCGATTTTCTTTCTACCAAAGACCTTTTGGTTGATTTTCGTTTCCGTAAGCTTTCCAACCTCACAACGTCTCTCACTCTCTCGGGATCTATTTTTCTATTTGTCCATCTCCCTTCGACTGAACCTCACTTTCAGCACCTTTTTCACCAGTTTCTTGACCATATCCTTCCTCCTTCGAAAGATAGGTATATGAAACACAATGTGGTTCACGGATTGAAACGACACATGGACCTGTTTTCGCTCATCCTAGATGTTCCGCCCCAGATAGACTTTTAATGAAAAAAAGAGTTCGAGTATGTACTTGATGCTGGCATAGCTCGCGAGTCTACGGATCTTTGGGCCTCTCCACTCCCCATCATGCTATAGGATGATCACTCGTTTAGGGGTGACGATCGGTTACTAGTTTATGTGTGTCTGGCAGGCGGCCTTAGAGTCGAGTTTGGTCTGACTCCAAAGTGCTCTTTTGGGTAATCCGCTTGTAGGCTGGGTCGAATGGTAACCTGGTTATTGCTTGGCAGAAAGAAGGACACGGTAGGAAAATGGCAGCTTTGTAGGCTTTAATCTTGGCTTAGGGCTACCCCAATTCGGGCGAATAAAATAGTAGAGCTTTCCGTGGTTCGTTTGTACGCTCACGTCTTCGGCTGACTATCATTGTTAATGTTCAGTATTTCTTGTAAGTCTCCTTCTGCGTCAGATTGTTGGGACTATGGACTGACGGATTGAGAACGAGGTACAGACTGGTGATGCTAATAATAATAACGCTACTAAATAACTAATCAGAGTGAGAATAATAATAAGAATGTTTTGTCCGTCTATTTATCCTAACACTAATTCAGGGGGTGTGACTTCTATTCTCTTAATCTGAACGTGGGGCGTGCTTATCTGATCAAAGGTATGTGCGTGTGCTCTCTACTAAGAATGGTGGGCGGAGTCAAATAGTGTGCATATTCAGTTTAGGCACGGTGTGCACCAAAAAGGTATTCACAGGTTCGTGTAAACTCTGGCTGGTTAGATCAAATTCCTTTCTATGTGTACACAGCCTTTTTTCCACTGTCTCCGTTATCTATATAGCCAGACCGTCGGCTCGCATTTGTTTCTTAATATGTGTATGTTTGTATATTTGCGTGGGAACACAATAATTTTACTTGCCTCATTATAAAATATTCTGCTTTGCATTGATACATATTGAATTGTGATTTAACATTAATTACAAGTATTTGCCCTGTTTTACATTAGTTAATTTGTATTGATCGAACTGCGCAATAGGTAGACCTCTGGCACCAAAATTGCTGGATTCAATAGGCCCAAAAGATACCTCAGCAAAATAAACGCGAATTGTTCCTATTAAATCCAAGCATGCTTTATTAAATATATATATATATATATATATATATATATATATATATATATATATATATATATATATAATGTAAAAATTCAATATTGTTTGAGAAATAGGAGGGGATTTGTAAATGTACATATATGTAAGGAAGCAAGCGTGAGACAAAGAGAGGAGCAAAGGAAAATGGTTGGTCACTTGCGTTTGATAAAGCTGCCCAAGTTGTGTCTCGAGATAAAATTATCAAAGACGTATATTTAAGGAGGAGCCCGAATAAACACAGCTGTTGAGCGTAAGAGATCTTGCTGCGACAATCGTATCAAATTATACAAATAAGAGTTTATCATGTAAATTTACACACCGTGCACAGTCTTCCTAGCCTCGTCAAGAGGGTAGAGAAATGTGATCATAACGGAGGTAGGTCGTCCTACGGTCATCTCCAGGCCACGCCCTATGCAGTAGGAGTGCCCAAAAAAATAAGAAAAGAAAGAGGAAGAAAATAGTAACGAATTCATTCGCGTTCACGCTCCCGTCTAAATCCACTAAGTATTGTCTCGCCTTTAACTCGTACTTGCGTTGATGATATATAGACTACTAGTCTCCCGCCTAGTACGCTCCGTGTCGCGCCGCTTTCATCATAATATTCCGTTATTAGAATAAAGTTTATTTTCATATGTCCATCTCTGCCTTGAACCTTCGATAATCCCAGTCAAGTAGAAGAACACCGTAAGATCATTTATCCTTGGAGTCAGATAAATAATTCGCCGTAACGCCATTCTTCACCTATAAACTGGAACTAGTCGCTCCCTCATAAGGTGGTGGTTTACGGAAACATCTTTAATTCACATAACATTGATTGACCGTCGTCGGACCTATATAACTGGTAACCTTGTCGTCTACTATACCATTTACCTAACACCCCATAACTGGCGACCCCCTATAAATTGTTATAAGATGGCATATTATTTCAATGTAAGATTTGTGTGCCCAATTTCAAGAATTAATAACGTCAACGGGGGGCTCATTTATGAGGTTACTTGTTTGCTCTGCTCCACCTTGCAATTGGGCGCCACAATGCATTTATCTTACCTCCATCAGGTCTTTAATCGCCTTGAAGAGTATAATATCGTACGCAGGCCTCCTAAGTAACTTTTTGGTGTATCGCATTTTGCCTTTCTCGGACATCATGTTTCTTCTGACGGAATTAGTCCTTTCAAGGACAAAATTGCTCTTACTCATAATTTTCTTCTACCCTCTTTGCTCAAGCAACTTCATCCATGACGGCACTCGGTCCATGCAACCCTACAGACTGATATCTAGGACTAAGAGAAAATCTCTATTATAGTGTTTCAAGGCGTGCAAATGTTTTATCGCACTCAAGGGGCTTTTGTCCCCGCTACTTGTTCGCCCCGTCTTTATACTGGTGATCCTATCAGGGTTGTTTCGGACGCGTCTTCATCCATTTCGGCGCGGCGCTGTCATAGAAGGTGCATGTCTTTTGGCAACAGCATGCATTTTTCTCTAGTTCTCTTTTGGATCCTCAAGACGTACAACACGTTCTCTCGGAAACTACTGGTTGTGTACCTCGCAACTCACCACTTCCTTTAGAATATTAATTGAAGGGCGTGATTTTACTCTCTTCACTAATCACAAGAATTTTTTGATACCCTCTCTGACCACCACACGTCGTCTGTGCACTCTCTTGTTGGTGCTCGTCATTTTGACTTTATCCTGCAGCTCACAACATTCGTTATTCCCCCGATAATCGAGTGGATAAATTGCTTCTGAGCTACTCGTAAGCAAATTGTACATCGTTTAATGTGGCCAGATATATACACTGATATGTCCAAATGGAGTCGTTCATTTTGTATTTTCAGTGTGCCATGGTTATCATGTTCAACGTTGACAATTATGATACGCGCTTTCATCTTCTCAGTCAAATTTTTTTCTTCTTCGGACCAAACTCTACCTTCTTTACTCGATCCATCTCCCTACATACTAAATTTATACGGGCAACGGCCTCCTACCGCGGCAAGAGTAATTGATAATCGAGCTATCCCTGTGCCAAAGGAATTGACATCCTGCTCCCATGTCTTCGTCCATTGCGACTCATCCTGCTCTCCGTCACAGCCTGGGTATGAGAGAACATCAGGGCATTTCTTCTTATTTTCACAAGGTCAAAGATTATTTGTCAAACCAAGCAAGATACTGACTGTCCCATTGGACTGCATCCAAGCAATATTCATCCGAGTTGTTGACCCTGAACAACCCCTGTCTATTTCTCCTACTAATCGCAATGGTCCAGACGTCTCTGATGAAAACCTTATTTTCTATACTTCTACTTCCCCATTGCTGCAGTCGGAAAATGTAAAATCGACTAAATATTGCGATAAGCGACGACTTATTCTCTACTGGTTGGTACCAGTATATTCTTAATCATCCTGGCGATACATCGTAGATACTTACTACTTCGTGAATGTTCAAGGCGTTCAATCAGGGACTTAGACTATTACACTATTCCCCATTCTCCTCCAAATATTATTCCCTTATTCCTCTGCATTTACTTTTGCCCTCTTTAACACATACACTGTAAACGGCCTCGATTTTCTAAATTTCCCTCTCTCAGCGAAATATAACAGATTTTCGCCACACTACATCATAGTCAGAAACCTACCCCTAGCCAATCTCACACTCCTTTTCCCCAGAGAAAAATGGGAAGGCGCCCCCTCACCAACAAGGAATGGAGTGTCAAAGATACAGTATCTCCCCGCGGCCTTCTCCAAATTAAAAAAAAAATACTGTGGAAAAATGGTCCTCAAAAGGAAAGCCTCGCCGAATGCCCCCTTCAGTAGGATTGGAGCACCCGACGTAAGGTGGAACTTACGGAAGCCGCACTATGCAAAAGACAAGTGACATTTCCTGTCTAGAAAATAAGCAAAACCCAACTTTTACCTATTTATCCATCAACCGGCAAACTTAAAAGGTTAAAAAATAGGTGTAAACCTGCCTGGATGGAGTAATCTCTCCCCTTCTTGGGAAAAGCAAACACGCTAGCATTCGTCAAAAATATGGGAAGATACATTCCGATACGATTATGTTTAGCAAAGACAACAGAAAGGGTAAACATCGCTCACCCAGCTGTCGAAGCATGGCGTACGTGAAATCATTCGGACGAGGGGCGGTATTTAATTAAAAAAGCGAGACTTGAGCGAAATCGCTCAACGGAAATAGGCCATCGAGGGAGATTTCATGCCTCTAAAAGTGAAGCCGAGTCGGAGGCCGTCAGCAACCGAGCAGCGTAATTGGAATTCAGGCAGGGTATCATCCAGGTAGGAAATGTTTATAAAGCTGTCACAAAAAAATCACTCACGAACACGAGATCCAAGAAAGTGGTCCTCTCTTCCTGTAAAAGTGTGTCCTGTGAGAACATAAAATTGAATACTGTTAACGGCCTTCTACATCTATGCATGAAAGATCCTCCTATTGAGTAGGGACATGTATGTTTGCCATAAAGAGCAGCAAGGTGGTTTGTAATGAAACGGGATCTGGTGTATGCCATTAGAAATTTACACAATATGAAATCGTCTGGAAGGCACCTATAGCGGTTCTATGCATATCGCTTCTCTCTGAGGGCTGTCTCACACTCGCCGACCACCAAGAAGTTGATGACATGCAAAACGACTTTTAGTTCGAAAATTAGAAGTCAAGCACAGGGCGATGTGGTTACCGGATAATAATAACTCAAAGGCCCCACCAACCGATCTAAACTCCTCAACTAAGATAGAAGAGTCATGCATTTACTCGAATGCGGGCCACCGTGATCGATCCAGAAAAAACCGAGGTGCCTTTTCAAGCGACAGCGGGTCAGTAAAAGTTATTTGGATAAAAGTGATCTCTGTGATGGAGATCGTCGACCCCCTCACACAAAGTCCTCGGGTGTATCATGCTGGCACAGAGACAGGTGATGGGAGGAAAAGGAAGGTAGTTTTTTTTTTAATGTGAATTCTTTAATACTAAGGACACGGATGTCCCACTCTCTTCTCAAAGGTTCGGGTCTTGGGATTGATCGTGTAGCTCCCTCCTCAGAGGCGTTGTCTACTCTTCAGGTCTTCGAGAAATGGGCTACGAAAATAAGTTACGATGCGCTGGAACTCTACCTTGTCGAATTTGGCTGACGGTGGAATATATAGAGACACAACGAAGTGGAACTGGACTACTACCGGCTGAAGGGAAGTTTAGAGAACAGAAAAAACTGACACATAGGGTATAAATTGAGCAACCACCTAGCCGACCTCATAGGCAGGAGGGGGAAGACACCCAGGGTGGTCTCATGAAGGCAGAAAGCAAAAGGCGAACATGAAGAACAAGCCTTCAACAATTAGCTCGGAGTTTATGGCAATTTGACAGGAGGACAGTGCCACCCTGATCTATCTTGAAGCTGTAGTGCCCCACCTCCTTTGATGAGGAAATTCCTTACGGGGATATTTGTAAGCTCTCGAAGCTAGATCTCTGAGGACTATTAGCCACTGAATGCTTCATTGACTCTGAGGTTGCTGGGATTTCTTTATTGCCACTATTCTGGAGGATAGGCTTCGAAATGATCAGGAGGGGTGTTACCCCGATCTTCATCGCCTTACCTCCCCCAAATCTAGTGCCTCGGTGGAGGAGGGAGTTGCTTCGTATTCCTCGACGCAGTCACGCGTGGGAGAGGGGGCTCCTCTTATTGGCCAGAGCAGGGCTCGTACCTTCATGATGCCAGCCTGACCGCAGAAGGGTTCCAGATACACGCGGAAGCTATTGTGCTAGTAGACCTGAGAGGGCTAGGAGTGGTGGGTATTTTTTTTTACTTGGAATGTGTTGGGATCTGCCTGGTCACGCTCTCGCAAGAGATTATCTCTTTAGCCTCTCTAAACGACTATCCGCAGCCTGAATGGGCAAGAGCTTTTTTTTTTCAGCAAATACGAATCACAATTCTTAGAGGAGGCAGAAAGCGATCTCACAATTCATACACTTACTCTTGCAATAAACAACTTAGTCGTGTACTTGGTTCCCAACCAAGAGATGCAGCGAGGCCTTAGTGCTGAGGGAATATGCGTTCTAAGAGACATCCTTGTTCCATCAGTCTCTTGAACGATTCGGAACAGTTTGAAGCCGGGGGTCTCAAAGACACCCGTAAGCCTCCATAATGAGCGTGTTAGAGCCTCTGCTCTCTTTCGATGTGAGGAGGGCTGTGTTTTCATCTCTTCTCTTCACCCATCCGCGGGAATCTCAAAGCCGAAATGACAGTTTGCTCCTTTCCTGGAGTCCCACTCGTTCCCCGAGGATGAGAGTAGCCTTACTTTACTCTTTGAGGACCAAATTTTCTGGGGGTAGTGACTTGCCAGAGTGGGATTAAGCTTGGGGGTCAGTCCTTCCAAGCCATAATTCTTCCCTAAAGACCCTGCCAACGGAGTGAGGCCACCTTAGACCAATATAAGGGTCTCCGCTCACCTTTGAGCGGGCGTGCATCGGAACATCCGCTTTGCTGGTGTCGGTGATCCCATCTTGAGACCTGCCGAGAGAGGTCATCTCTAGATAGGGAACTTTGTGCTCCCATTGGGAGACTCCATTTCTAATCTTTGTTTTTTGGAGGCATCTTTGATGATTCTTAGATGGGGCCACCTCTGCACCAGAGAGGGAGTAATTTGGGGGTGGCTCTCAGAGGTGGTAAAGCACATTCACCAAGTATTTTTTTTTAATATATTTAGCATGTGGCCCCATATTATACAAAAAAGCGGGACGTAAACGCTAAAATCCTGCATAGGGGAGTTTGAAAGGGCTTGGCCAAACGTTCCGCGGCATGGGCGTCACGGGGACTTGGGGCGAAGGGTAAAGAGATACAAAAGGAAAGAAACTGGGGACAGTGAAGGGATAAAGGTAGGGCATATTATAAACCACTATTCCAAAACGGGGGCACCTCCTCTCTTCCGGGGTGAGGGCGTTGCTGCGCTGAGCTACTGTCCTTAAAGTGAGTCGAGCCGAGGTTTTTGCGAGCCATTTCAGCACCCAATGGTGCCACTTTGGTTGGCCATTTGATGTAAGGTTATTCCTTGCGATCTGGAGGCGTTGTTGAGCCCATCTTTTATTTCAGTTACTTTTATCTTTTTACAGAATATTATTTTGGGTTTTTAGAAATCTCTTAATTTTATAGAGGTAGAAAATACCAGTATTGCAAATTTTCATTATTAAATATTTTTCAAGTGCAGTATTTGAATAAATACTCACTTGGTCACTGAGAGGGCTGAGTTATGAATGGGAACGGTTGCTAGGGGCGCGAAAGAGCTGCCAATGATATAAGAAATCCCACAAGCTATGAAAATAGACTCTCTTCCATCACTGATGCACAAAAATGGGGAAAAAATAAGGCAAAAGCACAAATTAGTCTCTTCACCAAAGGAAATTCCGACTTTCTTCCGGCAACCAGAGCAGTCTAGAGTTGGCAGAAATGTTGGAAACGTTCGGAAGATGACTGATGGAGAATTTTATTTTTTTCTAATTTTAAGCAGTTTATCATTACAACCGCATATGTTAAGTAATATTGTAGGTATGACTCTTACGAATGTTTGTATGTATAAAGATGGTATTTCATGAAGAAATAAGTGCCTGAGAAGCGAAAACAATAGGATATTTTTGCGCAAGTTTGGTGGCGAAATTAGTGCTGTTGACGTTACACAAATTCAGATATTACATTTTTTAATTGAATTTGATGTTTTTAATTGAAAGAACCCTTTTTATGTTAAAAGTCAGCTTTTATAAGTTGAAGGTAAACATGTCTAATATGAAATCCAAGTATTTTAATTTGAAAGTCAAGCTTTTTAATTTGAAAGTCAATCCCTTTTTAATTCGAAGTTCAATTTTTTTAATATGAAAGTAAACTTTTTTTAATTTGAAGGTGAAAAGGTGGTCTTCAGTGTGTATGTGTGTGAGGGGGATGGGGCAATGAACACGTGTTTCTACCGGTACCTTTTGCTTTTGACGCCATACATTCCCCGACCGGATAATGAAATCCACATAAAGATCAGAATAACTTACTGGTGACCCAAAGTCACAATAAGCCGGTCCTCTTTGGGTGGTGGTCGTATTGTGTTTTCGATACCAATCAGCGATGGTAGGACCTTTCGTAGCCCCCCTTTGGGTGAGTCACACGCTCTGCGGTAGATGTGGACAAAGTGCCACCATATGAGACACTAGTACTCCATCTTCAGTGCTCTGGAGACAGCATGTTGTGTTGCGATTAGTTATGTGCGTGTGGAGCTACTTACCACCTCAATGTGTAACAGTGTATCTGCCCACTGGGCGGCCAGCTTATGGCACCGATACCTATTATTTTGGTATGTTTATGTTGGTATAGTACATGTGTCCAATACATCTGGAAAGTAAAATAAAAGTGCGAGCTTCCTTAAAACTTTTTTAAATATCTAAAATGGCAAAGCTATTGAAATGTATGAAAGCTTGGTATTACTATGGGACATGTCACAGTCAAAATGTCCCCATATAGCATATGTTGATTAATATGATATTCAGCGTCCACAGGATTTGATAATGGCGAAAATAGGTAACTATACCGTAGATGAAAGAAATGATACCCACGATGCACGAGGAGGGTATAAGGTGTCGACAAATCGCCCGTAGGGTCGGCGAATCCCATTCAGATACTACAAAAATGTTGAAGATCCGAGAGGAAAGATCCAAGACAGATCTCATTCTTGACGACCGAGGGGCAGTACGCAACGTGTCGACATGTATCTGTGTCGCATGAGCCTTTAGGGGTGGGAAGAAACCCGCAGTCCAGCTGTAATATGAAGGGCAGCCAGGTTACTGCATCCTTCAGAACATTTTGTCGCAAAAGGCCTGAAGTAATGTAAAGACCGTCAGAAGCGCTGATCGAACTCCAGAGAAAGGGAAATCGACTGGCTTTGGCACTTGCTCACCGCAAGTGGACCATGGGTCGATGGGGACGTGTCTTATGGTCCGAGTTCAGGAGGTCAGTGGAATAGTGTGCATAGTGCTAAGAGTAAAACACGGTGACCGCTGAATTTCAAGTTCAGAGATGGGTCGTACAAGTTGTCATGATGGATTATATGCTACCATAAGCCTGACGAGATCTCTCCAGAAATTCCTGGAATGCGATTTTCAGCAGGACAATGCCCTAGGTCATAAGTCTTCGTCCACTATAGTGGTTCCATTGATGGATGTTACATGTTTTGGCCAACTTTGTATTTTGTTAATTCTTGTTGATTGTTTGGGACATATATAAAACTTATTTTTCCTTATTTCATTGTTATATTCATATTGGTATACAAGTAAAAACTTTACGATTTTGCATTTATCTAATTCCCTAAAACTTGTGGCCGTAGCTGCACATGAAAAAAGGGCGTATCGCACAGTTTCGACGGAGACGATAATAATTGTCATCTCTTAGGGGGTGGGGGGGGCGTTATCCGATGGATGGTTAGCGTCTCAGCAACCACTCCTCCTTCATGGAATGGGAACTAGACAAGCTGGGGAGTAGGACCGAACAGCTTTATTGCCAGGCACCCTAATTTGCAAGAGCCCCTAGGGAGTAACTAGCTTATTGTATATAACCGAAAGCTCATGCAAGAGCAGCCGGATCACGCAGATCAAATGTCGGTGTGAGAGCGAAAGATAGTCAACAAAAAGTGAGATAAAAGTTTTTCTACCTTAAAAGTAAAGGATTAAACATACAAAGAATTGGATTAACATATGTATTTATACAATAGGGAAAGAATTTAAGACTATGAACTAAGTAGAATAGTACAAAAGAAGAGCTCAATAAGAGGACGAAATGCTTGTATATCACATAAAACGACATGGTTTGTTTTCTCTATTCAGCGATGAAAAATTTAAGCTTGTGCCTTATAGTCGTGATACCTGAAGCATGAATGGTCTGCTAATGGCGCTGGGGTAAACAAATAGGCAAATAAAGCGACGCCATTTCAAAAGGAGGGGATAGATAGAAAATTCGACTTGAATGATTATCTAAAGAGGAAAGAAAAGGAAGAAAATATGACCAGAATAAGGGATTTTTGTTCTCTAGAGAATGAAAATCTTTGATCCTACCTTTCCTAGGTAGAATTTTGCTGATCACACTTAAATAAAATGTCGAGTCATATAAAGTTTAGAAGCAAATTACCTGAAAAAAGATGTTTCTACATTTTGCTGTTGTCTATAAAATGTTTAGCAGTTGTAAAGGTGGTTTTCCCCGATTGATTTCATAAGACATTTACTACTCGTCTACCTATTAGCCTCATGAAGAGACAGGAGAAACAAATAAGAAAACAATTCCTAATTTGGTTTCGGTATTTTATGAAGATGATCCCCCTCCAAAAGTAATAAAATAAGGTACACATGTACTCATTTGGTAAAAAATTAAAGTTATATTGATATTTGTGCGAATAGAAACAGCAACAATTGTCCAGATATCTACTTTGACCTGTAAGAAATTTAAACATGAAGAAAATAGGAAGAATTAACTTTATAATTTAAAACAATTGTACTACCTGCTGATAAGGCCATTCATTATTGTTATAAAAGTAGATAACAGATAAGAAAAAGTAAACGAAATGATCGAAATGAGAATAAGTAAGACTTCATTCATTTGTTGATGCATTGTTAAATCAATTTAAAATATATTGCATATTTGGATGCTGAATTAAATAATAGAAATATACAAAGGGAAGAAAACGAAGACACTAAAAATAATAAAAGAAAAATATGAAAGAATGATCAACGATAACATTGTTAAACATCCCTTATCAATCCTCACTACTAAGAACTAAGAACTGGAGGACAAATACGCCCCCCCTTAAAAAAAAGTGTGCTTGACAGGTAGATATAATTTGGGTAAAAGAATAAAAATGATTATTTACTAATATAATTTATATATAGGTACAATTTGATCAAGTTAAATTAGCTTTACAATCTATTAAGAAAACATGTTCCTGATCGAGGTCATAGAAGCTCTTCATTAATAAGTATCATCATTAATATGATATAAGAGCAAATCTTTAAATGCAATTCCATAACATTTTACTTAGGTGTAAGAGGCACAACGATTAGTACAGCTGAAACTTCTTTATATTTTTTTTTACTTTACGAAAATTCACTTTATAATAACCAGATGAAAAAAAATAATTATCTAGGAAGCAAAGAATATAGGGCACAAATGTAAAACTCACAAACATGACAGAAAAGGAGTGATGCTAAAGCGATGATTCTTTTTAAATGATTAAAAATGATGAAAATTTATGAGTATTTATAAATTACAAGTGTAATTACAAAGGAATGAAAGTATAAACTTGTACAAGAGAACTAAATTACTGACAAAATGGCATTGCAGCTTTAACATTATTAGAACTATTTTTTGGAATGATGAAGAAAATGTATTTAAATTTACAAAAAATCGAAAAAGATTTCTTGCATGAAGCAAATGTGAAAAAAAAAAATGATAAAAGCATCAACAGTTGAATTCACATTTTTAAAAAGTTAATATATGCGAAGAAGAGATAAAAAAAAATGAAGTGAAAAGGTAAGTTACCAAAAATTCCCAGATGCATCAAAACAATATTCTTCTCTTTAATGATGATTGAAGCCTGTGGGAGAGAAATTGAAGTTTTTTTCATTTTAAATATTACAGTAAATAAAAAACCGATGAAAACCTAACAGTTCAACTTTTGTGCTAAAAACAATTTAAGTTAATGGGAGTTAAGCGGTTAGTGCAATGATGAGTGGCCCAGCTTGGGAGGTGGGCTATTCATCCAGACCCAGCATTTAACTGTATCCTATAGACCAGAAGTCGGCGAACCGGGGTAAATTACCCCAAATGAGGTAAAAATGAAAATTTGGGGGGGATAATGAATCAGGATAAATGACCCGAATGAGGTAAAAATGAAAATATCGGGGGGATAATGAAGTCATAAATAAAATCGCAGAAAAATAAGTGAGGCAAATTAAGAAAGTTAAATTTATCAACAAATAATTTTCAGTTTCTTAAAACTAAAATCTTATTGGTAACAGGCAAAGATTGAAGCGTCAGCCCTGACTCGGAAACAGGTAGGACAGGTGTCTCTTTTTTTTGTGTGTGTACATGTAAAGGCCTGCAAAGGCTTTCAAAATTACCCATTTGGAATTTGAATGTTCTTTTGTGTATCCCGGATCCTGTTGACTTTAGGTCTTCGGAGATAATTTTGTTTTACACGAATTTATTTTGGAGTTATTCCTCTAAAAGTTCGCCGACCTCTGCTATATACCAATCTAAAAGCCCTAAAAACTGTATCAATTGGGTATTTCAACCTTTTTTTAGGGCGGAGAGATTAGGCTATTGAATACAGCGTACCCCAGGGGCGCGTACATTAGTTTTCCTTATTAATGGGAGTTAAACCAGAAATAATCGTCGGGGGAATATTTTTAATAAAATTAAGACGCAGACTAGGTAGATGTTGACAGTTTGTAAACATTTTATGAAATTAAAACTATTTCTGATTATCATTAAACAAAGGCGGGGGGGATACAAAAAGATAGGAAAATAATATAGGAAATAAGTCTGGTGAAATTTTGCTTTGAGCCAAGAGAAGGTCATAGACAAAATAGGCATTGTGGACACCCAAACCAGAAGACACTATATCTGCCTTGAAAGAGAGGGCATTAATTGGGTCTACCATTTACAGGGCGGCCCAAGTCCCAGGACACTACAGTTACATAAAAAATTACATCTGTTTTCCGTTAATAACATATTTTATACAAAAGTTGCACGTTGAATGTCCTGGGACTTATGGGCCACCCTGTAGATAACAACTGAATCTCACAGGAAATTGTAGCCTAATTTGGGAATAATGTTCCAACAAAAAGACTACAACGAGAGAATATATGCATACATGTAATGAGGTTTTTCATGATGGGCTTAACCTCATCTTTCCCTTCGCACTCGTCTCTATGCGGAGTGAGGACAAACATAAGGTGAATAAGTGACTGAGAAGAAAACATGAGCAAAGGAGATAAAAGAGTGCTACATCTCCCTCATCAAACATAAATAAGAAAAATAAGTAAATGAACAGAAAATATGAGAAAAGGTGATAAAAGAGTGCTACATCTCCCTCATCATACATAAATAAGGGAAGAGACATAAGAAAAAAAATAAGTGAATGGACAGAAAACATGAGCAAAGGAAACAAGAGTGCTACATCTGCCCTCATCAAACATAAATGAGGGAACAGATATAAGAAAAATAAGTAAATAAACAGAAAACATGAGCAAAGGAGATAAAAAAGTGCTACATCTCCCCTCATCAAACATAAATGGGGTGGGGGGTGGGGCAATGAGTGTATATATTTGTATTAGAGTTGACAGTACAAAGTATTTATTGCTACACACAATACTGGCTTCAACTATACATTATTGCGAAAGGGTTCCTCAATTTCATTGGGTCCAATTTACATAGTAGTCTGGAAATGGTCTTAAAAGAAATATTCAATTATTTGAAACTTTTGTTATGATCAATGTCGAGATAATTGCAAATTTAAATGTGTCGTTTGTGGATCAATCGTGACGGTCAAGAAGCCAAGAGAATTGTGAATCAACAAGCTACTGAGTATGTCTGATTAGTTTGAGGATTTGAAAAAAACCAAGATATAAATGCTATTATCATTAAGTGTTCAGTACACTAATAGTACGATAATCTGCAACTTTTAAGAGTGATGACCAGACATGCTGGGAAGACTGAAAAACTATGCGACTAAATTCCCCAATTTATAGTGGTATAAATAAGTAAGTTAAATATTAAGTGGAACTAGTGTAAAATCATTCCGGAAGCAGGAAGGAAGACTAGTTTTCATTGCTGAAAAACCTTAGGGTAATAAAACCACTAAACTACAAGAAAAGCGTACGAAGAAGCAACTATGTAAATTTCCTGAAGGGCGGCCTACAAGCAAGCTAGAAATTAGACATGGAAGCGAATAATTGAACTAGAATGGAGTGGCGTAAAAAAAAGTTGCGAAATGTGCGTCGAAACGATAATATAAGAAACTTTTTCTTTCAAAACCTTTCCTGAAATTTTAGGGCTGAGCGTTCTTTCAAAATTTCACTTTTTCGCTGGTACCACACAATTCCCCTCTTCCAAAACATTCTACAGAGCTGTGACATAAGTGTTAAAAGCCTCGTCTAAGTAATTTACATATCCGCATTCACCGTCTACCCGTTTGGACTCTTCCTCTCAATCAAGAAAAGCGATGCTCCCACACTTTAAAAGGAAAGATAAGAAATATCCCCTACTTTAACATACTCGCCTCCATCCATACATTACCTCTCAAGAGCGCTTCCAAATCTTACGAAGGTCGAGACTAGTTGACACAATCTGTGGTGGAAGACCTCATCTCAAATTTTAATACCGGAAGGGTTGCCGAGATGGGGTTGGCATAGCAACGAGCAAGTGGGTGTAGCTGATGCTGTCTGTTCAGTCCTACCTATTTTTATGGCAAAAGGAAAACCGCAATGGTACGAAAAATAGATACGAACCGTCGGGGATGATTTGTCTCGGAGCACCGTAGGGTGTCATTCCAGATTGCGAGGCACCTTTGTTACTCCCGGACTGGAGTCCTATCACTTTATGGCTCTCGGGATCTACGATTTTTTGCGCGTCTGTAAAGGAAAAAATCATCGAGGACAAAAATAATAATGCATGTGTATGGCGCTATCCAGAGCCATGACCGCTCGCAGAGCGCCGCCGGCCTCGCGCTAAAACCAGACTGAAGAGGTGGGGGTCTTCAAGGGGCTCTTGAAGGCACCGGGAGAGGCAGAGGAGCGTATAGTGGCCAAGAGGCTACATATTTTTCAACACTCGTGCTCTATGGGACAGATTATTTTTTTATTTAAGCAAAAACCAACGTGAGCATCTCTAAAATGATATTTTAAAGCGAAAGGGGGGAATTTAGTGGAAGTGAAAATGCGTGAAAAATACAGACACTCAAGTGTCAAAAGTCATGGGATAGCGGTATATAATGGCGGCAAGTGCCACCGTATTCTGGCGTCATGGAAATACCCACTCCTGTGTCAATACCAATTGTGATATGACACGGCGACGTGAATTATTATATGAGTTCGAACGTAGGATAACAGTGATTGCCAGAGGCATTACATTTCTGAAGTTGAGCCATAGATGTAGCAACACCCCCCCCCCCTGGCTCTTGAAGGGGCCCCCCTGTGGCCAAATTTTTAAATTTTATTAATGAAAATATAAAATTTTCGAATACACATTTTCTGTAAGTATTCCGCAGCATTGGCACTGCTGAGAATAGTCTTTGTCGTGCCTGGCACTACTTGTAAATGTAGGATATATTGTTATGGGCGCCCCACAATCTTGATTGGGGATGGGCACTAGACATTGCTACGGCTCTGAGCTGAGCCCACATCCAACCTCCCTCGAACTCCGGTTTGACACGTGCACCGAATTCATGCAAGGCATTATAGCTCACCGTGTTCAGAGCAGTGGTCGATCACGGATGCTTAATGATCACGACCAGCGGCATCTGGGTAGAGTGGTCAGGTCAGTCATTTCCAAGTGCATATGACACGAACACCCAACTTGAATTCCGTGCGAGGTTAAGTTACAAATGAACTCCCCGCCCCCTTCTACCTGTTGCGTGGACCACTAGCACAGGTGGGGGTGCTAGAAAATTCACACAGCATTAAACAACATCCCACCCTCCTTCTACGACAGCTGTCGAGATTGAAAACATCGACCAGTTCGAGAAGGACTGGAAAATAAGAAGGAAAATTCACGCCAGTCCCTATCTCGAGACGAAAGGTAGCTCAGACATTGAAGTACAAGGACAGATGTACAGATATCATTCGGAAGGAAGAGTACTAGGGCTAAACCTCAAGAGGCTACATAAAACAGCCGAAGGATAAAAAGAGTAGCCCCTGTATTGAATCTCATATATTCATTAAGAGGCTTAAGCGCAGGGAATCAAAGAAAAATGTATCATGCTCAAGGATGGGAGACGCTAATCTATTCCCCCATCCCTATTAACTCCTTATCTAAATCAAGGAAAAGAGAACTCCAGAAAGTTCAAAACAAAGCCCTCTATCTAATCACAAATACCAGAAGAATCGACTAGGATGCAGAGAGCCTTACATAGAGAGGCTAAGATTGAACCGTTTAAGATCACTGTAAAAAAACAGAGCGGAAAAAATCTGGAGAAATATTGACACATTAAGAAAAATCACGGAATCATGAAACCAGATCTTATGGAGCTCATTCGAACGAGATAAGCCCTAATCGAACAAGACAATAGAAGCACCTAGCAAGACTCCCAGGATAAGTGACTCCCCAAAAGTCTCAAAATTGACACCCAAAGTGACTAGATTACCCAAGTGTAAAAACTACATTGAATTGTGACAAAAGTGCTCAACTATAGTGACGTGAGAGAAAAAAGTGAACAAGAAGAATAAGAGAAGTAAGAAAAAAGTGAACAAGAAGAATAAGAGAAGCAAGAAAAAAGTAAACAAGAAGAATAAGAAAGTAAGAAAAAAGAAGTGTTCAAGAGTAAAACTCCCGGAAGTACATACATAATAGAATGAATAAAAGAAGAGAGATTAGTCGGTTCACCAGGTAACTTTAAAGAAGTTCTAATTGATGCCAGTAGAGCAACAGGTAAACAATAGAATAGAAAAGATAAAAGTAGGTCGTGGTTCGGATTCCACGTAAATCAGTTGGTCCAAACAATATGGAGTTATTTCATTCTATCCACAGGTATCAGTAGTCGGTCACTCGAGATCAACTTTTACTCTCCTAATTACTTTCCTTTCATTTTCTCCTCCTATCCTCCTTCCACGGCCTTCGCCGTTCCTTCTCCCTCTGGCCCCACCGAACGAGGTGGGTCCGAGGAGAGCCTAAAAGGGTCGACGAGGGTCCTCTCCCCTCCTGCCCCAAGGGCTGGAGGGGAGGGGGCTGAGGTTGATACATCTATCATCTTCCACAAAAAAAACAATCCCTCCACTTTAATCTTTTCTCTTAGGACAGCCTCACAGAAAGCGCGGCCCCACTTAATTGTGGTAACGTTGATGGGGGCCTCTGCAGCACAGGGTGTAAGATGAAAGGCTTTCTCCCTTAAATATCTCCCAAGTGATCGGAGGGAGCAGAGGTCATCCACTCCTGGGGAAAGGAGCATTTAACAACAGACCAGCAACACTAGCTCAAATCGCACCCACATGTAATGACATGGAGTACCAGAGGCACATCTAGAGCCGTAGCAACCGCCCCCAGCTCTTGAAGGGGCCCCACTGTGGCCAAAATCTTTTATTTTATTAATGAAAATATAAAATTTGCGAATACACATTTTCTGTAAGTATTCCGCCCCATTGGCATTGCAGAGAATAGTATTTGTCGTGCCTGGCACTACTTGTAAATGTAGGATATATTGTTATGGGGGTCCCACAATTTTGATTTGGTGGGGGAGTGCACTAGACATTGTTACGACTCTGGGCACATCCATCGGGTGAGTGCAGCGTTCTTTACCTTCCATGGGATAGGGAAGGAGAAGACCCATCAGTGGCCTTATTAACGCCACGATACCGGACACAGCGCCTCACTTGGGCCCTTGGTGTCGCTCAATGGACCCTGAAGGACTGGCAACATGTAGTGTGGTCTAATGAGTTACGATTTCAGCTGTGGGGTAGACCCGATGCCAGGGACCTCAGTTTTCAACAAGGCGTGTTCCGGGGGCATGGGTTGGAGCCGCCTAAACAGATCATTGACCGGTGACTGCTACGTTGTAATGTTTGGTGATCATTTGCACACATCAATATGCCCCCTTTCACCGGGACCAAATTGCCCTTAATTGGTTCAAGGATCATTCTTGAGTTCTTACGAATCCTATGCCCACCCCGTTCACCCGACACGAACGTGGTGGGAAGGTTCTTTTGCACCCACCCATAACAAGGAACTGTGGACAGATATCGAGACATGGGTCACCATCTCTCCAGAGGTCTTCTGTCCAATTGTGGGGTCGATGACACGCCAGGTACCGTAATTCGCGGGGGTAGAGGGGCTCCTGCACGAAACCAGGTACCTATTCAATGATATTTTGGCATTTCAGTGTAAAACCCGACTAGTCTCAAAAGGAGACTACTTAGGGCGCTCGGAACCGGCAAGGTGCAAATCTCTTGAACTTTCCCACGCGATCTTGGACGCCCAAAGTACTCCTTTTGAGGATACTCGGGCGATGAAACTTCCATACATTTTGCATTTCACCTAATCTCACCACATTCTTACAAACGTATTAAAAAAATATCGGACAGAGATGCCCTCGTTGGGTCTTGCTTTTAGTAGTTGTTTTTTTTTCAACAATAATAACAGCACGATTGCAAGACACGAATGACATGCCCTAAAATTCACTACACATTTTTTCGACAATTTTACTCAATTACCTACACATCTAATACCTTCCAGAAGTGGCTTAAAATTTGTACTTTTGACCCGTTTTTATACATGCTTGTTTCTGGACCCCTATAAGAAGGTCTCACTAGACGAGGTTGGCTCGTCATACCTAACATTAAAACACCTTGGTCCCACAGCCATACTCACAGACACCTTAAACTACCCCCGCTTACAGAACATCACCCCCCCCCCCCCCTCTCTGGAAACACCACACACATCATCCCCACCATCAAACTAAATAAACCTCCCTTACTCCTACAGACCTCATACTCATCTCAACCATCTCAAAAACTCTCTCTCTCACATATCCAACATGGCTTCAGAGAAAAACACTACTAATACACATTAGGTTTCAACCAAAATCAACCACCACAAAGCATATGCATGGTCGCAATATACATCAGCAAAACCTTCGACACAATTCCACGTCGCTTCATCCTAAACATACTGGACACCACTACCACACCAATGGCAAAAGAAAAAATGGATAGCAAACTTTCTAACAGACATGGCCAAGTCCTCCAACACACGGCCTAATCCAAAATGAAAAAGCCTCCCCCCCTCCCTTCTTTAACCTTTTCCTACATGACATACCACTTCCCACTACCTAAACAATCCGTCTAAACATAACATCTATACAGATGAATCGTTCATCACACTCCATTCCACCTCCTTCTCCACATTAACCCCCGCTCAAATATCAAGAGCCACTCCCTTTACCCTTGATATGAAACAATCAAACTACCACCCACACTTACTCCACAGTCAACTTCTTTCGACCAATCGTAATTGCCCACCCTTCACTCAACATAAAATAACCCCGACCTTGAAGCCATGTCTAAACTCAACAACCTCAGGAGACTAACTTCGGACAACACCAAGAAACCCTGACAATTCTATACAGACACTGAACAAGCATGCCCAGCTTGGCCACCAACTATATCCAACAAACAGCTGCGTATGTACACAATATACAAAGTGTCCTCCGCGTCGCAACTGGCTAATCAAAAAACACACCACAATATCCCGCCTTCACCCGAGAAAAAAATCCTCCAAATTGAAGACCACATAAACATGATGATACAGTCACACAGTTCTTCAGTAAACTGCGATGCCCCTCATACCCTATCTACTCTTCCTGTATTTTTCCAATTTATTTTTCTTCATTAATTTGTACTTCTTATCTACGGAGTAAAAAGTACCCGCGTCGGATTAGACAATTTTGCTTTTTTACGTCATATTGCAATGGGATTGCAGTCGTAATTCCCTGATTTTTGGGGGGCATTCAAAAGGCGCAAACGAAGGAAGGTATCTTGAAAAGTCAGGGAGGATGCCCTTGGACAACCACCCACATTCTGCAACCGAATTAAATTGTCAGGGTTACCGCTGGAATGTTATATAAAAAATAGGCTTAGTAGGTGGTAGCATACGATCAAACAGCGTGGCACTTTGTGGCCTATATTTAGCGATAACAAAATACAAACTGCCGAAAACACCTGCTAATAAGCCGCTGTTACGAAACAACCATCGCAAACCATTTATAAATATTGTTGTATAATTTGCTCATAGGCTTTGGTTACCCCAGTCCTAAGGAGTTTGGAAGCGCATGGGAGGGGAATAATCGCTGTCGAGGTAAATGGGTGAAATATCTTACCAGTGGGAATTATTTGTCTTCCAGTACCATAAGCACTCATTCCAGACTGCGAAGCTCCTTTGTTACTACCATATTGCAGCCCAATAATCTTCTGAGATTCTTTGAGTTGTTGTTCGCTGAAGCACCTTTTGTTTTCGCTGGCCACTTTGACGCCAATCACAGGTCCGTTGTAGTTCTTTTTCTGAGACTGGAAATAAAGTTAATCGGAATTTGAGAAGACATTTAGAAATATATCAAAAAAGAAAACTAGTTTACCTCTAAACTTATAGACAAAAGATCATTTGTCAAAGGCAGATTAAATAACCGGTTAAGTTGAGACAAGGGCTCGTTCTTCCGATACTAATTACACTGTCCAACAATGATTTTGCTACAGAAATGAGAAAGTAGTTTTCTATTGTAGTTTTTTTTGCGTAGATTACGAAAATGAACTTTATTTTTCATGAAATGATTTCAGTTTTTTGTAATCTGCACATTTAATTTTTTATTAATATTAAATTAATATTTGTTATTATTTTTATTTTATTTGACAAAAAGTACAAAGATAAGTGGAAACAAATAGCTTATTCATCAAAAGAAATTAATAAGCCCTTTTAATACATTTCAGAGTGTGGTATAAAAATACCAGGCAATGGCTTCGCCACTCTTCCCTACGGGCGGAGCTTGCGCTTCGCTACTAAGATTAAAATTTAAAATTTAGTAATTTAGTAATTTTAAAAAGGAACTCTAAACTAAATTTCCCCCCTTTCAAAATATCACGTTGCTAAAATATAGTTATAGAAGAAGATATATAGAAATAAATTTTATGAACTTCCCCATTTGTAATTCTTTGGGTTTTAAAAATTTCACAAAATTTCGATACTTATTTTTATTTCTGAACGTCACCATTTTGTTTTTTTACATTATAAAAGAATTATTAGAAATAACTTTAATAAAAAAAACATAAGTCATAACCAAACTAAGATGAAATTATTATTCAAATACTCAAAAGAATCCCCTTCTTAAATTATAGAGTTAGTGATGATGTTGATGATGAAAATAATGAAGATTTAAGATTTTTTCGAATTGCTGAAATATATACAATAATTAACTCTATAATTGTATAACGGGATTTTTGAAGATGGGTGAAAAATTAATGGTTTTTTTTCCTTAATGGACAAATGACATGATTTTTATCAGGGTTATTTCTAATAATTCTTTTATAGTATGAAAAAACAAAATGGTGAAGTTCAGAAATAAATATAAGTATAAAAATTTTGTGAATCTTTTATAACCCAAAGAATTACAATTAGTGAAGTTCAGAAAATTTATTTTCATTTATCTTCTATAACTCTATATTTTAACAACGTGATATTTTGAAAGGGAGGGGGGGGGGAATTTAGTTTAGAATTCCTTTTTAAAATTATTATAATTTGAAAAGTTCCTAAAATTTATAAAAATTTAACCATGGCTGCTATTTTTTAGATTTTAAATTTTAATTTTAGCAGCGAATCGTAAGCTCCCGGCGAAGCCATTGCCTGGTAATCATATATTTTTAGAATATTTAGGCTTCTTTTTATGTACAACATCTTGTCTGTCTCTGTGAAGGATCCAGCAGAAGTCAGCAAGCATTGCAGGACTCCATTTTCCGTTATAACGATTTCCTATAGTAGCAATATCTTGGTGGAATCTTTCACCATGATCATCGCTAACGTCTGCTGGATTCTCTGGAAAGAAAGACAGATAAGAATGCAAAAAATGCATCTTTAGTGACATACTACATCCCAACTCATTATAAGACCTAATCAAATTCTGAACAAGAATGTGGTAATTTTCTGATTTGTGCCTTCCAAGAGACCATTACATACACCTTTGAAACTATGCCAGGCCTCAAATTCTGGCTTGCTCAATTTTGCCTCAAACTCACTATCTACCATAAGTTGTCGAATCTGAGGCTCAACAAAGATTCCTTCTTTAATCTTAGGAAATTTTGTTTTTAAATATAAGAAGGATGGCTGGTCATGCTTTAAGGCTTTCACAAATTGTTTCATTAAACCTAATTTTATGTGAAGTGGTGGCAAAATTATGTTTTCCTTAGGAACCAATGGTTCGCGTATGATATTATGACAATCTACTTTTGTTTCTTCTCTTAAAGGCTATTCTGAGCGTATGTAATGTTCTCCCTGAGTTCTACCGTCCTACTGGCACAAAAAACACATGAATTTTGTGTAGCCTGACTGCAAGCCATTTAAAATGGCTACTACCTTAAGGTCAGCACAAATCAACCATTTACGAGGGGCGGTCAATAAGTTTTGCAATTCGGATATAAGGAAACGAGATTTGTAGGAAAAGTGTCTTATTATTTTTCAATATAACTACCCTCGACTTCAATGCACTTGCGCCACTTGTCCCTGAGGCTTCGAATTCCTGACAACCAGAAATCTGCCGACTGCTGTTCAATCCACTCCTGGACAGTGAGCTGGACATCTTCATCGTCCCCAAACCGGCCTCCACGCAGTGCAGCCTTGAGCTGGCGGAATAAAAAGTAGTCGCTAGGGGCCAGATCTGGACTGTAGGGGGAATGGTTGTCCTCGAATCCGCACTCGCGCAGGGTAGCTTGTGCAACTCTGGCCTTGTGGACAGGGGCATTGTCAGGGAGGAGCAGGATACCGCGTGTCAACTTGCCGCGCCGCTTCTGACGGATGCACTTCTTCAACCCAACCAGTTCCTCGGCGTAATATTGGCCTGTGATGGTCCTTCCACGAGGCGCATAGTCCACCATCAACACTCCCTCAGAATCCCAGAAGATGGTGGCCATGATCTTCCCGGCTGAGGGTTGGGTCCGAAACTTGATGGGGGTCGGAGAACCCCTGTGCTTCCAGGCCATGCTTTCGAGCTTGGTCTCGGGATCCCAGTGATGGACCCACGTTTCATCACCTGTCACTATGCGTGACTCGAATCCCGCCGGGTCTTGGCTGTACAGGAGCAGCAGCTCCTCCGAACTTTGACGACGTTGAAGTCGATCATAGCCAAATTGTCTCGGATGATGTTGATAACACTTCTATGTGATATTCCAAGTTCTCGCTTGATTTCTTCGACCTTCACCGGTCGATTTTCGAGGATCATCCTCTCCACACGGGCTACATTGTCCTCGTTGGTCACGTCGGACGGGCGTCATCTTCAAGGGATTCACGACCATGGCGGAACTCCCTATTCCAGCGAGCAATGGTTGCATAGGAAGGGGCGGTGTCGGTGTACACTGCAACCATGCGTTTATGGATCTCTTTTGCATTCTTGCCTTCCTTGGTCAAAAATTTGATCACTACGCGCTGCTCAACCTTCTCCATTGTTGAAATATTTGTGACTTACGATCTGCGATCAGCTACTGCTTCTAAAATAGACGAGGCAGGAGCGTGCGGCTGCAGGTCCTGACTTGTCATAACTTGTCCTAATACCGCCACAAACAGCCATCCCCCTTCCTCTGTTTTACCCCACCGATTCGCAAAACTTATTGACCGCCCCTCGTATGTTCACTATATTTAATGCTTTTTAAAATGAAATCCAAATTCTCATAAGTTTCTTTCAAAACAACAGAGTGAGCTACTGTATCGATGGTAGTTTATTTCCATTATGCAGAAGCACATCTTTACTACTATATAAAGAAGCGTCAATGAAAAAGTCTCCATTGACTGGGTTCATAATGTATATGTAATTCTTCAAAGAGACGCGGAATATTATTACAGTAGCATAAATTGTTGTCAAATGAAAATTTGTCTTGTAAATTGTTTGATCGAAGTCTAAACTTAGTAATTCAAACATCTTCTGCTACTAAATTTCTTTCTTTCAGTCTCGAGGCCAGTAATTCACTCTGTTGCTTTGAGAAGCTTAGATCTTTTACAAGATCATCTAGATCAAGTTGTGAGAAAGGTTTTGGAGTAGTATCAACAGTTTCAGGAACATAAATTTCAGTTTCTGGTTCACATGATTCCATATCTGATTCATCAAAGTTAAACAAAACAGTTTCTGCAAGTGGTTCAGGTACTGGAATATCTTTTGAGTGAGGTATAGGCCGAATAGCAGATCTAAGGTTGGGATATACCACAGCTGAAGCGCACTTCGTTGTTTTACCTAAAAGCATGGAAATTATATGCATAAAATTTAAAGTTATATACATATGTGTGATTACAATAAAGTGGTTCTAAACTTAATTAATCTTATATTTAAAAAAAAAATAATATTACAGTATACTACTTCAAAATATAGGTACAGTGGACAATAAACAATTACTTACTTTGTATGTCTACCAAACAGAAATAGCAGTCAGTGGCATGATCTTGGGGTTTTCGCCATACCGTAATTCGAACACCAAATTGAAGGCTTATTTTTTTTCCTTTAGACCATTTTGATAAAGAATTAAAGCATGTCGTGCGACAGATATGTGGTGCCCATTGTTTATCTTGGTCGCCAATTTTACATCCAAAATACAAATTATATAGTTTTTTCTACTAGATAAGAAATTTTTCTTTGATTTTTTTAAAATGTTACTGAACCACATATGTAGCAGATTTATTTTGGCAATTTTTACACTGTCCTCTTGGCATTTTAATTAAAATTGTTGCTTTTATTTAAAATTTTATTTAGCTAAATAACCTGAAAATAAGAAATAAAAGAATGAAATTCGTTAAAATCTTCAAAATTTGACCAAAATAGTAATTGGCAACTTAGTTCCATTTTTGAAATCTAGACATAAAACTACATTAAAAAATGTTATTCAAATCTTTGTAGTCGACAAAAAGTTAAATTTTGTTAGACAGTGTTATTACTTGAGAAGTCATAGGACTTTGAGCACGTTCGACATAATAAATTTCATCTTTACTCACACAACGTTCGAGATAACTCAGACGAAGTGAAATTGTCCACGTAGAATAAGGTATTACCAGCCAGGCCAGCGGGTTATTGCAATTTGAAATTGATCAATAGTGAATGAGCCGACATGACTAAGATCGTCAAACGATAGAGGAACGAAGCCTCGGTTGTTTATGACATTATAAAGAACTTGGATACATATCTGTATTTATCTATATTCTCTAGAAAAAGAATTGATATGGTATTAGAGGAGGAGGCAATATGCAAGGGAGAGTAGAGTTAATGTGATTCAGTTAAAAAGGGAGATATTGAGAGAAATGCTTGACTGAGTTAATAGGTCTAGTCGTCAGATGAGCTAAGAAGAGAGTGTATGGATTGTCCAAGGGAAGATCTGCCCGCGTTGCGGAACGGCAACAAGGGCAGGACAAATGCGCACGCCTCCCCTTGATTACTCTTAGTTACATGGGGCAAGTTTTCTTCCACGCATTTTTACTTCACCACTTTCATTACTTACATTTTCCCCGAAGTTCATATTGGAGATACTCTCGCACTCTTTCTTTCACGATTGTCCACCATCACCTCTTTTTCAGTTGATTCATCAAACTTTTTTCGCATTTTATACCACATTATATCTTTTGTTCTAACAAGATTTCCACTGCACTTGCCTCACCAACTCTTTTCTTTCTCACTTGCCCCAATCAACCGTTCCTTCTTTCTTCCTTACTCTGCTAAACCCATTTTCCTGGAGTTCTCACTCGCCCCCTTCTCCACGAGCACCAACCCCCTGGAGACTTCGGATAACCAGTAATTGTCATTCTGATCTGTATGCGCATTTCATTATCCAGTAGAGGATCTTATGAGATAAATGGCACTACCTAACCACCTTTTTACTTTTACCTTTCCCACTTGATATATCCCCTTCTTTCTTCCTTGCCTCACACTGTTTTCTTTCTTACTTGCTCCACCAAACATTCTTCCTTTCTCAATTGCTCCACCAACCCTTTTCCTTTCTCGTTTGCTCCACTATTCTTTCATTCTCAGTTGCTCTATCATTCCTTCTTTCTTTCTTACTTGCTCTCTCTCTTCTCGTCTTTCTTTCTAACTTGCTCCACGAACCTTTCTTTCTCCCCCTTGCACCAGGCCAGTTTCTTTCTCACTTTCTCCAACATTCTTCCTCTTGCCCCACCAAACTTCTCTTTTCTTTCTCACTTGTTCCAACTCTTCTTCCTTTCTCCACTCGCAATTTTCTTTCCTAATTGTTCTCAAGTTCTCACAGTCCCTTCTTTTTCTCTCATTTGCTTCACCACATAGTTTTTTCCTTGATTTGCACATTCCCCCCCCCCTTTCTCACATGCTCCACCAATCCTTTATTTCAACAACCTTTTTATCCCCCTAATTTGATCACCCAACTAGGTAATTAACACTTCCTTACCACCCTTTTCATTATATCTACCTCAATTGTTTCTATTATATCGGTGATAGGCTTCTCTAAAAGAATACAAGAATCGTTAGAACAAACCTCTAAATATAAATATATAGTGAATAGGCAAAAATAAAAAGACGTAATCATAATGAATAAAAGTGGAAAGAAGCTAAAATCCTAAACAGTACGAAAACAAATTCCTATCACCGCATATGCGCGCAAATTTCAATTTAAAATTGATACTCACGATCCCTCCAAGAGCATGGAGACAGTCAACAACCTGAAAAAGATAAGACAACCCTTTAGTGTTTGGCCGATTAATTTAGAAATGAATAAGATTCAATTATCCCTAATCCATTGCGATTGTCGGCACCAGATAACGAAGCGATTTTTTTTTGCCATTTTTACTTGCAGCGAAACGCCAGGTCAAGGCGTCGCTTTTTTTCCCCAAAAGGAGTAAAATTCAATTGTACCCATTTTTAGCCATGAAATGACCCATATGACCATGGGACATATGGTTATTCACCCTGGAGATTTCAAATCTGTCATCGGATTTGGCGCTGGGTGGTGCCATCTAGTGGCAGAAGCCTCATTTAACTATTCAAAGGCACTTGTATGTGATTTGAACCATGGGAAACCATCAATGCAATAGCCATTTATCATCTTATCACCAAACGCTGGAGGTCATTGGAGGCACTTTCTCTCTTGTTTCCCTGGGATCCGGTGACCACCAATTCATAGTTTAGTATCCTATTAACCCTTTCTCCTGTAATATTAATAATCCCGAGACCAGAGAGACGAAGTGAGTAGTATCTCTAGGGAAAGTATTCCCCCTTGGGTGCTGCATTTATAGGTGAAGAGGGTAAAATGGATTATTAAGGGACACGAAAAATCACTCAAATGGCAGCATTTACAGGTAAAGAAATTTAAACCAATCGTGTTTATGGGCGGGGTAAAAAAAAAGGGCCCAACCGAATGCTTTAATTTTTCATGTAGCAATAAAATTAAGCATTTTTAAACGAGATTTAAAGCAGTTTTATCCAATAACGCCCCCATTGAGATAAAATAAATAGTAAAAATTCTGTGGGCACTTTAACATCGCAAACAAAGTTGATACCGCGTGGCCTACCTAGTCACGCCTAGATGGGCTCTTAAAAAGCTACGAGTAATATAATGGCTCTGAATTTCGATCAAAGGTCTCATTACATTTTTGTTTACTCTTCCTATTCCATTTATTCACTTTTTCCCTTCATGTTCCATACCATCATTTCTACAAGGTAAAATTCTTCCGTTAGTTATCTAAACTACCATTGCTAAATATGGTCTGATTTTTATAGCAATTTCATAAGAGCAAAAGCGGGGCAGAGGGAATTTTTTTTCTATCGACGGATGGTAAGGAATGTACAGACGTTAGTGAAAGTGATTTTTTAAAATCTTAGGTTTCTTCTGGCGACCTTTGGCCTAGAAAGCAATGCTAGGAATAGAGCTGATAGGGTTTATTGGGAGGAGCATGAGAAATAGGAGTGCTGATATCATTCTAAAACTGTACTGTCAGGTCTCATCTTGACTTTACTATACGGTATAATTTTGGAAACCATATTATAGGATGGATATTGCTTTGCAAAGGAGGTGACTAAGATGATTTATGGGTTGAGGAGTTTTGCCTTATGATCAAAGGCTCAAGAGACTAAATATTCATGTTAGAAAGGGTAAGAGTTCGAGGGGACCTGAGTGAGGTCTTCTAGTGGGTAAAAGGTTATAATAGGGCAGACATGGGTAAGGTTCTTATTTTTAGCGAACAGGATAGGAGACGTAGCAATTGGTTTAAGCTGAACAAGTTTAGGTTTAGGAAAGAGATTGGTTGAAATTGGTTTACAAATCGAGTGGTAGATGAATGGAATATGCTCAATAAAACCCTGCGGAGTTTTAGGAAGAAATAGGATAGATTTATGGATGAGGATTGATGATAAGTGGGATTAGCCTTGCTGATGGGAACAGGAGCTGCATCGTATAGGCTATTGATTAGCCTTTGCAGGCTTCTTTTCTTATGTTAATGACACACCGCCAGCATCATAAACAAACACAAAATAACAAAGGCTTGCTCAGGCGACCGAACATACAACCAACATATCAGCACTAAGAACGAGGCCTCTCACCAAAACTCAACAATCGGGAGTGCACGAACCCTGTCCCCAGTACAAATGACAAGCAGTAGAGACCCCTCTCCCCGGTGCCGAGGCAGGTTGCCCGCGCCATGATCCTTCAGACTGGGACATTCAATAGGAATGTGCCAGGCAGTCTGGGCCACCTAGCAGTCGTCGCGGTAAGCTTGAGGAAAGCGCCCCATCAAATGACGCTACTCCGCGAGTGTATCCGATTCGGAGGAGACAGAAAACGACCTGAAGGCGTCGATGAATTTGGCGGTAAGGCGCAGTGGCACTCAACTTTGGTCCTTTCGCCCAGTCCGTACAGACTGGGGTAGTGAAAATATTTGGAAAATACATAGCCCGGGGAAATTACCGGACGCGCTGAGGTCCAGAATGGCGCGCGATTCTCCCGAACCAAGCCCCCCCTCCGGTCAGGAGTACAAAATTCGAAGAGTACTTTCCTCAGAAACTGGGTATCCACGCAGTCTACCGGTAACCTTGCACTATTTTCTCTACGATTAAGAAATTATCCCCAAATCGGATTATAATTGTGTTTTAGAGCTGCTGACGACAACTGATACGTTTCTTCCTGCCATGGAGTGGATTAGATTATTATTATTATTATTTTATTTAAAGCGAAAACCAACGGGTGTCCATCCCGCAGAAAGTGTGTTATGAGAAATTTGTAAAGAAAGTGAAGATAGAGGAATCGAAAATATGTGGGAGATAGCTACAGGTCTTTCTGTAGGCATTGGGGTAGGTAGAACACGCGATCCTCCAGATGTCAGCCACAGCAAGCTGGTCCATGCAACACCTGACAATTTGTATGGTACACACTGGGGTCAGGAGGGCGAGCCATGAATTTAAAGAGAAGTCAAAAACGTCTGACATCGAGATTTGGAAAGTAGCTTAAATGATGTTCTCCTTAAAAATGAAATAAACTGACTAAGCGATTTGGAGACGTGTGTGAGTAAACTTGATTCGTCAGTTTTCACAAGAAATGAATCCGCGAATTGAGAGGAATGGAATCGAAGTACACAGGAGCAGAGGAATATGGGCCTTTCATGTACACATCATGTTTGCATTTCACAATGTTCTGATCACACCAAAATAAAATGAATCCCACTACGTTTTTCCTCGAAACCATTTACTTCAAGGGGGTAAAAAAAAGTTAATGGAACAGCTTGCCTCATTTTTGACGCATCCTTATTTAACAACGCCTTGAATGACCCCCCCCCCCCCAAACAGTTAAAGTAACTTCTAGATTCCCCCTCACCCCGATATCCTTCCCCTCTTCGCACATAAACATCTTTAAATATTATGTTTCTCAATAATACAAACTATTTAAAACGGTCAGATCCATGACCGACTTCTTGGGACTTCCAACAGATCCTTTTCCATTTGGCCTTCGCGATACAGGTGGTTGCGTTTGTGCCACATGTTCTCGTTTCGGATGAAAGTGCCGCATAGATGATGCCATACTTAATCTCCAAAGGGAAGAGTGTCTCCTTAAATACGAGTGCCACAAACATCGATGCAATGAGGCGACCTGTGAGCCAATATCGGAGTGGAAAAGACCCAAGGGTCGTCTCATGTGTGAATGAGAATGCCATCTGGTGATACCTCGACCTTACTTTCACCTCTTCGGAACAACCTTTGAGCCAAGGAGAGGACGCAGATAAGGAAACTAAAGGAAACCGAGCTTTCCTCGCACCAGTTAAACAGTGGGGGGAGTAGGATGGGGTCGAGCGGAGGACACGGGTGGTACACGATTCGGGATGACGTGTCAACAATTCTAGCTGCCATGACCTAAAGGAGGTTTTTATGCCACTTTTCTCAACCTCCTCCAAACATTGCAAGTTCATTAAACACTTGAAAATATCTTGAAAAAGCTACGCTGCATTTTCGCATACTCTCACACACATTCCACACTTCATTGACTGGCCATAACAAATATTATAAAGACCATGGCAAGTTTTTGTGCGTGTGTACGACTAGTCATATGCATGTGTAGATTTATGAATGTGTGAGTGCACGTGTGTGTACGCTGGCTGGGACTAATAATGCCCTAAAATAATACCAGGACTCATATGAGAGCCTCGGGTATTATTCCAAAATTAGGGCCGATTCGGAAGAGGCGCTTGTCGACAGGACATTGTGCCCTCAGTAGTCTCCTCTTCTCGTTACTTTGGGTAACTATTATTGCTTACTTAAAACTTAAGGGGCGAAAACCAACGACGGCGTCTACCGTGGGGAAGTTTGTAAGGAGAGATTTATATAGTGATGAAGATGAAGTAAAGATGAGTGGAAGATATGTAAGCCGCATATCCATCTGCAGATGTTGAGGCTAGGAAGGCCCGCAATCGTTAAGATTTCAGCTCCAGCATCGTTCCCCAAGGATACATCTGACACCCCTTTTGGGGAGCGCGGAATTAGTAACCTTAAAATAATAATATAAATCATGTATAGACCGAGAGATAAAGAGGAAACTACTTGGTGCGAAGAAATGCATAAAATGGAAGTAAATGACAAGCGAATCAATTGAAAGGATAGAAAAAATGGACACTTCAAAATGGATCACACGTTGCACAGTTTTCCATGTCTGAATGTTGTGGCGAGGCCATATCCGTAAATTGGGTGGAACAAGAAAACAACAACATGAAATCGGGGCAGTATTCGTAATCCAACGGAGACAACCACTAATTGGTGCAAAGGCGCCTTCTACCCCATTAGTAGTTTTGTTCTTAAGGGAATTAAGCTTCTTAATGGATGTGATTTATTTAGTTCTAGGCTCTATTTTGTACATATTCAAACCGATTTCTACAGTATTTTTTTGCGCCTTTTTCATTTACTCATCCCCTATGTTATTTCTGTCCCGGATTTACATCCGCGAAGTTCTTCGATAAATCTCCAAAAATAGGCAAAGTAAACGGAGGCGTGCGACTGGCCGACTTTTCACAGCCAGAACCGATATGCAGGTGGTGATGGACGCAACACTTGTGTAAACACGATGAAACTACTCGCGTGAAAGGTATTTTCATCTAGGGAGTACCCGAGTAAACTACACAATGGTCGTGCATCATTGTCCAGGGGCATCATAGAGCGAGCGCCTAATTTAAGAACGGCTTTGACCCGCGTCAATGTAAGGCCTAGGCTAGCGAGCAAGCAAATAAGACAAATAAGGTTTCTCGGTCTTGTTCGAGCCTATATGTGATTCATCTGGCCCAATATTCTTAGTTTTATAAGCATCCCCACCAATCACTCTGTTTACACCACTTTAGTACCTGAATTCGTTCAGCTATGCAAACATAGCAATAGTAAAATAAGTACAGGATACATATTCTCTATTAAAATTTATCTGGCCTGTTTGCGCCTCTTCGTTGAAAGTGATTTAAAAATCCTGCTGAATGTCTACTTTTGATAACTGCTGTTATTTGACGAATTGTCCAACTCAGATCGGTCGGAAATTATATGAGAATGGCAGTTATTACGGGATAGTTGTCGGTACAATGTATTTTTATTGCACGTCCTCCTGTGTACGCATTTTTTTTTTGCAATAGCAGGTTGGGAAAGAGAGATGATACCTCTCCATTCTGAATACCTCTAACAACAATGATTGCACAATGCCGTTTGAATAGTAAACCGCCTAATCAATCCTTTATTTAGGTAATGTAAACACCTAATCATCAGCTTCTGATTAGAAAATCTAATTGCAAGTCATTAGTCCATGCGGCCATTGTAGATTGGTAGCATAAAAAAAATAGTGGCAATGTCGTCCACATATTTCTAAGCGACAAACTAAGAAGGAAGGTGAAAGAAGTTTAAACACATTTAACACAAGCCTAAAATAATCAAATAAAAGCAACGGATGATGGCTGTTATCAAGAAATTTCCCAAATAAAACAGATAACCCTTATTAAAAAAATAGGGGCGAATTTGGATCTCTCTCCACCATTTATAGCGATCAGAGAGGAGCTTAGCAGTGAAGGATCTTCATGAATATCCACTGATTAAAGCCAAGTGTGGCAGTGAGAAACTCCAGGTTGTGATTTATGCGGCATGTAACAGGTAGATGTGTCACTGAACCTCAACAAGATTGTTTTTCTTTCTATCGGTTATTTTTAACAAATCAAAGAGGCAAATAGGCATCTTTTGGTATTTTCCTCCTAAAATTTTAGATTCAGGCAAGTAATCCAGCAACGACACAGATCATCCGCCCCTTTTATAGTTTCATTTAAAGGTAGAGAACGTTTTCTAACCCTCCGTTTCTTGCGTGCAGCTCTCGTGTGCAAATGGTGTGTGTTAGGGAGTGAATTAAAGCCTTTTAATTGATGGGCCGACCCTTTCGAGTTACGGGGGCCGTAAAAGGAGTCACAGCCATCCATAACAAGAGACTAGTCCGGGACCCACATATTGAACAGGCAAAATGGCAGCGTGTCGGGCATATTTGGGTTATTGCCGCCGTTAGTCGTCTTTATGAGTTTCAATACAGCACCTATGTACGCATATAAGCGCATCCATGTGTATGTATCATACATACGAACGGGTTTGTCCTTCATAAAGTGGCGGTCGAGACGGTGAAAAGAAAGGAGTACCCAATGCACCATTATACGCGGTCTGGTTTGTTTTTATTCACAAAACCAGTCGTGGTACTGTGAACAGAGAAAGGTTGGTACCTCTGACAGGTAGGACTGACGATTCCTAGAAAAAGTATCTAAATGTGCGGTCATGGTCCTCACACGTGAACTGGGTTTGAGGAATCCGGTCCTTTTGTACTCGCCCAACATTGGGTACGAGAATTATAAATCAACCCATCAAATAGGGTAATGATATAAAAACAAACAAACATGTGGTTGCAACAGATTGCAAGTTAGCGCCAGTCTTCACACGACTCAGACAGATTTAGGGTTATATACCAAGCAAACAAAGCCTAATGTTGGTGAAGGTCACCAACATCAGTTAAAATACAAACTCAAAAGAGTTTCTTTCCCTTTCAGTCTATCCGGGGGCCTGCACCTGGCAAAACAGGCCGAGGATGATGGAATAAAGCCAAACGACATGAACGAAAACCTTTATAAAAAAAGTACGAATTATTACCCAATTAGGTAAAAAAAAATTGAGTTGGTGGGTTTGGTCATGAGTGAAAATCTGGTCAGGCCTAACATAATGTTTTGGCCTCTTCCGAAGAGGTACAAGTAAACATCTTTAAAAAATAAGGTACGAAATAAGTAGGTTTCTCCCGTTCGTTGACTGCCGCCAAGCTAAGCTCAGTTGCCTATTACAAGGATCAGTCTAAGACTTCAATATTTAAGCGGATGTAACAAAGCTTTCTTTGTTCGTGGAAGGTATCGCGTAACCCTCGAGCTACGATGAATTTACTCCCTCCATACCGAGTTTTTAATATCAATTTATATATTAATAATAAAGAAAAAGAGTGACATTTAAATTGCGCAACGTCATGATCATAGAGATAAAATGGTCAACGAGGCATCTGTTTGCAGTTGCTTGGTATTAAGCGTGCGTTCGTGCGTACGCGAGGCTTGCAATTATTTTATTAATCCCAAAGGATTTTGGCTTACTCCTTGAGTGACAGAGGAGGGACGACATACAAGACCATAGAGGTTAAAGACCCCTGAAATTTCGTTCTCGAAGAGTTTTAGGAAGTGGGTGGTTAATTTTTACCTCTTGGGTTTGGTGTTTTTTTTTTTAGACCACTCCAACACGACACAACAGCAGTGATGGAAACGGCTACCCGACAAAAAAGCACACCTAGTAATCAAACACGCTTTTCCAATAATCCACTGCACGTTGAGGGATGTCTAGGGCACTTGAGACACATGGCGACATTCAATTAGAACAGAGAACCTTCTAAACTCCTATCCAACTATATGCGGCATAGCCACTCCTCTAAGACTTTCGGTTTCTCTTCTGACTCTTAGATTACACCACCAAATCAAACGCTTGACTCCATCTGTAAAGAGAGGGCCACTAGAATGTTCTAGATCAGGGGTTGGGGAGCCTTCTTCTGTTAAAGGTCGAATTAAGTTAGCTGTAGGCCGATTTCGTAGAATTTTAATTAGATATACTACAAGTTGTATATTATTTTGTATATAGTTAACTACCATGACTATATATCAGCTTAAAAATGGGAAAATAAATGATCAATTCTAAAGGTAACTAACTTCTTAATGACTTGGTGGAAGGCAATAAAATGATTTGATCTGCGAAATTTAAATTCATTCAGAAGGCCGCACTTAATGGCCAAGGTCACATGCGGCCTAATGACCGTAGGATTCATACAGTTATAGATGGCTTGATTCTCATTACCACTGAACAGTAAAAAGTGCAAATTGATAAAACACGATTTAAAAAAAAAGAGTCACAATTCTGCAAGGTTAAAAGGTCGCGTTTTGCTACACAGTATTCCAGCTCGCCACTCTTATCAATCAATACAGCTTAATTTTGACAAAAGAACGGGGTGTTAGGACGGAGGGGGGGGGGGGGGTCAACATAGATATTATGCATACAAAATATACACTAATTATTTAATAAAAAGTTAAATTAAAGCTGAAGTAGAGGAGTCATGACGTCATCACGACACGCTCTAGTTGAAGCTTAGAGTAACACATTTCCACGCGAACACCGACACGGATTAATCGACCTTTGGAAAATGAAAAGCACTAGGCATTCATTCATCAGTGAAGGCATACTTGTGGGAAAATAAAGGGAAGTGGAATAACGGAACGATGGTCAATAATAGCCAAATTAAATCAAACAAAAAGAGGGATTTTTTTTTAAGGGGCTATGAATGCAGGCAGGATAAAAAGAGATCAGAGCGAGAATCACATTTTTGCGAATGCAACCCCCAACAGCGTTTATTAAAAAAAACAACAACAAAGGCATCCCCCTCCCCCATAAATTGATTGAAAACGAGTGGTAAAAAGGTGAGGTTAGGGGAAATGCACGAAAGATACATAACCCGAATGCGCAAAAGAGTGGACTACTTGGTGCACTAAAGAGGGCGTGGAACTAGATTGAATTCACTCCTGTTCTGAAATGAAAGCAGGTTCCCTCGGGGGTAGGGGGCGGCGACGCGATGACAATGACTTCGTCGTCGGCACCAGCTCGTGTCCGAGCATTGGTTCCGTCATCTGTTATCCATCTTCTCTGTTGATGTTTGTGAGTGATGTGACTTAGAAGGCCAATCTGCGGTGGAAGAGTCGTGTGCACTGATCACATGGAAGGGGGGCGGAGGTTGTTTCAGTCTCTCTTTTCTTCTTCCTTTTGTCTCCTCCCTTCCTCGAACGCCACGGTACCATCACGGACGGCTCTCCTCCAGGTTGAACGGTTCCTTGCAGTTTGTTCCCACGAGGAGGGATCAATGTTAGGGCCATGGTGCGTTTTAGCTGATCTTTGTAGCGTGATTTGGGGCTCCTCGTAGTCTTGTACCCTTAATTAGTTCGCCATACAGCATGATCCTGGGGAGCCGGGATGGTTACATCCTCAGAACGTGGCCTGACCAGCGGAGACGATGGTGGGTGATGATGGCTTCGACGCTGGTTACCGAGGCTCGCCTCAGGACCTCAATGTTGGTGGTATGGCTTTCCCATGGGATTTTAAGGATTTGATTTGTCTTAATTTGTGTTGTTGGAAGCGTTCGAGGCTCTTGATGTCGCTTCGGTATAGGATCCAAGTCTCAAAGACGTAAAGAAGTGTTGACAGGACTATTGCCCGGAAGACCATGATTTCAGTGTAAATGGACAATGCGTGGTTGTTAAATACCCGAGAGCTGAAGCGACCGAAGGCGGAGTGGGCTGCTCTGATCCTGTTTTCCACGTCATTCTCGCATGTAGGAGTGGTTGTGAGGATGCTCCCCAGGTAAGAAAATTGGTCCACTTCTTCCAAAGGTTGGTTGTTTATGGTGGTGTTAGCGTTAGGGAGGACCTGATCAGGTGGATGTTGGGAAGGGCCTTGGTCTTGTCGGTCTTAACTTACATCCCAAAACGCTCATAGGCAGTGTTGTAGGCTTCGGCCGTCTGCAGTCTGACTTGGGGTGGCAATTAATATGCCTAACCGCAAATGTTGGGGCAGAAGGAGAAGGGGCATTTCAAACTCCCCTTTACGGAAGGGGGTCCTAACCCCAACTTGGAACCCTACTTTCATGGGGAAACAAAGGATGAAAAAGTCCCAGAACCTCGTGACGTCACACATCCCCAGCATGGGGGGGTATCGGGGATAGCAAGACAACCACGATGCAGCTGACATCTGAAGGATTGCGGGCCCTCTCGGCCCCAACACTCGCAAGTGGATACGAGGCCATACATCTTCCAAATATATTCCCTACCTCAATCTTCATCACTTTACACAGCTCGCTTTGCAAACCAGCCGTAAATGCCCTCGTTGGTTTTCAACTTTTAGTTTTAAGTAACAAACACATATTTTTACTCTTTTTGCACTTAGTAAAAATTCCCTCGTTGGTTAAAGGTTTCTTTCTAACTCAGAAGCTCTTGAAATCATTAACCTAAAATGGATTTGAGGAGTTCAGCATCAGAGGCACGCGCCGTTCTCTCTATCCCATGGCATTCAGCCTCCAGTGCAATATTTCAAAGGAAGCCCTTAACAAATTGCGGTAACAAAGGGAAGGTATATACTTGCGGCACGCCATGTTAGCTAATTAACTAACCTTATTTTATTACCGCAGCAAAAATGGTAATTTTCAAGGAGAGCGGCGCACGATATTTTAGACGGGTTTTTTTTTTTAGATTTTAGCTGTTTTTAAGATTTACAACTTAAGAGGTAATTATATTAAACTTATGCAAACTAACTTGAACTAGAAAATAACTTTTAAAAAGCTAAACACTGGAAAATTACTGCCAAAATATGCTAATGGTTCGTTATCAGTAGCAGAGATGGTAATGCAAGAGGTACTACTATTCGACGGGTGAATAAATTAAATTCGCGATGGTCTATGGGAGAATAGAGTTATAAATACCCAGGTCCTTTGATATGCCCAGCTTTCTAAGCACATTTTCACTTCTAGCTTATCCACTTTCTTTTCAAATCTCTTGGATATTTTCTGTCGGATGTCTCTTTGTTGTTTTTATAGTTTTAAGTAATTAACAAGAGGGACATATAAATGGTAAGATTAAAGTATAAATTACTAATTCTCGAGGGAAATAAAAATATAAGTGCTATGGCGAATTCTTCTAAAGGAAACTTGATTATGAGGAATTTACTCGCTTCAATTCAGAGAAAGTCTCAGATTAGGTGAAACCTAAGATATTCAGCCGGATTCTGAAAAAGTTCCGAAAGGAGCCTCTGATAAAATATAGTCCAATTGGATTCTAAAAAGAGTGCACATGAGAGTTTCAGATTAGGCCTTGAGGGAGTCTCAGATTAAATGCAGCATAATTTAACTGGATTCTTAAAAAAAGGAGTCTTAGATTATTTGCAACCTGAGATAATCCTAATAGACTTTAAAAAATGTCATGGGAGTTTCAGATTAAATTCAGCCTTAGATAATCTAACTGGATTCTACCCCCCCCCCCCGTGTCTTATAATACAGCTTGAGATAATTCAACTAGATTCGGAAAAAAAAGAAGTTGTGAGGAGTCTGATATTAATTCAGCCTGCGATAATTCAAGAGAATTATAACGAGTTCCCAAGAAAGTCTCAGATTATTTGCAGCCTGAGATAATCAAATTAGATTCCTAAAAAGTTTCTAAGGTAGTCTTAGATTATGCAACCTGATATTAGTCAATTGGATTCGCTATGAAATGTTTCTAAGGGGGCCTCGAATTACATGCAGCCTGAGATAATCCAATTAGATTCCTAAAACAAAATTCTAAGGGTGTCTCAGATTAATTTGAACCTGAAATTATCCAATTGGATTCCTCACAAAATGTTTCTGGGGGAATCTCGGATTACATGGAATGGTGCAACCTCAGATAATACAATAGTATTTTAAAAAAACGAGTTCACCAAGGACTCCAGATTAAATCCAGTCTAAGATTATCCAACTGGATTCTTAAAAAAAAGCTCCAAGGGAGTCTTATATTAAATGCAGCCTGATATAATACAATTGTATTCTATTGGGTTGGCAAGAATTTAATGGGATTAAAAAAAATTAAAGTAAAATCATTTTAATATATAAAAAACAACATTTATTTAGACAAGTAGTTTCTATCATTATTGCCATTACTCTCCCATGGTTTAATTCAGTCGGTTTCGATGAAAATATATGATTTGATGTCATTTTCCACTTCCTTCATATAAGAGTAAACTGCCATTTCTGTGATGAAACATAATAAGTGGTAATCGGATGGTGCGAGGTCCCGGTGAGTATGGAAGAAGAGTAAGAAGTTTGCAATCTATCGCAATATATTTTCTTGTGTCAAAGGTGCTACATGCGGTCGTGCAATGTCACGGAGAAGAACACCCGTTGAGTTGACTAGTGAAGGAGGTTGTGTTCAAGTGTTGAGGATTTTAGTCTGTAGAAACTGTTCGCTCATGATGAGCAATTTTCACATCCTACCAAATGTAAATTAGTCTTCCTGCTGTTAGAGACCACTTTTAGCAGTAGGAATGGGGTTTCGTTTGCGCCCAGATCATTGTTTTCTGCCTTAATTGTGCAGTAAAGAACATATTTTTCACCTCCCGTGACAATCATGCCCTGAAATGGTTCACGAGCATTTCGAATCAAGAGAGATGAGGCAATAATATTGCTACATTGTAAACGTTGGCCTTTAGATAATGTATCAAACACCATTTTTGTAGTTTGAAAAGGCTTAGTCATTATTACAGTTATCTTTAAACAGCTTATAGCAAATTTGGAACAATTTAACCAACTCTACGAAGCAGTTTTTCTTCTAAAAAGGACAGTAATTTCTTGACAATATAATAATAAGGGAGCGGCTTTTCCACCCTTTACAGGACGAGATTGAGCCTCGCATGCAGACCTTCGGTCTTCGCTTACGGCCAATTCGGCTGCAGCAACGGGCTTTGTTTAAAGAAAATTAAAAGGTATCCCGTGCAGATCATCATCACTAACTCTAAAATTTAAGAACGGGATTTTTTTGAGTATTTGAATAATAATTTCATCTTAGTTTGGTCATGACTTAAGTATATTTAAAATTTTTATCAAGGTAATTTCTAAGAATTTCTTTAGAGTTTGAAAAAACAAAATAGTTTAGTTCAGAAAAAATAAATAGGATTATCACAAACTTTATAATGTTTTAAAATAAAATGAATTACAATTGGTGAAGTTCAGAAAATTCATTAAAATTTAAGTAAGGCTGCTTTTTTATTTTATCTGTAACTATATTTTAGCAACGTGATTTTTCGAAAGGAGGGAAATAGTTTAGAGTTCATTTTAAAAATTATTATAATTGGCGAAGTTCAGAAAATTTATAAAAATTTAACCATGGCTGCTTTTTTTTAGATTTTAGATTTTAATCTTAGTAGCGAAGCGCAAGCTCGTGTCGAAGCCATTGCCCGGTCTCCTAATAATTTACTCTTGGTCTCTCTTTTCTCATCGATGCTTATTTTCTAGGCATTAGTTGTTCTTTTGCCTTCCCAGAAGCTATATTCGTCCCAGGATACCTACATGTTCTCTCACTTTATTCTGTTCATTATAATCTTTAAAATTATCTTTGTTATTTGGTTATTGTACTTATCGTGCGGTGCTTACACTCCAGTGTTCCGTTTATCTTTGGTAACTATAAAAATTGAATTGCATATCTGTTCACGTATTGCACCCGCATTATAAATCTGATTAACCAAAACTAATATTCTTTATTGCAAATTCTCCCAAGGCCTCTTAACATTTCCACCATGACTCCAACTTCTCCAGCAGCTTTTCCCTTCTTCATCCTACTCATAGCCTATTTCAACTCTTCCTCCAATATTTGTTCTCCATTTAGATGTCCAGGGTTTTCTTCTTCCTCCTTTTCTTGTCTATCATCTTCAAAGAATTCTCTTATATATTCCTTCCATCTTTCCTAAATTGCTTCCGTTTCCATAAGTACCATACCATCTTTGTCTTTAATAGCGCTTCCATTAATATTTCTCTTCTTTGTTATTCCCCTAATCTTATCGTACATCTTGTTTTACTCTTACGAAAATCTGCTCTTGGTCAATTTGTACATTCTATCAAAAAAAAGAAGTTCCCAAGGAAGTCTCAAACTAAGTCCAACCTAAGATAATCGAAATGATTTGTTTTTAAAGTTTCTAAGTCTCAGTTTCCAACTGGATCCTGAAAAAAAAACTTCCCAAGGGATGTAGTAAATAATGCATAGTAGGTTTGCAAAATTTCTGTTACAGTCGTTACGACACTCTCATATTTTTGATTCATTTAGACACGTTTTTATTGTTTTGGCATATAAATATGTTTAAGTTGTAATATTTATCAATGTGGTCGTCGAGCACACGCGCATCGTCCGCACACTTTGTGGACCATGTCTTTCCTCATACTGGCCCAGTGGCGGTTGACGAAAGACTTCGGCTCGTGAACGTTGCTGTGGCAGACCTTGAGGCCTTGCCCTCGACATGCGCCCACACGCTGTAGTCGAAGGAATTGAGGTCGGGCGACTCTGGTGACCAAAAGTCCTTCGACTCCAACCACTCTTGCACGGTCTTGACCGTGTGTGCCGTGGCACTGTCTTGTTAAAAGACGGAGTCCGCCTTCTTTGTGATCTTTCTCACCCAGGGCAGGAGTTTCGTGGTTAATCTGTCCCTGTAACCGAAGGCATCTTCTCGCCATTTAAAGCCACGAGGCCGAGCATCTGTAGCGGTCTATACCCTTACAAGTAGAAATATTTAATGATAATAGTATATATATATATATATATATATATATATATATATATATATATATATATATATATATATATATATATATATATATATATATATAGTTTCAAGAAGGGTTGGTAACCATACTTAAATCGAGCGTCTTCAAATAAAATCACATGGGGCTCATAGATTCACTTTGTTCGGCTCATCGGAATCAGACCCTCCCAACTCCGTTATAATCTATTTATGTATCTAATTTAATCCATACAATCTATTTATACATATCAATCTATTTACATATTTATCATACATTTATAATATTTACTCATTTAATATTCAACTATAATCTAATTAATATTTGTCAATATAATTATCAATAATCATATGTGTACTCAACTTCTCATTAACAAATGCAAAGTTAATTCACCCGCGTAAAATTTAATCCAATCATAACTGTTCATTCCATAATATATATTTTTCGTATCTTTGTTCTTGATTCGCGTATCCCCAGGACGCCGCCGAGATTAGGCCTACGGAAATTTCGTCTGCAAATTCAGACTTCCCGTTAGCAAATTAACTTCATTCCCCTTGTATAACAAAAATATAGATTTTAGGGTTATTGTGACCTGAGCTATCTAGTGTATTGGCGCAATATACACCTAACAATTTATAAATGGTGCCCAGAATAGTTTAATTATCACCCATCCATTCATTCATTCGTAAATAAATTTTCACCGTCACGTGTAGCATTTTTTTCGGACGACTCATCCCACCTCACTCGTTCCATTTTTCTCGCGTGGACTTTCATTTTCGACACGTGCTCGTTTCTCAATCCTAAGTTTGCCTTAGCATCCTTAAGTTCTCCCTTAGCAATTTCATAGAATTAATTATGAATATAGTAATAAGGACAAAGAGTGATCAAAATTCGATAATTTTTTTTCATTTTTTTTTTACCTTCAAGCGGGTGAATTGGATTTGTGCATACACACACACACACACACTTTTAATATTTTATAAATGGATTATGACGGAGCCCCAAGTTACGCCCCAACTTCGGGCACGGTTACAACAATCCAAGCATCTTTCCCAGTAACAACGATGACCTATTCGACCACTTTCACCCCCCACGCAAGCGTTCTCCCGCATTCGCCTCCCACTCCCACTATGGTTCAGCTGCCACCATTCGACTCACAAAATCCCATTGGCTGGTGGCAGTTCCTGAGGACCATAGAACGATCATCGTAGCCCAGAAATTACCTCTGAGTATCTTTTCCGTTTTTAAGAATATTTTGCTGGATGGGGTATTTGCTGATTCTTGGGTTAGGTTCAAGAGGGCGTTCAAGGAGGAATTTGGGAGATCGCAAATAGAGAACCTGCGGATCCTTCTCGCTACGCAGGAGATAGGGGACAGGTGTCCCACGCATTTTTTGAACCATCTCAAAGCTCTTGCACATGCCAAAGGAGCACAGCTCGACCAACTCGAGCCACTCATAACTGAGATATTCATGCGTGGGATGCCAGATCAAATTAAGCTCCTTTTAATGTCCTTCCCATCGAACGTGGAGAATATGACAGAGGCGGTTGACGCCCTGTATAACAACCCTTTCATCAACTGGGAAAATTCAGGCCATGGGTCGTTTAGCGATGTAAATAAACACTCACATGTATCCATTTCTCAGGTTAAGTCACCGGCCGGAGCTCCTTACAACCGGCCAGGACTCCCTCAGGATGAATCCTCCCAGGTTTCGGGTCTTTGATCCGTTCTAGAGAGGATTGAAATGGATATTCGTGCCCTAAAGGTGCGAACAGGTCTTCACCGAGAACATCGTGAGCAGGACGAAGGAGTCAGACGTTCCTCCTCCCGAAAAAGGAAAAACCAACGAGGGAACTCCAGCATAAGTGAGGCAAGGCAGGTTTATTTTCAACCTTCGTCTAATTCCCACTATCCCGACAACTTAGGGTAGCTGCTGGTACCACTCTAATTATGGGAGCAACGCTGTCCGCTGTGTTCAGCCTTGCAGTTTTTACCGGGCATCATCTCATGCCCACAAATTTAACCCTCATTCTGGTCGTGCTGCTCATACTACTATATTTCAACCTTCAGGCTTTTGCTGGTACCACCTCAAATTTGGTGCAAGAGCAGAAAAATGCTCAAGCCCATGCTCGTACCATCAAAATGCTCAATCTTCATCTGAACCTACCCTAACTTCACCACCTCAAATCCTACAAAACTCTACGGGCTCCCGTACCCAGATTTCAGCACAGGGAACTTTAAACTAAATTCGCAAGTAATACGTGGGTCTGTCACGTCTCCAACCTCATCCCTTCATCAGGTCGATCCTCCCTTTAGTATTCATGACCCACTCTCTGGTTTCTCCTTCCTGGTTGACACTGGCGCTCGCAGTGTCATTCCAGGCTTTTCAGTCGAGAAAGCTTGCACCTCTTTTGATCTTGTCCTTAAAGCTGCCAATTCATCGGACATAAGGACTTATGGGAGGCGTATCCTCGAGCTCTCTCTCGGGTTACGTCGTGTTTTCCCATGGACATTCATCATAGCCAACGGCGACATTCCAATTTTGAGCCTCGATTTTCTTTCCGCTCATGACCTTTTGGTCGAGTCTCGTCGCCGCAAGCTTATCGACAGAACCACGACACTAACAGTGGCTGGTTACTTCTTTCCTTACCCCAGCTCTCTCCGCTCTGTTCGTTCCCTGCAACCGCTTCCCCCTTCCAGCAACTTGTGCAGGATTTCCCAAGCCTCTGTCTGCCTCCTAAGGGCAGACCTATTAAGCACAAAAAGGTGCGATTCCACCCGCACATCCTTGCAACTTTCCATTGATCGCCTGAAACCAGCTTTCATAGAAGCTGTTCATCTGGAACAGTCACTACCTTTCTCTTCCACTAATATAGGTCCAGTGGTTATCCCAGCCTACCTACCACACCCCCAATTCTTCTTCCCAACTGCTGCCGCCTCACTTTTTGTTGCAGGACCACTCGACAGCAGCTGGAGAACATCAAGCAACCAACGCACAACTCCCGACTGTCGCCTTTTCTGGAGGTCCAGAACAATCGTCACCCGACGCTCCGGTCCTCACTCGCATCAATCGAGTGGCACTCCTAATCGCCAACTGACCAGCAATCCGAGTCAGCTAATTGACACTATAACCCGCTCTGGACGCGTTGTGTGTAGGCCTCGCCGCTATATATAGACTAAGATTTTATGTTGCGCGAGCTTTTCCCTCGGTGGGGTAGTTTTGTAGCGGTCTATACCCCTACAAGTGGAAATATTTAATCATAACAGTATATATATATATATATATAGTTAGTTTCAAGAGGGGTTGGTAACCGTACTTAAATCGTGTGATTGGTACGCCCGATCTCTCGAGCGTCAAATAAAATCACATGGAGCTCATAGATTCACTTTGTTCAGCTCATTGGAATCAGACCCTCCCAACTCCGTTATAATCTACTTATATATCCAAATTAAAATCTATTTATGTATCCAATTTAATCCATACAATCTATTTATACATATCAATCTATTTACATATTTATCATACATTTATAATATTTACTCATTTAATATTCAACTATAATCTAATTAATATTTGTCAATATAATTATCAATAATCATATGTGTACTCTACTTCTCATTAAAAAATGCAAAGTTAATTCACCCGCGTAAAATTCAATCCAATCATAAACTGTATAATTTCACTTTTTAATCATAACTGTTCATTCCATAAAATATATTTTTCGTTTCTCTTTGTTCTTGATTCGCGTATCCCCAGGACGTCACCGAGATTAGGCCTACGGAAATTTCGTCTGCAAATTCAGACTTGCTGTTAGCAAATTAACTTCATTCCCCTTGTATAACAAAAATATAGGTTTTTAGGGTTATTGTGACCTGAGCTATCTAGTGTATTGGCGCAATATACACCTAACAACCTATACATCATCAGGGAGGTCGGGTGCTTGGTCGTGGATATGTAGTGGATTTCGGTGATGTCCTGGCCGGAGCTTTCCACGTGGTCGTTCTGCTTGTTGATGACCGGATCGACCGTGAAGGTTTTTCCCTAAAAAAAGAGTTCGTTTGCCACGACTCTTCAAGTCGTTGAGAAAGCGCCGACAGCGCCCCAGACGTTGTTCTCGCATGCGATCGGTAAGCCGAGGCCTATCTCAAACTCTCGCCGCCCTCCTCCTTGGCTACCAGATGTTCTTCGCGAGCGCTCTCATTTTGAGCTTCTGAGCACTTTCGAAGGCCTTTTTAAAAGCCAAACGCTTGACAACTTGAGGTCTGTATGACCGAGGTCGATCTTTGAAATCTTCAACGTTCTTGGGCTTCTCTGCGTCTTTGTGGACGGCCATCCGGCTGATGTTGAGTCGCTTGACGATGTCAGATTTGTTGTGGCTCGCGCGCCGGAGAGCAGAGATCTCGATTCTTTTCACTTCTATCTCCACACACCTGTACACAATGAAAAAAAAACCCTTTTTTTTAATTACCTGTGCTGGAAAAGTATAACCTCAAGTTTGTGTACCGGAACTTTTTCTATCACACATGTAAACCTCTCGAAATATAAAAACACCCCCCAAAACCGAGTGTAACATAACTTTTGCAAAACCCGGTATGTATGAGTAATAGAGAGGGAACGACTTTTAATAAGTCTGAAGGTTGTAAAACAGATTTCTTCTATATATATATATATATATATATATATATATATATATATATATATATATATATATGTCCGTATTTTCATGTGCGTATTCCACCAAAACATGAAGATACACAGGTCTCCTGATTGACATTCCGAGAGGTTTTAAAAGGTCGATCGAAACAACTAAAACTGTCGAGAATTCTCCCTTGAACCGAGTTTTAGTCATACACGAGTGTGTACACGTAATATGTTAACTTTAGCGAACTACCTTTTACTGAAAACAGGATATGATCTATCATTCTACATCGGATGAATGATTATGTCAAAGAAATTTTGTCACAAGACGACCCCATCCTGTTCAACCGAGGCAATAAACAGGAACACTTTCTTTTTCCTTTTTCCTCGGGGATCCGTTCCATGAAACGCGTTCCTCGCCAGACGCGAGGCCATAAAAGGGTATGAACAATAATCTTAATTTATATCACCCCGATTCGTGGGCCTATATGAGCACAACCACGCATGCCCAATACCTGTACATTCGGGCATGAATTATATAATAGGGATTCTTAATCGACATTTCGCTTGTAGATACTGGAACCAAACTGAAAATTGGAGGTTGTTCCATGGCAGCGTTCCCCTAGCCTCCCATACAGGATTGGGGGTGGGGGGTTTCCTGACGTGAAATCTCGCCTCCACCCCCACCCCTACCCCCAACTCGATACTGAACATCCGTGTCTGAATAAGAGGGAGGCTTTGGGATAAATTACAAGGAATCTGAACTCGTATACACTTGTATCGTCCCTAGTTACTCTTCCATCATGAATAACACACAACTCCCTCCACGCACATTTAATTAATTCGCCCCTTGTCCCTTTTCAATCGGGGGCGAGGTCCCCCGACCGAGGAAAGAAATTTCCATAAAGATCAGTGACAATCGCTGGCAAGCCCGTAGGCATCAGAGGCTGGTCTTAGTTGGAAGGGAGGTGCAGATAAAGCGGTAGTGCTATACCCCCCCCCCCCCTAACAAGGAGTCAGCCGTTCCACGTTAAGGGGACGTATATATGAAAACCCCATCGGGGGGGGGGTCCAGCACAGAAGAGGGATGTTTTTTTTTGTGTGTAGAGAGAGAGAGAGATAGGAGGGGGGGCAGCGATGAGGTGATTGGCTATATGTGTGTTGACGTGGCCAGAGCTATTTGCGCGCAGACCTCAGACACGACACTGCCCTAGTGGCGAAGCAGATTTGTTTTGAGAGAGAATGGGGGGGTTCGGCTCTCCCTGGGAAACGAGAAGGATACGTGGACGTGGTAATCCAACACCTTATCGACTAGGCTACCGAGAACTCCCGTCGTCCTAGACTTTTGGGGCCTTCGTTCCTCTCTTCGCGAACTATCGGAGGGTTTAAAAGCGCACTGATGAGGTTGACTCTTTAATGACTCTTACGCATTCCAGACGTTTCGGTTCGCTTATATTTTTCTTCGTCTTCTTTCAACCCTGGTGCTTTCCTTAACATGACAACAGTTTCCCCTTGTCCTGAATAATCAGGAGGAAAATATACGGTGCTTCTAGGTATAATAATGGGCAACCTGAGACCGACGGCCAGTAATCATATACATATATATGGCTGATTCGACCGAAGAAAATAGAAAACCGGACAAGAGAGGTAAATTACCTTTCCTCCTCATGCTATGTGCATGAATATTGTACAGTAATATGTTGACAAATACGTTATTTTATACTTACATATTTTACCTTATGGATAACCGGGGTTTCACTAAGAGAGAAATTAAGCACATTGGATAGGGTTAGTAATCGAGTGAAGAATGGACTAGTAAAATCTTATCTTCTAGGGGCCTCTTGTTCGGGATTCACAGTTGAAGTGTAGGCCGATATGTTATGAGCAAATGGGTGATGGAGGTCATCGGGTTGGGAACCGAAGCGAGATTTTAGTGTATGATGGCTCCTCATTCTGATGTCATAGATCTTAAGGCTTTTTATTTTTACTTAATTGATGTCACCCCTGCCTTCGATGAGGGTGGGTGAGGGGAGAAGGGGGTCCTTCCGACCTCGACTTGGGGAATATATACTCCCTAACATTTTTACCTTCTCTAGCGTCTCCCCATTTTTACGAACTTTTTGGCAACGCCCTCGTTGGTTTTCGCTTTAGTTCTCGGACGAAGTCACAGAGCGTTAAGGGCCGTAAAGACCCACTTAAATTTGGGTCCTACGTCAAGTGCAGGCGCCAACTGATATATGCCTCAGACAAAAGCAGATGTAGCCTTGATATTAACTATCAATTTAATCATAAAAGTTGTTTCAATTGTCCCAAGCTTTATTATTTAAGCTATTTCGCTCTTTTTTGTTATAATTTTCAGCTGTGCTTATTATTGTACATTTAAATAGGCATTCTAAAATTTAATCATTGTTCATATTGTTTTATAGTCTGCGCTATTTAAATGGCTATTATTCCTTTATTAATAGCACTGGATTTCAATGTAGACGCTGCCCTCTGGCACTCTCGTTTGGAGCAATAGAGTTCACACAAACAAATAAGTAACAAGGCTGAAGGACCCATTTGTTTCCGAGGGTACCTCCGAACGGTTGTGCCCCGACAGTGCCTCCAAGGTTTAGAAATCCTAGCCCCTCACCCCTACCCCTTAGCTGAATTCGCCGCGGTAGTACAAATCTAGAATGCAACGGAGGAAAGGAGCACATTTAAGGGAGTCCAAACGTAAACAAAGAAGACGACGAATATGGATGAAAGATCATCATGGCAGAGGATGAGGGAGGTGGAATGTCTAGAACGCTGGGAAGGATCATAAATATTCGACATCCCCCAAAATGGAGCGTCGAGCCTCGAAATGCTTTGCTTTTAAACCATAAACAAGCCAGTGAGATTGACCAAACAAGGGGTACTTGTAAGCAGTCATTCGATACACTGGCACGAATGACATATTTGGCAAGTACTCATGACGAACGGTGTGTGACAGCACGACGCGGTTTCAACTCTTCTATATCAACGTGGATGAAAATGAGGCTCAATGTTTATTCACGCCCACGATTAGTTTGATTCGGATTAATCAATAATTCGTTAGTATCATAGATATATGATAGAGAAAAGGACGCCCTTACTTAAAAGTAGAGCGAAAATCCCCGATGCCATCACGGCCAGAGAGTTTATAAAGAAAGATGTGAAATACAGTGGTAAAGTTGGAGGAAGTGAAAATATGTGTAAGATACATATCCGAAGATCCACATGCTTCACCTGACCCCGCTCCCTTACGAAGGAGGAAAGAGAAATAAAGACTCATTAGTAGAAAATAGGCGAAGCGCTCGATCAATCAACCCATTTAAACAGACAAAAATGAATATAAATTTACGCTTTACTGAAATCTTCATTAGAACGATTCAATTTCTAGCTCGATTTTATGTGGTTTGGTGAACGGAACAACTTCGTGAAACACGATAGTGATTTGTAGTGTTTTAATTATGGGCTATTATAGAAAGCAATGGTGTTTATTATGGGCTATTATAGAACGCAATAGTGTTTTAATAATGGGCTGATATATGTAGAACATAATAGTGATTTATATTTTTTTAATAATTGACAACTATAAAACAGCAACATGATAGTGATTTATAGTGTTTTAATAATCGACAAATATAGAACAGCAACATGATAGTGATTCAATTTTTTAATAATTGACAACTGTAGAAAAGTAACATGATAGTGATTTATAATGTTTCAATAATTAGCTACTATGGAACACGATACTGATTTAGTTTTAATAATTGACCGCTATAGAACAGCTACATGAGAGTGATGTATAGTTTCAATAAGTAGCTACTACAGAACATGATAGTGATATATAGTTTTAATAATTAACAACGATAGAACTGCACCATGATAGCGATTTATAGCATTTTAATGATTGACAACTATAGAAGAGTAACACGAGTTATTTATAGTGTTTTACTAATTAGTTCCTATATGACAACAAGCATGAGGTTCATCATTCGAATGATTCCTTGAACTTTGCCCTATCGGACGAAATCTGGTTAAAAAATTTCAAAGGGCATCACTTTAAGAGTATGAATTCTGAACCTTCAAAATGCGAGAAATAAGGAAGCGAATATCGATAAATTATTGAAAATTTTCAAACAAATAAGGAAAAATATTAAGGAATTCTTCAATTTCTTATTCGATTACTCATCCCCAACAAGTTGTCAAGGAATCACTTATTTTTTTTGTATCCAAGATCCTTCTCCCTTTACCAAAGAAGGAGAAAAGGATTCCATTGGAATTCCCTTAGAATAGGGGTTCTTATCCAAGGGAGCCACCACCCTTAGGCGTGAAATAGGCCTGCTAGGATGGGCTGTTGCCCACTAAGATGGTCGATCTTTAAGATGTGGAGGGAGATTAGATTTGTTTAGTGACTTTAATGACGAAATTCGATAAAAAGAAATAAAACAAACTGATATAAATGAGAATCTAGAATAAAAATTAAAACCACAATGGACTTGCTATGGTTATACAATATTCTCTAACAGGAGAACGCGTTACTTGCGCCGGTAACGGGGCGAGCGGGTTCGCTACCACTTGCCCCTTGTACTCGGGACGAGTTCGTGCACACATACTTGTAGACCATTTGACTTCTTGGAGGAGGCTGGCCTCCTCCTTTTTATTTGACTCTCTTTTATGTTGGTCGCCTGCGGCGGGGGAAGGCGGGCATCCCCTGAGGCCGGGTGTGCTTGCTCCTTTTTCTTACTTATTTTTTTCTCTTCTTTGGTTTCGATGGTTTATTTTTGTTTTAATTTAGCCTAGCATTCGGTTATAAGGTAATTATGGTGACTTATGCCCTTGTAGGTAGTCGCCAAATGGACGCATATATATTTTTTTATAACAGCAGGAACAGGGAGAGGAGAACAAGTATGTGAATATGTTAAAATCATTAATTAATTAATTTATCAATAAAGAGAAATAAATATTTTCTCTTTATCAATAAATATATCCAGAATCCATTCAAGCTGGCTTCATTACGAATACGGTTCACACACATTAATGATTAAGACCACGTGTTCGTTATACCATGGTTTCACTTATCCAGGTATTTATCTCCCGAACTCAAACATCATTGGATCGTAAATTCTCAGGGATTTTCTTTTTCATGATATTTCGTCAGAGCTTCCAGAGTGATGTTGTTGAAAATTGCTACCCAGGAGCATATGACCTTTGCTTCATCTGATGATTGTTCAGGAAGAAAATGAAATTTTAGTGTATCATCGTTTGAGTGAATGTAGAATAATGCATAAGCGAAAGGTTTCCAGTACATATCTTCCTTAATAATTTACTCATGGTCGATAATTATCCCCAAACAAAGCTTGTCAAAATGAGTTTTCTTAGTCGACGCGCAAGACACTCTTATGTTAGATTTATTTAATAAAGAGCGCTCTGCACTATCCCGGGGATCCATCCAGGACCACAAAGGGAAGTAAAACCAGTCTCTGTGTACACCGGGAGCAGTTCTGATGCCAAAACCATCGAGGGAAGGCACCCCCGGTTAGCGATGGTTGATTCCTCGCTAACCAACAAAATGGTTACATTTCACACCTCGAGAGGGCCGCCTACCCCGGGTTCGCACCTCATCACTCATCGATCCCATTTTAGCAGTCCACGTTCACAGAAGAGTGGTTACAAAGAAGATTTGGTTAACAACTTAAAATTCCAGAAAATACAGAAAGGGGTCACCATATATTACCCCTCGTAATACGTCGGCAGCACTATTAAGATCAGGAGCGTGAAAAAATACTTCTGCCCATAGAGGCGATTAACGGACAGAAGAAGCCCACCAGAAAAATCTTCGAGGTTATGTATGGCAGATTGAACATTGCCATAATAAGACTGCTGGATGTGTCCTCAGGATATGTCGTTATCCGGGAAAAGGAGAAGGACATCGATGCCAACACCAAGGAGGAAGAGGTAGAAACCCTTCATGGAATCGGTCTACATCCCGCCATACTCCCCGCAGATCCTGGCTCAGAGGAGCGTGGTATGCCGGACACTAGATCCATGGAGAGGTCAACAAACCGAAGAAGAAATAAAGGATCCTCTGTGACTATGTATATCATGGAGAGGAGACCCCGATTATGATCGAAGGCTACAGAGGACCCGAATTCGAACTCGAGGCCCAAGTTCCACAAGGTATCTGTCTAAGTTCACTATTGTACCTCGTGCACACAAAGGACCTACCTGCTCCAGTACGGGAGGATGTGATGTATCTGCAATTCGCAGACGATATCACACAAATCATCCCCAGTTCATAAACGAATGAAAGAGTACAGGCAAGGGAGACAGCTACCAAAATTGAAAACATCAATGTATACGACGTAGAAAATAAAGACCAACTACCAAAAATTCCAGATCGTCTGATGAACCGCCGGAAACTGGACGACGCCATCGTCAACGACGAATATTACCCATGCTCCAACGAGCACAAAGTAATGGGACTACGGACCACCAAGACAGGTTTTAAGGCCCACATTAACACCAGAATCTTCCTAGCCAAACAAGAAGTGCGGAATATATACATGTTCCGAATCTTCAACACGCAGAACAAGAAAAAGCTATACACTGCACCGGTACACTCTACTTTGGTGTACCCGGCAGTGGTAACGCAGGCGGCTAGCTGTACCTCTCTTAAGACAATGCAGAGGGGGTAGAACAATGCCACCCTGCTAATAGCTGGCGTGCGCAGGATGGACCATATTTGGCACTCAGAACTGCACGAAAGAGCCGGGCTGAAGCCAGAGAATATGGAACTCCAGAGGCTAAGGGGGAAAACATGGGAAAAAATAGAGGAAAAAAATACTCCCGACTTTGAATAATAATATAGATATTCGACAAAATAAAGTGCCTATGGTCACCAGTAGGGCTCTATTCCTAAGCGTAAGAAATTGATCCCTGAAGGCTACGAACGCAATTTTCACCTAAAAAAGAAAACCAAAATAGACAAAAGAGAAAATAACTAAAAGATACCAAATTAGAGACAACCGAGTTAGTTAAAATAAAGAGGCAAAGGCCAACCTAAAAATTCGTTAAAAAAAAGAGAATGTAAAAACAGGAGGCAGTCTTTACAAAATTAAAAACAAAGTTTAAATTTACTATCTTTAAATAATGCCAGGTCAATTGCTCTTATAGTTTTTAATTAATTTCTGCAATAAACCTTAAATTTATTAACTAATTTTTGAGTCAATTTTAAAGCAAATCTAACTGTTGCCAAGTCATATTTAAAAAAAAAATTAACTTATAGTACATTTTACTGATATTTTATAATTGGACACCCTTTAAAATAATGTCTTGTTTGCCTTTTCAAGTTTTCTTCTTATGTATTAGCAATTTTTTTAGTCAGTTTTAAAGCAAATCTAACTGTTGCCAAGTCTTATTAAAATTTTTTAACTTATAGTACATTTTACTGAGATTGTATTGTTGGTCACTCTTTAAAATAATGTCTTGTTGGCCTTTTCAAGCTTTCTTCATATGTATTATGTTTTTAAACTTATTCTAGCCTGAAGATGAAAACTTGTAGTTTTCGAAACGTTGTGAAAAATTAAAAGATGCTGCATCCGTTTCTCGTGGCTCTGGGATTTATCCTCAATATTATATATATATATATATATATATATATATATATATATATATATATATATATATATATATATATATATATATATATATATATATAACAAAGTAGCGCGTGAGTAGAGCAATAAATGCGAAAAATCCCACAGGAAAATGAAAAGCGGATTCCAAGTACTTTCGAACTTGTTCAGTTCATTCTCAAAGAATGACGAATTACTTTACAAAGGTCGTTCGTATATATAAGAGACTACAAAGCGGTGCCACACTTATGTACATCAATAGGATACAAAATAGAAAAATATTATTAGAAGCGGGATTAAATACTAGACTCGAAGGGTAAAGACATACAGATAATATCTCTTCCGCAAGTTACAAGTGTGAGAAAATAATTTAGAAATATAGGTCACATGGCTATGAGTACATACACATGCAATTATAAATACATTGAAATAAACAAAAGAAATGTAAATAAATTTAGCCGAATTCCAATTGATATTCTGACTATTTTCAGATAAATGAACAAAGAAAGCCCTATTACTTTCACCTCTTCTAATATTTTATTTATGTTCGGTAAAACGTACATTTAATGATTTCCCTGTTTGCCCAAAGTATTGCTTAGGGCAAATGGCACAATTGACAGAATTCCCCCCCCCCCCCCTATACTTTTGTTATTATTTTGAATCAACATTTTGTACAGAATAGACTCATACTTGAATATGACAAACAATATATATAAACGATATTATTTGTTTGTGGCCTACTTCTAAGGATGTCCAAACAATATATATAAATGATATTATTTGTTTGTGGCCTACTTCTAAGGATGTCAATAGTTTTCTTACTGAACTAAATTCTTTGGTTACCTCTATTCAAATTTCCCCTTGAACTCGAAAAAAAATGGTGTCCTCGCGTTCCTAGATCTTCTTATTCACAGGATTCCCTCTGGATTAAAATATTCTGTCTACCGGAAGCCAACCAACGCCGGTTCTTATATTCATTTTTACTCAGGTCATAATGATAGTCATACGATTGGTATTTGTTTCAATGTTTCTCTGGGGGTTGCGGGTCACCAGCCCGGAATTCTTGGATCTTGAGATTTCTAAGATCTTTGAAATGGGTAATAATCTTTCCTACACTCAAAAATTTCTTACAGGGTGCCTAGATTTGGAAAAATAATAGTTTTACAGAACTGCCCCCAACCCCATACAATTTTAAGAACTCACTTGTTTTACCGTTTTCTGAGTCTTTTCCTTGCTTCCCCGCTTCTTGAAATGTTTAAATATTTTAGTCATATTCAACTATGAGTCTACTATGTACAAAATGTTGATTCGAAATAATAACAAAATATAAGGGAAGGGGGTGATTATTGTGTTGATTGTGCCCTTTTCCCTAAGCAATACTTTGGGCCAACCGGAAAAATCATTAAATGTACGTTTGACCGAACATAAATAAAATATTAGAAGAGGTGAAAGTAATAGTGTTCTTTGTTCATTTATCTGAAAAGTCACACTATCAATTGGAATTCGGCTAAATTTATTTACAAATCTGATAATTTTGTTAAAAGAAATATTGTTGAATGCTCATTCATTAATTCCTCGCCTAACTTCAATATATTTCCCGGTCTCTTTGAACTGGACCCTGTAATTAAAGGGCTTATTTGTAACAAAATTGTCCATTTTAAATCTTAGCCCTTTGATTTACTAAATTTGTTAAATTTCTTTTGTTTATTTAAATGTATTTATAATTGCATGTGTATGTACTCATAGCTGGGTGACCTATATGTCTACATTCTTTTCTCATACTTGGAACTTGCGGAATAGATCTTATTTGTATGTCTTTACCCTTCGTATCCGGTATTTAATCCTGTTTCTGATATTTTTATATTTTGTGTCCTTTTGCTGTACATGGACGGGGCACTGCTTTGTAGTCTTTTATTTATACCCCCTTTGTAAAGTAATTCTTTATTCCTTGAGAATGAACTGAACAAGTTTGAAAGTACTTGGAATCCGCTTTTCATTTTCCTGTGGGAATTTTTAAGCATATATATATATATATATATATATATAAGAGAAAGAGAAAATTGGACGCGAATGAGCAATGAGAGAAGAAACCGGAGTTTTTTAGAGGCAAGAGAAAGGGACATAGAAGAACCCAGAATCAAAGAGAGCAGAGGGCGGCACAATGAATGCGATCGATCCTTTTACCGAGAAGCCAGAAATAACGCCAGGGGAAAAAAGTTTTTGAAAATTCCTGGCCGGGACTCGAACCCGGGTTTGCTGATTGCCGGTCAGATGCCTTACCGCTAAACTACCAGGCACATTAACTATATTTCGCCCAAAGTGTTACCCCATCAAACCCAGTATCTTCCTAAGCTAGGAACCTCCAAGGAATTTTTTATGCCTCATCCTCCTACCCGCTCACAATTTAAAGGCTCATTGTCCATGTCACATACAAAGAAATAGCAAATACAAGTGCTGAGACAGAAAGAAAGATGCAGAAACGTGGTGTAGCTGACTATAAATACATATAGTACAAGAGGAAGAATAATTGGACGCGAATGAGCAATGAAAGGCAGAAAATAAAAATATGGCGAAAGCCCTGTGGTTATTGTTGTTATCACCCGCAGAACTTGTATTTGCTCTTTCTTTGTATATATATATATATATATATATATATATATATATATATATATATATATATATATATATATATATATATATATATATATTCGTGTAATTGGGTAGCAGTCTTTCCTGAATGCAAATTTTGTTGAAAACCATTGTGTATTTTGCCTTAATTACTTTCCTTTGGCAACTTTCTCTTCTTCTAACTATCTTTTTTATTCCATCTTGTAGATGGTGGATTAATTGTCTAGTATTCATCTCTTTTTTTTAAATGAATGTGTTTGGTAAAAAACAAACTAAATTGCTGAGCTTTCGATCTTATTCGATCATCTTGGGAGCGTTTTGAAATGTTCTTGCTTCCTTTACATAGGCCAAGTAGTTTGGAGAAGAGACTACTTGGGGCGCACGAGGGTGATGTCTGTGTGATACATGCACCCTTCCTCTAGTCCCTAGCACCGCGCGGGGATTAAAATTTGTTCTTGGAAGTTGATAACGCCCCGCCCCCATATCTGCTCTCTCTCGCTACCCTTTTGCCCATTTACACAAGTTTGGCCTCGGGTGAAAGGTTAAACTCCTTCCCCATGAAAATGATCCTCGAATGGAAAGTCTTTAAGCCGATGCAACCCAACAACACTCCAAGAAATTCAAGCGCCTCTCACACCGTTCATTTGCATACATTTCACTTCGTTCTTCCGTGCAAATGTACAAATATGATTCAGAAACTCGGCCCACATCTGATAAGAGAGAAATATTAGTTGGTGCACGCTTGTTTTTCGGTGACTGGCAGCTACGCCACTTCTGCAGGGATAGGAATAGTCTGATATTCATCTTAACCGGCATAAAAAGGAGTATTGTTAAAGTGTGAAAAGCTGTTTCGATGAAATGAAATGGGAAATCGTCTTTTTAAGGTTTGCAGCCTTCGTAAGGCCTCTGATTAATCAAACTTGGTGCGGAATTTGGTTCGAGATCGCAGAAGAGTTAGTTGCAAAGCCTACCGAATGAAGTCATCTTTGTGAAAAGCTTTGTGATCAAGTTAAACACAACACCATTGAGACTAAGTTATAATTTAGGTACATTATGAAAACTGGTATGCATTCCATAAACTAATACATTTTTATATTAATCGAAATGCTTAAATATTAGAAACTTTGGCAAGGTACCAATAATTAAAGGGATTTGATTGAATCGAACAGGCGCGACAAAGAAACTAGTAAATCATCTAATCAATGGTCCGTATTTTAAGACCGGGCCTATTTCTTCCCATTTCAAAGTATGAATTTTCTCCCTGCTCGATCAACATAAGATGCTACTCTTTTTTTTTGTAAATTAAATTTTGAAGCTATCTACATCTCTTGAAAAGCCATCGATACAGATACAAAGCTGAAAAGATCTCGAACAGAACTCACATAAAGAACACTTTGAAGAGAAAACGCGTGGGCGGCAAAGGTGCCTTGTTTGGGAGACGAGCTCACGAGCTTGAGTGGAACAACGTTGAATGAGTGAAATACGAGGTAAAAGAAAAACAAAAATAAAAAACTTCCCGCAAAGGTTATAACTTTCTGTAAAAAAATAGTAATAAATTAAAAAATTCTCATTAAATAATGCCATAATGGGATGAAGTTCACAAATGCCTCAAAAAAGTCCATATCAAGGAAAAGACACTCCGTATCAAACTAATGATTACCAAGCAAATGACTTCATGCCTAACTCGTCAAAATCGTTGTTTATTTATACACTAACTGAGGTTGTCTGAAAAAATATCAAAGCTCAGATATTTATTTGGAGTATGCATTATGGTTAAAAAAGGCAGTAAGAATTAGTAAACAAGTAAATATAGTGAGAAAAAGCAATCAACGCTAGCGTTAGAAGAATAAAACCCAACATTTGAATATTCTCCTAAAATTTTACTAGTAATTATGGACCGATTTTTAAAGATTGTATTTGATAAAAAGTAATAAAACTGGTTGTAAAAATAGGTGGCACTTTATCGGGTCACCTTTGAATTACAAGTCACATAGTGCCAGACAATTTCAAATAAGACTTGAAACTTTCGCTAAAAAAGTCTCGTATCTTTATTGCTTACAAAAACTGGTTTTAAAATGGATAATAGCACGTCAATATCCGTTCAATTAGGCCAATATATAAGCGCCTAGGTTGCATATCCTTACACAAGTTCTCTTAAAATTAAACATTCTTTTATCACATTTGTAGCCCTGCAACACACACACACACACACGAGTCAAAATATTATTTTAGCCTTGAAAAACTAAAATAAATAGGCTATTAACGTAGAGATGAAGTCTTCGAATCAGAATTCATAGTCAAGATTGGACAGAAAGAACTAAGATTGAGAATTATTTATATCGAACGAGGTTACGGTAAAAGAATAAAGAATAACAAATAAACTTCATAATTAACTTTTCTCCCACAAAAATCATATAAAACGAGAGGGAATTTATTTCAATATATTGTATTTTATTTCTGGTCAAAAATGTGTGATTGGTGAGAAAGAATAATTATTAAACAAGGAAAATATTTCTATCCAAAAAGACAAAAATATAGTGTTTATTTTCTTATCCATTTATAGTGTTTACAAAAGCAATTTTAAATGACTTGCTTTCAATGCCTTCGCATTACTATATTTACTTCCTTACCTTATTAAATCCACTAACTTTCCTACAACTAGACATACAGGATGTCCGAAAAGTTACGGCGCAGTGAAAAAGGCTTAAGTAAAGTTTTATTTACGGTATTGCAGTTTCTCCTACAGTAAATGCTGGAAATGGTTCCCAAAAAGTCTGAAGACAAATCTGCACACGTCGCTGCATATCATCGAACACATTCTGGAGGGTGGCCGGAGAGATCTGTTCAGTGTGTTGGTTAATTGATGTTTTTAACTCATCCTCATTGTGCTGATTGTTCTCGTATACCCGTTCCTTCAGTGTACCCGAAAGATAAAAATTCATGGGTGTGAGATCCGGAGACCTAGAAGGCCAGACTCCGCGGAGATTATGCGATCAGCAAAGAAATCTCAAAAACTGTAGTGATGCACGGAACAGTGCAGATGCCCTGTCTTGTTGAAACCAGCCTTCTTCGTGCACGTTGATTGAACAGATCTAAGAATGGTTCCAGAATGTGAGTGCGGTAACGTTCTGCGTTTATGGTGTCGTCGAAGAAAATGGGCCAATGAAACGCCTATGATTTAAAGCACACCATAACTCCCGACCTGATCACGTAGAGGAATTTCTTTGAATTCATGAGGGTTTTCAGGGCTCCAGAGACGAGTGTTTTGGCTGTTGTGTACATATTACGTAACGTAAAACGCAATATCTTACGACGTGTACAGGCTTGTTTTTAGGCTAGTGGGCGACATTGTCAGCATTTACTGAAGGAGAAACTGCAAAACCGTAAATAAAACTTTACTTTTATTAAAACTTTAATTAAGGCTTTTTCTATTGCACATTAACTTTTCAGACCACTTTTATTTTAATTACTCGACTTTAGTCAGTATATTTCACTTACCATGTACAAATTTTTGTTCTCATAGAGGTCGTTTACTTGAAAGAGGTCTTGGCCTTTTATTCCGTACTTCTCGCATCCTTTTAAAAATAATTCTAAGTTCTCTCTCTGAAAAAAAGGCCAAGGTTTAATAATAATAGTCAAAGATGATGATACTTTGCAACTTGAGAAACACTCAATGACGCGTTCACTTATAATAGCTAAAACCTACATCGGTGAGCGTATACCTCAAACCCGTTCATGTACAGCAAGGTGTGTGTGACTGGTCGTTACTTGGGCATTATTCAGGTGGCTCCCTTCGTTTCTCGCATCGTGAACTAGATCCCGTGAACGGATAATGAAATATACATAAAGATCAGAATGACACTGGTAACTCGAAGGAACTAGGTACTTGGTCCTCGTCAGGGAGGGATGGGGTAGCATTGATTTTTTTGACACCTACCAGCGATGATGGAACGCTTCGTGATGACCCCCGCGGGAGGGGGGCAACCCATTCCGTGTCAGGGGTATGTGAATATACCCACAGGGTGGCATTAGTATTCTATCGGAAGGGTTCTATAAAAGAGTGGGTGTGTTGTGATGTGAAGGCGGGTAGGGAAATGATAGCGGTGTTGGAATTGGTCATGATGATGTGTGTGGAACTATTTACCCCTGCAGGGGTATCAGTGTATCCGCCTAATGGGCGGTCGGATCACGACATCGATGAAAGTTTCGAGTCCGCGCTTGTAGGATTAAACCGCTGCCTAGAAGTCAGTAATCCAACTTAGGCTGAAGTAGGGAGTTATGACGTTGTAGATATACAACATGCGTTAATAAATGTTGGCACTTATTAAACTAAAATACAACAAGGTCAACAGACTCAAGTCGCATGTTCTTAATCATTCTGACTTATGACCATCAGAATATTCAACATGTGGGGCAATCCGACCCATAGTTAGTTTTTTTCTAATAATTCTAGGACTAACCTTGGGAGAACCGTGTAACTTATATCATTCGAAAGAGAATGTAAAACAACATTAGGGTTTCAAATTTCGTTAGAATCGACAGAATAGTAAAATGATTACCATCTGACCGACGACTTACGCACCGACATAGTAACTTATAGAATAGCGATCACGCGACTAAAGATATTTACGTCCGAGCAATCGATCGTAACATAATCATTTATAAATCCTCTACAACTATTAAGACCCATGGATTAAAGTTTAAGTTTAGTGTTATAATAATAATAATATTAATAATAATAATAATAATAATAGGCATTTATAATGCACCCTTCAGGGGTGTTAGCCCTCCCAGAGCGCAGGAAAAACAACCTCCAAAACCACGACTTACCTGCTTGAAGGGAGCTTTCATAGTATTAATCTTGGTTATTGTGCCGGGCTGTAGTGCATTGATAAGGCTGAAGAAAAAGAAAAGGGAATACTAATTTGTAGCGTTGGTACTTGGTTATAAGTTTTGAAATAAAGACCAGAAAATGACATGGTTTGCCAATCTGTAAAAAACAACAAAAAAAACACCACTTACTAGCACAAGGCTTGTCCATCTTTTAAGGCTGTCCCAAATTCTAGTTGATCTTGAATACCATTGTCGGGAATATCTAGTGTAATTTTTGTAACATCTTCTACCCAGTCCAAGGCTTGACGCGCTCTGTGAAGGTCGAATTTAGCTTGACTCTGCAAGGAAGGAACAAGGACGTGAAATCATCCGATAAATCACACAAGATCTACGAGTAAAAACATAAACACAGGATTGAATTTCTAAGAGTTTATTAAACTTAGGAAAGGAAAACTGTTCAATCACATGAGAGCTACGAGTAAGAACATTACCAGAAGATTTAATTTCTAAGAGCCTATTAAACTTAGGAAAGGAAAACTGATCAATCACATGAGAGCTACGAGTAAGAACATAAACACAGGATTTAATTTCTAAGAGCCTATTAAACTTAGGAAAAGAAAACTGATAAACTAATGGAAAGGGTCGGGGGGGGGGGGGGGAATAAGATCTGGAAGACAAGTGAAAATATTGATTCCCCTTTTTTTACATGTTGCTTTCCGGGGGTATGTGAATATGAATACCCAGATACGAGACATTAGTACTTTGGAAAAGAGAGGTGTTTTACTCCTTCCTTCCTGTACATGGGATGCAAGAAGTTAAAGTAACTTAGCATTTGAAATATAATAAAGAATCACAAAGCATATTAATTTGATGCCATGACGCGGCTTTTTGGAATTTCGTGGAAAATGTTCATACCATTAGATGTGTACAAAGGTTCATGTACGTGCTTAGAAGTACAATACGGGTCAATAGATGAGGGAGGGTGGATATAACCATGTAACAACCATATTATATAGTCCATGGATTAAATCTGAATGTGGCGTAAAAGTCAAATTATGTACCACAATTATTATTTAGTCAAATTATGTAATACAATTATTAATATCGAAAAACAACCAAATCACCTCCGTAAAGGAAGTGAAAAAATGACTCCGCCCAATTCTACTCCAATTCCCTCGTTTGTTGCGACCTTTCTTACCGATCGGCAATAGCAGGGAGTCGACACGTGGGGGGAATTGTAGAGTTTGATGGAGGATTTTTTTTTTTTATATTTATAAGGAAAATCTTTAGTGAAACTGGTGAAGATGGGGCAAGTGAAACTATATGGAAGATATAAAGTCGCAGATCCTCCTACAAGCATTGTGGGGGCAATTCTCGAGGTGGCTGTGGCATCATTGTGGTACAATGAGGGAATTGGCCCAAAGGATTAGCATATTGGAGCGATTGGAATCTTTGTCTTTCTACAATTAGTTTTATAGACTACATAATCTACAGGAGATTAAACGTTAATGAATATTACAGATTAAATAAAAAAAATACTTGTTTTGGACCCCCCCAAAAATAAATATTTGGAATGGATATTTTGAATTACCATCTGGTAAAGGAGAAATAAATACTGGAAAGTAGGCATGGGGCGAGAAAGGTTGAGACTCACTCGACTATGGTGTCTTTCTATTCAAATCTTTGCACCTCCTCCTTCCTAATCATCTTGATCGGATGGTTTCCTTATGCAGTGCTGAATAGAAGTCTTCAACTTTATCTAAGTGGATACACAACTGTCCTCAACTTACCTAGTTTTTTTATTAAAGCAAAAACCAACGAGTGCATCTTATGAAGAATGTAAGAAAATAATTCAAACGCAAACTTAAAGACAGGCTGCAAATCCATCAAGGCAAGCTGTATATAGACAAGAAACGTCTGAACAAATTCAAACCAGATTTCAAGCATAACAATTAAGGCAAATCACATACAGGGGGCAAAGAAAAGAGAAGCAGCATCAAGTGAGACTTAAGGCTCAAGGAATAAGACAAGTTTAAAGACGATCTTCAACGCTTGGCAGTAAAATTTAATTGTTTTTTAACTATGATGTTCCATATAATAATTTTACATCTGACAAACTGGTTGATATTGGATCAATGTCTAAAAAATGTGATAAGTTCGGTGCTCAAAAGCGGGAGTGTGATCCGGAATGTGTTGTAGCAATGTCAAAGTTAGATTGTCTGTACCTTCGTAACCATGTGAAAACTAGTTACAGTGACTAAATCAGAACCTAAACATACAAAATATTCAAGCAATTCTCCATTTTAAATTACCTCATTTGGGGCTAATCATTTTGAAGGATTCATGTCGACATTTAAAGTTCAAGGTCAAAACTATCAATGAATAAGTTCACTACAACCATTAAATAATGGAACCAATGTATCTTCATTTTAACTTTGTTGGAGATTTGCAGCATCAAGTCTATCAAGTATGTTAACAAGAGATCTAATGTAGCTATGTTTGCTCTACAACATAAAAATTTACATACATGATGAAGTGATTAGATATCTACAAAGTCATTACTTCAACAACAAAGAAGCTCTTTAGAGAACTTTTAGATTCCCTCTACGTGAAAGACGTCCTGCAGTACAGCAACTAGCAGTTCACTTCCAAAATACCCGGAGTTTATTTTGCAATGTAAAAGCTGTATAGCAAGTTCTTGTGCCTACAGATACTCGTTTAAAAAAAAAAAACTATGTCAAAAAGATTTGTTTGGTTAAACTTAATTGCATCATTAGTTACATACCTACTCTTCACGAGGGTATTCTTTTATTCACGTTGCTAGATGCAAGGGGTGTGGATCTGGGGTTTCTTTAATCACTACCCCATACCTCGCCCTCTTATTTTACATTCAACCCCCGAACATTTTTGAAGTCCTGCAACCATACTTCTGAACCCTTCTTACACTGGCCATTATTTATCGTCCGCGAGGCCACCTGTGCGACAGATTCTTAGACGAACTGGGCGAATATTTGAATGTGGTACTCTCCAACCCATCAGCAACCTTACTTATTAGGGAAGATTTTTAACATCTTGGCATAAGCTTTATTTTCTCTCCCAATCTGTCTCACTCCCACAACTAAGCACATGGAAATACACTTTACCTAGTCGCCTACTCCTACCCGATTTATAGCTTAACCATAACTGACTCATCCACAGCTATTTCTGACCACTTTCTCATGCGGTTTTGTTTTTCTCTTACACACAATGTTCAAACACATCCTGCCATCAAGCAGAATAGATGGCAAGGGAAATAGTTTCTCTACTTCTCCCATTAGACTCTACCATCACATCTACTGGCTTCAACATAAATAACCCTACGTTCTTTCTCATAGATCCTCCCCTCTCTTTTTGCCTCAATCCCCACTCCCCGACGTGCGCCTTGGTTTACATTCACTATTTTGAACGGTAGGAAAACATGGACGTGCGTGTGAGAGAAGGCTTCGGCCCCGTGATGCAAAAACTGAATCCGCCTCCTTGGCCTACTACTCCTTTGCTACTCATTCATACACTGCCCTTCTAAAGTTCGGGCGCGAACTTTAGAAAACAAAAACAAGCCACACAATATTTTCCAATCACCTTGCAAATCTCTCTGCCCCATCCTAAATTACTGTCGCTTCCTCTATCTCCCCTGTTGAATTGTCAGCCTTATTCTCTGATAAGATAGTTCATATCCGCTCTGGCATACCCTCTGATTCTACTCCTTGCTACCGAGTAAATCACTCTTTTCCTCCCCATCTGAACTTCCTTCTCTTGCCCAAATATCCCCTGAGGATTGGGACTTCCCTCCTATCATCAAAAAAAGACACCCCCTCGACTCATTCCCACTAGTCTTTACCATCAATTCCTTCCTGTTTTTCTCCCTTACCTCACTCTCGTCTAGAAGAGTACTAACTGATCTCAAACACGCTGCTTTTCGCCCTATCCTAAAGAAACCGAACCTGTACCCGAATAACCGTGCAAGCGACAGCCCATCTCTCAACTCCCATTCCTCTCAAAATTCATAGAAAAGCTGGTGTCGGTGGGGGCTCAGATCGCCTGTCCTCCTCTAACGCCGATGAAATTTTTCAGTCTGATTTCAAGACAGGACACAATACTGAACCAGCTCCCCTACATGCAACGGAAGGCCTTCGTAGTGCGGCCGACACTGATCAGTCTTCTATTATGGTACTTGTGGACCTCTTCGGCATTTGACAATGTTGACTACAATGTTCTTCACCGGTTACGTGAATTCCTGAGTGTCTCTGGAACTGCTCGTACCTTTCACCTTGTACTTGATCTATGTATCTACATTGGTAATTATGCATCCTGGGTGGTGGAGGTGCATTTTGGTGTTGTGTTCGGCAAGGAATCCAGATTTATGCTGATATAAAGTTTGGACTAGTTAAGATATTGAGCGCAGTATTTTGATAATTGGTAAATAAATTAGATCTATTTTTTTTAAATAAAGGAGAAACTTTATTTTTTAAAATATCGTCCACGAACTGGACGAAAATGCAAATATTTTTTCAAGGTTCCAATAGAAAATTATGAAATTCTCATTAAGTGGTCAGAAAAATGTCACAACTGTTTGCATTTTGTCAACACTAATACATACGAGTATGTATGGAGTTCAAATGTCATATTTAGATACCTAACAAATTCATCATAATGTGTATGAGCCCTTAAAAGCAAAGAAATGCCTCATCTGGCAGCTAAGGACTTTAGCAAGAATAAGTTTGTGCTTTCATTCAAGTACATAAACAGTATGGCAGTCCTAATATGTAAGATTTACAGCTCTTTCACACTTTGAAAATGACAAAGTAGATCTGGCAAGGGAGGCTCTGTAATGCGTTTTGAAGCTACTGCCCAGAGAATCATTACGTGAGAGCAAGTTCACAGATGTCACGTTGAGAAAGATTGATGAGTTCTGATCAGTGATTAGCAATTAGTAGTGGTTGTTGTTATCTCCTTTAGCTGATTATTGGCTGTCTTTGCACTTCTGAAGGACATACATCATTTTCCTGGTAGCAGATTATCTGACTTCCAAGTCATCAGAATTCATCATACATTAGAGCAAATTCTCAGGAAACAGAGCATTGTACTTCAAACTATTGAAAGCAACAGAGTATTTTTTGAGGCTGCTTCTTGATCCCCTGGATAATTTGGAATATATATATACCACGGATGATTGTAGAACTTACTTCCGATAAAGTTTATCTTGTAAGTCTGAAGGATCAGTGCCTCTTGTCCACAGACATATTAATCAAATGGCCAAAGTCAACCATCTAGCATGGTTTAATGGTCCATTTTTCCCTCCAGCAAATCTTGGATTGAATTCGCTTTCGGAAATTCCACGCCCATACTACAGGAGAAGCCTCAGGTCACTACTGTCATCATTCAAAGTCTTCTCAGGAAGACCCATGTCATCCAGAGCACCACTGATTTTGGTGAGCTCCAGTTGAGGCAAATCATGTTAATCAGGTTCACGCATCATTCCAATAGGTGGGCGCGATAACGAAAAAATGTATCAGGATAACCGATAACTGGCGATGAATTTATCGCCCGATAAGGTGATAACCGATAAATCCAAAATTATTATACAATATCGATTATTGACTATATATAGCGTTATTTTATAATACAATAGTAAGAATATTTGAATATTGTTTCTTAGTTTCTTACCTGGTGAGGCTCTCCTTCATCTCCTCATCGGTTTTGAGGATCCTCCTCCCAGCTCGGACCTACCTATTTCTGCCTCTAAGGCACGCGCGGCTCACCCCTGTGCTAAACTGGAACCAAAAACTGAAATTATCGATTATTGCTAGTTTGGAACCAAAAGTATCGGCGATACCGATGAATCGATAACGCGGGGAAAAATCGGATAACCGATAACCCGATATCGTCTACCTATGATCATTCCCATTGGACCAGTGAGACCTTTTGTACTTGCATCGTGGTGCTTGAGAACAGCTATAAAAGGAAGTTTATTTTGGTGAAGTGCACAATCTATGGTGTGCAATTTACAAGTTTTCTTTTCAATAGATGTGACAAACTCTCCCTGTGTTGCCAAGTATTATAACTTTCAGGGTTTTACCACTGTTAAATTCCAACAAAACACTAGCAATTTCCTCACCAAGACGAATAGTTCCTGGCTCATTTGCGAAAGTCAGGTGGTGCTCCTGTCCCCTTCCTTTCTTCAGTTTAGTTTCACCATCTTCACCTACGACTTCTTTATATATTAAAGTGCATTTGTCAATTTTACCAACTCCAACACAACAAATTTTCACGACCTTCATTGTTTTTCATCATTTTTCACTCTATTCGAGCCTATCCCTGTCATAGTTTGTAAGCCAAAGAGGAAGTACTTGGCAAGATTTGCCTCAAGCTTGGAAAAGACGCTTTAGGTGTTTTTGCCCTGTTGTGAGTGGTTTGGTTATCAAGGGTGATCTGCCACCGAGCCAGATAGGTTTCTTGTTCGGCTTGGTGTCTACCGGTTCATTCCTTTGAGTGCTTTTACGTGAGGCTCTAAATCCAAGAGGGAGTTGTCTTCTTTCTTGATTGCACAATGGGTAAAGGTTATCAGGGATTTCTTTAGGGGTAAAGAAATCTTCGGTGCTGGATTCAAATATATTTCTCTTCATCCTGAGGCACTTTCCAATTTCCCTTTAATGTAAATGATCCCCATACACGGTGGTATTCATGATTCATTTTGTGCATTCGATATGAGTTCAAAATAACATTAAATTTGTACATTCTACTTACATTATTTAGTTTACAATATTTTATATTATTAAAGAATCTTACAATTTTCATTTAATAATACATAAGTAACTAATATCATAGTTTGCCTTAATATTCTTTTGATAAAATGGGTTCATACTTAAAGCGTTTAATAAATTCAAATAGAAGTTTTTTGAGTTTAGTTTATTGCATATGGTTTGTTTTTAATTAAAGATGTTAATTTTAGCAGAAATAAAACATCCATTATATTATTTTTTTTCTTAAGATTAAAGTCATTTAAGGGCTAAGTTTCAATATTTAATTGTCGGACATGGTGACGTCTGGGAAACAAGCCTTTAATAGCTGCCAAATGCCACCATGTCATTTAAGGGTTCAAAGCACAAATTTTCTTTAAATCTTCGATTAATTTTATTTAAATTAGATATATGTAGGCTATTGAATTGTAATTATTACCTACAGTCTTTTACACAGATTTTTTATAATTATTCAGCCAAAAATTCTATATTCTTGCCTTTTGTTTCTTTTTGTAACGGTATTAAAGTTCCTAGAGTTTTCGGAAAGAAAAAAAATGATTTACTTAGAATTAAAAATAACGAACTGATTACGAAAATAACAGAATTTGGAAAAATATGACTAAGCTGTTTATTCTTTTTACGTTAGGGGGTATATAGATTATAATGTTGACGGTATTTACTGTTATAAAATTTACTAATTGTTTTTCGGGCCGAACGTTGAACTTCAGAAGAGCAGTGATTTTAGTCTTCAGTTTTAAAGCTCCTAAAATCCAGCACGAGCTCTCCTCATTTCTTTAACTGATCTAACAGTACCTTTAGCCACTCATTAGTATTTTGTGGTTTTGTATATTTATTTATTTTAGTTTGCATCGCTTGCATTTATTACAACAGCTTAGGGAATAACAAAAAAACAACAACCCCTGGTCATTTGACCACTTTCCATTAGGACATTTTCCAAAAGAGAGCTATTACTATAAGCGAAGGGTGCTCTTTTCAAAGTACTTCTCCATTCGGATTCCCTTACGTCAACTGTTATTTTGTATTATTTTTGAGGTTTCTTTGAGTCTCATATTCCATATTATAATGTGGTCCCTAGAACTCCACCCCCCTGATGAGTTCCATGATATAATTTGGGGTTTTCGGAAAGCTTCCCAAACGAGAGCTATTACTATACGGGAAGAGTGCCCTTTTCGGACTTTTCCTAAAAGAGAGCTATTACTATGGAAAGAGTGCTCTTTTCAAAGTACTTATCCATTCGAATCCCTTTACGTCAACCTTTATTTTGGTTTATTTTTGAGTCTACTATTTGTTGGTTATGAATTTGTTTCTGTATTCTATTTGCTTCAACTTCAGCCATCCGGTCTCCCTTCACAGCAAGTGTATCCACAGGGCTAAAGCTGGTAGGAGCTATTTGGTCCAATTTTTGCCTTATGATCTCGCAAGTACTCCTTGTCTTCTACTGAAACTTTCTTTTTGGGTGGACAATTCCACACTATGTTATTTGTTTGACAATTTTCTGCAATGTATTGTTACCAGGGAGATATAGATAACTTGAAGGTACATGGAAAGATGTCATAAAGTCTATCTAGCCTTTCATCTACGTTTTGTTCCTGTATTATAGAGTGATTTTCTATTTCTTTTCCTTTCTTAAAGCACATTATATTCATTGTTTTTACTTCTTTAGCTATCAATTTAGCAATATTATAGTCATTCATTTTCGGGTGAGTTTATTGGAAGAAATAACTGAGGTAGAATAACTTAATGGGTAGTGGGAGGTTCTGTTTTATCCAAAGGTAAAGGTAGCCCTGTCAGAGCGTATTACAGTCGACTTCCATTTTTTGCCCATTTTTTTGCCAACATGTAAATTGTATTTGAATAAACACAAATAAAGCACCACATACTACTACCCATAGGTGGGCGTTATCGCCTTCAAGCATCACAAATTACTAGAGCCTTTACTTTTCTGCTTCGCTTTGCCAAATCGCTTGTAAAAAATAATATTTGATATTAGAAAATAATTTGATTTTGTGTAATTTTACTGGTTGAAATTATAATAGATAAAGAAATGAAAATGCTCTTATTGACATACGAGTATACCAGTTTGTACAATCTTCTGGGTGTAGAACATATTTTCAAACGCTGGAGTTTGTCCACTCATCCGGTTACATGGCAAAGTAAACGCCACGGTAGACAAGAATTCGCTTTGGAACATTTGGTCCCCTCTCTCCGAACATCGGGAGTGCGCGAGCCTTTTATGAAGCATGACTCTGGACTATGCTCCATGCCACACAGGAAAGAGGGTGAGCAGTTCTTGCGATGCTGAAAATATCAACGTAAACTGGCCTGCGCAGAGCTCTGATTTCAAACCGATAGAAAACCTTTGAACGATACTCAGGGAGAAAGTTAAGACTTGAAAACTGACGAAAATCGAAAAGATTGGAAGAAATAAAATCACGTGCGAACAAGGCGACAAATAGGAGAAGTCTTGTAGCCTATGTCCTGGGCCTACATATTCTTATTAATATTTTGTTCACTTTTCCATGGGGTAATTAATTAATTATGTTGTTTTCTGTTTATGGCGCATTTATTTACGTTTTACAGCTTTAGAACCGATCTTTATTCCAATGCATATTATTTCCACAAAAGCTTTTTATCCGCTGAAACTTGGACCTTATCAGAGGTAAATTTCAAAGAATATTCTGTGAAATTTTCATGGAAATTAAATGAGTATTTCCAAGAAAATATAGGTTTTAGTATTTTGTTCTCAACTTTTGGACGGAATTGCACAACTATTCCCCAATCAAACATTAATTTATTCACTGCCAATACAAGATAATTTCCCACTTTAATTTCTGCTTCTACTTTTGACACATCCTTTGAGACTGGACCGACCGGCTGCTTGCCATTAAGATAAAGCTGCACATAGATTTTACTGTGTAGATAGACTGAATAAGTTTCACAGATTAATATTATTTAATTGCTCTAAACTTAACCACAATAACAAGTCAAACGAGTAATGGTTGAAGCAATGTTAGTAAACGATGGAGTCCGAGATGTTTATCTTGGAGTACAGTGTTCGGGAGCGGGTTTCCCTATATTTTTTTTTAATGGCGACCATTTGGCACCGCTGCTCTTCCAGGTACCAGAGGTTCAGACGGGGGATTTCATTTGAGGGACTAAGTGGTATTCATTAGTCTCCATATATAGACGATTTTGATCAAACTACTCATTGCCCATTCCTTGGACACTCAAGAAATACTTTGGTATTAGTGCAGAAAAGGACCGAAATCACCAAACAAAGGTTTATTATCACTTTTATTTTATAAAAATAGAGAGACACCGTATTTATACAAAGCAATCCCTATGAGGTCAGATTTTTTTATGGTCTCTGATAAGTCTGATTTGAGAAAGTAAGATAGGACTTGATCTAAGGAAAATAATCCGGGGCTTATAGTTACATTTCTCTCCTTTGTGCTGGGGATTAGGAACAATTCAAAGATATTATTGATAATAAAATCATTTGTATGCATTATTGTATCTGCTTTTGACCAGTTAATCTGGTGACCCATCTTAAGCCTGTCGACGGCCAAAGCACTATTTGAATATCCCTTAGATACTGCATTTTTTTTTTTGCTTAATTCTTACAGATATATTTTTAGAAGTTTGACCTACATAGAATAAATTACAATTTAAGTAGGGTATTATACTATATATTACATTAATCTATGTTGCCCGAAATATTTTTGGCAAAACTGCATGTATAAAGCTAAAAAAACATTCTATAACCGCAAGTTAAGGAAAACGGAACCTTTACACAACATATTACTTTTACCTTACCAACATAATTTCTTGTATGCTGTACCAATATTAAAACTTAATATGTGTAATTTTTAAATACAATTATACATTAAAAAATATGTTAATAAAACACAGCCCAAGGAACGATAATAATGTAATATATAGTATACCGTGTTTAGATTGTAATTTATTCTATGTAGGTAACTTCTAAAAATATCTCTAAGAAATAAGCAACATAAAAATGCAGTATCTAAGGGATATACAAATAATGCTTTGGCCGTCCATAGGTTTAAGATGGGTCGTCAGATTAACTGGTCAAAAACAGATACCATAATGCATATAAATTATTTTATTAGCAGAAATCTTTGAATCGTTCCTAATCTCCAGCACAAAGGAGAGAAATGTAACTATAAGCCCCGGTTTATTTTCCTTAGATCCAGGCCTATCTTTCTTTCTCAAATCAGACTTATCAGAGACCATAAAAAAAAGAAAATCTAACTAAAAGTAAATGTAAAAAGCAAATTTAAATATGACAAAAACATTTCTGCGAGTTTTTTTCTTATTTCAAAAAAATTCCGCTCAGTTTTTTTCCTAGCCTTTAGGCTTAGAAAATAAGCATGAATCTGTAAAAAACAGAACGAGAATAAAGTATTAGGATATGTATTGGGAAGCTTTTAAAATCTTGCTTTCTTCTCCCGGTCGATAAACGCGATAGCCGGAATGTTTGCAAGGCAACTGCTGCTTTATCACGTGTGTTTTGTAGAGGATACTTGTTGTCGTCGGCACCAGGTCGTGTCCGAGCATTGATTCCGTCATCTGTTATCCATCTTCTCTGTTGATGTTTGTGAGTGGTGTGACTTAGAAGGCCAATCTGTGGTGGAAGAGATCAGATGGGAGGGTGGCGGGAGGGGGAGGTTGTTCCAGTCTCTCTTTTCTAAAGCCGAAGTCCGATGTTTTCCCCACCTTTTCTAGGGACCTCCCCGTGTGGGGTGGGCTGCGATGATCCTGAAAAGGCCAGTCCAGGCACGGGTCCAGCTGTCAAACTCCGGTGTCACGGCAAAGTGAACGGAGAGCGACCATCTTAGACCCGCCGCCAATATATGGTCGCGAACTAGAGACCTACGGCGATCCAGGCCTGCCCCCCGGCATTTACGGTACCATCGCCATTGGGCTTTGTAAGGGGATGGAAATGGGGATGGGTATAAAGGGCAGAAAGGAGGGAAAATGGTGACGAGAAGCCAGTAGCTAAATATCTTGTTTTGGGTGATCGTTGCTGCGCGACAGCCTCACGCACTCACTTGACCAGTAGCATGAACACCGCGACTCAATGAGGATGAGATGTGGAGGTTCAGTGATGCTGGGTGCAGCGGGCTGCCGGGTTCTTAGTATGTCAAGGCCCACCTCTGTCACGTCTGCCTGCCAGACGCAGCCCTCCTCCGCCGGTACCAGATAGGTTCGCCGTTGGGGTCTTGGGTTTGATTTATTATTTGGAGTTTTCCTTCTCCTAGTTTTTACCTGAAAAGGTTTACACTACAAGACAGCAGAGGGTTTGGATTCAGTTTTCCTTCTCCTAGCCTTTTGCGTCAGTTTTTCCAAGGCGCTCACAAGAGGAGCGACTTCGCCACTCTTCTTTACATTTACTCATAGGCTTTTATTTCTTCTTAAAACCACATTCTGCCCTCATTTCAATTAGTTTTTTCTTGAGTACACAAGAGTAGCGGCTTCGAACTGAATATTCGCCATGTTGAAGCTTGCTTATTTCACAGCTACTCATCATATCTGATGGACGTTCCCCAATCCGCCATCAGTAGGCGCGTTAGGTAGCCTGCATCTCGGCCCCTGAATATATTTAGGAGCGGGGAGTGACGGGTAAACACGATCAAGTGATCTATGGAGCCTATGGCAATCCATAACAACTTGTCCTGGAACTTCTCCGTTCCGCAACAAGGCGCCATTCCCACACGAATGAAGCTTCGAAAAATCGCTTGTTAAGAGAAATAATAAAGGCAAAAGAAAAATAGAAGACGCCTGAAAGAGCTAAAAGAAAACATCTTTCCATATTTCCGACTCCAAATCCCCCTGCTGCCTTGCAGGCTATGCCTCTTTTGGCAAAGGCTACGAGAAGGAACTCTGAATACAAACTACCTACTACCTTGAAGGGTCTGTCTAAATAGATGAAGGGTATGGAACCTCATCCAAAGTAAAAAGGCGTATTTGCCGACACGTTAGGGCGACTATGTACCTCATAGATGAGTTTTTCGGGCAGAAACTGCGACCTGTTTCGCTGCCAGTCGTCACTCATCTGGCTCCACTGGATCCCAGCGTTGGATGTTCAGAGGGTGTTTATGTGAGGCGCAACAGGTAATCCACTAAATATGCGCAGAAAGGAATGGCAGAAGCGATTTCATCGAAGCCCTGACTAGTGGTCGCCAACCTTGACAGACTGGGTGATGATGATGGAATTTTTTTTAGACCAAAGCCCGTTGCTAAAGTCGGATAGGTCGTAGGCCACAGAACGAAGGTGTGCCTGAGAAGCGGAAGCTCCCCCTGCAAGGAGTACCGTCTGCAGGTTCGGCTCATATGCATATTGCATTTGGCTCGTTATACCTCACAAATCTATATTTATACCGTTTTAATTGTTTTTTAAAGCGTCCGTTTGCCGTTTTTTTCGTTTAGTTTCTTTTTATTTCGTCTAATTTTGCCTTAGATTTGAAATTCGAGTTCCTTCATGTTTGTTACTTTCAATTTGCTGCTCTCAATATTGGATTTGTGTTCGTCATGTCTTGTAAGATCCGCTATTTTGAAGAGGACGAAAATAATAAGGCCTTTTTAAGAGAGAATAGTGTGTTACCGAAAAATTTCTTTTTGGTCGGAAGTGTAATAGAGAGTGGAGTTTACCAAAAAGAAAAACATCCTTGGCGCTGCACAACGACACGAAATTTCACGCTCCGTATTGATAGATACGGATACTGAATATGCGTTTGAAGATCAAGAATAATCAGGTATGTTTTGTTATGTTTAGGTACTTTCATTAAAATTTCTTACTTTAAGCTTATTTTATGTGGGTTAGGTTAGGTTTATCTTAGTAACGCTTCATTTCCGAGTGAAATGTATGGTAGATTCATTTATATCACCTCAAAATAAATATGAAAGGTTCATTTTTTCATGTGAAAGCAATAATGGTCATTTTTAGACAAACAAGCATAGATGGGCGAGACTTTGACTTTGCAACTCTATTTTTGCCCCCCCCCCCCCGTGCGACTTTGGGACTCTATTTTGCCCCCACACATACCCAGTGCGACTTTGCGACCGCGACCTTTTTTCCGGTGCGACTCCGCTAAATTACAAAGTAAACTTTAGCGCGATCACAGAAACATGCTTTTATAAGGCAGAAAAACATATTTATTATTTTTTATATTTTTTAGTTAAAACAAAGCCTAAACTAATATCTACAGGTCATCCTCCTCCATGTCCTCCTGGCCCATCTTCTCTTCCAGGAGGTCCATGTTCCCTTTGAGGAACACATGCTCCTCAAAGTTGGCCTCAGCCAGGGAGGACCTCTTGGCCTTGATAACGTCCCCGGCCGTGCCGAATAGTCTCTCCACAGCTGCAGAGCTGGGGAAGGGGGTATTATACTTAATGAATAAGTCCACCCACACCTCCTTGTGTTGATAGGGGAAGAGGGACCAGGCCAGCTCGCCTTTAGAGGGCACCCACTTCTACATGGACTTCCTAAGGACCTCCCTCACATCCTGCCGCTGGTTGGCCGGGCCTCTAGCAAACAATGCTTGATGACGGCCCTTAGTTCCCTGGTGATCGTATCTCTGATCTCCTCCAGCTTGTCAGGGGCAATGGTCTCCAGGGCCTTGGGGGTGAGTGACAAACCTTTTATCAGTACGTTTGGGTATTTTCATGTAACGTCAGTTTCATATAATGTAAATAATTTAATTTATCGTAAAAGGAAAGTTAAAAATCCGATAAAATCTGGAAAAATAAGTCAGGTACACCAAATGTACGGATGTGAACTACTTCTTTGTTGAGGTAGATTTTTTATTTTTAGCACTCATCTGGCGACTGCTTATAAGTGCATAAATAGCCACAATTACCTTACATCCTAATGATGGGCTAGATTAAGACGAAAAAAAAACAACCCCAAACTAAAGGCAAAACAACAACAAACGAAACAAAACAAGAAGCAAAAAGCAAGAAAAAGGAAGCACGCTTCGGCGCAGAAGCACACGACTAACACAAAGAGTAAAATAAAATGGAAGTCAGCCTACTCCAAAAAGTCAAATAGTCCACAGGTTTGTGTCTACGAACTCGTCCCAAGTACAAAAGGAAAGGCAGTGACGACCCCGTTCGTTGCAGTACCAGGACAGGTAATGTGCTGAAAGATCACCTAGACATGAACATTCAAAAAGAATGTGTCGAACAGTCTGTGGGACAACGCAGTAAGGTGCCGACAAGCACTCCATCAAATGGAGGCGAGTCCCGCAAATGTCCCCAATTCGAAGACGACAGAAAGCGACCTGAAGCCGTCGCGGCATTGGGAGGTAGGTACATGGGGACAGTCACTGCGTAATGTCACGCAAATTAAGTTCCCATCGGCCGTCTTCCATCTTCTTTGTCAGAAACCCCGGAGGGCCGCCTTGAATCCTACCATTAAGTCGGTGTTAGCAGGAGCGAAACGTTGGTCTGGTCGCCTTCAGTCACAATCCTGTCTTCAAACGGGTCACGACGCGTATCTTTGGACCGAGCGGTGTATTGCAACCAACTCGGCCGTGAAGACAGAAGCACCGCCTGGAAGAGCCCCGCTGACTTCAAACAAAAGGGGATACGGCGTGGAAACAGACTCCTCCTGGGAATTGGAGCAATCAGTGTATACTGGCATGGATCCAGCATGACAGGAAGTGTTCTCCATAGAGGTCGAATGCAATACTCCGTGCACTGTTGAAGCTTTGGGAGCAAAGGCGTGGCGACAGTAGAGATTAAGAATTATGTGAGATTGGAATCCGGGTTGTCATAGAACTTTGAAACGTTTTGTATAAAATCTAACAATGAAATTAAGCTTCTTTGCAGGACACAAAAAGATATATAAAGAATACAAATGGGGAAAAATACACGAACGATTAATAACAATGTAATGAGTAATAATTAATAGAGTATTTTTTTACTTGTATTAAAATAAATATTTCCCAATCTATGTTGATGGCAGTGAAGGATAAATAGAGGGAGGAAGGTAAGAAAATAAACGAAATTGGGAGGGGAAATAGTCATACTTTAAAATGTCCAAGCAAAGAAATCATGCACATCAGAATGTTGCAAAAAATAAAAGATAAACTAATTAAATTGGTGAACTTTCACAGTTAAATGGCGTTGACTTCGGGCCTAATTGGTAGCTAGGCGTAGTGAGAATGGATTCATCTTTGAGAGAGAAAAAGTAAAGTAGCATTCCAGCGAAACCACAGCCCTCAGTTAGTATGGAGAAGCCGGATGAGAAACACAAACGATTGGCGAGTGAAGGTAAGGATAACGGATTATTGCTCCTACAAAATTTATCTTATGCACATGGCCGTAAGAGCGCACGCAGAAACCTTTGGGAACGAGTTTGTATACAGGAGTCATTGAGGAGTGAGAGCTTTTAATGATAATTCCCTTTTGGAATTATTCAAATGTTTTGAATGTTTTCGAAGGAACTGCATAATTTCATGTAAACGCCAAACCAAATTTATTCAATGAACCAGAGTAAGAAACGGGTAATCTTTTACCAATAAAATTTGCAATTTTCCCCAACCTCACGGAAACTATTCTCCATAAAAATGTTGCGGTTATTTTTTTTTTCCTTTTAGAGGCGAATGGACAAAGGAAGTGAGTGATGGTTTGAATCCACAAAAGCCTCATTATTTTTATATTTTACTAAACTTATCGTTCTATTGCACGACGATTATGTTACAATGCATTCATTCTACATAATATTTTTATCTGTTTCAGAGATCTTTTGTCAACAAAATAAAATTTAATGTATGCTTAATGAATAAAAAACTCCATAGTCTTTCAAGCAAAAAATTCTCTCTTCGAGTGTCTTAATCAAAGTATCTTTAATTTTGAATTTGATTATCTAAAGATATAAAAAGGTAGTATGCCGGATGAGGCAGAGGTTTCAAAACTAAACTATTCAGTGTATCTCGCACCACGCGTGTGATGTGTGGTTGTGCCTTGTCTTGTATGTAGAAACACAGCGGTTGACGAGCGCTGGCTCCTTGCCAATTATGCAGCGTATACATCTTCTTTTTTTTTGTCATATTCGCAATGAAAGATTCTTTGATAAGGACACACTCGCAGAGACCAACATTTTTTTTTTATTCAAAAGGGTTAAATAAACTTTTATTTTGTTTTGAAAACATCTCTGAAATGGATGAAAGCTATTTTGTGGAATAAATTTGATTGTTTGAACTGGGTTTTCAATTATCCATGTAGGTTTAAAAAAAAAACAACAAAACGAACGAACTTTTTTTTTTTGCACACATGATAGTTGCAATAGAGCTCGTCAATATTTTGAAAACCATACATATATCACAGCGATTAAAATTACATCTTGCACATGAGTTTGCTTCCGCAATGGTTCAAATGCGCCACTCACAACAATAAGTTTTCATAAATCTTTACTTTTATCTTTTTCCCAATCAACTTCTATATTCCTTCATTTAGACAAATGCTATCTCGTCATATTTAATGGCATATCCATTGAATGATTTTACTTAATAGTTTCAGTTTGAATGGGTTAGTCCCTGACTTATCTTCGTAATCAGTTAAGCCAGAAGTAGAAAAGAGAGCCAATAGACGCGAGATGATAAGAACACAGTTTAACTTGGGTAATCAAGCAATCCACCTCCAAACCAGCGACTAATCAATTAGGGCTTAGCTTTGTTCTGGAGGGTTGTTTCTTCAAACCTCAGGTGATTTTAACAGCTCAACTTGCGATTACCTGAACTTTACATTTTACATTAACAAGCTTATAGAAGTTTAAATAATAATATTTTTTTGATTTGCAATGCACTGTACAATGAATGAATGAACAACCTCAAAGTGCTACTGGGTAAAAATATGATGTATAAAAAATACATAAACATATACAGAAAATACATTTCAAAGGACCAAAACATATTCGGCAAAACCCTAGGAAAAGGCCTTCTTAAAGACATGGGGTTTGAGGTCTTTGTTAAAGCCATCAAGAGTTACTGATGCCCTCAGATGGTCAGGTAGGGCATTCCACACGCTGGGGGCAATAGAGCAGAAGGCCCGGTCTCCCATGGTTCGGAGCTTGGTCTTCGGAGGCTGGAGGAGATTGGCCTGTCCGGAGGGAAGAAGTCGTGTCGAGATCTGGGGTGAGAGCAGCTCTTTTGAGGTAGGAGGGGGCATCGCCATGCAGGCACTGGTAGGTGAGCAAGGAGACTTTGTACTTAATCCTGAGTGAGACAGGAAGCCAGTGAAGAGTCGTGAGGATGGGTGTGATGTGGTCGTATTTTCTCAATTTCAGTAGGATCCTAGCAGCGCTGTTTTGGATGTATTGCAGTTTCTGGGTATTCTTCATTAGCTGACTAGGTGTATGTTCTGCTCGAAAAATGAAAGCTTTCCACTACAGGATGTTGGCGTTATGCAGGCAAGAAGTCAACTCGTGCATGAGCATAAATATAACCAAATACTCTAGCCCCACCCCCACCCCCCACCCGAAATGTGACTTGGAAGAAAGTTAAAATCAATGCATGAGGAGAATCGGAAGTTGTATACTAAACAAAAATAATTTCAAGTGAAAAAAATAATGAGGAAACGATTACCCAATTTTAGTTATTAGCAAATTGTGGAAGTTGAGAAATTCTTCCCCAAGCGAAACTATAAAATATCTGAGTCTCCTGCCAAACTACACTCAAACACAATCACCTTTCACTACCCCTTTACTTCTCTCATCTTGCATATCAACACCCAATAACCAAAGGAAAAGGAGCTGGCGCTAGCCTAGTGGATAAAGAGATTGGAGGTAGAAGGTACTCGCCAACCTATACATGGAATTCTTCGAATCTAGAATACTTCCCCAAATTAATGAAACTCCTATAGCTTGGATGCGATATGTTGATGACATCCTTTGCCTTCGGCCTAATAATTTAAATATTAATACATTTCTTATTAAAATTAACACCTTAGTGCCCTCGATTAAATTGACTTTAGAAGTTGAAAAGGATCGCACACTTCCTTTCCTAGATATTCTAATTCATCGGACAAACCATTGTTTCAAATATGAAATATATAGAAAACACACAGCCATAGACTCTTATATACATTTTTTATTCTAACCACCATAATAACATCAAACAAAGTGTTTTCTCCTCTATGTTTTTGCGTGCCCTTAGAATTGTCTCACCAGAATACTTAGACAAAGAAGTCAATAGAATATATAAAATAGGGATAAATTTGTGCTACCCTTTGTACTTTCTCGACAATTGTTATAAGTCCGCTAACCGTTTCTATAATTAAACTAATGTTAATTAATATCCCTAAGTTTCAGGCCAGAAACTTATTAGTTTTACCCTATAACCATATTTTCATTAAATTATCTCGTTTACTTAGGCCTCTGAACATAAATGTTATTTTTAAGTACGAGACTACAATTTATCGCATCTTCGTCAAAATTCTCCCTCTCCCCCGATCAGGCATTGTTTATTCGATAGGCTGCAACAACTGCCAAAAATGTTATTATGGACAAACCGGGAAAGAACTAGATATCCGGGTTAAGCAACATCAAGCCAATGTACGTAATCACAGTGAACAATCTGCGCTTTTTCTACACATGTACAATCTTAACCATAGCATTAACTGGAACAGCGTCAAACCAGTCATAAAATGCAGTAATTATATTTCGAGAAATATATTAGAATCAGCGTCAAACCAGTCATAAAATGCAGTAATTATATTTCGAGAAATATATTAGAATCAGCGCGTTCCCAAATTTCAACCTTAGCCCGGGTTTGTTCATGCTAGACCCCATTATCACTACATACTCGTATATAAAATCTCAAATAAAGTTGTTTCAGGATTTTGAATCCCCTATTTAAAGTTCAGAGGTGGGTAGTCTAATCCCCACTTACACTATTTAAGGCAATGTATGCCCAGCCTCCTGTTCATTCCTTGAAAAGGTCTTTAAGAATAGAAAGCGCTCGGAATCGTTTTTCACTTTTCCTTTGTGGGTGTATCTGCAATGACTAGGAATGTGCTAAGTAAGATTATTAAGAAAAGCAGAAGGATAACACAAATTAACTTAGCTCAGAACAACAAGGATCCAAGGAAATTCTTTGGCTATTATAAAATCAATAGCAAATTTAGCAGGGATAATATATGTAGGATCTATTAAATATGAAAGGGTTATGAAGGAATTTGATGAGCAAATAGTTGAGGTACATACTTAATGATCGTTTTGCTTCAGTAATTACAGAAGAGAATTTGAACATTTCATCTTATGATAGTTCTAGTACAAGGGAAGTGCTAAATACCATCAATGTATATAGGGAAACCATTAAAACACATAATTGAGTTAAATACTAGCAAGGACTCTGGCCCGGATGACATTCATTCTAGGTTACTCTAAGGTGTAGAAAGCAATGCAGTAGCTCTAGAAATATATACTTGATGACTAGATTTTGGAGAAGTGCCAAATGATTGGAAAATACTGAATGTAGTGACCATTTTTAAGGGAAGTAAGGAAGACGCAAATAACTTTAGACCAATAAATTTAACTTCTATAGCTTGTAAAATTATTGAGAAAGTAGTTAAAAGGGGGTATTTCTGAGCATCTAGAGAGTGGTATATTAATTAACGATGCTCAGCATGAATTTAGAACAGGTAGATTATGTTTAACAAACTACATTTAATTTATGGATTAGGTAACAAAACAATTAGATAAAGGAGACCTTTGATAGGCCCTTGTGGCTTTTGACATCCGTGAAATTATGTTATGTTATGTTATGTTTAAGATGTAATTTAGTTATATTTTATCAAAGACTTTGACAAGGCTCCACATAGGAGACTGGTTAATAAATTAAAAAGGCTTGCGATGTGTGGGAGTATTGAATTGGATAGCTGAATGGCTGAACAATAAATAGGGAGAGGGTAGTGTCATATGGCGTAAAGTCACAGTGAGGGATATTGTCACTGGGGTACCTCAGGGATCAGTTCTGGGTATATTGTTATTTTTAATCTATATAAATGACCTTGGGGAGAGTAGTTAATAGCAAAGTGTCAATTTTTGCAGATGACACCAAATTGACAGCTTCTGTAAAAGAAGTTGAGTGTAAGTTTAAAGTACAGACTGACTTAAACAAGTTATTTGCTTGGGCATATAAGTGACAGAGGACTTTTAACCTTCAAAAATGCAAGTTATACACATAGGAAGAGAGAATAGAGAATTTAGCTATGAATTGGATGGGCATTGGCTGTAGTCAGTAGAGGATGAAACGAACTTAGGAGTATTAATAGATACGTCACTGAGATTTTGTAAGCAGTGTATTGAGGCAAAATATTAAAGCAAATAGTTTGGGGATTCGTTAGGAGAATAATTGTTAGTCACAAAAGATTATCATTAAAGAATAAACTCCTATCTTAGGCCACATCTTGAGCATTGTATATACAAAAGGTCTCCACATTTCAGACATGATATCAACCTGCTAGAGTCATGTAATGGAGGACAACAAAGATGATACCTTCTCTGAGACACATTGAATATGTAGATAGAATGAATATATTAAAAATGTTCTCATTTGAATAAAGATGTGTGTGAGGGAAAATGATTGAGCTTTAGAAAAAAAACCCTCTTGGATAGATAAGTTGAATTTTGGAAAGTTCTTCGAGTTGAAGAAGAACAGATATATGAAGAAATACACACCCTGTAAAAATGGTACTAAATCTCATCAATCCTGACTGACGGCGCCTGCAGGAACAAATCAGTATAGGACACAGGTATGAAAAAGTATAACTTCAAACCCTTCGGGGGAGGGGAGGGGGCTACGAACCGAAGAGTCGCTGTGAGTTTCAGCTGAGGCAGCCAGCACTCATGTGCGCACATATTCACCTGCAGACATAAAAGAACACGGATAGACAATTATGCATAAGCGAACACAGATACAGTCCGGTAAAAACGAACACAGATACACAGTCAGGCAAAAACCGAACACAGATACACAGTCAGGCAAAAACGAACACAGATATACAGTCCGGAAAAAACGAACTCAGATACACAGTCAGGCAAAAACAAACACAAATACACAGTCAGGCGAAAACAAAAACAGATACACAGTCATGCAAAAACGAATACATACACAGTCAGGCAAAAACGAACACAGCTACACAGTCAGGCAAAACGAACATAAAAACACAGGTATGCAAAAAATAACAGGTACACAGTCCGGCAAAAACGAACACAGATACACAGACCGGCAAAAACGAACACAGATACACAGTCCAGCAAAAACGAACACAGATACATAGTCCGGCAAAAACGAACACAGATACACAGTCCGGCAAAAACGAACACAGATACATAGTCAGGCCAAAACGAAGACAGAAAAACAGTCCGGCAAAAACGAACACAGAAAAACAGTCTGGAAAAAACGAACAAAGATACACAGTCCGACAAAAACGAATACAGATACACAGTCCGGCAAAAACGAACACAGATACAGTTTGGCAAAAACAAACACAGATACACAGTCTGGCAAAAACGAACACAGATACACAGTCCGGAAAAAAACGAACACAGATACACAGGCAAAAACGAACACAGATACACAGTCAGGCAAAAACGAACACAGAAAAACAGTCTGGCAAAAACGAACACATACACAGTCCGACAAAAACGAACACAGATACACAGTCCGGAAAAACGAACACAGATACACAGTCCAGAAAAAACGAACACAGATACACAGTCAGGCAAAAATGAAGACAGAAAAACAGTCAGGCAAAAACGAAGACAGAAAAACAGTCCGGCAAAAACCAACACAGATACACAGTCCGGCAAAAACGAACACAGAAAATTTCAGGCAAAAACGAACACAGAAAAACAGTCAGGCAAAAACGAACACAGAAAAAGTCTGGTAAAACCGAACACAGATACACATTCAGGCAAAAACGAACAGATACACACTCAGGCAAAAAAGAACACATACACAGTCAGGCAAAAACGAACACAGATACACAGTCCGGCAAAAACGAAGAGCCCGGCTGAGAAGCGCAGAGTTTGGTGGTGTCAGATGGTAACGTAACGTAACGTAACGTAACCATTTATAGGAGTGAACTTCCATTTGGACGCTGCTCTAGACTGTCCTTTGGTCTTATCGCCGGGAATGAGTCACGCTGATAAATGATGTCGCTTGTGATGATGAAAGGAATTCAAGCCGGGCCAATTAAAGGAAAATGCGGATCCGTCTCGTAAGTGATTAAGGTGGAATTCAATGATGAGTATATAACTGTTTAGCAAATGTAAATAGCAATCAAATTTCAGTAAGGGCAGATGAACGTGTTCTAGGCGGCTACATTTGGGTTTCTACAATTTACAAAGTTGTTTCTAGAGGTTTGAGAACGCGCTAATAAGACCATGAGCTATAGTAAGGTTTGCTGTAGCAAGCTGTAGCAAGCTAATAGTTTTAATTAAACTATCATAGTCTTTATTCAGTGCAATTAAGTCATTCGGTGTATTTTTATTTACTTAGTTTGTTCAGTTGTATAGAGCTAATTCCTTCATTAATGAGCAGATTCCATCATCAAAAGAATTTTTACTTTTATTCTTTAGATGCTTCAACTTCATATACCTCAATCTACCATTCTTCAGCCCTCATAGCACGCGGCCATCCTAAGTTTTGATTCATCCATTTCACGCAAACATCTTTCAGGTTGTTAATTTTGTTTACGGTAGTAAGAGCTGAAAAGAGGCTGCAGAACAGAATCATCAGCCTTAAATGTTCGAACCGGGAGGATTGTTTTTAAAAGCTCCATAAACAAATCCATCCCCGAAGTCAAATATCTCAAGTCAAAACCTGATGGACTGACGCTGAGGAAATTTTGGAGCTATCTCTCAAGTCCTTCAAGATCGAGATGATAAGTTAGGGCGGGGGTGGGGGTGGGGGTGAGAACGTTGGGCATTTTGAAATTCCTGGTAATAATAATAATAAGAACGACTTGAGCACTAGCATGAGTTTCTTAGATTGAATGCGACCGACCATGACACGTCAAACTGGACATTTTCCATTTACTATTCATTAATGTAAAATTAATGGAAGTTTTCAATTAATCTTTAAAAATATAGTTCCAAATTTTATTTCACGCAAATTTAATTACGAACTGGGATATTTATAGTGTGTACCTCAAATTTCCTGTTATATCGAGGGGGAAAACTTTTAGATTAAAAAATCGTCAAACACAGCTGTACTTTAACTAATTTTGTTATCTTTATTGTTCATTTCATTACGATTTATCGAAAGATTTGAATAAAAATACGTTTTTATGCATACAAAGGATTGTCCCTCCCTCTTTTAAGAAATCGCAACAATTATACTAAATATTTCGGAATCACTCAAGAAAAAAATTACTTTAAATATTCTATGTTAAGATACTGCATGGTTTTGATAACGAAAGCAGTCGTGGATCCAGGGATGGGGAGGCTAGGTAGCTAAAGCCCCCCCCCCCCTACAAAAAATCGGGGGATTTTATTTAACGCTATGCGTAGGCTGTCATCTCCGTGATCTCGGAAATTCGGTTTATTTATTTAACTCTATGCCTAGGCTAGTACTGCATATATGGACTTTCTGCCACTGAAGATTTTGTTTGTTTTTCTTGAATAAATGAAATTGACTGGGCAAGAACTGTATAAAATCCTGTATACAAAAGAGAAGGGATGAAACGAAAACTAAGAATGAAAAGGATTGTTGTCACAAAGCTTTTTAATTGGGATACCACTTAGCCGAGTGGAAACACCACTTCCGATTTTAACGAATTTAAGCCATATCGGGTTTGGTAAGTCGCTGAATGGTCTCTCGATTAGGGTCTACTTCACTCCGGCTACCATACACTGTAAAACCCATGGTTCGGATTCCATTTAAAATCCTAGGTCCCCACCGACAAATAAAACGATATCTTAATGAGTACAGATCAGTGGTAAAAAACTCCCACCAATCCAGTTTTCTTAATTCTCGGGGCCAGAAATGATCAGGGGTTAACATATAGCACCCGCCCCTCCCCAATCAATTATCTTCTAGGCCCCGATCGACATCGCAAGAAAGCTCGTTTCAGCTCAACACTCGTAATTAGAATGGAATTGAGCACCCTAAAAGGGGTAACAAAGAATGCAACCATAAATTCCTCCAACGTTAATCTTTTATTTACATAAAAGAAGAATTGGGAATAAGGATTTTTTTTTAAAGCAAGTAAAAGGTTGCACAAAATTCCGCTCGTTACAGTTTCTTTATCGGCAGTTTTTGTTTGCCACTTAAATTAAAACGAAAACCAACGAGGCCGGGTTCCGCAGAAAGTTTCTAAAGAAGTTATTTGTAAAGAAGAGATATGAAGTGCGAATGTGTGGAAGATATATATAGCCGCAGATAAACCTCGGGTGTTGGGTCAAAGAGGGCAAGCAATTATCCGGATGTCAGCTGCATCTCCCCCCCCCCTTGTGGGTGCAGTAACAAGTATAAGGCATCGGACTTCCACACTTGGGTACTCGATTTAATTCCGGACATATAAAAAGCCCGTGATGTAGGGAATTCTCGTCAATCACGGTCGTGCGCCGTCTAGCGCATGCAGTTTCATAGACATAGCCAATCGCGCACTCATTTCGTTTACACACACTGCATCTCTTCGGCCTTTCTGACTTCACCTGAGTCCACACTGCCCATGACGTCGAATGGGTGGTTCTCCCTTGAGCCATATGTCTAACTGTTTCTGATTGGTGGCAAACACACCACACTACTCCCTCCCCCTTTCAAGTGTTGATAGCTTAAATTTTTGGCACACTTATTACTTATTAACGCTAATGTTGCATTTTACTTTGGCGGGGTCGCGGATCGGACAAAGAAACCAACATAAAGATCAGAATGACAACACTGAGGATTCAGAGGGTACCAGATGCCGGTCCTAATACGTGGGTTACCCGGGCTTTGGGTGGGGGAGTTCATGCTTCTGAAACCTGCCTCCGTTATGTCACGAGGGGGGGGGGTATAAAAATTTGCCCTTGTACCTCCCCCAGGAGGGTAGAAACATGTAATCCAATGAGGGTAGGTCCAAAATGTGTTCTTACTAGTCAAGAAAGAGCTTCCCCCCAACACACGGGGACAACCATCGGTGTGAAAAGGGACCAAGTTCAGCACACACTAAAGGTGTTAAAGCGAATATAAATAGTGACATGCAAAAACTAGATAGTTTTAACAACAAAATACGGGAGCGGTCCCAATTGACCCAGGTACATCTATGCCTCGAATGTACAAAACCGGGGACCCCCATTGTTCAAATGGGTAAATTTGGAAAAAACCAGATTAAAAATGGGTAGTTCTGGTGTCGCGTACCAACTCCAATAAGGTTAATTCACTATTAGTGTTGTGGGTAGGAATTTATCTGGTTTAGATTAATGTTTGTATCTAAGGCACTGAATAAAGCTGATTCGTTCGCTACGCTCGTTCATCAAAGCCAACCCAAAGAGGATGACTAAGAGGGTTGAGGATCATCCCTTATAGTGAAAGTCTGAGGAAACTAAATCTTCATATGCTAGAAAGGAGAAGAGTTTGAGGGGACTTGATTGCGGTCTTCAACTGGGTAAAGGGAGACATAGGTAAGGTTCTACCAATCTTTTTCCTAAACCTAAGCTTATCCAGCTTAAGCTGGATAGTTTAGGTTTAGGAAAGAGATTGGTAGAAAATGTTTTACAAATCGAGTGGTAGATGAATGGAAGAGGCTCACTAGTCATTTGATAGAAGCGTCCTACCTGCGGAATTGGATAGATTTATGGAAGAGGATGGATGATAGGTGCGAAGGAACTAGGTGGTGGGAGCAGGAGCTGCATTGTCTAAATAAGTAGTTTTCATCAAAACCAACCCAACCTATAAATAAATGGTTTTATTTAAGACTTTTACTTCCATATTTTATGTTTTAGTACTTCTATGCTTCAAAAGGCATAGCAGTAAAAGTTTAGGCAAAGATTCAGTGACCTAAGATGAAAAGAAAGTTAGGGGGGATTAATTTTGTGACTTGAAGAAGGATTTTGACTTCTTCCGTTACTGTGCCTTTCTTTATCCTAACCTTAAATGTTTTGTTTCATTACGTTAAATTGGTTAAGAAACTATCTTTTTTTTCACATTGTGTAATACCATCCTTTATAAATTGTCAGTATATAAAGCCATGTATTGTCATTTAATACGTTTTAAAAGTGCTTTTATTACTTTGTTTATACGATTGAAATAAAGTGGTGGGTTTTCATAGGCCCACCCAAATTTTCTGACGTTTCTTTCCGTCAACTTAACTATCGAGCCTATGCAGAAATTCTAAATGCGAAATTAACATTAGCTCCCTCTTTCGAACCCAAGTTGTCTGAGAATTGAACAAAAAAACATGAAGTCATCCCTCATAAAAATGCTGGCAAGGAAAATAAATATTAGCGATCAGCATGGCGCCAACAAATGAAAAATTACTAACGCAAACAAACTGGGAGATGGCCAGTCCGTTTCTATCCTAAAGAACACAAGAATAATAATAACGAAAAAATTAAATTCAACTTCTCCCTTTGGACACAATTAATAATATCCTTTTGGCTACCAATGTTAGTAAGGGGCGACGTTGAAAAAATACCGAAATACGACTCCATCGATAGGCTCTGATCCATGGCCTCTTTTAAAAGTTAGCAGTTATTTTTATGAGGGAAAGAAACTAATTGGAAACTCATCAAGGACGAGTGGGTACGCCCAATTTCATGATCGACAAGATACGAGATTTCAGCCAAGTAACAATGACCATTCCTTTTTGTTTGAGATGGCATCTCATTATCGACCTCATTTAGATTAACTATTAAGGATTCTTTAATTCCTACGAAGATTTGTCGTTTCCCTATTTTAGGGGTACACATGAAAAACCTATGGTTGCCAGGGAGGTGGGCTAATTAAGAAAATGGTCAAAACTTACAAACATGTGATGTGCAAATTTATTATGAAGAAATTTTATCTCATAATTATAGGAATTCGAGAGAGGTTAATTAACGTAAAAACTCGAAATAACTGTTATGAAAGACCATCGACGGTTGACGAAAGCCGATACGTGCAGTTTCTTGCGAGAAACGAAGAATTGAGTGGATTGACGCAGACCAAACGAAAAAAAATGCTTAATCACTCACTCTAACGTATTACTTCCTCAAATGTAACATAAAACCCAGGTGATTTTTACACTATTCGTTATTAGAAGATGCAGACAAAACGAACAATTTAACAAATAGGACAAAGATGAATCCACGTAGCGTCCTTTGAACGCGGTTTGTAAATGGTCAGCGGTAAGAGGTGCAACTCGCCAATCCCACCCGGTCATATACCGCTAGTGCGTTGATGCGCACCGACCGCACTTGTGGGAAAGCGGGTGATGATGATGGCTTACCAGTAAACCCGGGCAGAAATGAGTTAGTGACCCAAGAAGCCTCTTGTTCATGCGAGAGTCATGCACGTCAACAAAATGGCAGGGGTTATTAATTTCCTACATATTGGGTGGTCCGAAAGTCTTGCCCCCTGTAAATATTGTTTTAATTTTAGATTTCACATGTGTTTGATATTATCATATTGGTCCTCTACTGAAAGTGAATGTACTAAAACCAGTAGAAGTGTTTGATATAATTATATTGTCGTCTACTGTTCTAATTACTTTTCGGTCGGGGTGACAAAACCTTTGGACCGCCCTGTATATAGATAGGACCCGTGCCCCATATACAGATCGAAACCAGTATGTAGACGGAAGGGAATAAATAATATAACAAATGAAAACAGAAGAAAACTATTGTTTCCTCGAGATCAGTGGTTTTCTCAAACAATAAACATGTTACTTTAACGAATAAAACTTAGCTGTCGATTAAAAATATAAAGACGAAAGCAATCGGAATCAGATGTTTCCTTTTTTTCTGTTTGGGTTTAGTGTCGTTCTTTCTTATGAATAATGGTTTATGTACGAATGTGCTAATTGAGACACCTACCCATAAAGGGAAGAAACTAGATAATACATAGAAATAACTGGCAAAAAAATAGTTGAGGTGGATTGAGCTTCAATATCGAAGGCAGTCTACAAGGACAACCTATGTAAATGTGAAACTCGGCCTAAAAAATCAGTTTGAAAGTTAAAAATTTTAAAAAAATATTGAAAAGGAAACATTCATTCCAAGATTCAACACAAGACCATTACAAACACAATTTTTTTTAAAATCTTACTTTTTTACTGATGCACATGAATCTTTTTTACAGTGGTATAACATGCCCTCCCCCCCCCCAAAAAAAAACAACAACTTTAAAATACAGATTCCCAGCGGGGGGTAGGTAGATCTTACACTTATTATCATCACACACAAAGCCCCCCGTCCTAATTAGGGTTCAAAGGTGGGTAGTTTACCCCCCCTTCCACTATTTAAGGCAATGTATGTCCTTTTTTTGTTCATTCCTTGAAAAGGTTTTTAAGAATAAAGACGAAAGCACTAGGAATCGTTTTTCACTTTTCCCTTGTGGGTGTATCTGCGTTATACTGACCTTTATGTCTATTTCATTATGCGGTCGGGATCTGCCTGGATAAAGACAGGTTGGCGAACTACTAATAATAAATAATCCAAATTAATTCGGAGCAATCCAGTGACATCTTTACACAATAAATACTTCCGTTAGACGATTGGGCAAAGAAGGAAGTTGTTTGGTAAACACCGCTCTTTTTCTCTCTTATTCCCTTGTTTTGCTTATTCTTCATTTCCCCCTTTCTTTTATTTATTCTTCTTTCCCTATCTAAGGTTATCGCTGCTACGAGAGGAGAAGGGCATTCAACACCAAAACAAGAATCATGGACCCTGGCATATTTCCCAATACGAATCTTAGAGGGGCGTAAAAGGTTTAGGCGTGATATTAAGAGTTCTTCCTGGTTTTTGTGAGACTCGAAAATTATAACACGGAATGAAAATATCCACCAAAGGTTAACCAAAAGAATAACGGTGACTCAACTGACGGAATATTTATCCTCTCTGTAATTCGTTAGACCCGGGTGTCATACCCAACACAATATGTGTTGCAAGGTCTCTCTCGAATACCCCCGGGTGCCATAACCAACACAATATGTGTTGCAAGATCCCTCTCGAATACACCCGGGTGCCATAACCGACACAATATGTGTTGCAAGATCTCTCTCGAATACACCTGCACAAAGTATGTCAACGCATGAAAAAAATATTCTCTGAATATACATTAAATTATTCTTATTCAATTTAAAGCAATGTAATATCTTTATTCTCCAATATTACGCATTTTATTAAAAACCAGTTAGGAGCGGCTTGCAACTACAGAACTGGGACCAGTATATGTAGATCCTAGTGTCCACTCAAGTCCAGTCCGAGAGTTTATAAGGTATATACTAATTCAACATTAAGGTCTATATCGATGAGGTAGACACTTATCTACGCATGTACCTTCATATGCATTTTCTATCTACGTAATCACTGATCTACGACTATACCTCCGTATATTACAATATCTAACAATCTACCTACACACTTATCTATGTGTGTACCTATTACTGCTTATTTCTAATATGTATACGTAGCATTCAATGTATAAATTTATACTAGTAAAAGACGGGTAAAAATGTGAAATGGGCGCTAGAGGAATAAAGTGTTGAAATACGCATAAACATTAATTACCTACCAATTACAACACTGCTTTCTTTCCTCTCCCGTCTTCGCAGCACAACATACAATCTCTGTTTTAAGGAATCCTGCCGATGGGTATCTATATCCACATACCTCTGACGCGGGGGAACGAAGGTGTCACCTGAACGCTGTTTGGTGTCAAAGAAGACCGTCCCCTTATTCCCTCGAGCTCACCAGCTATTGTCTTACTGACCTTTATGTTTATTTCATTATCCGTTCGGGATCCGCCTGGATAAAGACAGGTTGGCGAACTACACCTACTAGTACTACTACCAATGGAAAAAAGAAACAGGGTGACCCCCCCCAAAAAACGGACACCAACTTTCAATAGGCTTCATTTCTTAATTATTTGTCGAATAAAGAAATGAAGCCTATTGAAATTTGGGGCCAGTTTATGGGGTCCCCCTGTATTAAAAAAGCGAAACCCAATGGAGCATCGCTATTTTGTTAAGATATTGTAAACAAAATAGCGAAGTTAGGAAATGTGAAAATTGTGAAAGCTCGAGTAGATAACTGGAGAGTCTAGGGTCAGGAAGGGCTCGAAATTCGCCTGCCCCTAATTGCATTGAGGGTTTTTGAGTAATAGTTTCCCGTGGGAGGGAATTCGCACTTTTGAGTACCCCTACTCTTTGTACGAACTTGTTCCGAGTGTATTAAGTCACCGGATGGAATCTCGATTCAAACCAAACTCCGGTAGCTGCCACACGCTGATAAATATTTTGTGGGGCCTGGAGGGCACAAAATCATTCAGATGTCAGCCGCAGCAAGGTTGTCTATGCTACTGCACCTCCCCTCCCTCAATCTAGCGGCAGCAAATCGGGGGTAAAACCTACGCCCAATTATTATTTAACATCAATGAAATCCAACCTCTCTACCACCACCCAAAAGTTCTAATCACGAAATAAGTTCTATCAAGAACTTTCAGTTTGTCGCAATTAGCAATGGACCCGCAGGAAAAAGAAAAGAATTTTTTATGCGTTTTCGCCTTTATTTTGCAAAGCTTAATTCAGGGAATGAGGCCTTGTTAAAAGACGAACCACCTTTTAGACGCTTTTTTACAAGGCCTAATTCAACGAGTGATTCTTTGTTGAATTTAAAGGCGAAACCTTAATTTGATTCTTCTCTTTCTAAGGCCCCTAATTCAAGTCTAAATCTGTAAATTATTGGGGGGGGGGGATTTCTTTTTCCTGCGGGCCCTTAGTCTCACGTGACTTTCAATATTTCGGTCAAACAGGATATGATTTGTTCTTTTGACCCCAAAAGAGAAATTTGACCACACAAATACCACAAATCTTCACTACTCATAACGACGTGTGGATGACCCCTTTGACACCTCTTCAGAAAAAAAGAAGTCACGTTGAGGAATCTAAGCCATATTTCTTTAATGTCACTTCAAAAAAAAATCTTTCAGTTATTTCGAATTCCTTCCGAAACAATTAGCAAAATTGACACATGGCTGAAAATCGCTCCTTCCGAAACAATTAGCAAAATTGACACATGGCTGAAAATCACTCCTTCTGAAACAATTAGAAAAATTGACACATGGCTGAAAATCGCTCCTTCCGAAACAATTAGCAAAATTGACACATGGCTGAAAATCACTCTTTCCGAAACAATTAGCAAAATTGACACATGGCTGAAAATCACATTATTTCCATAAGAAAGGTATTACGTAGGGGGACGTCTCTGATCCATAGATACCAATTTCGTTTGTGTAAAAAAAAAACAACAGAAAACTGGTTCTAAGAAACAGCTGATTTTTTCCTTTCACAAACTTTCTTAAGTGTGCAAGGTAAAAATAGGATCCTTAGCACATTATTAAGAGGAGGTCCTTGCTTGAGTATCTGAGGAACAGAGGAGAATTCCGGAGAAACCTTACCTATTCGCTTCCGTACCCACTATAAAATTCTTCTCTTCACCTACAAGGACCTAAACCTCGAGGCTTCACCTTATCTCTCGTCGTGAAACTCCTCGGGCACTCCGGTCTAACCTCACTCTCCACCTGAACACTCAACTCGTTCTGTCCTCTGCTCGATGGGTGACCATTCCTTCTCAGTTTGTGCTCCTAGACTCTGGGAATGCTCTTCCTGCCGAAGTCCGATCCTCTCGCTACTTTTAAACGTCTCCTGAATACTCGTCTCTTCAGAATTGCCTTCTTTCCCCTCTAAACTTTCTCTACACAGCCTGCGCTCTGTGAGGGCTAACAGCCCTGAAGGGCGCATTATAAATATCTATTATTATTATTATTGATAACCAGATTTTAGTAAGATTTCGTATCTGACCTAAATCGGTCTTTCCGAAGGCTTTTTACCCTCGGGACGCAACACGTGATTGCGGTAATGGGAGAGAGGGACGTCCCGGACACTGATATGAGGCAGGTTAATCCGCATCAGAGTTAATCGAGTGTATGTAATGTGAGAGGTATATATGATGTGGGAAAGATGGGAATGGTAGTCAATGTCTTTAAAACAAGGAACTTACAGATGTTTGCTCTATGTAAACAAACATGAAAGAGAATTGAGAGTTTGTGTGGAGAGGATCCCAACCTGATAATAAAATAGACATAAAGGTCAGTATGACAATCGCTGGTGAGAGGTGTCGGGAAGTATGATGTTTCGACACCAATCAGCGTTCAGGTGAACATTCGTCGGCTCGGGGCAGATGGATCTGTTCCGCGTCAAAGGTATGTGGATATAGCGATGCCCATCGGCAGGATTCCTTGGAATAGAAAGTGTGTATGAATTATGTGAAGACGGGAGGAAAGAAGGCTGTGTTCTAATTGTCTCTCTGTGTGATGAGAAGTGCAAGATCTACCAGATCTCTACTTGCGCTCACGTTTGTGTCCTCATATCGGGATCGAACCCGGTACCGCGATGCTAGCGGACCAACGCTGTATCCACTCGGCTAGCAAGAGTTGCTGGATGGTAGGTTAGGTTAATGAGTGGCATGGTGCAATGATTGGTATGAATGCATGAGCTCGAGAATTATGTGGGTGAAGTTGAGATATGCAAGGGTCAAACTGTGTATGTTTGTAGTGTAATGATAGAAATGAAGTTGAGAAAGAGAGGGGTTCGTGAATGACTTGGGACGAGCGATGGCTGGAATTGAGAATAAGTAATGGTTGTAGGAGATACGAATGTGTGACAGAATGAGAGGGGATAATTGGAGCTTTGGGAGAGAATGAAAATGGAGGTACGGTGGTATGGTTCTGTATTGAAAGAAACTTATGCGCAGCAAACACATTCTACCAGAACATAGATGTGCGTAAATACACGGATGGGCAAAAAGAAAGAGAGAAGTTAAAGTGTTGATTAAGAAATAATTTGCTGCGCGACGCATTTTGTGTGAAAGTTGTAAGAGCTGAGTATGAGTCTATCTGACCACATGATTATACTACGTAAGGTTAAACTGGTTGGTTGGTGTATAGATGAAAAGACGTGAGAAAGATAAGAGCTCATGCTAGCCGAGTGGATACGGCGTTGGCCTCCCAACGTCGCGTTACCGGGTTCGATCCCGAATCCCGGCATGAGCGGAAACAAACGTCAGCGCACGTAGAGATCTGGCTGCAGAACAGGTCCCTCTGCCCCCGAGGTGACGAAGGCTTCCACCTGAACGCTGTCTGGTGTCAAAAACATAATACTTCCTGGCACCTCTCCCCAAAAGAGGACCGGCTCCTGGGGCCCTCGTGCCGACCAGCGATTGTCATACTGACCTTATATAAATTTCATTATCCGGTCGGGGATCCTCCCAGTATCATGGAATGATTGGCGCTGACTAACTAACTAACGTGAGAAAGAAGGAACAAAATGGAGAATCAGAAGTGAAAAGTTAGTGAAATAGGGGTGAAGGGAAGAGTAGTTTAAGAATGTTTGATAGTAGAGGAGAGGAAATAAGTGAGAGCATGGAGATGTGGAATAAATATAAAGTGGTATTAGACATTGAAAGGGCTCGGTGTGGGTGTGCCAGAACTAGAAAGGGGAGGCAAAATATTGACTGAGAGAATGACGTTGTGAAGTGTGTATTGGAAAGCAAAAGGGAGGAATACACATGCAATGCTTAACAGTAAAGAAGAAAATCACGGTGATGAGGTAGAATGCGTAAAAGGGGGTGTACAGGAAGTGAAACAAGTGTTTGAACAAAGTAGGGAAGCAGCCAAAAAGAATTGGACAGAAGATGAATACTGGTCCTGATTGGAACAGGAGGCTATTATGGAAGGATGCGAAAAGGGTGAAGATGAATGAAGATCTAGATTGAGACAGGAAGCTATTCTGGAAGGATGTGAGAAGGGTGAAGAAGAATGAGGATCCTGATTTTAACAGGAAGCTATTCTGGAAGGATGTGAGAAGTGTGAAGATGAATGGGGATCCTGATTGGAACAGGCAGCTATTCTGGAAGGATGTGAGAAGGGTGAAGATGAATGAACATCCTTATTTGAACAGGAAGCTATTCTGGAAGGACGTGAGAAGGGTGAAGATGAATGAGGGTCCTGATTGGAACAGGCAGCTATTCTGGAAGGATGGGAGAAGTTGATGAACTAGGAAAAGAATGGCTGTGTGAAAATCAATGAAAAGAATGATATCAAAAGTAGATGGCGAGAATATTTTTATTGTTTAGTGTTTGTATGGAAGATGCCATAAGTGGTCTGAAAAATGGGAAGGCAGCTGAATGCTAAAACGTGGTGGAGATTGTTTAATGGAATGGGTCTCGTGGCTGCGTTGTAAGGCATTTAAAAGTGGAAGAGTGCCCCCAAGACAGGGTTTTTGAGTGGACTTGCAAGTGGTTTTCTACCCAGGGGTGACTACTAACTGGACAAGGTGCTACTTCATATAACACCCATCGGTATGAAGGGCCAATAAGGCATGGTCACAAATGAAATGATGATTGCCCTTAGGTTTAATAGGGCATAAAGAAGGGGTGGGGCTAATTTTTAGTGGCGCCGAAGCACGAAAATTCCACTTTGTAGGACCCTATTTGAAGTTGAAGTCTTGAAGCAGATTAAAATATTAATAGGCAAAACCTAACCAGTTTTATCGACTGTAAATGGGACAGTTCACCGCTTCCACGGCTCTGGCTGGCAAAGCATCCACCCGGATAATCGGCTCGTTTTCAGGGGCAGTTTCAACATAACCAAACCTTGTCTTTAGGTTTCACCTGATAAGGGGTTGAAAGCAACTTGAGAATAGAACCTCCGCTGATGGACAGGAAATGCTGAGATAAAGTGAAATCGGCGATAAACGAAAAATAGTGAGGAAATCCCAAGTATGCCGTAATCGGCACAAGCACGACACGAAGCCCACAACAGAAATGGCGCTCAAGTGCTACGGGAAATAAAGGCGGGACGAGTTTAGAGGGGAGAGAAGGCAATTCTGAAGAGACGTTTAAAAGTAGCAAGGGAGGGAGAGGATCGGACTTCGGCAGGAAGAGCATTCCAGAGTCTAGGAGCACAAACTGAGAGGAAACGGTCACCCATCGAGCAGAGGAAAGAACGAGGAGTGTTCAGGAGGAGAGCGAGGTTAGACCGGAGTGCCCGAGGTATAATTCTGTATTATACCTTAGTTGATGTCTAAAAACTACAATAAACCATAATTTTCTGATGTGTGGAAAAAAAAATCGGATCTGATATAGTGCTCACTACTTTATGAGATGCTGTCATTTATTATCAATGCTTCTATTATAACCCTAATTAATGCCCTTTTCTCAGACTTCTCAGAGGGAGGAATTCAGGTTAGGTTCCCCGCAAATTTTTATCATGGATCCGCCACGGGATATTCTGTATATCCACCAGAACCTAGTAGAAAGGGTAAGGATGGGAAGTGGCGTGGTGTACTCGTGTGTCAGCTGTCTAAACATAAAGAAAGCGATAGATTCCTTCGATATAAAGAGAAATTACTTGCAAGACTCCCAAAAGGTTTCTGGACGCCGTTTTCTTGGGAGTTTGGGTGCCTTAAAAAAGAGGCCGTTTGACTCGGATGACCTATGATAGGCCCTTGTGGCTTTTGTCATATGTTATATTATATTGTGGGGGACTTTGATTTTGTCTTTCCCTGGCGATGGTGCTTTTTGTTTTTGATCCGCTCGTGTGGCTGGTTTAAATTGTATATTGTGGGCGCGTGATCTGACACAATCCTATGGATTGTTTAAATTGTATATTGTAGATGCATGATCTGACACAATCCTATGGATTGTTTATAAAGTAGTTGCATGATCTGATATAGTCCTATGTGGGTGGGTTTTGACGGATGCGGATGACCTTTGATAGGCCCTTGTGGCTTTTGTCATCCGTGAAATTATGTTATGTTATGTTAAGTGTTATAAGAAAGTTGCACGAGAATGATGGAGTGAAACGCAACTTAAGAGGAATAAAATCGAGATGGATGAAACATTATAGGGGTGAAGCAAGGATGTACCATGTCTCCTAGTCTTTTCAGCATCTTCATAGAGGAACTAGTGGTCATAGTGAAAGAGCAAACCAAGAGGTTATGGTTGGTGGAAGACTACTGAGAGTCTTAGGGTATGCAGATAATACAGGTTTGCTAAATGAGAAGGCAGAAGCAGAGCAAGAATTCCGAAATGGAGTTTATAAGTATGGGGAAGAATGGAATAAAAGGTTAAGTAAGTAAGTGTAATGATGATTAGGGAAGAACATTACAAAATGAGTCAGCAAAGACTAATCAATAGCTTAGACGAAGCAGCTCCTGTTACCATCAAAGCTCAGTCCCACCTATCATCCATCCTCATCCATAAATCTATCCTAAAACTCCGCAGGGAGGACGCTTCTATTACATGACTAGTGAGCCTATTCCACTCATCTACCACTCGATTTTTAGACCAATTGCTAGCAATCTCTTTCCTAAATCGGTCCAAGTTAAACTCATTACTACGTGTCTTATCCTGTCCACTAAAAACAAGAACTGTACCTATGTCTCCCCTAATATAACCTTTTTCCCACTTGAAGACCTCAATCAAGTCCCCTCAAACTCTTCTCCTTTTTAAGGTATGCAGCTTTAGTCTCCTAAGCCTTTCGCCATAAGGTAAGCTCCTCAATCTCCTCATCTTAGTCATCCTTTATTGCACAGGCTCAAGCAAACCAATATCCATCGTATAATACGGTGACCAAAATTGCACCGCAAAGTCAAGATGAGGTCTAACTAATGCCATGTACAGTTTCAGAATGACACCAGCACTCCTATTTCTCACGCTTCTCCCAATAAACCCTAATACCCAATTAGCTCTATCCTTCGCACTTAAAGCACTGCTTTCTAGGGCGGAGGTCGGAAATGTATAAGGACGCTAAGTCTATTTCACATTTTGACCTTCCTTAAACTCTTAACATTCAATTTATAATTATTCAGTGCAAAATCGATGGGTTTGAGGTATGACATACTGGAAGTGGTAAATGAGTATATCTAGGAATGCTAGTTTGATGCTCTGGTCTGGTAAAAAAAAACAGCCAAAATTAGAACGACGAAGTGTCAATATCTTTTCCTGTAAAAGTTAAAACTGTATCCAGATACACAGGTGCTATAAGAACCCGACCTTGTCGTGGAATCAGTATTGTTTATTGTTTTCTGGGGCCGCAGATCATACTGTAGCAATGTAAACAGTAGCAATCACAAATCTTGATCAAAATTTGCAACTTAAAGCCGACACATTTTTTATTAATCAAGAAAGTAGCACAAATTGACAACCCGCCGCGTTTTGTGATAAGATGAAAAATGGTTATTGCGTTGATGGTTTCCCATGGTTCAATTGACTTACAAGTGCCTTTGAATGGCTAAATGAGGCTTCTACCAGTAGATAGCGCCACCCAGCGCCAAATCCGATGGCAGATTTAAAATATCCAGGGTGATTAACCCTATGTCCCATGGTCATATGGGTCACTTCATTGCTTTAAATAGGTACAATTGAACTTTACTCCTATTGGAGAAAAAAACGACGCATAGACCTGGCGCTTCGCCGCAGGTACAAACAGTATTTGTTATAACAATTACATATTGATACACTAAACTTGCACTTCCTAACTGCTGCATCGAAAACTAGCAGAGGGGATTACTGTAAAAATCCCCGAGCATGCAACAGCCTCCTTCCACCTTAACCCGGTCCCCTAGCACAGTCTCACAGGTAAGACCCCACTTAATTGTGGTAACGGGGGCGGGGCGGGGGTCAATAACACAACAGGCTGTAGGATTAAAGTCTTTCTTCCCTAATCTCCCAAGTGGTCAGAGCTCATCTGTTCCTGGAAGTCAATTAACAACAACAACAAGGATAAATCCTAGACAACGACCCCCAGCCTAGGTTAGGGGTCATTATCTATTATCGAACTTTTTTGGAGGTCAGTATCTAGGAATGAGCTTTTTTTTAAATAAGTAATAATAATTAATAATAAGATTAAGATAAAATAAAAATGCTACTTAGGATTGAATTTGGTTGAGATAATATTGGTTACGTTAGGTTAGGTTAGTTTAGGTACTTGTTAGGTTCAAATATCCTATCCTAACCTATGTAGTTAGGTTAGGTTAGGAAAGATTAAGTTCAAATATCCTATGTGACAGGATCGATTCCGTTTGAGTGGATTTGAAATTTTCTGTCATCATATCTCTTCTTTTTTTTTACCTCTTAAATAAATATTTTATTTTTTGCTACTTTAATTTGTTTGTGTATTTTCTCTTCTTAAATAAGTTATTTTACTGACTTTTTTCAAATATACCAATAAGTTTCTTAGAGGTAATCAACTATGATTGACATTTTGGGGAAGTCATCTTCTAGGATTGAAATTTCTTGGGGGCTCATTAATTAGGAATGGTGGTCTCGGGTCTCGTTGTCTCGGATTGAAATTTCTTGGGGGTTCATTAATTAGGGATGGTGGTCTCGGGTCTCGTTGTCTCGGATTGAAATTTCTTGGGGGTTCATTAATTAGGAATGGTGGTCTCAAGTTTCGTTGTCTCGGATTGATCCATCAACTACATTGAGGAGTCTTCTGCTCTCTCACGGAGCGCAACTACATCTGCAAACCCTAAAACAGTGAGTAGTCTTCCACCCACCACCTCTTGGATTGCTATCTTCACTATTACCACTAGTTCCTCGATGAAAACCACCCGGGATCTTGTAAAGATGAGGCATCCCGGGTATTTTGCGACCCTAATTTAACCTAACCTAAAATAGGTTAGGTAAGTTTAGGTTAGGTTAGGTCCGAAAAAACCTTGGGAGGAGCTTTACAAAATCCAACTCCCGGAGAAAACCTGCTATACGTCTTCCCCCGCATTTACAGGGAAAGATTCAGGAGAGTTGCCCCCCCCCCTCCCCCGCAAAGTTATGTCCTTGAGCTAGACACTTTCTTCCAGAAACTACATTCAAACCCCTGTGGGGGAGATACCCTCGCCGCGATGATTTTTTTTGTTCATCATCATCATCATCCGCTTCTTACAGTCGGGTCTGCGCGCACCAACGCACTAAAAAACCGACATGCTTTTAATATATGTGAATGGGGGTGGGTACTTCCCCTACGTCCGGCAAGGGTCCTTGATCTACCTATTAACTTGTTCTAGATAGTATCGAGATGGAATCCGCAAAACGTGTCAGCTGCAACTGACATCTGGAATGTTGCGTGCCTGCCTGGCCCCAGGACTCGCAACTATGGTATCTATTTCACACATTTTCACCCCTCTCTTACAAAATTCCTGGCAGATATGCCCTTGTTGATTTTTGTTTTAGATTTATGTAGCTACAGTACCCTATATAAAGATCAGCATGCCTGTATTTCTAACAAACATATTTTTTTTACCGCTCATCTGGCAACAACCCACAAAGGCACAAGTCATCGTCTATCACATCTTCCATAACTTTTGCCAGAGAAAATCCAAAGGTTGCCCAAATTTGTGATAAAAACGATCGTTATAAGATAAGCAATTTACTAGAAAAATTAAAGTGTCCAAAATTATCTGAACGCAAAGGTTTTTGCACAACCGAAATGTTATTTCAATCGGAGCCATTGCAGAGACTGTCAAACGCTCCAAAAGTTCAGTCCATAATATTCTGTTAGCCTCTGATAAAACAGGCTTATGTAAGGCTGGTAACTCAACCGGTAGGCCAATGAAGACCTCAAAAAGAGAAGATCGAGCCATTACCTAATTGTGAAGAGGGACTGTTTCAAGACGACTGCAGCAGTTTCTCGAGATATTGGTGAGATTTTAGCCAGCAATATTTGGAGGCAAAGTGTGTCACGTGGGTTGGAGGGAGGAGTTTTTCACGCTCGCACAGCTGCAATTGATCACTCGGCAGAACAAGAAGGCTCGTCCTGCACTCGCCAATGAGCACATTTCATAGACGGATGGCCACTTCAGTGACGAATCTAAGTTCAATTTCTTATGATCCGATAGCAGGAGGTTCGTTCATCGAAGAGCAGGCAAATGATTGTGTCATTTGTAGCAAAACGAGTGTGAAGTTTGGCGGAGGAAGTGTCAAGTCTAGGGCGTGATTCCAGTAGAAAGCACTGGGACACTTGTACGTTTATGGGCTACAGTGAATGCACAAGTGTAAAAGAAATTACTGTGCCAGCATGATTTGCCCAATCTACGAGCCTCCGATATCCAATACGTAATTTTTATCGATGATAACTTCCTATGCAACAGGGCCAAGTAGGTGAAGACCTTCCTGGACGAGTACGACACTGTTATGAACTGGCATGAATAGATTCTGGACGTGACTGCCAGTAAGAATGTTTGGAAGACACTTGGAGAGAGATCTAAAGCAAGGAATCCGAAAACAGTTTAAGAAGTGGACAATTCTTTAAGATGAATGGAGCAAGATTACTGCGCAAGTGTCCCCCGTTGGTTCGTTCCTCTGGCAGATGTCAAGGTAGGCATCGAGAGTAAAGGCCTCTACGCTAAATACCAATTACTCGTAACTTGTACTCATGTCTTCCACTCATAATTTAATCGTTAAATTCGAATATAAATTTGTTTCTACTGGCGTTCGGATCATTCTGGACAGTTCCATTTTTCTAGTAAATTTCTTATCTGTTAATAACTCGTTTTATTAATCCAAATCCGCATATCTTTTACTCATACGTAGTTTATATCTGTGGGTTATCGTAAACCAATTTGGGAAACTTTGTCTTTTCTCTCGCAAGAGTTATGGTAGATGTTGTGATGGAAATACAGGCGTTCTGATCTCTTGGAATGGTACTGTAAGCTCCAGAACCTGGGACTCATTTGTCCGAACAGTGCTTAAAAAATTAAACCCGAGGGAGGGGCCCAAACTGAGAATCCTTAGTGTTAGCCCTCAGAACCAGGTGAAAAGAAACATCGCTGCCCACTTGAGCGAAGTGAAGCTACATTTAGCGTGATTAGTTCCGGGATGGGAGTCACGATCTAAGTTACCTTCGTGACGGCTGTTTTAAGATCTAAGCTACTTCATGACCCAGAGCTCACCTTTATAATTAGAATCATCCACTGAGATAGGCATCGGAGTGTGAATAAAGGGGTAATGGTAAAGCGGTAACAAAGGGCAAAACGAGAATAGGTGGTAAGTACATAAACCGAGTAGCACAAAGAGGAGACTAGTGGGAGCGCATGGGGCCGGCTGGAAGAAAAACTCCTGAACAAGCTCTCATAGCAATCGGTGAGATTTTCAAATGTAATACCATGCCCAATTCGATTTCTATACCCATCTCGTTCTCCCATTTGATTGATATACCCATCCCTTTCCCCTATTTGATTTTTATACCCATCCCTTTCTCCCATTTGATTGATATACCCAGCCCTTTCCCCTATTTGATTTCTATACCCATCCCTTTCTCCCATTTGATTTATATACTCATCCCTTTCCCCTATTTGATTTCTATAGCCATCCCTTGCTCCCATTTATTTCTATATCCATCTTTCTCCCATTTGATTTCTATACCCATCCTCTTCTATTACCTATTTGATTTCTATATCCATCCCCTTCTCCCATTTCATTTCTTTGATTTGATTTCCGTACTCATCCTTTTCTCTGCTGAGAAACTCTTATACAATGAATAGTATTCTCCATCACTAACTCGAATAAATACTTTGCATAAATACTCTACAATATGAACGCATAACTACTTTTGTAAAATACAACTCGAATTATTAGAACTATGTGAAAGCATATTTTATTTGTATGAAACAACAAGAAAAACGTAAGCCAGATCCTATTTAGGGTTTAGAGCTTTTGGAAGATTGAAAAATCCCTCTCCGCACCAATTTGCTTATTGGAGGATCCGTTGCGTCCACCATGGATTACCTATTAAAAACTAATAAACAAATCAATGATCAATAAGTAGGGGCTGTGAAACTGCATGGATGAAGTTTTATTTCTCTTGAGTGAACCCTAAAATAGGTTCTAAAAATTCGGTAATAGAAGACGCCCTCTTTAGACAATGAACATTGTGAGGGAATTCCACGTGGAATTTCTCGTCCAGCACGGAACTTCCATGCGCTGTAAAAGGTTCTGTTAGGCTTAAATTGGTAAGCCTACCCCCCCCCCCCCCCCTTCCACAAGCGGTAGCCTCGAACCGTGTCCACCTCGATTCACATTTACACGGGTTAGAATAGCTCGGCAAGAAGATTCGAGGCCATTCTAGAGTAGAGCTGTTCCCCACTACCCCCCCCCCCCCCCGCGTGCGGGGAGAGCCTCAGAAATATATAGTGCTCGTTTCCCATGAGACAGACACAGAGTTGAAAAGTCTCGCCGGGACCCAAGAAGATTCCCTTAGTTCCAAGTCAGGTGCTAACAACAAAGCAAATTGACGGCCGAACTATTTGTGTATTGGAATTAGCCGAAATACTCTCCCCTGGACCGGACGTTATCGCCCCCGCCCCCCCACCCCTCCTCTTTTTGGAGAACCGTCATCACTTTAACATACCGCTCAGAAACTCCGAGCGGCCTCGCCTCGCGTGCAGAAGACATCCGTGAAGCCTTACCCCGACGTCTCACCCGGAATCCTCCGTAAGCCAACCCCTCTCCCCCTTCAGTAACCCATTTGAGTTAATTCCCCCCATTTGAATAGTCTCCTCCCGTAATACATTCATTTTAACTTCATAGTCTGATTCTTAACTACAATTCCCCCCCCTCGTTTACCGGTGTAATTTTGCCCATTAATTCTCTGATGTAATTTTGCCCATCAATTCTCTCATTATTTTTATGTAAATAAAATTATATTTTTGTACATGCCTCTTTAAATAACCTTGAGCTTTGCCAATGCTCATATTTTACCCGACCTCGTTGCACCCTTATCTCGCATTTTGGCCCGTCTAAACTCGTGGTGTTCCATCCCTTTGTCGGTTCGCTTTTAAATTATTGGTCGCCCCCCCCATAGATATAATATAATGTCATACCAAGACAAACATTTATGACATTTTTCTCATTATTTCACATGAACCACCAAACATCCCGGCGGGAGTGTGTCATTACTCCCTAAAGCTTATGAATGACCTGGGAAATGATCTCCAACAAATGTGAATAAACTGGCAAACTTTTTTAGCATGTTTCTAGCAGATCAGCGAACAAACTTGGTGTAGTACTTTCGTGTGCACTCATAAAGGTCGCCTAATTTAATATTGATTTATCAGGAAACCAGGCAATGGCTTCGACACTCCCCGCATAGGGGGAGCTTGTGCTTCACTACTAAACTTAAAAAGGAACTCTAAACTAAATTTCCCCCTTTCAAAATATCACGTTGCTAAAATATAGAAGAAGAAGAAGAAGAAGAAGAAGAAGAAGAAGAAGAAGAAGAAGAAGAAGAAGAAGAAGAAGAAGAAGAAGAAGAAGAAGAAGAAGAAGAAGAAGAAGAAAAAGAAGAAGAATAAGGAGGAGGAGAAAAGAAGAAGAAGAAGAAGAAGAAGAAGAAGAAGAAGAAGAAGAAGAAGAAGAAGAAGAAGAAGAAGAAGAAGAAGAAGAAGATATATAAAAATAATTTTTCTGAACTTCACCATTTGTAATTCTTTGGGTTTTAAAAAATTCACAAAATTTCGATACTTATATTTATTTCTGAACATCACCATTTTGTTTTTTGATATTATAAAATAATTATTAGAAATAACCCTGATAAAAAAAACATAAGTCATAACCAAACTAAGATGAAATTATTATTCAAATACTCAAAAAAATCCCCTTCTTAAATTATAGTTAGTGATGATGATGATGATGATTTAAACGTTATTGCACTGAAATAGACCCACATTATTGTCTCCCTTGAGAAATAGGGAGTATTTATCAAATTCCTCTGGGGATTGTTGTTTTTTTTAGCTTAAAAGAACCTGGTAATCTCCCTTTTTCCTCTATGACCGCAGTGACCTTGAAGTGATGATTGCCAGTGATAACAAATATGGATCAGGCCTTTCCTTAGTGCCGGCCTGACGTTAGCTTACTCTCATGTGTTATTTCATTGACGAGAGTAAACGTACAATTTTAATGAAGTACAATGAATTACACGGCCGTTATAGTTCGTTTCAGGAACTATTATTCATCTGTTTTCGCTTCTGCCCTTTTTGCTGTTTCTGGTGAGTGTTGGCCGCATTTTCTGGCCTAAGGTCAGGCTATATTTGCTTTCTCTACACGAGCCATCGGATACATTATCGGAGTGACTAATCAGCGTCCATACCGATTCATACGTCAAACTAATGTCTTCCTTCAATTATAATTGGCTAAATTGATTAAAAAGAACTATAGAAGGTAGAGATCAGATCATCCAATAATATAAATTTACACAAATCACATACCCTCGCTATCACATGGTCCCATGATGTAATGGTTAGCACTCTGGACTTTGAATCCAGCGATTGGAGTTCGAGTCTCGTTGGGACCACCTTTTACATACATAAAACATCTCTGTAGCTGATATTCATCCACCCTAAACGAATTTCACCTTCCATCAATCTCATCTACATCCTGATAATGCGATTTTAAGTTAGCTTTCACTTTTAGCCTTTGTAAACACCACATCCTTCTGCTCCTGTATCAGCCACACCCTCCTGATTAAATTACATCAAATTTAAGACCAAAGAAGTCTCTTAAAAGAGGTCAAATTACTATTTTCATTAAAAGTGCACAATACGTGTGAAGCCACATTTCGCTTGAAGCATTTGTCTTTTTTTCATGCGTTTCTTTTTAGGCGGTGGGGAGAAATTTACAGTCGCACTGAGTTTAAATCACGTGGCCTCGTAAGGAATCAAGTTTATCTCACTGTCACTTGCATCTTTTGGGGTCGCGTTCAGAGCGTTGAGTTCTTGATGCTCTTCAAGATTGGGTTATGTTTTGTAAATGACTTTTGTCCCTCGCATGAATCTCATCAATTTATTTACTTCTTTGTTTTTTTTTCACCCACTCACCACCAATACTCAGTGCAATTTAAAATTGGTAATACAAGCATTGCTCCTTACAAACAGTTGTTCCACACAGTTTTAAATGCAACTTTTCAACCTAAGAATTAAACATTTAGGCTTAGCGAGGTGGCTATTCCGCTTCTCCCTCGAAATGCCCCTCGCCAGAACACCAACCTTTTCAACTGCATTAAAAAACATTTAATAACCATTTTACTTTAGGATTAAACTAAAAATTCAATACGAATTAACCAGAATGACACCTCGAAGTTTAAAAAGAGTACATTCACCCATTACTAAATTCAACCTGGCTTAAGAGAGTTGGTATAAAACCGAAGCTCGGTTCAATTTGAATAGCTTCCCAACTTCCGTTCATGATAAGGCCAAACAATGGCATTATTGTGGAGTACAAAGAACAATGGCTATCCCAGGGGTTCTCAACAGGAGGGGGGGGGATTTCAGGGTTTCGGGGGAGGGGACCACAAATTGGCAGACTCTAAGTGTTTAAATATTGATATTTGTATAGCCTTCGAGCTCCCCAGGGCGGCACAAAACGCAGTAGGCATCAGTTACCTGCTGCAAGCACGAGTACTTCCCCCCACCCCTTTGTTTATTGCAACATGCTTCAGTTGGGTCTATTAAGTAATTAATTATGAATATAAAAAAAAACTACTTTACTTTTATTCAAGTTTTAAAATCCATCAACATTTTCAATTGCTATTAAATTTGTAAAACTCCACTATAAAAATAATCCATCTAAATGTGCATGTATTAATATGGAAAAAATTAAAGGATTTTCAGTATTATTTGGAATGCACCTTTTGAGGCAGACAATCTTGGAAAGGGAGGAATGACATTCTGAAATAGGGTGAAAGGGGTTCATGGGGCACACAAAGTTGAGAACCACTGGGCTATCTCATGGCGAGCAATTTTCGTGATACAAAAGGGCTTCGATGTTAACACACTAAATTAACTCCTACAGAGAAAATACTGTTATTCAGAATGGCCGGCGAAAATGACCTAAACGTTAATATTATCATCACTTCATCATCATCCTCACTAACTCTATAATTTAAGAAAGGGATTTTTTTGAGTATTTGAATAATAATTTCATCTTAGTTTGGTTATGACTTATGTTTTTTTCATCAAAGTTATTCTTTGATAATATCAAAAAACAAAATGGTGTTCAGAAATAAAGATAAGTATCGAAATTTTCTGAATTTTTTAAAACCTAAAGAATTACAAATGGTGAAGTTCAGAAAATTTATTTTTATATATCTTCTATTTCTATAACTCTATATTTTAGAAACGTGATATTTTGAAAAGGGGCAAATTTAGTTTAGAGTTACTTTTTTTATAATTGGCGAAGTTCAGAAAATTTATAAAAATTTAACTATAGCTGCTTTTTTTTTAGATTTTAAATTTTAATCTTAGTAGCGAAGCGCAACCTCCCCCCCCCCTCGTAGGGGGAAGTGGCGAAGCCATTGCCTGGTTTTAATATAATACAAAATGAACAACAAAAACCGGATTCATTCGGCTAGAAAGGTTTGGAAAAGTTTTATAAACTGGTGAAATTTAGGAGAGTGAAACTGTGTGAATACATTACATAGCCCATTGGACATAATAGGTATCAAAAAAGTTAGAGCAGTATGTGAAAAGGTGGCACTAAAGTTCTAAAGGATCCCTGTTGAAAAGGTAGCCAGTAGTACTATTGCATACTGTACAGGGTGACCCTAAAAAATGGGCCTGCAGACACTTTTTTGTGTGTGCAGTTGGGGCCCGTTGTTGGGGGGGGGGGGGGAGAGGTCACCCTGTATTATGCCATAAACCATAATTCAATTCAAAGCTAAAGAGGCATCCAAACTTCGGTTTTACTATACTGAAGTTAGCAATCAATATTCCTTTATATAAGAATAATTTATTTATTTAGAATTTCATTTCATTGCTTTTTTGTCTTTGCTTTATTTACGCACTCTGATACCCCGCAACGGGTGAATGACACCTAAAATTAACTCAGTGACTAATCACACAGTTCTAAGGAAGTAAATGCCACCGTAGTAGATCGAGAATGGTGGGCTTCATTTTGTATTTGGCCTATTGTTGTACTGGCCTACATGACGAAAACGCCTGTGCGTGATTTTGTTGCGCTCCAACAAGCAAACGGTCCTTCGCAGCTCAAATGAACCCAAAGGCAAGGAAACCGAGGAGACGAGCTGCAGCCTTCACCCACCGTCACAGCCGTTGAGGTCTAGTCGTGTTTGGTTTTATGGCAAATCAACTGAGTGAACAATCGCGGAGATGTAAACAAGTACAATGATTCCTTCAAACCATCCAACGGTTCAAATCATTCAGGAAAATAAAGGTGGTGGTGCACTGAACTTGATAGGTTTGGATGGGTACGGTGTCTCAATACGAAAGGTGGTTTGATAACACAGGTCCTCTCAGACTTCGCCCAAGTGGGGGAAGTTTAGTAGTTAGGGTCGTTATTCTCTGAGAGAAATTCATCAATGATTTATTAAGGAGTGAATATACATACGAGGTTTTACGTATATGTAAAATAAATAGATAATAGTGGGGAAATAATATGAAATTAAGGGGAGAAGGGAAAGTTATAAGTTGAGGTATTAAAAGCTCCGGGAGAATGCGGAAATCAGATATTTACGTAATTTACATTATACTTGAACATAATAACAATGCATTTTAAGATTAATCATCTCTAATAATTAAATATAATACAAGGATACTTATCATTCTATTATTGTTATTTAAGTAGTTCTATTATTTCTATTAATTAATTATAAATATATTACATTTATTATTTTATCCCTTGACTTATATGTATATAAATTCATTTTATAGGAATTGTAACTTAGTTGTTTGTATTTAGGCACTTTATTATTCTATTGTTTATAATCGAATTATTAATTAAATATTTAACGCTGAGTCAATTTTGTTGAATGCTGTCGTAAATCTCAACTCCAGATGCCCTTCGTTAATGTCCGGTTTAACAAAATATTTTAAAATATTTATTAGGCAAGAGTAACTCGGCAAATTCAATCTTTGTCCTCATTATCATTTCTCAAGAGATGAGCGTAAAGTGGTGAAGTTAGTAAAATTGAAAATGTAGACTCCATATGCATAAATTCCAACAATTGATGGAAACAATGTTTAATTGTGACGTCACAACTATACCATGTTGAAATTTCGAAGCAAAAATCGCTTCTACTTTTAATGTGTTCACAAGGGGTTGGCACCGGCAGAATTAAAACAACATTGTTTTTGTCGGGCAAAAGCATCAGCAAGTACAAATAAAAACAAAACAATTAATAAAGCTAGAAAACAACTTAAACATGGTACTTACTAGAGGATTTCAAAAATAGACACAACTCTGAAGTTGTAAAGACTCATTTAAAAATAAAACCCTATGTAATAAAGACTAATAAACTCCTCTTCCTTTTTTTAAACACACGAAAACTAATAAAGAATAATGTGAATGTATTCTTAAAGAATAACGAAAGATAAATAATAAAGAATAACAAACTATTTAATGAAGGTTATAATGAAAATGAATAAACACAAACTTTTGTAAGGAACAACTAGTTGTACCATAAACAAAGCGGCAATGGACAGACTAAAAGAAAAAGAAGGCACGAGGAAAATGACTATTACACCAACGGCTAGAGAGAGACCCCGATTAAAGATTGAGAGAAATGTAAATCTGCTTAAACCATTGAGGGCATTCGCATTAAGTGGGCAGAAGGGGGAAGGGGGGTAGATCGAACAGAAACAAAAACAAACATAAAAACCCGTGACAAGAAATGCTAGAACAAATCAAGTTAATTTTAAATACTGTGATCGGGAAGGAAAAGTATAACCTCTATAAGCAAGTTCGTATGAGGACATAAATACTCCAACTACGAACGTCCATTGCCTTTGCAATGGCGAAGCGTTCCTACACATTAATCTACGTCCCCAACAGGCCCCCAAAACACGACTCAAATGAACAACCACAAAGTATATAACCACGAAACCCAAGGAATGCATTTACGGTTATGAAATTCCAATAAAAAATAAACAAGATACAACCAAATCGTCCAACTGTGCGATATTAGCGCCCCCTGGGGAGAAAAATAGAGACGGGCGTAAGGAAATGGCGTCATAAGACTGGTATTCCATCTTTTAAGTTTACAAGAGTGACAGTCTTCCACGTAAGTGAAGACAGGAAACGCCCGTCTATTGCTCACTCAAAACAATATAAACTAGTTGCAAAAGAAGATAATCTTGCAAGTTCACTTCTCTCCGTAGGCCATGGAAATCGAACATAAGGTGGAAATTGTACATGAGACCCGAACCAACATGGTTCTCTAATAGGCCATTTGGATGCCAATAATTCACAAGCCATTTAACAGTTAGAGGGATTGAGTTTTATTGGTCAAAATATAGCATTTTTCCTTAATGATTTTAATGAAATGGCTATGCCGCAGAACAGGGTTGGCAAATAAAAAAACCCCATAAAAAAACATGTTTTATTCCCGTTTTTTGAGGGGCTTTTTCAAGTGAAATTTAAAAAAACCCAGGTTTGGTTTTTCTTTTCCCAAATTACACTTTTTTTTCAAGAAATGAATGCGACTTATTATTATTTTATTCAAAATGCATATTTATGTTATAATTTCAACAAATATGTATCAAATTAAGATTATTTCTCTGATTCTGATGCTGACTGATAATTCATCTCTCCTTCTACAAGGTTATGGCTATCATGGGTACCCACAATTCTCGATCAGTGATCTGTTCTTACTATAATATAATTATAAAAATAGAGATAGCTATTCTTTTTCTATGCTATTCCACTAATGCTTGTAGCATTTGTTTTTTGAAGAATAAACCTGGGTTTTATTTTGTTTTTCAAAATTGCTTTTTTTTTCAAGAAATGAATGATACTTATCATTATTTTATTCAAAATTCATTATTTATATTTATAATTTCAACAAATATGTATACAATTAAGATGATTTCTCTGATACTGACTCATAATTCATCTCTCCTTCTACAGGTTATGGCTATCATGGGTACCCACAATTCTCGATCAGTGATATCTTACTGTGATCTCTTCTTATTTTAATATAATTATTAAACTAATTAATTATTAGTAGTATTATAAAAATAAATATATATATTTTTGTTCGATGCTATTCTACTAATGTTTGTAGCATTTGTTTTTTGAAAAAAGCGAGATTTGAAAAAACAATAAAACCCAGTTTTTATTGGGCTTTTTAAAAATTTGAGTTTTTTTGCCAACCCTACCACAGAAAGCTAATGGCCGTCTTTCAAACTGCAAATATTTTCGCATAAATTTGGGTTGGCGCGCATCAGCGACATATAAATACCTTCACACTTTTAATGTCATATTAACCCCAAAAGTACCCAGCCTTTTTTCCGAGACACTGGCCTTTCAAAACGTTGGGAGGTGGGCGTCGTAATTAACAGTTATTAAAAAATTAGGCAAAAACCAACGTGTGCATCTATTAGAAAGTGCTCAAGTTGGGGAAAATTAAAAATTGCGGCAAGGGAAAACAAAGACTCCTTGAGCCACTGAGAGCTTGTAACTCTCTTCTCCTGTCCTCCCTTCCGAGATCCGATAATTGTACTGCAAGTTCGTATAAATCAAAAATACGAACTACTCCTTGGTGTGGTGGGGGCAAATGGAAAATCCCGACCATGCCCTCGTTAGTCGTCACCATAAATCCAGAACAATGTGAAGCCTTATCAAGATTCCTATGGTGTTGTTTTTATCGTAATTAATTACACCTCCTCTCTCTCTCCCCCTTCGCGTGGTCCGCCGATTGAATAAATAATGAAATCAGCAAGATTTAATAACAAAACCTATCATACGATTTCTTCAGGTTTCAACTGACACTAAACGTTGCAACGAAATCCTTAAAACCAATAGGCTTAAACTCTCGCAGCAAATGCCCCTCCCCCCCCCTTCTTCCCTTGGACAAATGTTTTTTCAGATTAGCTATGGGTAGATTTTAAGGGAATGCTAAAGTTAGTTTAGAAACTTATCAAACATTCGAGTTTAATGACATAAAATAAAGGTGCCAGGTCCGTTGGTAGGCCTAAGCAGGATTGGTATTAGTATGAATGATAGATCGCATTTTCGTCCGAGCCGAAAACGTGAGTCAAGAGGCCAGATTCGGCCATTGTATTCTCATATGATTGGAGTGAGGCGGGAACCCGCATTTTAACGCACTTACTTAACTAAGGGTAAAATTTGGGCGGAGTAAATTAATCTTTATTAAGGCGAGAACCTTTCGTCGATATTAGGGTTAATGCAAGAGTTAGGACCCTGCAAAAGGGTTATTGAATGCCTGTGCTTTTTGGCACGAACTGGCACGACCCCAGTGTTTAAAGATAGGCAAGGCATTGGGCCATGTAGAATACCAATATTATTAATTAAAATTGGAAAAACAAAACCAATAAGGGCATTTCCGGAATGAAAGTTTGTGAGGGGTTAATAAAGGGGTGAGATTAGGAAAGGTGACTGCGCGGATGATACACAGCCCGAGTAATCTGAAGAGGAGGAGATTGTTAGGTGCATTTGGGAGCGGCAGAGTGCGCAACACTCTAAAACCTCTCCAACTTTATCGATTAAGTGAGTCTCTCCTACGAGGACGTTGGGGCAGGAGGGCACGTAACACTCCAGATGTCCACTAAAGGTGGATCACCATAGTTTTCACCCAGTTAAACAAGGGAACCACATCACTCCGAACATCTGGCCTCCCAACTCCCCAGACTGCAACCCCCTGACCTATTATATGTGGGACGAGGTTGAAAGAGAGACCAACAAGTCCCCATACACTTTTAAGGTGAAGCTTAGGTCCAGGATCACCATCGACCCCCGCTCCCCAGTTCAACAGGGAAACTATCAAGAAGGCCTTCAGCAGGTTCCGACGGCGATTTCAGTGTATAAAATGAAGAGGGCAGCAATCCTTCAAGTAACTTTGGTACTTATATGGTTCTGTATAAATGTTATTTTCTTTTATATTGAAGTTATGCGACAAATACCCACCGCGCCATGTAAACCACATGGAAATACAACGCCCCCCTCCCCATCCAAGATCAGAATTATTGAATTTATCCAGGCTAAACGTGACCACCGAATTGACTGGGGCACTAAGTTTACAGGTCATTAAACCATGTGCTTAGGGTGAGTTGCCTCGCAAAGTATCAGTAGCTAAACCATAACGCTATGTAATACAATTTTTGGTTCCTTGGTGCTGTTATTTCCCAATTGCTTTAAATTTCTTAGTTAATTCAGGAAATTTAAAACAATCAATCCATCACTTTCCTATATGTAAGGGCTACCCAAGACCCACAAAGAAGGCATTCCATTAGGCCCGATTATCTTTTGCATTGGTTCTCATAGTTATAAACTATCAAAATGGCTCGCTGATATTTTATCAAATGGTATTGGTAGAATCTCTCAAACACATATCATCCATTACACTGACTTAATTTTTAAAATTTTAAAATTTGACCTCAGAGTAAAAAAAAATGCTAAGCTTCGATGTAAATAGTTTCTTCACCAAAGTCCCGGTCGATAAAGCGCTTGATGTTTCAAGATTTTTTCCTAATCTAGATATGAACCTACCTCTATCTCTCTCAAAAATTATTATTAAATTACTTCGTTTATGTGTAACTGATAATGTGTTTTCAGCTGAAGATAGGTTTTTCCGCCAAAAATATCGCCTAAGCATGGGGAATCTTCTTTCTCTTATTCTATGCAATCTTTCTATGGAAAACTATGAAACGTCTCTCCTTCCCAGAATCCATTCCCAACCTCTTATCTGGTTCCGATATGTAGACGATATCCTATCAGCATGGCCCTTAGATAACAATTTCAACGAATTTTTCCACAACCTGAATTCATTACACCCATCAATTAAATTCAAAGTAGAATGGGAACAGAACAATTCTTTACAGTTTCTGGATGTAAAAATCTACCGTTTAAATAATCGTATACAATGTTCAGTCTATCGAAACCCTACCAATTCAAATTATAACATACTTTTCTTCTCATTACCTGACAAATCTGTTAAGATATCCGTTCTTTCTTCCCTTTTTGTCCGAGCCTATAGAACATGGCTAAAATATCCCATTTATTTCATAAACAAATGCCATTCTAAGGCCCCCAAAAACATTTATTCTATTTCCACACCTCAAAAGAACTTTAAAAAAATGTATAATCTTCTCATATGCTCCAGCTTTAGCCCCCTTAAAATCGTATGCTAACAAAAATAACATTCAAATACACACATAACATCCAAAAGTCTTTGACCAAACTGCGTCCCACCAACCAGGACGCAGGTGTATATTTAATCCCCTGTAAAGATTGTGACAAATCCTACATTGGTGAGTCGGGTCACTTTAGTAAGAGGATCAAAGAACACCGAGCAGATATCAGGAGAGGCTTACTTTCCTCCAGTCTCTTCGCTCATATGCAAAATTATAACCATAGAATAGAATTTAACCAAGCCAAAATTATTTATAAACCCAACAACTATATAGAAAAGGGGAATGCTGAATCAATCATTATTAGCAAGGTCGATAACTTTAAAATTTCTGAAGGACAATATAAATTTAACAAATATATCTCGAATACTGTTGCCCAATCCATTTACAAATATAAACCGCCAGAATCGCCCAATCCTCGGGATTAACAGTTGCTTCCCCATCCATAAACATATTTATATTTTTCATTATATTTCCATTGTTTTCATTTTGATTAGTCTGATTTTTCGCTTTTATATACTGGAGTCGAAATGACCAAAGCCGAAACTAGTTCTGTTGTGCTTTATTATTTCTTGCATTATATATATATATATATATATATATATATATATATATATATATATATATATATATATATATATATATATATATATATATATATGCTAGGCAATTTATCAGATGAAAGGGAAAATGAAACAAGTGATTAAACAGAAAAGGAAATCAGCAAATAAAGCATTTGAACGAAGATGAATGAGGCTCCTGATTGAAACAGGAAGCTATTTTGGAAGGAAGTGAGAAAGGTGAGGAACCAAGAGAAGAATAGCAGTGTGAATGTCAGGGAAAGACTGGCAGGGTACTGGTGAGCAATAAGGTCAAAAGTAGATCACAAGAATACCTTGAATAGTATAATGTAGGTATGGAACATGATGCAAATGTAAATAGGATTTGTTTCTGTGAGTAAGTCGGGTGTAGTATCGGGATATGGAAGAGACGTTGTTAGTACTCCGAGATGTGCGAAAAATGGGAAGGCAGCTGTAGTTGATATAGTGGAGATGATAGAACGTATTGGTGATTGTGTTATGGAATGGGTTTGGTGGCTGTATTACAAGGTATTTGGAAGTAGAAGAGGACTGGAAGAATGCAGTAAAAGTATAGTTGTATAAGCGTAGGGGGAGAAAGGTTAATGCAAGCACTACAGGGGGATGTCTGATAAGTGTTGTAGGTAAAGGGTATGGAAAATTCTGATTGGGCAGATAGGAAGGATAACTTGAGGAATAATACTGGGCCTCTACTGGTTCTTTAAATAAAAAAGAGGACTTTAGAGAACCCTCAGTGAAAAAGTTAGGACTTTAAGAGGACCCTCAGTGAAAAAGTTATAGGACTTTAAAGTAAGCCTCAGTGAAAAGGTTAGAGGACTGTAAAGTGACGCTTAATGAAAATTTAGAGGACTTTAAGAGGACCCTTAGTCGTCAAAAAGTTAGAGGACTTTAAGAGGACCCTTAGTCGTCAAAAAGTTAGAGGACTTTAAGAAGACCCTCAGTGAAAAAGTTAGGACATAATTTAAACCAGAAATTTCAATCAATATTAATGTACATGTTCTTTTAGCTATTTTCATGAACAATATTAACTAGTTACCTAAAACAATATTTATTTTGTTTAAAATCTAGGCTACATGGACATTTGCATCTGGCACAGACTTATCAAAGGAAACATTTTGAAATATTATACAAAATTGTGTGTGTGGGGGATGGGGAGTCAGAAGTATAGTTCCACTCAGGGCCTACCTCAAGCCAACTTAGAAATCTAACTACTTTATATAGTCAAATTCTAAGCCTCTACATTTAACTATACTTTTCTTTTTATTTTCAATATTATTCTCTAAAAAACTAGTTACAAGGATAATATAAAATTACTAAAATGACAATAATGCTAATTCAGTAAAGAGTTTATTTGACTGTCTATTGATGCCACTACTGAAGTTGTTTCATCCAATATCTTTTTTTTTTTTTCCAAATTTTGAATTTCCAAGCGTTTTCTTTTTTACTTTTGATTTATTCTATTTTCTTCTAGATTCATCTTTTTAAGTTTTCTAAATGTTCTTGTCTTCTCCTAGAAGCTTGATAACAATAGCTCATCATTTTGTTATCAATTTTTATATCAGGAAAATTGCCAGCCTTTGTGAGATAATTGATCTCTCCCTCGTTATCTTTTAGTAAATGTTTATTGATTGAGAAGCCTCTTTCGGCTTCTGCATTACTTGGAGATATCGCTAACCTGACTATTTTTTGCAATTCTCTGTATTTTTCTGAAGAAATATAGTTTGAATAGAATGTACCTAATCTTTGTCCACTAAAATCTTTCCCTTTGTTTTGGAAAATTGTGTTTCTCAAAATCTCAGCACATTGGCTAGATCCAATATCAGCTTTTAGTATTGAAATTTGATCACAATATAAGACATCCACAGAAAATTCTTGCAAGGCTTTTATTATTGCTTCTTTAATTGTAAATGTATCTAAGAAACTTAAGCCTTTAGTTGCAGCAAACGTAATTGGATTTTTTTTTTCTTGAATCTTTACAATAATAGTTTGTATAATTCCTGACATTCAACCTAAATTTAATGAAATATTTTTGATCAGATCTTTGATGCAAGGCTCTCTTAGCCTCAAAACAAATATCTATATTTGTAGATTGAAGAAAATCTTTTTTTAAAAACATAAAATCTACATTAGTCAGCTCCTTCTAGCTTATCAATAATATCGGGCTTACAAATCATTTTTAATCATTTCTTTTAGCAAAGTTTTGTTTTTTTCATATACATACTCGTATGGAGAAAGAGACATATTTGATTGGAACTCTGTGTATTAGATTTGCTTTTTGATAAATATAGTGGATTTTTTTTTACTTTGGCATGACATTTTCACTATACCTACTTAATTTAATTCTAGCATTTCATTGCTGGTCTTTCAAAGAGAGGTACCCAACACGAATTGAGAGATATAACAGAATAACAGAAAACTGAATCTCATTAGAAAAAAAATACCTCGATAAGTATATCTACTAAAATTTAATGAAGAAAGACTTAATTTGCATAGTTATAGATAGGTATTAAATGAATTCTTGTATTTCTTTTTTTTTGTGCTGAGTTAATGTTTGAGCATAAGCACTATACTATAATAAACAGTAAAATATTTAAATACCTACCTTAAAAAACAGACAAGCAAGAATAAAAATGAATAAAGAGTCCTGACCTTATCTTAAAAAAGAGAACTTTTATAGGACCTGAGGTACTTAAAGGACTTTTAGACTGCTAAGATTGATTGTGATCATTATTTCTCTCTTGTACGTTTTATTTCGGAAAAGGCGGCAAAGAAAAGTTAAAGTCCAGACGGCAAAGTAAAGCATGTGAGGAAACGGCCAAATTTTTTTTGCGTTATCCCTTACAAAGTAAATGTTTTCCCCCACATGTAAAACCCTAAGCTAAAGTGAAGTACCTAAACAAATACCATTCAAAGTGCCAGTGACACCACAATTAAGGATTACAGCAAGTAAGAAGACAAGGAAAAATGCCCACCACAAAATAAGGTAAAGTGGCATTGGATATTAAAAAAGTTCCTTTTCCTTCACGTCCGATCTCCTACTATAACTCTCCACCCACTAAACACATAGACTAAGGACCGACGATGACAAAATAACGAGCGACATCCTACGAATCAGTCTTAGGACTCTCCCCGAAAGGTCAAAGCCTGACCGTGAGGAAGTCTTTTCAATAGTTTACGGGAAGTTAGATTTAGCATTCGTCAAACTTGACATCCCCTTTGGTTATAGGGCAATATGCAAAAAAGAATCTGGCTCAGAACTCTTGACCTCGTCAAAAGCAACTCAAGTGTTCAACAAAATCAACCTGATCCCCAAGATTCCACCCCAAATTCAAGCTCACATAAGTGTCATGTGCAGAAGATTAGACTCATGGGTGGGACACCACTCATGCAATGAAATTTCACAAGAACTATAGAGAAATCACCAATGGGTCAAGGTCTCTGAGGTAATTAAATTTAGAGACTATACTCATGTCTTTAAGATGATCTTCCAAGACACGGGGATGGCACAAAAAGCGAAAGAGCTCGGCCTCCTTCTCTTTCACGTCAGGGTGTGACCTGACCAAATAGAAAGGGAGGAATTTACTGAAGTTCAGACATGCTCTAAATGTTACAAATATAACCAGCATACAACGAAGGCATGTCCACAAACGGAGAATATTTGCTCTATATGTAGTAAAGTTGGTCACGTCTGGCGTGACTGCAAGAGCAGCACACGCAAATGCGTAAACTGCAACGGCGACCACGGGGCCATGGCGATGTCATACCCAGTAAAAAAGGAGGCAATATAAAGGAAACAAATGCAAAAGAAGGAAGAAGCTAAGGCCAACAGATCTTATGCTAAAGTGGCAAAGGCGACAATCAACGAGGCTTCGACTCAGCGTACGTAACTCAAAGTAGAGAGCGAGCAATCTACAAAGATCATGTGTTGCATATATTAAGCACACATAGCGAACCTCACAAACCCGGGTTCATTCAAAAGAGAGATCAACCAGATGCTCGTCAAGAACGGAAAGGAAGAGATAGGGTTTCCGGAGAACCCTCCCTCTGAGGATGTTCTGCGGATCCAGATGCAGCCTCTTCAACCAACCACTACGCAAATAGAAACCGTTCCCGCTCCGGCTCCAGTAAACACACAGAAAAATCCTGGACCCCAAATAATAGAGGCCTCACAACCGGATACAGAAGTGAAATCAACCAGTGAGACGAAACAACCCCCCCCCCTCCGTCACGGTAGCCGCACCAGATCACCCAACCGGCAAAGGATGAGGTCTACTACCTCATCCTCAAAGGAGCACAAACATGTAACTTAAAAATCTACGCCACGGAGAGTGCTCCATTCCCTAACGTAAGGACGGACAAGGACGTCAGTGAAGGCGTGAGCACCGGTCGTTAAAATGGGAATACAGTGAGGACATTCAAGAGGTGGTCGAAGAAGCCCTCCTCCTTGGGATGTTCTGACTAAACCAAGACGCGTTCTCTACAATCACGGCCTCGGAATTTAATAAGAGATTCGGTAAATGCAAATCTCCACCAATCAGCCCCTCCCCCCCGAAGAAGCACGAGAAAAAGAACAAGTAATCGATAGACAACATGGACAGACTGACAAAAGACTTAACAATCCTACATAAGAACGCTGACGGATGGGGCAACAAACAAGCGACTTACGGTAACATAATCAGACAATGCGACCTTGACATCGTTCTGATATCAGAATATGGAGTGGACTCGACGCAAAAAAGTATGAAGATCTTCAACTAAAACACAATAACAAAGAACCACAGCTTGGAACGTTACGATGGCGCTGCCATCGCAGTCAAAAGAGGAATTCAGTTCAAAATACTCCAATCTTTAGACGAATCCTATCTGGCCATCGAGGTCCAAACCACCCCCGGGCCCCTGATGGTGTCCACAGGGTACCAAACCCCCAAGACAAGAGTATCTCCCTATACATAATTTTATCCAACTTTGTGCACACAGAAAAACAGTCTTATTTGGGGGAGATCTCAAAGCCAGATGCTAGGAATCTGGATACACCGGACATCTAAACAAGAAGGGGAAGAACCAGAAGAATCTTATTGACAGGGGTATTGTTGCCCGCGCTGGGCCCGACTTCCACACATATATCACCGAAACTTGCGCAACCAAACCAGCTATCACCCTGACCAGCCAGCAATTTCCCTACAACTACTACATCCAACCCGGCCCACTAATCCAAAGCGACCACGTCGCCATTATGATCAAAATATCCAATCCAGATACCCATCAGGAAGAGAAAATGCTTCTCTCGAACAAACTGGGAGGAGTATCGTACCCTTCTTGGTGAGTGCATACCTCAACCACTCGAAGAAGCCACCCTGGAGTAGATCAACCAGGAGCTGGCAAGATTAACGGAGAAGTTGGTGGAAGCGGACAGCGCAAGTTCCAGAACAACCTACAAAACGTAACCAGCACCAAGATGCACCCAGGAACTACATGACCTAACAGACGAATACAAAAGACTATATGAAGAAATTAGACTGACTGGCACAGACGAAGTAAAAAGCAGACGTCTAAGAACACTAAGGACGGAAATGAAGACACATATAACAGAACAAAAAACACCACTATGGAATGACCGTATGGAAAAACTAGACGAAGAAGTGGATCCCCGAACATTTTGGAGCACCGTAACAAGACTAAAAGGTAAACCACCACAGAGAAATACTCCTTAACAAAGACGACGGGACAAAACTGGCCTAACAGAAACGGAAGAAGAGTTCATAAACTTCTGGAAGAATATATTTACCATTACCCCAGAAGAGAACGAACAATTTGACCCTGACTTTGAAGAACACATTCACGACCAACTAAGACAAGAACTGAACAGGACATATCCCCTCAACAATACATCTGCTGACAGAGAGATGACCGGTTATGGAAGGAAGATAACTACAGAAAAAATTACAGTGACGCTGCGTACTTTCAAACAGAGATCACCATGTAAAACAGAATTGACAAAACTTAGGTGATACCATTCTTCCGTAGGAAACAGGCCCAAATTTAAACAGATGACGCCTGCATTCCATACAGCACAATAGGGACAGTACTAGGACTAAAGATAGGTAAAGATGGGTACGGTTGCCGTGTTGCTCAAACGGCAGCGCGAGCGAAGCTCTTCAGGTTAAAAAATCTTAACATGCCCAACAAAAAGAAGATTTACAACGCGCTCATAAGATTAAAGCTACTGTATCCACCTATACCTATCAACACTAGTTCCAAAATGAAATTGAGAAATCTCCAAAAGATAGAAAATAAAGCAGTATTCATAAGCAACAACATTAGGAGGAGAGAAAGGAGGAAGAGGGACCTATATCAGAAGATCCAGATGACACCGATAAACTTAGAACTTCAATCAAGAGCCCGAAAAATGTGGGGCAAAGTCACGGGACGCATGAGAGACGAAATCAGACAAAGACACATTGACATTCCGTTGGAGGACATACAGAAGAACGAAAAACTTTACTAGCAGTAAAGTAGAGACTGAAAGACAAGAAGAACCAATCTAAACCTAAGACAACGACTATGAAACAACGAAAAACAATCCATTGCACAAATAATCTATCTACAATAAGAACAACAGAAAAAATACATAAACGGACAACGAGAGAAATACAAAAATACCTACAAAGGCTTGAACGCCACAAGAAACTACCACAATCTACATGAAACAAAAACATACAATATCATCACAAACCAAGAACAACATAAACAACAGTTAAAGAGTACGAAAAAAGCTTGAAAATAAGATAAAAAAGAATGACAAGAATACCAATCTCAGAAAAAAACGCGATTCCCTTTCACCAGGCATTTCTACCCTTCGATACCCTTTCACTAGGGATCTCTATCTATCCATCTCCTACTATTATATATATATATATATATATATATATATATATATATATATATATATATATATATATATAAGCGCAATTGTGATCATATATGTAAGTGTGTATATTTTTCTTTCATCACATTATGTCCAATGAGGACTTTTAGAGGACTTAGAGGACCTAGTAGAGACCCTGTAATAGGAGATTTAGAGCGAGTATGGGTGTGTGGATGAAGTATTTGCGATGATACAGCTAGCTGAAAAAGGACAAGGGATAAGAGGTGTAAAATCCATGTTCGTGGATCTAGAGAAAGCTTATGATCATGTAGATGGAGAAGCATTAGAGCAGGTGCTAACAATGTGTGGAATGAATGGCAAACTATGGGATTGTGTGAAGAGTAATTATGTTGAAAGTGAGGAACTATGCGTTAGGGTAAAAGTTGCAGTGAGTAGTTTGACATAGGAGGGTATGTAAGACAAGGTTGCCTGATGTCGTTATATTGTTTAATATGTTTATGGGTTTGGGAGAATTAGGTAAGGGGTTGAGGGATAAAGGTGTGAGACTGTTGAAAAAGGGGCGAGAGATGGGTTCTATGTTGATGACCTGGTATTGGTGGCTGAGAGTGAGAGAGATTTATAAATGTTGATGGTTTCTTTTGATTTGGGTCTAAATGTGAATGCAAAGAGTATGGTAATGGTATTTGGGATAAACGGGTGACATAACGAAACCCTCGTGGTTTCCGAGGCACCGTCCCCTCGTAATCACAACTTCACTCATCCAATCTTTCCTGATCTGCACCGTCCTCAGATTGATACCCAAACCCTAGGAGATCTTCGCATTGTAGTTCCCGACGTGAAGCCCAAACAGCACATCCATAATATTGCTCCTTTCGCAGACGATGCACAACTGAGTCTACTATGAGAGGAAAAGGATATACCCAACGCCAGATAACACGCATGCAACGGAATTCAGAGTTGCTAACGGCAGCTGTCATTTTTTTCAATTCTATCACTTAAAAACATCGTCATAAATCTTTCTTCGGTGATAGAAATATATTTTACCCATTCAACGGATTGGTAGCTGTTCCAACCTGTTTCTCAAGCCAGATGCGCCGCCATGATGATTGCAATCTGTTTTTAACAAACTCTGCAGGGTAATGTTCAGATCTATATGCGCCCAATGTCAACACAGCAAAACTTGACTCATCATAAATTATGCTGAGGAAAAAGGGGCAAACATCTGTTGCCTATCGTGGTAGGCCATTTCTTGTAAACATTATATAGCTAAAGGCGACTTTCTCCTATTTGCATGGCCTTAATAACCAATGTATGTAGATACTTTATTAATATTTTGGGTTGACTACGCGGGTGATTATATCAATAAAATGGATTATTATTACAAGTTTCTATAGAAAATTTTGTCGGATAAATAACAATTATTCAAGAAAAACACAATCAATTTTCAGCTGTAGAAAATCTATAGACAGAGACCAAGAACAAAGAAATAAACGACTATTAATCGAAGCAAAGCTCGAACGATGTATAGCATGGAGGGATCAATGTGGTATATTAGCCTGCCTTTAAAAGGAAAATATATAAACAACAACCAATCCCTGAATGAGCTTGTTTTTAATACCGCATTTGAGGAAATCCTTCCGATACATATTAATAAATAAAATTAGATTTTGACTTTGATTTACATGTGAATAAGTGCAGACCAATTCTTCCAGTAAAATTCACTTATGGAAGCAGAAATAATTGATTATAATCTCATAGGTATGTATAAAAAGTGAAGGGGAATTCTTGCCTCAATTTTTCAGTTTAACCATTTCCGTAATATACATACATTTATACATTGGGGCAGGTATGAAAAAGTGAAGAATGTGATTGAAACTCATTTATTTCATACTTGACATAATACAAATAAACATTTTTACGTATATTCTATCAATAATTAATATTTGATGTGTCCTCCTTTTGATTTTATAACTAGTTGCTTTTATGCGTTTTTGCATACTTGAAACTAAGTTGGCACAGATGGAGGGGTCGATGTGGTATATTAGCCTGCCTTTAAAAGGAAAAATAGAAAATACAGCCTTGGCCAAAATTATGGGTCGGGTATGAAAAAGTGAAGAATGTGATTGAAACTCATTTATTTCATACTTGACATAATACAAATAAACATTTTTACGTATACTTTTTTCAATAATTAATATTTGATGTGTCCTCCTTTTTCTTTTAGGCGTTTCTGCATACTTTAGACTAAGTTGGCACAATTTTCTGCCACTCTTCATGAATTTGGAGTGTTAATTCACTTTTTGAGAAACATTTGTGTACCCTGACTGTTGTGCCCAAGTGTGTTCACAAATGTTGAATGGGGTTAAGATCTGGAGATTGAGGGGACCATTCCATCAACGTCACCCCTTTCTTTCCAAACCAACCCTTTGAAACTAGATGTGTGGAATGGCGCATTGTCTTGTTGGAAGATTACACCATAGGGTTTGTCATCATTGGAAATTTTACCTAAGGAAGGTTGATAAACCGGGTGTAACATGCTGGTGTAAGTGTTGGAATTCATTTTGCCCTCACAAGTGAATAACAACCTTGGACCTGAAGGCGACATGCATCCCCAAACGATTACACTACCCCCTCCAAATTTGACTGTTGGGATAACACATCTTGGTATATAAGCTTCCCCAACTCATCGACGAACATAAACAGCTCCAGAGGTCCCAAAGATCTGAGGAGAAATACAAATTTTACTGATCATTTTTGGTATCCAGTAAAAATTTCTATAAGCGTAATAAATTGGTGGAAACTAATGTGGAGAACCTACCTCAAAGTTGCTTTCATCAGACCAAACAACTTTAGCCCAATCATTATCAGTCCAATCTTCATGCTCTTTTGCCCAAGACAATCGCTTCTTCTTGTTCACCGGAGACAACCACGGTTTCTTTATAGCCTTACATCCTTTGAACCCAGCTTCTAATAACCTTCTTCTTACTGTGCGTCTTCATACTCTTTGTTTGTTGCTGCACGAAACTCAGCAACTACATCAGAAGAGGTTTTTTTTTCCTATCGGTCAGAGATGTCCTTTTCAGCAACCTCTCTTCCCTCGTACTTGTACACCTTTTGCGACCTTAACTATCACGGATTTTGAAAGAATTGGTCTCATTGTACCTTTTAATGATTGTTTGGGCACCGTTTCTCGAGCATTTCAATTTTCTTGCCATTGTGACTTGGGATAATCCCTCTGGACAATGCAATGATTTGAGCTCTTTGAACTTCAGAAATCTGTTTCTTCGGAGACATTTTTAACAAAAAATTACCACTTGTAAGTTAACAATAAAATAATCGGTGAAAAAAAGGAATAAACGTTAGTATCACACATTGAATGGCAGAAGGTTGCCCCAACCCACTTATGCACAATAGGTATGCAAAAACGGATTAAAGTAAAAGCAAATGGAAAACATAAAATACTATTTATAGATGGGATAAACTCGACTGTTTATTATATTGTTTTCAATTATTACGTGAATGAGTTCCATTCGTATTCTCTATTTTTTCATACCTGCCCCACAATTTCGTCCAAGGCTGAATTTCGTCCCACTAAATTCCGAGCTGAATAAAGCACGAAACTGCATGAAATAGTTACGTAAACAATAGGCCATAGGTGGTGAACTGTTCCTGTGTTGAAGGCCGCATTAAGTTAGCTGCAGGCCGCATTCATAAAATTTTAATTATATACTTCAAAGTGTACATTATTTTGTATATAACTAACTATGCATCAACTTAAAAAGAAAAGAAATATCAATTCTAAAGTTAACTAACTTTTTAATGACTGTAGCAAGTACTATTTGTAGAAGGCAATAAAATGATTTGATCTGCAAAATTTGAATTCACTCAGAACGCTGCAATTAATGGGCAAGAAGTCCACATTTTAGGCCGCAGGTTCTCCCTTGCACTGGGCTATTGTTGTTTACTCATGAATAACCTCCGCCAGAGAGTAGTAAAATGGGGAAGTGAAAATATGCGGAAGATATATTCCCGAATAGTGTGAAGAGAGCCTGTTGGATGAATTGACAAAGAGCTAACTGACAGATTTGCCAAAGACCTCCGTCGGGCGTTAGGGACATGAGTGTGCCCAGTAAAATATAGTGATACGAATCAAACTTCATACCTTCCCGCGAGGAACTGCATATGTAAAGGGCGAAAGTGAAAAAACCCAACAAATTTATAGAAGAATAAAAATAAGAAATTAGTCTTTTAGTAGAACCCGCTTTCCTCACACCCGAGAAAGCTTTGCATGTATAGAGAATCAAGAAATCGAGAGATGACTGCAATTGAAGTACTAAAGAAGAAAGTGGGTCGTAAAATCTACCCTTTTTTGTGCGTTGGAGAGATCGATGCGCATTCAACGAAAGCCTTACCATATAAAATACACCCAAAAGCTTATTCCAGGACTATTATTATATCATTAAAGGTAGGGGCAATGCACCGGGAATAATAATAACCTTTCACAAATAGCTATCCACATAATAAAAAGCATATTTAATGGGACATTCGAATTTGTAATGGGGGTCTTGAAACGAGAATCCTTAGATAGCATCCTTTTCAATATATCTATGTGGTAAGCTATTCCCCAATAACAATGACCTCAAAATCAACGTTTTTAGGAGAACATCCTCCTTTCCCATGTTAAAATATGGGTCCCCACTAAAAAATAGAAGCTGCTCCCCACAAAAAAAAGTGACGATCAGGATGAAAACCTCAATCCTACCAAACTATTTTTTTATGTATTTGGTGATCCAAATTTTCCCGCTGTTTTGGAGAAATTTTTTTAAAGTAAATTTAATCAATTATATATTTGCCTTTTTGTTCTGTAACTTCTTCCCATTTTGTTGGTTTGAGAAAAACAAAAGCAAATTCTTTCAAAAATAAGAATTGATATGCAAAAATGTTGAACTAACTATTCCCCGCCCTCTAATGCCTGACAAATAAGGGCGACAAGCCTATTTAATCTATTAACTAGTAGTAGGCTAGCCTATCACCAGAAATAAATAAGGGAATTTTGACAGGGACGAAAGGTTAGAAATCGTTAAAAAAAAATAGCGATGAGCTAATTGTAAGACCAGGGGTGCGGAAACCTGCGTCCGTTTTGGTTGCATGTGGATTTCTTGCCATTAATTGCAACCTTCTGAATAAATTCAAATTTTGCAGATGAAATCATTTTATTGCTTTTCAACAAAAAGTACTCCCAACAACGTCATTAAAAAGTTTGTTAACTTTAGAATTTATCATATTTTTAAGCTGATATACAGTCATACAGGTTAGTAATATACAAAATAATGTGCAACTTGCAGTATATATAATTAAAATTTTATGAATGCGGCCTACAATAAAATGGGAAGAAGTTGCAGAAATTGCTCCAGAAAGCATTCATACTCCTACCCAATACACCACAACTTTTCGCTTTAGTGCATGAAGTTTATTGCACAAAATGTGTGGATATTGAAGGTATGTATTATTAATAGACAGAATTTCAAAAATTCACTGTTAGATAGACAAATAGAGGAGTAATGACACTTTTTAACGAAAATTCGCAACCAAAAAGTATTCATACAATATAACTTTAACGTTTAATTTATATGATTTAAAATAGGCTATATGTATTTTCAAGTTAAACGAGGAGTTTTTGTGGCCTATTTATAATTTGAACTAGTCAGGAATAGTCTGAAACGTTCTAACAAAACCCCTTATTCTACAAGCAATCGTGATGACGAGAGGTCACTAGTGAAGTCTTCTGACATTAAATCGAGAATAATTACTAAATTCAAATCTTCATAAAGGCATTTTCCTTAATCGTCTATAAAACGTTGGGATTTTATGGTTGCAGCTATTATTAAGTTAACCCGAATTTTGTTAGCCTTAAATAAAGAGTTCATGAACTATAGCAAAAATTGGGCAATAAAAAGATTTCTGAAGAACTAAATGTCCCTAAATCTACAGGGCATCCAGTAATCTCCCACGTTCAGGTGGTCTGAAAATTCCACTCCGCACGGTTCGAAGTTTCTTTAAACGTGTTAAAAATAGCCCAAGGATAACTAGAAGGGAGATGAAGGATTTGTTATGGGAAGTGACGATGTTAGTTTGAGCAGTTTCCAATACAACAGAAATCGATGGGCGTTATCCGACAAGAGAAAGGCTTTATCGAAAAACATTCATTTGAAAGCTCATCTTAAAATAAGTCAATAATTATCATTTGGAAGAAAGATTTTATTTTTTTGGAGCCATGAGTTATGGCCAGAAGAAGGTGAGTTGTTCGACACAAATGTCAGGGAAGGTTGGCTAAAAGTGATGAGGCCGGTCCCCCCCCCCCAAAAAAAAAGAATGTTCCACAGTAAAACATTGAGGTGGGGCTATTATGTTACGGGACAGTTTCTGTGCAACAGGCGTTGGTACACTTCATCGAATCAATGGAACAATGAATAAAGGCTGCGACCGAAACATTCTTCAAGATTATCTGAAGTGATGCTGTCACCTTGGCCTAGGAAGATTGGTCTTTCAAAACGATGACCATCAAACATACATCGAAATGTGTTTCTTGTTGGTTGAAGGAAGCTTTAAAATAAGCGCTTTAGAATAGTCATCACACTCAGCGGAAAATTTATGCCATGGCACTCTTAAAACATCGATAAATTGAAGTTTTGCAAAGACAAGGTGGGACAAAGTTCCCTGCGAGTTTGTAGTAAAAAAACTACACTTAAGCCTTTGAGTGTCAGTTATCAAATTGTATAGGGTATGGAATACTTTTTGATTGAAAATTTTCATACGTGTTTTCCTTAAATGTCTTTCACAAGTTGAAATTTTATGGGTAAATCTATTAATCAATTCGTCCCAATGCCCTCAAATTTCGTTACTCTACAATAAACGGTTCATGAACTATGGCGGAAAAATTATGCTATTAGGTATTGTTATGACTACTTTTTGGAGAAAGTGTTAGGTATATAAATGAAAAAGTGCAATCGAAATGTTAAATGTGTTAATAGTTGTATATGAAATAAATGTGCAGAAAGGTTTGTGTACATTCTGTTACGCCTAAGTACGATCAAGAAATTGTGGAATTAAACAAAAGTAATTTGTTCAAAATCGACAACGAATTTGATACCAGCTGTTAGCGGCGGCAGTTCGCAGCACAATACTAAAACCACGACACGAGGGGTCGAGGTCAACCCAATCTTTCATGCGAATAATTGGAATGGATTGGTGCCCTTATAATTCCCCCTAACTTTAAAAATTCCACCTACAAACGCATAAAAATACAGGCTATCAACTGATAACGTCTGTAAAATTCAATTTCAGAACTAAAAAAAAAAAGATAGCTCAATTAGACATCACAAAGGTAGCATTTTAGTAGCGCAATTAGGCATCACAAGAGTAGCATTTTAATGGAGTGAATGTAGAAGACACCAATTTATACCTGGAAAACTTACAAAATCATCCATTTTTTTTTTTAGAAGTAGGTGGGAGTAATATTCTTCACACAATGCAGTAACGAAACATTGATACCCCTTAAATGGCTGGTGGGTGGAGTATAGGAGATTTGGGGTCAGGTATTTGACCAATCAACAGTTGAGTTATTTGTTTAAAAGGCTAAAGCTATTCCAAGTAGGCCTACAAAAGACTGACAAGAATTCGGTTTATTTCGTTTGCTTTGCAAATTTGTTCACAAATCAGCCAGGTGACACGAGGGAGCGGTCTTTGTTCAAAAACAGCTTTATAAGTAGGCCAAGGACCTGCCAACATAATCCATGATGCACAAATTTCTAGATAGTTTATTTCTATATGTTTAATAGAATATAATCATGGGTATTTGGTTTACGATAAAAAATTTCGTTTTATTGATTCCAACCGTATTGAGAAACGGGTTAAACTCGTCTATGTTGGAATTCCTATGAAATCCGGCCTTGTTACTTTGTATGGTAACATCATCCAACATTTCTTATTGCTAAACAGCTGATATTTAAGAAACAAACACTTGTTTTGTCCCTTTTGTAAATAAAAATGTCAACAGTGAGGAAAGCGAGATATTTTGGGGAATATTTAAAGAAACGTAACTGGGTGATGAAAAAGCCAGGCTGTTTGGCAAGGCGCCATATACAAAGTTATTTGAATAATGATCTTTCTTTTATGCATTTGTTTTTGAAATGAAAGCTAAAAAGATCTTAATCAATTATGAGAAGTAGTGATCCAACCAAGAATTGAAGTTACTTAACGCGGAGGTGACTTCGCTGACGCACAGTAACAGGTGTCAAAGGTTTAGAATAAATTTCATCGTATAATCACTAATTATGTTATTTAGACGGTACGAAATTTCCTGGAAAATAATTGGTAGGATAAATGAAATATCCTTTAGGAGTGAAAATAAAAAAATAACTAAGGAAACAAACCATTACCTTCATCTGACATTCCCTACTAAGTCCATAAGAAGGTCCGTGGTAAGCCATTACTAAACCTTTGCTTAAAACTGAGATATAATTAAAATGAAATAGCAAAGTAATGTGAAGTGACCGAGAGCAAGACGGGTCGAGATTCTAGGGAAAAAATTAACACACACTTCACACAACCAAAGTTAACTGAACATTGAAACCAAATGCAAAATTAGCAACTCACTTCCAAACACTCGACTCCAAAGAGCTGTAAAAGTTTTAATGGTTGCCAAACACTTCCAACAATTCATTTAGTACAGAGGCCTTAAGTCTCGCCAGAAACTGTCTGCTGAAGAAAGTGTTGTTCTTTAGGGGTTTTTTTATTTCATAAGAAAAGAATTTAATAAGAATTGCTTACAACTGGCAACATCCCTATGTCTCAATCAATGATTTGCATTATAATTAAAGAGTATCAAATAAAAGTAGGCATGATTTTTCTATACCATTCACTTTCGCAGACATTATGTCGATTTCAAGTTATGCAGACTGGTAATTCAATTTTGCCAACATATCTGAATTAGACATGGAATATCTGTCGATAATTTTCTTGGGCTAATTGGATAAAATTGCGTATTTCGCAAAAATATATCACATTTTTTAAGAAATTCCTTGGATTTTTATCAAAAGGCAACAGTATAGGAATTTCCGCCATTGAATTGGAACAAAATATATTCCATATTTAGTATGCCATTTATGTCAAAAGAGCGAAATGGATCCAATGCGTACATGTTTTCACAACTAATTCGTTACCCACATGTTTGATCCTTTAAAAAAAAGCCTTAATTTAACAATCATTTTATCCGAATTCGGCGTTTGGTTAAAATAGCTAGACACCAAAGAGTCTCGACTCTCAAGGTCATTCAAATTGCATTTGAATAATAAATCTGCTTTAATTTTTCAATTATTCGAGCATTCCAAACAATATGAAGTATATATCTATTATTTTTCCTTCAAATTGATCTAATCTATCTATTTGTCACTATTCGCTTCTCACGGGATTTGTTTAGAAAAAAAAATCCCGATAAAGAATATGAAATTGGTATTACAAACGTTAATGTTGACTCATCCGAAATAAAAGAGTGCGCCGGGAAAATAGCTTAAATGAATAGAAAATAAGAGAATGCGGCAAAAATAGAGATTAAAAAAATCAAAAGAAGATGAATAATTTTATCCTTGTGCAAAATTACTCAATACAAGCACACGATTCTTATTACTGGTAAAGGGGGTAAAGCCACCGACATTCGATACCAATAGAAAATGACGTCAGCATCAAATGACGTAAGGTCCACTCCGAAGGAAAGGAAGAGCTGATAACTAATTGAAGAATAAATTTAGGGCAGAAAAAATAAAACCATTTCTCACAGTCAGCCCCTCAGGGAAGCTGGCACTTTGAAAACTCAAGGGGGAATTTTCTAATCTGCTAATTATTGAGAATGGAAAATGAAATTCGTGTAGTACAACGGGGTTATGGTCATTCAGACGAAGAAATGAAGGCCAAGACAAAGAGGAAAATCGAATAACAAGAACAGTGAAAAGGAGGAAAGTTGAACGGGTTTTGTTTTTTACTTAAGAAGAAAAAAAACAGGAGGACATAGCAATTTTTTTTGAAGAAAGGTCAGTAACAGAAGTGGTAAAGTTATGGAAAGTGAGAAAGAAGGTAAATAGTATATTTAAATAACATTGGGTGATAGGGAGAGGGATGGAGAATAACCCTGCCCCACTTGAACAGGACTCCCTGAAGAGAATTCACTTAAAAGAGAACTCTCTCAGGAGTTCTACTCGCTCTTCACTCAAAAGAGAACTCACTCAATAGTACTACTCGCTCTTCATTCAAAAGAGAACTTACCCACGAGTACTACTCGCTCAAAAGATAACTAAATCAAAGAAGTCCTCACTAAAAAGAGAGCTCACTCGAGAGAATGCTCACTCAAAAGAGAACTCACTCAAAAGTACTACTCGTTCTTCACTCAAAAGATAACTCACTCAAGAGTATTACTCCACGCCAAAGATAACTCCCTCTAAACTACTACTACTCGCTCAGAAGATAACTCAATCACAAGAGTCCTCACTAAAAAGAGAACTCATGCAAATGAACCAACTCGGGAGAGTATTGATTTAAAAGAGTCGTCACTCAGAAGAGTACTAAGAAGTCAACCAGCCCCATCCAAATCCCACTGAGAGAAAGAAGAGTTTAAGTGCGCGCCGACTGTGAAATGTACCGAGTCGCTTTTCAAGACTATGTACCAGGTCAATTGGATGAAGCGACTGGGAAATGTACCAGGTTAATTGGAGGAAGCGACACCAGAAGAAATTGATGAAGAGCTAAACCGCATAACAACAACGTTGTTAGAAGCAGACATAATTGCTGTACCAAAGACCAACCAGTTTCCAAGTTCCGTAGTCCGCGCATAGATGGCGCTATCAATATGTGCGATCGAAGAAAGGAGCAGATTTGTGCGCGGTACCCGTGAAAAGTACCGACGGTAGCAAAAGCGGTACTGGTAGAATAAAAGTACCGGATGTAGCGTTACAACTTTTGAATAGTACCGTCGTTGGTGGTACCAGTACTTTATTTATTGAGGGTTTTTTTTAAATGGACCCATACAAAATACGGCGGGAGAATATTGGTCTTAAAGGTTTAATAAAACCTATAAAGAATATCAAATCTTATCTAACGATCCTAGTCACGTACAGGTGCATCACTTTCCACATATTAATGCTTATTTACAAGTTCTCTAATCTATTTTAGTACTTATTTATCAGTTTTAATTTTTTTATTGCCTTTCAAAAGTATTCGGTCGCATTACATATAATGCGGCCTTTTTTCACGTTCATCATTATTTTATGGATAAAAATCAAACAACTTTTTAAAGTTATTTATATTTAAACTAGGCAATCGCTTCGCCACTCCCCCTTACATGGGGAGCTTGCGCTTCGCTACTAAGATTAAAATTTAAAATCTAAAAAAAAGCAGCTATGGTTAAATTTTTATAAATTTTCTGAACTTCGCCAATTATAATAATGTTAAAAAGGAACTCTAAACTAGATTTCCCCCCTTTCAAAATATCACGTTGCTAAAATATAGAGTTATAGAAGATATATAAAAAATTAATATTCTGAACTTCACCATTTGTAATTCTTTGGGTTTTAAAAAATTCACAAAATTTCGATACTTACGGCCGTATGCTAAGAAAAATGTGAAATGCACTTTTATCAGATTTAGTGTAGCTTCACAATTAGTTATAAATTCATTATATGCAAAAGGCTAAAGTGTAAAATATATAATAAAAAAAAGGACTTTTTGCTCACATGTGCATTTCACATTTATTTTAGCATACGGCGGTTATATTTATTTCTGAACTTGACCATTTTGGGGGGATATTATAAAAGAATTATTAGAAATAACCCTGATAACAAAAAACATAAGTCATAACCAAACTAAGGTGAAATTTTTATTCATATACTCAAAAAATCTCCTTCTTAAATTATAAGGTTAGTGAGAAAATAAATATTCATTTATTAATTGAATAGGTAAAATAATTTCCATTAACTCAACTATACACCCCATAATAGTGCTATAATTGTAACCGACCATATAGCATAGATGGGCGCGATAACCGATAAATCGATAATCGATAAATCCAAAATTATAATACAATATTGATTATTGACTATATATAGCGTTATTTTATAATACAATAGTAAAAATATTTGAATACTGTTTCTTACCTGGTGAGGCTCTCCTTCATCTCTTCATAGGTTTAGAGGATCCTCCTCCCAGCTCGGACCTACATATTTCTGCATCCAAGGTACGCGCGGATTGCCCCTGTGCTAAACTGGAACCAAAAACTGAACTGAAATTATCGATTATCACTAGTTTGGAACCAAAAGTATCGGCGATACCGATTAATCGATAACGCGGAAAAAATATCGGATAATCCGATATCGTTATCGCGATAACGCCCACCTATGCCATATAGTATTAGAGGATTGTTATTGAGGCTCTTCGATATTTGTTTTGAAGACGCCATCTAATTAGCGGGAGAAAGGAAACCTAAGAAGGCATTATAACAAAAAAGGAGAAAGATGGGTTTCTAATAACATAGTCAGCATTGCGAATTGGACATGAAAATCGGTTTCAGCTATACCTATGGGAGGACCCCCCTACATTTTTGTTTTTCCAATGGAAGAACTAATAAAAAGCTCACGTGCGTCCCATAAGACGCCTATTCGTCAAAGACCAGCACGGCGTTCTTCAACTACTTGCAGACCAACTCTGATCAAATCGGGGAATAGATCAATTAGCTCTCTCTCTCCCATTTAAGACGAGGGAAACAAATAGGTATCAATCCCTGATCTCTTTCACCTTGCGACCAATAAGCGATATTCTCCGAAGGAAAACCTCTCCAAGAGAGTCGACCCTTAAAGCAATGGCATGTCCCTTATATATTTGATGCTGCGGAGTTGAGAACCATTACTAGGTCGAAATCCAATGTAAGACCTCATTCAAATTAAGCCTCCGTAGCCAGATTTGCTTTCCCCTCTGATTCCTTTGTTTTGAAAAAAAGAGTCTAAGTAAAAACTAAGAATATCTATGGGGTGTTAGGTAAGTGGTAATTTAAACGACAAGGTTATCAGTTATGTAGGTTCGGATGACGGTGATTTAATTGTATGTGAATAAAGAGGCTTCCGTAACCACTACCTTATAAGGGCGCGACGAGTTCCAGTTTATAGGTGAAGGGTGGCGTTAGGGCGAATTATTTATCTGACTCCAAAGATAAATGATTTTAGGGTGGTCTTGTACTTGGCTGGGATTACCGAAGGTTTTAAGACGAAAATGGAAATACGAAAATAATAACGGAATATTACGGTGCAAGCGGCGCGACACGGATCGTACTAGTCGGGAGACTAGTAGTCTATATATTATCAAAGCAAGTACGAGTTAAGGGTGAGACAAGATCCAGTGGATTAAAAACGGGAGCGTAAACGCGGGTGAATTCGTCATGATTTAATAATGTCTTAATCAATGAATGGAATCTGAATCTCTCTTACTCTCTCTTTAATATATATATATATATATATATATATATATATATATATATATATATATATATATATATATATATATATATATATATATATATATATATATATATGGAGAAGTGATACGCAGAAACAAGAGAGAAGAGATCCTACTGGAGGTGACCCCGAGAAAAATCAAAGAGAAAAAACATTGCCCGACAAGGACTCGGACCTCAGACCTCTGGTTATTTAGACCAGTGCTCTACCGACTGAACTAACGGGAGACGTAAGCCATGACACAACATCATTTCATCAATTTAACTCGTTAGCTCAGTCGGTAGAGCCCTGGTCTAGATCAGCGGTCGCCATCCTGTGGTCCACGGAAAAAGTGTGTCATTATTTATATTTCATGAACATTCAAATAAAAAAATTACCCTTAACAAAACTTATCATAGTCATAGATAAGATGAATATATGGGAGAGAAGGGTCTCAACCGGCAAGTGATATCCATTATTCAACATCACTTACAGTCACTGACAGAATATTTTGATTTTTATTACCCAAGGGAAGAAGATCCTAGGCCTGGAAATATGTGGATAATAGATCCATTTGTAGCTAACATCGAAGAAAGCAAATTAAGCATGAATGAAAAAGAAAGCCTCATCGATCTATCTTGCGACCACAGTCTCAAAGCTAAATTCTAGTCATCTTTATCAAGACCTCATTTCTGGCTCTCTGTAAAAAATGAATACCCATCACTGAGTGAGGAAGCAATGAAAATTTTGATTCAATTTTCAGCAACATATTCATGCGAAAAGACATTTTCATCATTCAAAGTAATTAAAACTCGTTATCGCTCTCGGCTTGAAATAGACGCAGCTCTCCGTCTTGCAGTGACGTCATTGGAGCCGAATCTCCACATACTGATGTCAAATAAACAGCAACAACCATCACACAAAAAATCGGTAATATTTAACTAAACTTCAAGTTTGGGGGGGGAATAATTACTATATAACTTTTTTACCTTTAATATGTGTATTTCGTATTAAAAAAATAACAATTTTATGATTAATATTGTATAAATATATTTACAATACCTTTTAATCTAGATTCATATTAGTGGTCCGCCAAATAAAAATTATACATTTAGTGGTCCATTAAGTTCTAAAGGTTGGCGACCGCTAGTCTAGATAATCAGAGGTCTGAGGTCCGAGTGCTTGTCGGGAAATGTTTTTTCTCTTTGATTTTTTCGGGTCACCTCCAGTAGGATCTCTTGTCTCTTATTTCTGTGTATCACTTCTCCACACATACTGATATCAAGCATTTAAGCTTGTGGGTGGATGCGTGCTAGTTTGTGCGCCAACCACATGAGCCGATAGCTTTCTGTCGCTCAAAGAAGGGATGTCTGGCTTTTGCAATTGTATATTGTCGTGGTAGAGCAAGGACCGAGTAATGGTGTTCGTACGTATAGGTTAGTTACGTACTTCAAAACTCCGTGATTAAGTTTTCTCTCTAAGAGGGCTATATTTGATTATGATTATGATTATGATTATGATTATTTACTCTTTGAGGGTTTCTAGTGCCGTGCTCAGCGTTTTGAGGGTTGAATTAAATGCTTAAAAAAAAACAAACTTTAATTGCAACATGAACATGGCGGATGGAGGTAAGTACGTATTCTTGATGAAATGATTTCGCCACAGTACAGGGAAAGTATATTATTTCTACTCTTCGAGTTAATCTGGGAATAGTTCGCACTGACGAGCGATGAGCAAACGAGTGAATCCTTTGCCGAAGGAAAATGCTAGAGGGAGTTCACGTTGGGGTATTCCTCAATGGCGAGGACTATCTCTGGGTTTTGGAGTACACCAGGATAGGGGCTTCTCTGACGATAGTTAGTTGAACTTGCTTCTCAATCCAAGTAATTAAAAGTTCGGTGTGACCACCAGGAACTGGCTCAGGATAAGATTCTTCTAAGTTCCTTTCGTAAGGTGCCGGGCACTCGCCGGACTTCGCTGTCTCGATGACTCTCACGATCTATCCGTGCGAGGAAGCTAAATTCGGTGTGACCACCAGGAACTGGCACAGGATGAGCATATTCTATGTCCCTTTCCTTGGTAGCCGGGCCTCTAGCCGGACTTAGTTGTCTCGAGGACTAACACGATCTGCCTCGTTCTTCCAAAGTTATTGGATTATATACTTCGCCACCCCCTGGGGTTAAGAGGAAGGAGGGAAATGAGGACGGTGGTATTAAGTCTCCTCCTCGAACGGTTTTTCTCGGAGCGTCTTTCAGCTAGCCCTAAAGGGGACCTTCTGTCTTAAGGCCAACGCTCCTCTAATTTCGCATATGAGGTGAAATTGAATATCAACTCTTAGGTGAAATCTTGCTGTTTTAAGCCATGTTAGGCTCACCGGGGCTGACATGTGACGATTAGAGCATTATGTGGTTTTGGGCGGCCTTTCTGGTTCGAAAGGGGGGGAGAGGGGAGAGGTTAACTGGTCGGGCTAAGCAGCCATAAATGCCAGAACGTTGTGGTTAAGGAACAGGGACTCAGCTATGATGGTGGGGGTATCGATTCCCATATATATATGTATATATATATATATATATATATATATATATATATATATATATATATATATATATATATATATATATATATGCACTCCTAGTGCAGAAGGCATGGCCTGAAAATGAACTTGTTATGACCTACCTCCGTCGTGTTCGCATTTTTCCGTTGGGGGCGGAGCTAAGAAGCCTGAGCACGGTGTGTACATTTACATGATTAAACTCTTATTTGTATAATTTGATGCGATTGTCGCTGCACCACCACTTACGGTCAACAGCTGTGTTTACCCGGGCTCCTCATTAAACATCCGTCTTTGATAATTATGTCCCGAGACACAACTTGGGCAGGTTTATCAAAGCAGGTGTTCAACCACTTTCCTTTGCTCCTTCTTGTGCTTCACGCTCGCTTGCTTATATAAAAATATAAATGTACATTAACAAATCCCATCAAATTTCTCATACAATTTTGAATATTTACATTATATATATATATATATATATATATATATATATATATATATATATATATATATATATATTATTAAGACATGCTTGTATTTAATATGACCAATTCGCGTTCACTTTGCGGAGGTATCTTTTGGGCATATTGAATCCAGCAATTTTGGTGCCAGAAGTCTACCTATCGCGTAGCCGGATTACTACAAGGCTAACATTACCTAAGTAAATATACATGTGAAATTATTTCTGGCACTCCTAATATCGGCAGTATTAATAGTAAGCGCACAGGGCGTCAACATTCACATATGCACGTACCTGTATTTAAATTGGCCTATTTATCCCAAGTCCTGTCATATCGTCAGACAGTAATCAAATGATGCCTAATATATATATATATATATATATATATATATATATATATATATATATATATATATATATATATATATATATATATATATATATATATATATATATATATATATATAAGAAAAGCGGTCAATAAGTTTTGAAATTCGGATATAAGGAAACGAGATATGAGGAAAAGTGTTCTATTATTTTTCAATATAACTACCCTCGACTGCTGTTCAATCCCCTCCTGGACAGCGAGCTGGATCTTCATCGTCCCCAAACCAGCGTCCACGCAGTGAAGCCTTGAGCTGGCTGGATAAAAAGTAGTCGCTAGGGGCTAGATTTGGACTGTAGGGGAGATGGTTGAGTTCCTCGAATCCGCACTCGCGCAGGGCAGCTTGTGCAAATCTGGCCTTGTGGACAGGGGCATTGTCGTGGAGTAGCAGGACACTGCGTGTCAACTTGCCGCGCCGCTTCTGACGGATGCACTTCTTCAACCCAGCCAGTTCCTTAGCGTAATATTGGCCTGTGATGGTCCTTCCACGAGGCGCATAGTCCACCATCAACACTCTCTCTGAATCCCAGAAGATGGGGGCCATGATCTTCCCGGCTGAGGGTTGGGTCCGGAACTTGATGGCGGTCGGAGAGCCCCTGTGCTTTCAGGCCATGCTTTTGAGCTTGGTCTCGGGATCCCAGTGATGGACCCACGTTTCATCACCTGTCACTATGCGTGACTCGAATCCCGCCGGGTCTTCGTTGTACCGGAGCAGCAGCTTCTCCGAACTTTGACGACGTTGAAGTCGATCATAGGGCGAGAAGTTTCTAGGGACCCAACGGGCAGAGATCTTGGTCATGGCCAAATTGTCGTGGATGATGTTTATAACACTTCCATGTGATATTCCAAGTTCTCGCTCGATTTCTTCGACCTTCACCCGTCAATTTTCGAGGATCATCCTCTCCATACGGGCCACATTGTCCTGACGGGTGTCCTGGACAGGGGTCATCTTCAACGGACTCACAACCATGGCAGAACTCCCTATTCTTCTAGCGAACAATAGTTGCATAGGAAGGGGCGTTGTCGGTGTACACTGCATCATGCGTTCATGGATCTCTTGATTTCTTGCCTTCCTTGGTCAAATATTTGATTACTGTGCGGTGCTCAACCTTCTCCATTGTTGAAAAAGTTGTGACTGACGATCTGCGATCAGCAACTGCTTCTTAAATAGACGAGGCAGGAGCGTGCGGCTGCAGGTCCTGACTTGTCATGACTTGTCCTAACACCCCTACAAACAGCCATCCCCCTTCTTCTGTTTTGCCCTACCGATTTGCAAAACTTATTGACCGCCCTTCGTAATTCCTTCACAACTGGCGTATCTCGCTTTAGGTTCCTACATAAATATAGTACTGACACCTAAGAAATACATACGAGTAGTAATGCTTGTACTAAGGCTATAGAGGCAACAGGGCGTGTATATATTTATGCCTCTTCCTCTTTCATTACAATATTTCTCTATAATATTGCTACACAGGATTAAAAATATACGAACGACGGGTTTCTAGCAAATGTGACTCATCTCCCGGAGCGCGTGAACACGTTCGTCTCCCCGTTCTTCTCTCCGGTGTATGCAGCCGTGTCCGTATGAATTCCCATGGCTCCATCCTCTCGCGTGCTCTGCACTCTCAGAGGCGAAGTGCACCTGGCCTTCCTCCTTTCTTTAGCCTGAGATCAAGGGCGTTGCTGATCGCTTGGTGCGTCCCCATTTTGAGAAGGAGATAATTTCACCGGTTTTAACCTGTTTATTGAGACAGTGTCTCGCCCTCCATCAGGAATTCCCAAATCCAAACTTCATTGCCGCGTTTGATAACCTGAAAAGAGCCAGCATAGGGCGCTTCAGTTGTTTTTCATGCGGTCTATTCGGACCCATACATGAGTTCCTTCGCAGGGATCGTGGAGCAGGAAAGGCTTGGGCACCGAGTGCAGGTGGCCTAAGGATGCTTGCGCAAAGTCGATTTGCGCCATGGTGGATGCCAGTTCTTTTGTGAATGTGTAGTCGGTCTTCGATGAAGAAGATGCTACTGAGGTTTTGGACACAAAAGTGGGGTTCCTGTGACTGCCGTAAACGGTGAGAATCCCGAATCATTTCGCAAGGAACAAATTCCTAATAGGACATTTGGGATTGCCACCAGCCAACCTGTTTTACAGGCCATTATTGAACACTTCAGAATCCTCTGTACCCTTTCCACCATCCCGTTCGTGGACGGTTTGTACGACTTGGCGCAAAGACGATGGAAACCAACGAGGGCAGACAGCTCTTTGAATAATTTTGATTCGAATTTGGCGCCTCTGTCGGTTACCAAATAAAGTGGGACTCTAAATGTAGAAATCGACCCGTCCAGGAAAGCTAATGCAACGGTTGCAGCACTTATGTCCAGAATCGGTAGCGCTTCGATCCATTTTGTCACTCAGTTGATGCATGATAACAAGTACCCATTGTGCGAGAGATAGGATTGTCCAAGCAGTGTACACGGTGGGAGTGGTCCAATTACATCGATGTTTACCGTTTCAAACCTCGAGGAAGGAATATTAATAGGGAGGATCGTTGATTTTGTGTGGCGATTGACTTTGGAAGACTGACAAGGGAGGCACTCTCTTGTCCATGAGCGGATATCCTTGTCCATGTTTGGCCAGAAATACGTCGATTTGATGAGCCGAACGAAGTGAAGCCTTGATTTCAGGGTGTGACAGATTGTGCAATTGATTAAAAATTGCACTCCTGCATGCCAACGATGCAAACGGTCGTGCGTATCCAGATGTTACTTCGCACTAAAGCTGAGCATCCTCGGGAAAAGGGTAGGGTTTCAGGTGCGAATGAAATTCCCCTGTCTCTGCACCATTTTCCTGCGCTGCCGCCAAAGCTCGGAGGTCAAGAGAGTCAATTTGGACCGAATTGACGTTCCTGAAGAGGCAGTCAGCAACTACCCTATCCTGACCACGCACGTACGCGATATCATTAATGTATTACAGAATGGCTGTCAAATGGTGTTGTTGTCCATCTGTTTTGGCACTCACTGGCAATTCAAGGGCTGAAACTAAAGGCTTGTGGTCAGTGCACAAGGTGACGTGGCGACCTTCAATTAGGTGCCTGAAGTGCATGACAGCAAGATGCGCCGCTAGAATTTCTCGGTCATAAGTGGAATATGTTGCTGCGTCCAGCTTAGCTTGCGCGAAAAGAATGCCACTGCTTTCGCAGATCCGTCAACCATCTGGTGTATGACAGCACCTACGGCGTACTGGGAACATTCCGTCACCAGCTGGTATGGCTCCGTGATAGAGTTTCACGGGGCCAATTAAGGCTGATTTGGTATTCTCAAATGTCCCCGTGCCTCTTCGTTCCACACGGGCTCTCGAGCCTTTAGTTGCAGGCGAACAAGCTCAGTCAGCGCGGCTGCAATCGCGGCAAAGTTGGGGATCATCCTGTGGTAGTATCCGACCATCCTTAAATATATCCGAAGCTCCTTGTAGTCTTTTGGTAGAGGCATGTTTCCAATCTCTTCCATCTTCTTCGCCAGCGGGCAGATACCTTCCACCGAAACGTGGTGCCCTAAAAAAATCTATTTCTTCCTTTGCCAACTCGCACTTCTCCAATGATATTCTTAGACCATTTTTGACCAGGATTTAAAAGACATGTTCCAAGTGTTTCAGGTAGTCGTCCATATTGTTTGAATACACCAGGATGTAGTCTATGTACACAAAAACAAACCCTACTCCTTGAAAAAGGGTGCCATGTGCCTCTCGAAGGTGCAGCTGGCATTTTGGAGACCAAATGGGAACTTAATGTACTCCCACAAACCAAATGGAGTCGTGACCGCGGTTTTCTCTATGTCTGCCTTGTTCATAGAGATTTGGTGGTAAGCACGAATCAGGTCCAACCTCTAAAATATCCTTTTGCCATGGAGGTGGTCCGTAATGCTTTGATTCTGCGGCAGCGGATATCTGCCGTGCTTTGTAACGGCATTTAACGCTCGGAAATCACCAACCATCCTGTATTTACAAAGCGACTTCTTTTGGCACCATGTGAATAGGTGAAGCCAATGGTGATCTTGACGGGCGCACGACCCTCTCTTTCATTAGAGTCTCTAAAGTTGCCTTAGCATCCCGCAGTTTCTCCATCGAAAGAGGTCTTGTCCGTGTGAATGTCGGTGGAGCATTACCAGTTTCGATTGTATGCTTCACTGAGTTCGGCGGTGACGGGGAATGGTGAGCGGGTGCGGGTGCATACAGAGCCTCATATTGTTCAAGTATGGCTCTGAAATGGGCCGGTAGTTGCTGCAGGTCATCGATTATTGAAGCTACCGCCGGTTATTCAGACAACTTCACTTTCGACACGAGTTTAGTTCGATTATCTATTAGCATGTCGCGCGCACAGTCTATTAAAAGATCATAATGTCTCAAAAAGTTAATGGCTAATAATAGAGAGGTGGTATCTGCTACAACAAACGACCACCTGTGACCTAAATGGTCGGCGAAGAATGGGGATCCCTATATCGGTATGAATTTCGCCGTGGACTTTAATTTTTCCACCATTAGCTGTTGAAATGTTAATGCCAGATTCGCGCACATCATCTAATTTCACCAGTTTAGCCGGAATAATCGAAACACTAACCTCGTGCCAATTAAGAACTCGCATTTAATTTTATATACTTTAGCGGCGACAATGAAAATAGACGGCACGCCCGTGGTTGCGTTTTCTATGTCATTTCCCTTAGTTTTCCGCTGGTGCTGGCAAAGTTGGCCTGGAGGACGGTTGCATTTGCACGGATCCTTCTCCTTTCGGCCACCTGCACCAAGGTTTGCAGAATTTAGCCTTTTCGCAGAAATATGTATGCAAGCGACAAACTACAGGTTTTTGTGCTTTAGGCAAGAGTCGCAATCCCCCCGGTGGATTATGCACACTGTAATTACTCTCAGCAACTGATCGCGCATTTCTCGCTGAATTACCTCTATAGTTAGCATTTAAATTATGGGGCATAAACTCACTATATGTATTTATATTATGGCCCTGTGCTCCGTTGAATGTTACAAGTTCATCCGCAAGTTTTCCTAATTGTGCTAGGCTTAATTCTTTCTGAGTGGCAATTCTCGGCGCGATATTAGGCGGCAACAATGATTAGATGAACTTGTGACGCAATAGCTCTTCACCCACTCCTACCTGAATGGCTGTCTGCAGTAACTCTTTTAAGTTAGTTGAGGGTCGTCCAGTGAGCGGGGAGGATTTGATAAGCTTCTCAAAAAACCTGGGCTTGGTCCTCTCGAATAGGCCAATTACTTCCTCCTTTAAACGCTGGTAGTTACAGCCTTCTATAATGTCGGCCAGAAGACGATTAACAGTCTCGAGAGGTAATGAGGCTAAAATATGAAAAAAATTGAGTCTCCTCCTTCTTTATCCAGATGTAAAATTGGGCCCCACAATTTGGAACCAACCTGAGACTGCTACTTCATTAAAGATGGGTGGCTTGACGCTGACGGCGTTTACGAAATCCCCTTCACCTTGTCCAGTCTGACAATTGCTTGACGAGTCCATTCTATACTTAATACCTTCTCTGTCCGGTCAAACGACGGGCCACCAGTTATGAGGGGTCGCCAGGTATGGGCTGTTAGGTAAATGGTAATGTAGACCACAAGGTTACCAGTTATGAAGGTCCGGATGATGGTGATTCAATAGTATGTGAATGAAAGAGGTTACCGTAACCACTAACTTATAAGAGCGCGACGAGTTACAGTTTATAGGTGAAGGGTGGCGTTACGGCGAATTATTTATCTGACTCTAAAGATAAATGATTTTAAGGTGGTGTTCTACTTGGCTGGGCTTACCGAAAGTTTAAGGCAAAAATGTACATACGAAAATAAATACTTTATTCTAATACGGAATATTACATTGCAAGCAGCGCGAAACGGAGCGTACTAGGCGGAAGACTACTAGTATATATATTATCAACGCAAGTACGAGTTAAGGGTGAGAGAAGACTCAGTAAATTAAAAACGGGATCGTGAACGCAGGTGGATTCGTTATGATTGAATATCTTAATCAATGAATGAAATTTGAATCTCTCTTACTCTCTCCTTTCCTTTTTTATATATATGCGCTCCTACTGCCTAAGGCGTGGCCTGAAAATTACCGTGAGATGACCTACCTCCTTCGTGGTCACATTTCTCCACCCCCTGGGTGGAGCTAGGAAGCCTGTGCACGGTGTGTACATTTACATGATTAAACTCTTATTTGTGTAATTTGATACCATTGTCGCTGCACCACCTCTTACGGTCAACAGCTGTGTTTACTCGGGCTCCTCATTAAACATCCGTCTTTAATAATTCTATCCTGAGACATAACTTGGGCAGTTTTATCAAAGCAGGTGTTCAACCATTTTCCTTTGCTCCTTCTTGTGTCTCACGCTCGCTTACTTATATAAAAATATATATGTACATTTATATATCCCATCATACTTCTCATACAATAGTGAATCTTTACATTATATATATTAGTCAGACATGCTTGGATTTAATAGGACCAATTCGCCTCCACTTTGCCCAGGTATCTTTTGAGCCTTTATACCTACCTGTTGCGTAGTCCGATTACTACAAGCCTACTTACTGCGTAGTCCGACCACTACATATCGTTACCTCAATTTACAATTACTCCAATTTTACGTCCGTTAATCATAGTAAATGAATTATTTACTTGGGATGTTTATAGAAAATTACTATCAAACTCAAAATACGAACGAACTTAACGCTTGCATCACTTCAAGGAGTCATTTTAGGATATACTTTTGATATTATCACAAAGCACATAGGTCTATTTTTTTAATTAGGGGACTTGTTTCAAGTTTCTCAGACGTGCCACAAAGGTTTCCCGAGAGTCAAAGAGAGAGGGGGGCGGGAGGTTCTTGGAGGAAGGGTATCACCCTCCAATCTGGAAACGACGTGTGAATCCATTGACAAGCAACAATCTCACGAAACACATATCAGTTGAAATTTAATACAACTTTAATTCCTTAGCTTAGTTTTATATTAATTATATGATTTCATGTAGTTTATGTCATATTAATTTAGACTATCAGCTCTCCTGACCTAAACAATTCTAAGTTTTCTTAAAAAATAACTTTCTAATAGAATCTTAGTAAATATATTTTGACTTTGATAAAAAAAATTCTTTAAGTTTATTTCGACCTCTTCTGTTGTTGGCATCCTCTGTTTCATCAAATGAATCGCCAAACTCCTAAAGAGATAGGAATATGAAAGGCTAAGAAGGGGGAAATTATTAAGCTTCTGTATGGTATCTCTAGCGATATGAGGTTGCTCGTTGTCTTGATGAAATACACTCTTCCTCTATTGAATAATGCTGGCATTTTTTCAAGTGCTGCATGTACATAAACGGTCCAACTAAGTACAGTAAACCTCTTATGTGATAGTATGAGTTGGGTTAAGAAATTCAAAATGGGTTATACCATTCATAACCCACCAAACGCACAAGAGAATCTTTAGTGGATGAGACCCCTGGTTCAGCTCGGGTATTGTTTTTTTTTCTCTCTCGGAATAACCCATATAATACATAGTCTAGAACGTTTAATATTATTGTACATAATCCAATTTTCGTCCTCTGTAACAATCCCACTAAAAATTGGTTTACTTTTTAGTCGAGAAAGAGAAATGAACAAATGTTGGTTCTTTGTTGCAAGTGTACCTCTGGCAGGTAATGAGAAATCCATTCCCCCAATTGTGAAACCTTGTCTATCTCCTTTAAATAACGATACACAGTGAAATTTCTTCCACTTTTATTTTTAAAATATCTTGATCAAATTCCACTGGTCGTCTTGAATAGAGTGTATCTTTGAGATAAACGTTTCCAGAGCTAAAAAAATGACTCATTAATCATGGGATGACCTTATACGAGAATTTCGAAGTGATTGTCGGACAGTCATGCACAAATATATTTTTCCTATCCTGTTACATTTAATATCGAAATATCATATTGGTAGGCTAATTTATTATTAGATCATGTAACTCAAAAATAGGATATATGATATGTTTATTTTAATAAAATCTTTCCTTTTTAAAATTTTGGAATAACTCGTTCGTAAAACTGCGAAATTTGCCATAAGTTGAGGTTCTTTTAGCGACAGGTCAAAAATAACTACTTAATTAAACTTTAGTTTTCGCACAAATAAAACAAAATAAAATACACATACAAAGTTACAGCCTATAGAAAAAGAAATTATTATTTCAATTAATTTAGTGATTGTATTCCATGAAATTTTATTTTAATAAACATTTTTGTTTGCGTGGGTAATTTATTTAAGAATAATTTCTTTTTCTATAGGCTGTAACTTTGTATGTGTAGAAGAAAATAGAAAGAGGTGAATTTAAGAACATCGTTTCATCTATCAAAGAAATATACGAAATTGAGAATCTTGTTGAAGAAGCTAGCGTGGTATGACATGCAGAAACATAAGGGCCCGCTGGATGACAACTCTCTCTCTCTCTCTCTCTCTCTCTCTCTCTCTCCTCTCTCTGGGTATGATTGAGCTGTTAAAGGAGACCACTCTGTTCCCTGCTGTGCGCAAGGCTATCCTCATCGAACTGACTCTGCTTGCAACAACATGTATAGTGGAGTGGTCTTTTAGCACAATGCGCAGGGTGAAGAACTGGCTAAGGTCAACAATGACCGATCAACCTTTGTTCGGCCTCTATGTGCTCAGTGTCCACCGTGCAAAAGTGAACAGCCAGAACACAGAGATAATGAACAGGGTCATTGACAAGTTTGGAAGAGATCCCCGACGACTCCATTTCCTGTTCACGTAGTAGTAATAATAATACTTGAATAGTGGAAAACTGAATAAACAGTTGAACAATGTCCATGGTATTTTATTAATTTTGTATTTTCCATGTAATTTTTTTAATTTCCATAAATTCTAGGGAGGCAAATGCTCATCTTTGCCCCCCTGCGGACGGCCATGAACACAGCCAATGCTGACGACACATTTTGCTCACAACACGATACATCTCCATATTGTGCAGCCCCCTCCCCTCCTGCATTTTTTCTGCGGATGGCCATGTCTCTCACATCCACTGGGGCACGCACCCAGCAATATCGGTTTGCCACCTTCAACCCCCGCCCCCGTATAACTGGTGACCTCTTTGTTCTCGAACAATCCTGATCAAGAAGGAAGAATGGACTCATCAAAAGAGCAACAAGCTCCTCATTTTACGCTCCAAATCACCATCAAGCCACCCGTCCTTAATGAGAGAAGACACGAAATTTCACCACATTTTGTGCACTTTACTTCCCGACACATAAGTAATTGGGGTTGTGATAGAACGGTCTGAGGCCGCTTAAATTCAGCCGCTATCAAATTTTAGAAACAAACACATGCTACCCACGTGCATCTGCGAGAGCGAGCAGGGCGCGTTATCGCCACCTGAGTCAATATTTAACCAAGGAAGTCATTCACTCCCCCCCCCCCCGTTTCGCCTCCATTCGTCGATCTCGCCAGATTGAGTAAGGCTTACGAGCAAATAAGGTATTTTCCCAGGCGCGACCGGGGCATTCCCCCGAGCCTCCCACTCAATTGTCCCCTACGCCAAGGAGATGGCTCCGGGTACTTATACAGCAGCATTTCCCAATAAGATCAGATCAGATCCAGATTATCTTCGCGAGACATCACGCCGATCCGGTCTCACCTTGTGCACCTCGAGATCCACCATTATTGTCCAGAAGAGGACAATACTCCTTGAGTGCCAAGGTTCGTGCCTTCGAGACGCCAAGTCCACAAGGCCCCCCTGTTGTTCAGAAAGAAAACAACGTTAGAACAGCCATTGTTCTTTGAGCCCGTTGACAAGAGACGGTTCTCACCCCCACCCTGTTGTTCAGAATAGAACAACATTAGAACAGCCATTGTTATTCAAGCCCGTTCGTCAAGAAACGGATCTCATCCCAAGACATCACGTCAGGATAATTTAATTCCACCTTTTTTAACGTTCTTCAAGAGAACGATTGGTTTCAACAATAACCTCCATTGTTCACCTAGAACATCCCCGATTTGCTGTCACAAAGATCGCTCGCATCTCCGAGTCCCACTTCGCTCTTACTCTTCGAAGACAGTCCTTTCCCCTTCGCTAAGGACAACCCCCCGAAGAACCCTTCTGCTGGAAATCGCCAGTGGACCGAAGTTCCTTCGTATTGCTTTCCTCTGCACAACAACTTTGTAATTACGTAAGCTGAGCATTACCTTTAATTATCTAACCTTTTGTCAACGCAACCTTGTGCTTTTAATGGTTTAGCGAACCATTCCCTCTTCTTTAATTTCTACTTTGTTTACCTTTTTAAATCTCTCCAAATCTTATTCCTCGGATTAGTCAGATATTCCCACGACCCTTTCCATTCTCCGTTTATGTAAACATTTTCTTTTTGTGTGTTGTTGATAGTTTAATTAATAAAACTCTATTTTATTAATGATAGCCATATTATTATCCTTGAGCTCAGTTCCACTTCTTAAGCATATTGAAGATAAATAACCTCGGTCAATCAGATTACCACGCACTCGAAATATTAGAATACTTCCCTCAACGAATAGTTATATATGTTATATCGTCGAGAGTCTATTCTACGACATATATATATATATATATATATATATATATATATATATATATATATATATATATATATATACTATTTAAATTTGGTATCAAGTGTGTAAGGTTTAACGCTATATCTTTGCAAACACTGGTCTCAGTCGAGTAAAGCATAGTGTTATTCGTTATAAAGAATAGAGTATAGTAGTTCCCTTTTGTTTTAACGATTGCTATCGCCTTTTTTGGAAACTTAAGAAGCTGGAGTAGCTCAAGGAACTGTTATAATAATTTGTTTGTGTTTTTTTTTGTGTTATTTTAGTCATTGGTTATCTAGGTCGAGAAACCAATTACGAATAGGTCAGTGCCCATATTTTAGGTAGGCTAATTCTCTAGAAGGCATAATTCTTATTGCAAGGAATTTAGTTGGTTGACTATTGCGCCCCCAAGTGCAAATATGACTCAGTTTGAAATCTTCAAAGCGCAAGGAGAATCCTTGGGACTTTCCGGAAGAGAATTGATTGAGTACGTTCAAGAGGAGCAACAAACGGAAAGAGAAAAGTTAAGAGAAGAAAGGCAAAGAGAAGGAGAAATCTAACGAGAAGAAAGAGAAAGAGAAATCCAACGAGAAGAAAGAGAGGAACAGAAAAGACAAGCTGAGTTTCACCATCAGCTTGAAATGGCTAAAGTACAGGTCGAAATACAATCAGTCAGTTGACGCTCAGAAACCCCGCTCAATCTCCCACTTAAGCTCCCCAATTTCAAGGATGGAGAGGATTTCGGAGCATTTTTAGCCCACTTCGAAAAGATCTTCGAGATCAATAACCTTGATCTGGAGGCTGAAGGTGTAGTAAGATTACTTCCACTGTTAAATTGTAAATTGCGCGACATTTTCGTATCTTTACCATCTGAATGTACAATTGACTACAGCACCTTAAAAGCTGAGTTATTGGCCGCTCATAATATGACTCCCGATTTCTACCGACAAGAATTTCGAGGAGGTCGTATTAAACCCGGACAGACGTTCCGTCAATTCGGATACATTCTTCAGAGGAATTTTAAATTTTGGTTAGAATCCTCAAAGGTTGATCCGAACTACGAGTCCTTAACAGACTTCGTGTTGCGAGATCAATTTTTGGCGTCTCTCCCGACGGAGATCCGCGCGTTCGTCAAGGATCGTCGGTGCCAGACCTTTAAAGAATGTACCGAAGAAGCGGATGTCTATGCCGCAAGCCATAATTTATACCCCAAGGAGAATCGAACTTCTCACCAATCCCTCAACCAGGAAAGAAGGAAGGATTCGCGCCCCTTCCCAGGAAAGCCGACGAAGTTTCCGGGCCCCTTAAAACCCCAAAACTTCTTCCCCCCAAACCAACAACGGGACACCAAACCTCCTGTTAAGATTTCTCCTCCATCTCTCTTCCCGAAGCGACCAATCATATGCTTAACCTGCGGTGTAGAAAACCACTTGAGCTGGAATTGCCCCCAAAATTCTAGGCTTAAAAGTGGACTAGCCCACCAAGTTCACCAGATTAATGCCACACTGGCTTCCCCGGTGGTGCAGACCCAAGCAGCAACTTCTTCCCCTCCGTCAGGCCACCAGGTAAATTTTATTTTTGACAAAAGTTCACCGGGAACTTTGAAATTTGAGGAGGGCAGCGTGAACAGCTGCCGTGTATCGACTCTCGTCAGGGACACAGGGTGCACGTGTTTCATAGTGTCCGACGAGCTCCTCCCCCCCCCCCCCCAGTGGACCCTAACCACGATAAATTTGCGGTGGTACATGACTACCTTGGGCGGGCGAACCGATTCCCCGTCGTTAGATGTTACCTGCAGTGTCAGTATTATGATGGCTGGGCTGAAGTCATTTCAGCACCCATAAAATTATGTTCCGTACTTATAGGACAGAGCCCTCAAGTAAGCTCCGACCCTGTGTCCCAGGCCGCCCTTACTCGAGGCCGAGCTAAGAAGGAAGCCTAGGAGTCCGTCCCCCTCAGAACCCCGATACCGTCCGAATTCTCGGAGATCCTTAACCAGGACTTTAGGACGGCACAAAAGGAGTGTAAACCACTAACACCCTTATGGGATAAGGCCCAAAACAAGGACACGGAGACTGTCCGTGGACCCAAAGTCATCTGGTACCTGGAGCAAGGTGGCTTACTTTATCGATCCGCCGAGGACAGTAATAACGCTGTTACAACTGTCTTATGCCTTCCACGATCCCATGTCCCTATAGTGCTCAAAATAGCTCATGGCAGCATCTTTTCCGGTCATTTTAGTCATTTTAAAACGGGTCAGCGTATTTTTAAATATTTTTATTGGCCGGGTGCTGCAGCTGACATCTTAAAGCATTGTTGATCGTGCGATGTGTGTCAGAAGACGTCCGCTAAGGGTGGGTCAAACCTGCTCCCTTACAAAGAACACCAGTCATAACTGAACCCTTCTCCAGAGTGGCCATCGACCTGGTTGGCCCTATCCACCCCACTTCGAGCGAAGGGCACAGCTACATTTTTACCTTAGTAGACTTTGCTACCCGTTTTCCCGAGGCTGTCCCCCTTCGCAGAATCGATAGTATTTCTTGCGCCGAGGCCCTCATTTCCATCTTTTCAAGGGTAGGCGTCCCCAAGGAAATACTCTCTGACAGAGGACGACAATTCACCTCCGAGTTGATGCAGTACGTAGGGAAGCTGCTCATGGTAAAGCCCCTTTTTACCACCCCCTTCCGGCCACAGAAAAACGGGATGTGCGAGAAATTAAATAGAAATTTAAAATCCATTATTAAGAAGATTTGTGCCGAGCATCCCCGTGAATGGCACCGATATGTCCCGGTCGCCCTATTCACCTATCGGCAAATTCCTCACCGTACATTAGGCTTCGCCCCGTTCGAGCTCCTTTATGGACGTAATGTACGCGGACCCCTGAGTATTTTAAAAGAACTGCTAATCAAGCCCCAACTGGATCAAGAACTCCAGTCATCCTACGCCTATGTCTTGGATCTACGCCAGACGCTCGAGAAATGCGCAAACATCGCCTATAAAAATGCCGATGTCAATTTGGAAAAATACAAAACCTATTTTGATGTCAGGTCCGAAGATCGGTAATTTAAGCCCAGTGATGAAGTACTCCTGCTCCTTTCCACAGGGAGTAATAAATTACTGAGCTAATGGAAATGTCCGTACTCGGTCCGCGAGGTACGAGGACTAGTAGATTACCTCATTGGTACCCCAGCAGGCGATAAGCTCTACCACGTCAACTTATTGAAAAAGTACCACCGACGCGCCCATGGAGATACGTTCGTAGCACTGGACGAAACATCGGCGCTTGAAGAGGATTACTCCGCGGAGTCCCTTAATGTGATACAGACAGTGTGCATCCAACCTGATGCCGATTACCCTCTTCCTTCCCTGCCAGGCGAGTCTTTTAAACCCTCTGATCTGGATATCGACGCGCAGCTGACACCGCATCAAAAGAGTCAGCTACAACAACTATTATGTCAGTTCAACGACGTTATTTCAGAGAAGCCCGGATGCGCTACTAGTTTCGAGCATGATATTAAATTAACAACCTTAGAACCTGTCCGTTCAAAACCCTATCCCATGCCGATTCATTTACGCCAAGCTTTTAACGCCGAAGTCGATAATTTGATTAGTTTAGACATAATAGAACCTTCCACCTCTAGTTATTGTTCCCCAATCGTCATGGTCAAGAAACCTGATGGCTCTTATCGGATGTCCATCGACTTCCGGAAGTTAAATTCGGTAACTGTGTTTGACGCCGATCCCATCCCGTTGGTAGACCAAAACCTCCACCTTTTTGAAGACGCCAAGTTCATCTCAGAACTTGATTTGTGCAAGGCGTATTACCAAATTTCCCCTCCGGCCTGATGTGAAAGCATATACCGCCTTTGCAACTGAGAAAGGCTTAATGCAATTTAAGCACCTTCCTTTTGGTCTCGTGACCGCTTGTAGTAACTATAACAGTCTCATGAGAAGGTTTTTAGATGGACTTCCGAATGTCTCCTTTTACTTCGATAACGTCTACGTCGCTACTCGTGAATGGAGTCATCACTTAGCCACCCTATTAGCTCTCTTCGAGCGACTGCGCGAAAATGGCTTCGCCATTGGCCCCAGCAAATGCCACTTTTCCCACGAAACTATAAAATACTTGGGTTTTAAAATAGGACAAAGCCAGTTAGGTCCACAGGAGGACAAGATTAAGGCAATCGCCGACATGCCCCTCCTGAATACTAAGAAGCAATTAAGATCATTCCTAGGATCAGCTTCTTACTATCGGCGATTTGTCCCGAATTTCGCTGCAATTTCGGTGCCCCTCAGCACCCTTTTAAAAAAGAATTCCCCCGATCGTCTACGTTGGAATGATGTCGCTGTTTCTCATTTTAATCAGCTCAAGAGTAAGCTCATTTCTGCCCCTATTTTAAAGTTGCCCAACCCAGAAAAATCCTTTGGGATTAAGACCGACGCGAGCAACGAGGGCATTGGAGGTGTACTCCTTCAATATGAGGATGACGGAACGAGTCATCCAGTTGCATATGCTAGTCGCCAGTTATTACCACGCGAAAATAGATATGCCACTATAGAGAAGGAAGCTCTAGCAATTATATGGGTTATTGACAAGTTTAAAATGTATTTGATAGAAAAAGAATTTCAGATAGGAACTGACCATCGCCCGTTGGCCTATATTCAAAATGTATGATACTCCAAAGGCCGAATTATGCGCTGGAGTCTACTCTTACAAGAGTACCAATTTAAGATAAATTATATAAAAGGTTCCGATAATCAGGTCGCTGACGCACTCAGTAGGAATGCGTTACCAAATAGTGTAGATTAATTTGAAATTTGTAGGATTAGGATCTCCATGTATGTATATACCGACTTGTACGACTTAAATTAGATTCTCTTGTAATATAATTAGTTAATGTATAAGTCTGAATTTTGTGGCTCAATGTCTATTTTTTTTTCGTATTTTTATATATTTGTATCCATTAAATTACGTATAAATTATTTTTTCCCATATGTACTAATTTTATATTATTTCATTGTTCCATGTCTCTTTTATGGTTAAGTTTGTATTAAAGGTTAGTGTCCCCTATAATCAAAAGATCAACATAATCATATGTATTGAGGTAATACTAGCTAGGTGCATGAAGGTACAGTCGGTGCAAGAAAGCGAGTCCTTCACAACGGAGCTCTATGGTTGTCCCTTCTCTCTTTTTTTCGAAGTGACAACTTTCCTTGGAATGGAGGGGTGTGATAGAACGGTCTAACGGCCTCTTAAATTCAGCCACTATCACATGTTAGAAACAAACACATGCTACCCACGTGCATCTGCGAAAGCAAGCAGGGCGCGTTATCGCCACCTGAGTCAATATTTAACCAAGGAAGTCATTCACTCCCCCCCCCCGTTTCGCCTCCATTCGTCGATCTCACCAGATTGAGTTAGGCTTACGGGCAGATAAGGTATTTTCCCAGGCGCGACCGGGCATTCCCCCGAGCCTCCCACTCAATTGTCCCCTACGCCAAGGAGATGGCTCCGGGTACTTATACAGCAGCATTTCCCAATAAGATCAGATCAGATCCAGATTATCTTCGCGAGACATCACGCCGATCCGGTCTCACCTTGTGCACCTCGAGATCCACCATTATTGTCCAGAAGAGGACAATATCCCTTGAGTGCCAAGGTTCGTGCCTTCGAGACGCCAAGTCCACAAGGCCCCCCTGTTGTTCAGAAAGAGAACAACGTTAGAACAGCCATTGTTCTTTGAGCCTGTTGACAAGAGAGGTTCTCACCTCCCCTCCTGTTGTTCAGAAGAGAACAACGTTAGAACAGCCATTGTTCTTCAAGCCCGTTCGTCAAGAAACGGATCTCATCCCAAGACATCACGTCAGGATAATTTAATTCCCCCCTTTTTAACGTTCTTCAAGTGAACGATTGGTTTCAACAATAACCTCCATTGTTCACCTAGAACATCCCCGATTTGCTATCACAAAGATCGCTCGCATCTCCGAGTCCCACTTTGCTCTCACTCTTCGAAGACAGTCCTTCCCCTTCGCTAAGGACAACCCCCCGAAGAACCCTTCTGCTGGAAATCGCCAGTGGACCGAAGATTCCTTCGTATCGCCTTCCTCTGCACAACAACTTTGCAATTACGTAAGCTGAGCATTACCTTTGATTATCTAACCTTTTATCAACGCTACCTTGTGCTTTAAATGGTTTAGCGAACCATCCCCCCCCTTTAATTTCTACTTTGTTTACCTTTTTAAATCTCTCCAAATCTTAATCCTCGGATTAGTCAGATATTCCCACGACCCTTTCCATTCTCCGTTTATGTAAACATTTTCTTTTTGTGTGTTGTTAATAGTTTAATTAATAAAACTTTATTTTATTAATGATAGCCATATTATTATCCTTGAGCTCAGTTTCACTTCTTAAGCATATTGAAGATAAATAACCTCGGTCAATCAGATTACCAAGCACTCGAAATATTAGAATACTTCCCCCCGAATAGTTATACATGGTATATCGTCGAGAGATTATTCTACGACAGGGGTATTTGAGAGGACGAAACCAGAACCCTTCGTGAAACTAATCGCTTCTTCCACACTGACCGGATGGCCATCTATCAATCTCAAAGAACTGCGAAGGAATGGACTGTAAATTGGAGTTGGTGAGGACCTGGTGAGCCAAAAAATTTCCCAGTCCTCAACCCTGAACATCACACCAATCATCGCAGGACAGGAGGATTTGACTCTCGCTCAATTGGGAAAACTTCCTAACGAACTAATAAGATTTTATGGCGCATATTGATCTTATTCAAGTTATAGTAAAAATAATGAAAGTGTTGCATCGTTAGTTCCTAATATTAGTTTGAAGAAATGCTGGTTAATCCACTGAAGCCAATGCGCCAATATATATTTCGGGTTAAAAGCAGTGGACAGGAGGTACTGTATGTCATTGAATATGTAGCTGAACTACATTAAAATTTTTAAATCAATGTGATATTTACATACATAATTATTTGTTAGTAATTGAGTATTGAAATTATATGTAAGAACATAATATTTAGAAGGAACTTGTCTCGAAAATAAAAACAATTTTCGAAAGGTTAAGACTACGGCTGAGGAAATGGCTAAAAAAGTACCGCCGGTACTTGTGCTAGCGATACCACCCACCTCCCTTATTCATCTTAGAGCTCTCAAGTTCGAGACTTTACGGTTACTGCTCATCTTAATAAAACAATTTTTTATATCTTAGTTTTAAGTCATGACTTAAACATTATTCTCGCAAGACGTCACCATATTGGGTCTATTTGAATGTTTTTCCCAATTTTCAACAATGGCGCCAAACAACTCATTTATTACTGTCTACTCGTCTTCTTCTGCGTTTTACCTGGCAACACTTCGTTGTAACAAGGGCCAGTTTCAGCGATGTTTTTGTTCAACTCCTCCTTGTTATGAATTTGACAATGAAATGCTTCAATTAATTGCCAATGAAAGTTCTGAACCTTGAGTCGGTAACAGTTTGAAGTCAGTGATTTTATTTTTCCCTGTTCACACTTTTAGTTGTACTTTAATTTGTTTTTCATTTTAATTTCAATTCAGATTGATTGTAGGACTATTTAATTGGTTTACGATTATATCAGACCCATAATTCTGAAGTTTTTTCACACATATATATATATATATATATATATATATATATATATATATATATATATATATATATATATATATATATATATATATATATATATTGATATATATATATATATATATATATATACCTTATTTTTATGAACTGCATTATCGCTTACAATAATAACACAAGCCAACAATTTTTTTCCTGGCATATACTCGTAAGAGCCGAGCGTTTTGGGGGCATATTTTAATTTTTCATCATTATCCAGCTTTATAATTTGTGGCACATAGAAAATTCAGGCCGTTAGTTTCTCATTACTCAAACCAACAAATTCTGAGGAGATGTAGCTGAATTAGGCACAAGCTTTATTTAATGCCCTTACAAAATTAATACATAGTGGAGGCAGGATGATGCTGTCACGATTAACGAGCGACTCATTTATCAATTTTCATCGCCTACAACAAGCTCTTGACGAATAGGCCAAGCTTTCTTTTCCAAGCGCTGATCATCGCCTCGACTGTCCAATAGACAAAGAAAGTATGAAGTAATTGGTTCAACTACCTTTCTGTTCTAACAAAAAGTTCACTATTTTCAAATCCGCACATATAGTCTAGTTATGCCCATCATAAGACTGTTTTTGTAGAACCACGTTTACACTTATGTGGTACGCTTTCATGATCACTGAATGGCCAATTTGAACACAGGAAGACCTGCTGCTATTATGCAGCAATACGCATTCCAAACTTCGTTTAAAGCTCTCGATTAATAAACACCATTCATCCAGATTGTACTGGGCATTCCTATTGGTGAAAGAAGGCCTTAGATGTTTGTGAAAAACACCAAATCGTCTTTTTTTACTGAAATAACGAATAAGTTCTTCTCTGCGACGGTGAAATGTTATCTAGCTTCTGAGGCAAGAACACGGTACGCACTAAGACGGGAAGCCACGATTTTAGCTGCTTCTTTTGACAAAGCTAGATCTCTATCCAGTCATTGAGCTAGCTTTCGGTGAAAGGCTTCATTATTCTTGTTTGAAAATTTCCCAAAGAAAAATCACTAAAAATATTGCTGCTGCTAGGGCTGTCTGAACATTTACCCATTGCTTCTGCAATAGCATCATCTGGAGCAAGATCAGATAAAGAAGTAAAAAATGGAATCGGAACTTCACTGCAATGTGCAGTGAAGTTCCCCAAACTTCATTGACTTAACTTTTCCTTGAGTACAATTTCGGTATAATTTCTGCAAACTTTATGCGAAGCCATGGTTTATCTCCCCCCCCCCAGCTTCGCAGCAATCTCAAGCATTGCAACGATGCTCTTTTGTCATATATTCATTACAAACGCAGCAGAAAACATCACAGTCGTTGTGAAAACAACGGTTATGCTTTGAGCTAATGATTAAATTAAACTTCCCTGAGATTGGGGTAGGAGACACTGGGCAGAGCACAAGACACATAACCTCTCTAGGGCACTGCCAGTGCAGACTGGCTAGTAGTGCTGGTTAAGATTCTACACTGTATTCGAATCTCTAGCATTCTGGAGAAGTTGACGAATCCGAATACCTATGTCTCTGATTCGAATCCTACATTAGATATTTTTTCCATTTCAATGCTTATTATTAAGTTCAGATTATTTTATTCAATGTACATTTGTTGGAATTTTTCCCATTGCATTTAAGTTCACAATATTATAATATATATTTTTAACTAGAAAATTCAAAATTTAAGGATGTCCAATATCTTGAAAAACTAGAACCCGCAAAATTAAAGGATGTCCGTTAAAGGATGTCTTACCACAGAGCTGGTACCCTCTTCCTTCAAACTTGCCTCAATTCGTCCTATCCTTAAAAAAAAACACACCTTAACCCCTCTGAACCATCTAGCTATCGCCCTGCCTCACAGCTTCCATACCTCTCTAAGATTCTCGAGAGACTGGTTTTCTCTTGCCTTAATGAGCATATTTCTAACTGCAATATCGATGAAACGTACCAATCGGGGTTCAAAGCGAAGCAATCTGCTGAAACCGCTATTCTTCATGCTTCAGACGGTTTACGTAGAGCTGCCGATAAGGGTTGTACGTCCATTCTAGTCCTCCTCGGCCTCTCCTCTGCTTTCGACACCATCAACGACACTGTCCTCCTTGATCATCTTCAAACTTTCCTTGGTCTCTCGGGCCCTGCACTTGTTTGGTTCCGCTCATACCTCTCCTCCCGCACTCAGTCGGTCGATCTCGATAAACTCTCCTCCGAGTCCGCGCCCATTCATTTTGGGGTGCCTCAGGGCTCAGTCCTTGATCCCCTCCTCTTTTGCATCTACTTACTTCCTCTCGGCTCCCTTCTTCGCGATTTGGGCCTGTCCTTCCACCTCTATGGTGATGACACTCAGATATACCTTTCCCCATCCCCTGTGTCCTTCTCTCAATCAATTACCAAGCTTCTTTCAGCTTACACCTCCATAAACGAATGGCCGTCTGCCAACTTTCTCAAGCTTAACTACGATAAAACTCAAGTTCTCCTTGTTGGTATCGCTTCGATAGTGGGGAATTCGAAAGCTCTCTTCCCCCCTATTAACCTTGGGGAAACCAATGTCGCCTTCTCTGTTACCATCAGTAATCTTGGGTTATTTTTGACGAGCAACTCTCGTTTAAACCGCACATCCATCGTATCTGTAAGTCTTTCCTCGGTTTCCTCCGCAACTTTTCACGTGTTCGATCCCATTTTGATGGACAAAGCCTTGAGACTGCTATTCATGCCTTCGTCACTTCATGCTTAGACTACTGAAATTCTCTTCTAGTGAATCTCGCTTCTTCGTCACTTCGCCCCCTACAACTAGTTCAAAACTATGTTGCCCGGCTCCTCCTTCGCCGCCCCCGGTTCTCTCCTTTGATGCCCTGTTACAGGAGCTACACTAGTTACCTATTCGCTTCCGTACCCACTATAAAATTCTTCTCATCACCAACAAGGCCCTAAACCTCGAGGCTCCACCTTATCTCTCGTCTGCCCTCTCCCGTCGTCAAACTCCTCGGGCATTCCGGTCTAACCTCACTCCCATCCTGAACACTCTTCGTTCTGTCCTCTGCTCGATGGGTAACCGTTCCTTCTCAGTTTGTGCTTCTAGACTCTGGAAAGCTCTTCCCGCCGAAGTCAGATTTTCTCCCTCCCTTGCTACTTTTAAACGTCTCCTGAAAACTCATCTCTTCAGAATTGCCTTCTCTCCCCTGTAAACTTTCTCTACACTCGCTACATAACCTGCGCTCTGTGAGGGCTAACAGCCCTGAAGGGCGCATTATAAATACCTATTATTATTATTATTATAATATTATATCTTGAAAACTAGAGTCATGACAGCAAAACTAAGTGCATATTCGGATTCTGCCATCCGGATATACCTTAAAAAGGATCTAACATTCCGTCCTCTGGAAAAAATGTTGGCTTGTGTAATTTGATAATATAATATTGCGTCCAGTTCCATTTAGGATTCCATCCAAAAATAGCTGGTTGTAGGGCTGGCTGAATGACAATGAGCTGGGCTACCAATTTCGCTGCAAAAACGTGGATTCCAAAGTTTTTCTCTTTCAATTGTTCCATAAATATCAAGCCATATTGGATTGAAAAATTGGTTTATTCCATTTATCACAGGGACTAAACTTGAAGTAGTAAAAATATCCAATATAAACAATGTGCGCTATGCCCCTCCCCCCCCCCTTTGTGTCCTAATGGGTTACTATTAAAAAAAAAAACATTAACAACTAAAAAGATCAGAACTTTTGCCAGAGAAAATCCAAGGTTTCCCAAATTGGTGTACGATAACCAACAGATATAAAATACATATGGGTAAAAGTTATACAGATTTGAATGAATAAAACGAAAGTTATCAACACATAAGAAATTTACTAGAAAAATTGAAGTGTCCAAAATGATCCGAATGACAGCAGAAACAAATTTCTATTGAAATATAAGGATTAAAGTGAGTAGAATACCTGTTGTAGATAGGGGGGAGTAGGAAAGGAGGACCAGTGTTAGCCAGCGGCGAATCCACTTGGCCATCCTGAGTCTCAAGAAAGACTCATTCAAGCAAAACTTTTAAGTAGCTCGCCTGTACTTCTCGTACGATACACAACCCCCCTCCTAGAAGAGGAGCGTGAATGAAGAAATGAAGAGAACCCGTGTAGGAATGTTATCCAAGGGCTAACGCTCCCCCTCCCGGGTCTGGACACCATTGTAGATGGAGGGGAGTAGGAAAGGGTACAAAGTAAAAATAGCTACCCGCGTCGCTAGACCACTGTTAGCCAGCAGCGAATCGACTCGGCTATCCTGAGTCTCAAAAGAGACTCATTCAAGCGAAGCTTTTAAGCAGCTCGCCTGCACTTCTCGTACGCTACAATGTGTAGAAGTTATAAGTAATTAGTATTTAATTTAGAAGCATTTATTCTCGATTATCCTTTGACATCTGCTGCCACAGGGAAAAAAAAACAACTGTTGACACTTTTGTGCAGTAATCTTCCTCCATTCATTTTGAAGAATTTCCTAGAGTTATTGACCAACTTTTCGGATTCCTCGCTTTAAACATCTCTTAGAGTGTCTTCAAAACGTTTTCATAGGAATTCGGATCCAGACTATGTGCAGGCAACTTCCCAGCAGCGATTTTCTCGTCGTCCAAGTAGGTCTTCAACGACTTGGCGGTGTGGCAGAAGGTGTAATATTGCATAAAGATTGTAGGTTTAGGCTCAGGTGGCTCGCAGATGTAGCAAATAATGATGTAGCAATTTTGTGTACAATTGTGCACTAAATGTGCTCCTTAAACGTATAAGTGGCGTGGTAGCTTCTACAGAAATCACGACCCAAACCATGACACTTCCTCCGCCAAACTTCACACTCTTTTTGATGCAATTAGTTAACGATCCTTCTTTGCGAAAAGTGAACCTCCTACCATCGGATCCATCCAAATTGAACTTAGATTTGTCACTGAAGGGGACTTTACTTCATTGGTCATCCGTCCGTATAACGTGCTCAGTGGCCAATCAAGATGACCCTTCTTGTTTTTCGGACCGGCCTGACTTCGTGTGTGCGAGCGTGAAGATTATTTTCCTTCAGCTGGCGCGAAACAATCTGCATGGAGACAATAGTGGCCAAATGGTACAATAGATTGAACTGAAGTTATGTAATTGCTATGCAAACAATGTCGGTTCTTTCTAGAAGAAACCTTAGCCTTCGGATTATTTTGGACAATTCAATTTTTCTAGTAAATTGTTTACCTCATGATAACTTTCACTTTATTAATCCAAATCTGCATAACTTTTACCCAGACCTAATTTATACCTGTAGGTTTTCGTTGGCCAATTTTGGAAACCTTGAATTTTCTAAGGTAAAAGTTATAGAAGATGTTGTGATAGAGTCGGGCCTACCCATAAAGCCGAGCTGCGTTTCCCTTGTGTTGCTTTTTTGCTTATCTTGTATTTTGTTTTTATTTGTTGTTGTTTTTAAATTTGTGTCTTAACCTTTGTTCCTTTTTTAAAAATCTGTTATTTGTTTTTTTGATTATCCTAGCCTAGAATTAGGCTGTCGCGTGAGTACGGCAACTTTTGCCCAAGTCGGCAGTCGCCAGATGGGATCTTAAAAGTAAAAACAAATGTTGTGATATAAATGCAAGTGTTCTGATCTTTTCGGACGGTACAAAATCTATTTGAGGATGATCATAGATTTTGGGGGATGGATAAACTGAAAATTGCAGGAGTTTAATAGGGTTAAGACATCAGTGTTAAAAGGAGAAAGTTGACAGGCGAGATGACGCAAAAAGAATTTAATACATTTACAGCAGGGGCGGGCAACCCCCGACCTGCGAAGGCCTAGCGTCTAGCCCGCCACCTTGCTCTGCATTAATATTGCAATCCTCTTCCCCCCCCAAAAAATCTGCAAACAGCATCTGTCTCAGTAGACTCATAGAGAGAGAGAGGTGAATGAGTCTTACCTTTGGTAGTGAAAATGAGACAAAAATGCATTTCATGTAGTCTAGTGTGTGTATATATATATGTATATATATATATATATATATATATATATATATATATATATATATATATATATATATATATATATATATATATATATATATATATATATATATATATATATATGAGGAATTTAATAACAACATTGTTATAACCAAATCCGATAAAACGAATCAGTTAGTCATTTTGGACAAACATAGTTATAATGATAAACTAAATGAACTTCTTAATGACGTGAACACATATGAAAAGCTACAAAGTGATCCGCTCAATAACAAAACAAGCAATTTCAACAACAAATTGAAGAGAATATTGAAAAGCGCTGATTTAATTAAACAATTCAGGAGTTCGAACCTTTCACTTCCCTATATGTATGGGCTCCCAAAGACCCACAAAGAGGGATGTCCCTTACGTCCAATCATTTCCAATATTAATTCTCCCACTTATAAGCTCTCCAAATTGCTCGCCAAGCATTTATCTCCAGCAGTTGGAAGAATCTCATCTGCACACATTATGCACACTCAAGATTTCGTTGACCGCCTCAACCACTTGCAATTACCGGATGGAAAACTTGTGAGCTTTGATGTAAACTCTTTGTTTACCAAAGTTCCGGTTGACCAAACCATGGACCTTCTGCGGGAAATCATGCCTAGACTTGATTTGGATCTTCCCATTTCTACGAGTAAATTTATCGATTTAGTTGAATTGTCTCTCTGACAATGTGTTTCGAGTAAATAATGAGTTTTATAGACAAATATTTGGCCTTAGCATGGGAAATAGTTTATCTCCGATATTGGAATGTCTCTTCATGGAATATTTTGAGACTGAACTCCTTCGCACAATTTCTCCCCCTAACTTTATATGGTTAAGGTACATTGACGATGTATTTTCTGTATGGCCTAATGGCCATGATTTTGATACCTTTTTTAATAATTTGAATAATTTGCATGTCTCCATCAAATTTAAATATGAATGGGAATATGATAATAGATTACCCTTTTTAGATGTCCTCATTAATAAAGATCACCATGAATTAAAACTTGACGTTTATAGGAAACCAACCCACTCGAATGCCTATATACATTATTTTTCGTTTCACGATAATACTGTTAAAAAATCGGTAATTTCTAACCTTTTCCTTAGAGCATACAAAATATGTCATCCTTCCTATTTAGATGAAGAAATTGTCATTATCAGGACTATTTTTTCTAATTTGTATTACCCCGATTGGTTCATATCGTCTGCCAATTTTGCAGCTAGGAAAACATTCTATGGTAATAAGCCTTCCCGCACTAATGACTTCAACAAATGTATAACATTGCCATTTAATAATAAATTAAATAGTTTAAAGGACATATTTGGAAAAGCGGGTATTAATCTAGCCTTTAAATATAATAATTCCTTAAACCAATTGATGATTGCCAGGAAACCCAAAGAACATCATAACATAGGAGTATATGCAATACCATGCAACGATTGCCATAAAGTTTATATAGGTGAAACGGGGAGAAATCTAGACAAGAGATTGTACGAACACAAAAGAGATATTAGAGTGGCTAACTATGTTAAGAGAAGAATCGTAGAATCGAGCTTGATATCGTCAGTTCCTAATTTAAATCTATCTGAGGGTCAACTTTCTTTTAATCCTGTAATAAGAAAGCAAATAAACAAAATAGTAAAATGTCAGCCCTTCAATATGTTTAGCCCCCCCCCCTCCCAGATTAGCCACAAGTAGGGGATTGGGGGAAAAAGAAGGGATCTTTCACGACCTGACCCTGTGTTATTATGTTTGTATGCACTTTTCTTATATTTTCTGTCCAGTGTCAGTTGAAAAAGGGTGTGAGATACACCGAAACTGTTCTGAATTAAATTGTCTTCGGAGGATGTGGTTTAATTCCTCATCTTTTCTTGCGATATTGCATAAATTTTCATTATATATATATATATATATATATATATATATATATATATATATATATATATATATATATATATATATGGTCACTTTCAGGATTTCGTTTGTCACTCCGGTCCGCGGCCTGCTCCCAAAAGTCTCATCTGGCCCTAACTCTGAAAAGGTTGCCGCCCCTGATTTACAGAAACAGGAATACAAAGATTTTACCCAAACCGCAGGCCCTCAGAAGTGAACCTGAACACCAGTTATTTTAGATACCAAAATATATATAAATTCTATCTATTAGTTCTTGCGAAATACGCCTCATGTTCCCCCCGCCCCACCCAAAATCATTCTTATGGAAAAAATCGAGCTTATCGCTGGTTTTAAGCTAAGGCTAGCGTTAGGTAAGTTTGAAGCCATAGTTTGCTCTTGGTGTTGAGTCAGTGACTCTAGGGCAAGAGTGAGACGAAAGGGAAATTGTCGGCAACGGGCAGCTGCAAAATTTGAAATTTGCGCATTAGTTTGTCTCCCCTCCCTAAAAGAAATTACCTTATCTTCGAGGCACAACGGTCCATAGTAAAAGAGATAGCAAAGGAATAAACAAAAGAGCAACCATGACATATTTATTTCTTCATCAAAGAAATAAAACTGATGTGTTCAATGATGGAATTGTCACTCATTAGGAAGATAATTAGGAAGTGGACAGGTAGACAAAGTAGAGAAATCAACATAGCACTAACCTGATCAACCCTTTCTACATGAATTTTGAGGCAAAAAAAAACAAGCCTAAATAAAATGAAACTAATAAAGTAACTTACATAAATAAACAATTTAAGTAGCCGGATAATAATCTTCTGATCCGTCCGAATTGTGTACCACTTGAACCTTTGGAAATGCGAAATTAGTGTGGAGATCGTGCTATCTCAAGCGCCCATCCGGCACAGGACCTCACTCATCACTTATTACCCAAGTTGACTTGTTTATACTTGACCCTTTTAAATGTGTAATCTCGCGTTGAGAAAGTTTGAACGTTTTAAAAAAAAGTCTCACTTTTTGCAAAATCTAATAATTACACCAGTACACACTCATGAATCTGTTCTCTCAGCCTTGCCACCCAAGAAGGACGTTAGAATCTTTTGTTCTTTGGTTTGTTTGTTTTTTACATTCTCGAATACTCAGAATCGACCGGCACACACAAACAACCATGCTCATTGTCTTCATCCAGTCTCCTATTACCCGTACCTTTTTCCTATGTTAGTTCTGCATCTTGGTTTTAGACGAAATTACATGTGACTTTGATATACAGACCCCTTTCTTTGTCCTAAATTCTCAGTTTCAATTGTGACCTTTGCTTAAAAGCCATTTCGACAAATAACTTCCCTTCATAGCTATATTCGGCGGAAGACTACGAGCGCCTTAATCCTGTGTGTTCCTATAGAACGCTGTGAGACATACCAGACAAAGGAAATTACTCCTTTTCCACGCGAAGACGAAAGGTGAAAAAAAGCACGAAAGAAAATAAGAAAATTCAGAATTAATGATATGAAAAACTACAAGAATAGATCATCAAATACGATAACCATTCGGACGCCATTCACATCGGGGTGTATAGAGTAGTACCTGGAAAAGAGAGTTGGGATCGATGGCATAGGTTCGAGCCACACCTATTATTTCATTTTCTTCAACGGGTAAAATAGTTTATATTATTTTATTCCGTTCGCTATCTCTCTTTTTCTTCTTTCTTAAGTTATGTTTGACCCTTGTTTAGTCTTATGAAAGACGAAATCGCATATATATCACATTTCCTCCTTTCCTATCGATTAATAAGTATCTACTGTGTCACGTTTTATAGTGATTACCCTTTTATTATCATATATGTTTACATGTCACGTGTTATTGTGATTTCCCTTTCTTTATAAATATGTTTACATGTCGCGTGTTCTTGTGAGTTCCATTTCGTTATATTATAAATATCTTTACATGTACGTTTTATTGTTATTTTAGTTTCTTTATCATCTGGGTTTACATGCCACGTGGTATTGTGATTTCCCTTTCGTTTATCTTCTATGTATTCATGTTACGTGGTATTGTGATTTTACTTTCTTTATCATCCTATGTTTACATGCAACGTGTTATTGTGATTTCCCTTTTCTGTATCATATGTGTTTACATGAAAAAAGCTCACAAAGTGCACGTGAGTCAAAGTTAGGCAGATACACCCACAAAGGAAAAGTGAAAAACGATTCCGAGCGCTTTCGTCAATGAGTATAGTTTCGGACTAAGATACCCTACCCTGTGGCACTCCAGCCATCAGTCGAAGGTAGGACCTTTATATCCCTCTTGATCTATGTACGCTGATATGTTTCGTACATAGTCTCAGAGTAAGCGCTCCATTTTGCTGTTCATGTCTAATTGAAATATCTTATAGATTAATCCTTCTGTCCAACGTTTTGCTGAACAATATCGATTGTATTTTTCTTATCCTTGGCTTAGCGATTTTTTCAGTAATTACCGCCAGTGCCATTTTCGTGTCACGTTTTTTTTCTGAACTCAAACTGAAATTCATTGTACCCTTCATTTTCATCTCGGTGTTCTGTAATGCTCTCATTGCAATATTGAATGGGACAACCAAAGAGACCTCAAAAATGAGCACTTTGGAGTTTCATGAGATCTTATAATCGGGTAGCTTTCAACCAAAATAACATTCCATGAATTGGGAATCCGAAAGATAAGTGCTCTAGAAAGAATACTGTTTCCAAATCGTAAATACTTCTCTTTTTGCATTTTAATGTACAATAAACAACTTAGTCATATTTTTGCAAATTATTGTCATTATCTAAATAAGTTCTTATTTTTACCACTAACTAAATAATTTTTATTTCCGTTATTTGATTAAACTTTAAACCAACTTAAAAAGGAAACGAAAGACTGGAATATAGTAATTTTGTATTAGTAAATATGGTAAATATGTAGATTATCGGCGCGAACGATGGGACGTACTATTTCGTCCGTGTTCCAAAATGTTTCACGTTTTTGGAGTACATTTAAGTTGGCGGCTCGTGTCAGGGTAAACACAATGGGGGACTACACTACGATGATCCTGAGTTTCATTAAATTGGGGGGGTCTGGGGTGCACAGCCCCCCAGTATATAATCCTAATTGTTTATAGAATAATAATTCGAAAAGGACTCAAACGCGCATGAATATTCCGACACGAGTGAACGATAATATTTACACACAAATTTTTTTTTTCGGCCGGGCCGCTAATCTACATATTTACCCTAAATATAACATTAGTGTAAAGTTTCTACAGAAAATAATTACAATATTATCTTTTCAATATATTTAATATAAATCGGGTCTAATTGATGAAAACAAAGAGTATTCGTAATTTAAATCGCTTTAATGAGAGATATGGTGACATTTGGAAATTATTAAACAAATATGTTTCAGACGGGATTGGTATTTAAACTTAGCCATCAAATGAGTTTAACTCTATAAGTAAACAATTAATATAATAGATTTGTTTTGATTATGTTAATATTAAGATATCTGTGATTGAAATCAGAACAATGTACTATAAATTAACCTCCAAAAACCTTCTATTTTAATATTTTAAAACGCTCTAAATTTACTCGAATTCTGTCGAAGAAATATGTTAAATGAAATTTATTAAATCTTTAAATTGCTTATGATTAATGATCCAACAATTATAAAATTGAATAAATATGTAAATCTTTGTAAAAGAATTAAATCAAATAAAGTGAGGAGACGTATTATTATGTTAAATTAATATTGAATGTATTAAGCGGTCCAATATGTACTCGGTTTGTTTATTTGAGGGGCCCAAAAAGAGTGAGTCATTCTTTCGTCCTGTTATTAATGAAAGTGTCGTATTAATTTCTTGTATTATTAGATAACAATTATAAGAATTGGTAAAATAAGTTAATGCAAGTAGAGAGAATACATTTTATATAGTGGGAACTAATTAAATATATAAATTTATTATAAGTGATTGATAAAGACAGCATTCATGTATGCGGGCCGTTGATGCAAAGAGGGAGATGGACTGTAGTGACCGGGGTGTACGTCCAAAATAGGACACACGCGAAAGTCGCTACACACATAAAGTACAGAGAGAGAGAGAGAGAGAGAGAGAGAGAGAGAGAGAAAAGTAAAGTTAGCGCCGTTTACGAGAATGTCATACGGTAGTAAACGGAGCACAGTTATCTCTGTTAGAGTTGGTCGAGTCAATCTTAGGCAAACATTATAATCAAGGCAGAATCAAGAATAAACCGGATAGCTATCACTATTAAATAAATAGAAACCAGATTAGGAAGCTGTCTCCATGACAACATGCCACCGCCCACAGAGAATTTTACCCAATAGTCGGAGTGCCTTCCTTATCAATATGTTCGACAGTAGCCAATCAAAAGTCGAGTTATGTTCATATCGACAAATCAACAGGCCGGTACATAAGAGAGAGGTGTGTCTTAGTTGGACGAGGAACTCGTAGGGCATGGCTTAAATTGAATATATAACTGTGTTAAGCCAGAACAAAGAGGATAATTAGATTACTGTTTTATATAGCAATATATCGCGCTATATAGCGTTCAGTCCGATCTCTCGGATTCACGTAATTCATCTTTGTATATAGTCGTGTACATAACGCAGACATTAAGGTGTAACTCTTAAAGGCTCTATTCGTCCGGCCTCTTTTAGACCTTGCCCGCACTTGACCTCGAACTTAATTTATGTCATAACTTAGAACTTATAACTTAATTAAAGAATTTTGTAAAGTGCAATAAGATCTAGTTCAATAATAATTCTATTTTTGCTTTGGTGACTTTAATATCCTGACGTTCCTCAATCTTCCTGCTTCAAGGCCTTATTAATCGGCAAAACAGCCGTTGCGCATTCTCCTCGTTAATCGCAATTCCTCGCGATTACATAACTCCTGAAATACCGGTGTTCTACCCTGGTGTGGTATATCCCCATCCTCCGGGCTATTTGACCACGTCGCTGAATAAGACGGCCCCTCGGCTTAGGGCACCCCATAGCAACCAACAAAATAATTCTCATCGTAAATAATGAAGGGCAACGTAAATCAACCGGAGCATTGGCATCAACGGAGTCCTTGCCAAAAGATTACGCGATAACTCGGTAATCTATCACCATTACTGGCAACCAGCGTCCCCCTTCCAAGGCTCTTGGGTTGTCCTCACGATTACCTTCAAAGTTTCCCCACAATTAGGGACGACCTTAAAGAGCCCCCCCTTCCCATATGACTGCGTTTAAGGGTGAATTCTTTTATCAAAAAAAGAGATCTTAAAATTATTCGAAATTCTTGGCGAATAAAGAATATTGAATCCAGCTCAAAAATTCCTTTTCCTTTGAGGAAATCTTCGATCACCTTTACCCAGCCTACAATCAAGCAAGAAGAGAGCTTTCTACTCTTTTGAAGTCAGTGCCTTGTGAATACCAGGCATTCGCAGTAGAATCAAACAGGCAGCCGCCAAGCCAAATCAAGAAACCCATTTGGCTGCCCTAAGTGTGATACTCCACTTTCAAGAGGCTTACGCAGCCTCTACTACCATAGTTCTACTCATCTTCTGTTCATGATCTTTTCTAAGACTTTTCCAAGGAAGTTGAGTAGCGAAATAGGTCTCTAGCTCGTTACCAAGTTCGGTGGCTTGCGTGCCTTAGGAATGAAGACCATTCTTGCTGTTTTGAACCTGTGGGCATTGATTGGCCTCTGGTATTATTGTGAAAATCTTTTCCTAATGCTCCCGGAGCTTCTGCTCGTTCAACTGTTTGTTATCTGTGGGCTCTCTATTGCCATCATCTAACTTGATAGTATTCCTTTTTGGTCTCCCTTTATTCTGTTTATCGTCTGCCATGCATTTTCAGGCATGTGTCTTTCTCTACTTTATCGATTAGTTCTTTCTATTCTTCATTTTATTGTTCTTCAATTAATATCGAAAATTCGCTTTTCACGGGTTGCAGTTTTCTGTAGAGCATAGTTTGCGAGGCTGTTGCCTGATTATTTCATAGGTTTTTGTTATCTTTCTTGCTTTCCTTTTCATCTCCGAAGTCCATTTTGGGTATATCAGCGTTCTGTATTCTATCTATGGGACGTTTTTCTTGTCCACCTCAGTTATTATCTTTATAATGTTTTACAATTCCACATCGCCATCGTCTTTGCTCCTCCTTTCCAATGAGGTCGGCCTGTACGTCATCAATGTTTTCTTTTACCTATTACACTTTACTCTCGCATAGCTTTTCATATTTGCGATAGTCAATAGTATTGGGTCTTGGTTGATGATAAGCACTATATCAATATGGTTGCTGCAGGGAAAGGCTATGGGCTCAATATGTAAAAGATTGTAAGGAATGAGTAGACTTATTAGTACGATGTCTGGTTTTCTAGCGCTTCTTCCAGTAATGTCGGTCATGAAATCAGGCCAGGTTCTCCGGATTACATTCATATTCAGAAGCATCTCCAAGATTTTTTCCACTCTTGTTCTTCCATCTATAACCGGACTCCACGCAGCAGACGTTAAAACCACCCTTGAGTATATAGTTGGGTGTCTGTTTCTAAAAATATCCATGATGGTGTGTATAGGAAGATAGCTTTTCGGTGTGGCTGGTACCCTGCTGCTATTGTGAGAGGGAAGTATTCAATTCGGATAGTTATAGCTAGATGTCTAGATAAATTTCGTTCAATTGCTTACATTCTTGGTATTTCAATCCTTTCTTAATTGCTATTTCAGTTCCATCGTATCTTTCGTTCGTTGGGTTTATACGAAGTACGTTATAATTGTATATCTTTAGTTGTTCCGTTGTGAGTTGTAGACCATGTTCAGAGATAGTTATCACATCCGGGTCCATTTCTCTGAATATAAATCATCCTAAATTTTCTAAATGGTTCCCTCTTTGTCTTTTTATATCTGTTTTTTTTTCTCTCCTCTCTTATTTCTTCATGGTGCGTATGCGGTTATCTATCGTTTTTGCCACCTTCTGTTTTCGGCAATTTGGAAGGCTTCGATTTTGGAGACTAACGTTCGTCGGGACGATTCTAATTGTGTTTCCCATTAAATGTTTTTCTATCCTTTCTTCCTCATGATGCGAGTTAAACATCCAATTTTATGAGCCACTTTTTACTTTTTGTTTAACATCTTCCTGGTTGTATTTGGTTGGCATTGGATCACTGGGGTTGACTAGAACCGTGAATTTAAAGTCTCTCGTTTCATAGATTCACCCTTTTTGTTTTTATTGTTTTTTTGTTTGTATCTTATTCTGTTTCTGTCTCTGAGTCCGTATTTACATTTATTTTTCTCTTCTTCTCCTGTTTCTTCCTTTTTGGTTTCTTTTCTTCCATTGCAGATGAACTGCTGCTATTTGATTCCTCCGTCGCTGAGTTGTCTTCAGTGACCCACTTACTTTCTTCTTCGATAGTTTCCACCTGCCTTTTTAGTTTCCTTTAGGTTTGTCGTTGACGAGAGTATTGTTTAGTTTCATTTCCCCAAGGGCTGCAACACTGAAAAATTGCGTTGAGGGGTGGGGGGTTCCTTTGGGAACCACATTTTTGGGATTCCATTTTTCTTAAACATTATATTATAGGTCTCAGAGAAGGAGCCTGGTATCCCTATGTTTTGGATTTGTTCGTACATAATGCGTGTTAATATACCCATCCCTTTGCCTTCTTTGATGTTAAGCACCACTTTCTCGTTTTATGTTTCCTTGATTGCTGTTTTGGTTACGATTGCATATGTTCGGTTCATCTTTGAGGCTTCTTTTCCCCTTGTCTCATTGTCCTTTTTTATTCAAAACTTCCTTCATATTCGGGGAATTAATTTCCATGGTCTGTAGGGGCCACCGTACTTAATGCATTTTTTTTGTCGTTTCCGTGTAGTTCATGAAGGTGTGTCCTTCTTAAGAACATTCAGAGCACAGTGCAGTCTTGCTTGTACAGGTCATTGATGTGTGTGCTTACATGGTTTAGCATTGGAAGAACGTCTCAATGTTAACAAGTTTTTATTTTTCTATGTTGTCCGGAGGAATTCTCTTCCAAACGCCAATAATCCGTGGGTTGCAGCCATGGTAGCCTTCTCTTAGGAGTTGCACGTCACTTTAAAAACCTGAGTGTGATTAAAAAATTTGATTTCCTTGGCTATTTTAAGGTAGGCATTTTACATTTCAAGTTCCTGTTTGAGCTCATCTTTCGCGAGAGCCTAACTCAGAGATCGATCTTTCTGCATATAAAAGATCTGTTGACATTAAGTTGTCGCGATAATTTTAGTTCAAGTCTTTTTCATTAAGCGTCCACGGTGTTCAATCCCATTGGGCTGAGGGGTGGGGATGTCGCCTACTCTGAAAAAGAGGACAGACTCTAGGAAACAAACTTTATACTTAGTTTATACCTAATGTTTCCTTAAGTGCCTACCCATTAATGCATTCCGCGACTCTCCTACCTTAATAGCCATACTCTACTAGGCACCTCTCCAAACTTTATGGCTCGTGTCCTAAAGGGACCCGTTTCTTCACGCCCCTTGAGGCGCTTCATTCCGGGGTCACTACACCGTACAGCCACGGAGTTCTGAGCGCAGTGAAGGTCGCGTTATATTGCAGAGTTAGGAAATATAGTTTAAGTGAAAAGTGGTAAAGTGTAGGCGGTCCTTCTTTGTGGAGCAACCTAGCACTTAGCAACAGGAAGAATCTCCAACCATGCTAAGTGCGCATATATCTGCCAAACAGTTTGTAGATATTGAAGTGGTTTTACTTTTGGATAACGTTTTCTTCCTTCCTTTTAATTGAACCTGCCTCCTTTACTTAATTTCTTTGAAAATATTCTGAGTAAACAGACTGAGTTCTTCATGAAGTTCGAAATGAAATGAAAAGGAAAGTGGGAAAAAAAGAAATAAATCAGCTTATCCCCCTCCTTCACTCCTACCCTTCCACTCCTTTGAGTGGCAGAACAAGGACGGGGCGAGGGGCCGGTACTTCCTTGTAGTTCTCCGAGTCCCTCCCACTCGAGTCTTTGACTCGAATTGGGGGGGAAGGGACCTTGGGAGCGGGATGAAGAGAGAGAGGAAGAAGCACAGTTAAGGATAGAACAACAAGAAATATAGTCGAGACAATATAGGTGACCTAGCTAGTCACTGGGCTTACAGCTTAACGTGGGATCCGAACCACGGTGTGTCTTTTCTTATCTCAATCCATTCATAATAATTTTCTTTGGTCTCGTGTCCCTTATATAATTATAGACCAGGTAAGTGTGAGTTTTGATAGAGAATGAAAGTTCTTGGGTTGAAATTGAAGGAATAGGTTTGCATTGTGTTGCTAGTTTGCCTGGAGGTCAGGCTAATCTCTAGCAGTTTGAGTAGGTATTTAAGTTAGAATTAGTGTGAATAAGTATTGGCTTATAGAGTTGATTTTGAGTATGCTTAAAGGTTTCATGTTCTTTTTATCTGATCGTTATGGCGTTCAAGCCGTTTCAGCTTTAATAAATTGCTATTGATACGCATTCTCTCGTGAGTACTTACTTTTATTTTTTATTTATATATTTTTATTATATTTATTTATTTTTAAACAGCTACTTTGTTATGGAATTTTCCACTTCCGTGTATAATTCTTCCATTTCTCTTTCCATTATTTCTAAGTTACTGGCAAATAGCCAATGGGTTCTCCATCGATCTAGGTGAACTAGTTGGTTGGGGAGTTCTATTATTTTGTTGATAGGAGCAAGTTTTGCCTCCGTGTAAATCACACGATTTTTTCGCTCCGCCCGTCTAGCATTCTTTATTATGTAGATTGGTTGTTCTGTATCTTCTGAATTTGTTGAAAGCTAGACTTAGAAATAGTGCACATTGCCACCATAGAATACATTAAAGCTAATTGAATAATAGCTTAGTATATATTTTTTTGTTCTTTATGTTAAGATGTCTTAATCTGAATTGAAGTTTGAGTCCCATTTTTTACTTTGTTAATTCTGTTGTTTATGTGTTTCTTGTAACTTTTTTTTTTGAGATAGTTGTTTATGGATTCTATTTCAGTTGCTGTCATTCTTGATTGCACAGGTGCGTTTCGGCAGGGGAACACGATCTATTGTATCAGGAGGTCTGCGTATTGTTTATTAAGACTTCCTTCGTTTAAGGTGGAGAGATGTCCGCCATATAGACTGAATACACTGTTTAACACGATTTTTGTCTTTGGGTAGCAACTGTTTTCTATTTGTTTGTGTCTAGAATACATGAAAAACACTATTATTTATTTCAAATTTTGCTTTTATGTCCAGGATAATGATATTTCTATGAAATTTATTATTCCCTCTGGAATGAAGTGGCGAATTTGAACTTTTATTTGCATAAAGTAGAAACAAAACGACATGATTCAAAAATAACCTTTATTTATTCTAGAATTACATAAGTGAGACAATTAAAATATTAGAAATGAGTAGTTTTCCGTGATTCACGCTTATACTGTAAATTACTTTCACGAATAAGCCCCCAAATATAGTCTCCCATCAGATTTTTATTATACGATACTTGATAGCGGCGTTCAAAGTCCAGTAGATCCTGGTGCAAGCACTCGCCATGTTCCTCGGAGTACGCTCCCATGTTCTTAAATTTATCAAGAGAAGCTTCAAGACTACGGACTTACAGGGACATCCTGAAACCCATCTTGCCGTAGTTTCTCACCAAGTTATCAACAAGCTCTACATAGTTTTCGGCTTTGTGATTACCTAGGAAACCCAGAACCACTGCGATAAAGCTGCCCCAAGCTGCCTTTTCCGTCCTAGTGAGTTTCTCGGAAAACTCTTTGCACTCCATGATCTTTTTTTCTTTGTGGACCGAAGAAGACTCAGGCTTCCACCTTCGCCGCAGATAGCTTAGGAAAGAAATCTTGGAGATACTTGAAAGCTGCCGACTCCTTTTCTAGAGCATTAACAAATTGTTTCATAAGGCCCAATTTTAAGTGCAGAGGAGAAAACAGTACTTGGGGGAAGGGGGTACAACAAAGGCTCCCATTTGACGTTGTTTCTCCCCATACTAAACTCGGTCAGTTGTGGCCAATCCCACTGATAGTAGTGTGCCACGGTGTCCCTTCTGTCCCAAAGACACAGATAACAAGGAAACTTGGTAAAGCCGCCTTGGGGACTCATCAAGAAGTCTACCATTTTGAAGTATCCGATAACCTCACAACTGTACTCTTCATATGTCAATACATCAAGCAAGATCTTGACACTGCTCTATTCCTCTTTGAGCAGGACCGAGTAGCAAGGGGAAGAGATGGATACATGTTCCCGTTATGAAGCAGCACTGCTTTGAGGCTCCTGGACGAGCCGTCAATGAAGAGGCGCCACTCGCTGGGGTTGCAGGCGATTCCGATTGCCTCAAATAGACCGGTCACATTATGACAAAAGCAAAGCTTATTTTGATGTGTGAAAAAGCTTGAAAAACACTGGGGACGCTTGCTCTGACCTGATAGTTGCACACTGTCATCTAAGTTAAAATCTTGGCACTGAATTTTGTGAAACCAAGATTACTGACAAGGTAGTTGAGATCTTTTTTGGTTGGGGTAGTATAGATTTCTCTCCTCAGTTGCACCTCTGTAATCTGGATCAATGACTTCATCCTCTTCTGAACTGCCTTTCCTTTCTAAAAACTGCTGCTCTCTTTTTGGATGAGTGGGTACGGGGAGCTCAGAACTGTGTGGTACTGGCACAATAGATGTCTGAAGGTCTGGCTACATGATAACAGGCACATTTTTTGCCTTCTCAACGTTTGGAAGGGTTCACCATGCAGAAGAAACAATTGCTTGAATGGTCAGTTGGTTCCCTCCAAATTCGTGGGATTGCGAAATTCATAGCTCTTTTCTTCTATGTACCATCCTGTAAAAAACAAAATGAAAACATAAGTATAAATATACAAATACTTTTTACTTAGTTTTTTTTAGAAATATAAAAACATCCAGTATCCAAATAAACAAAACACATTATATTTATATACAGAGCTCGCAGGTGAAATGAGGTGCCCAAGGTTTGTCTTAATTTCTGGCTGGCATGTCGAAATATACCTTGTAGGCCTCACACATTTTAACAGGTCTCTCTACAGAATACTTTTTCGCTCTTGTCTTAATAAATTCGCCACAGACATAGCAAAATTCGTCTGTCGGATGCTTGCAAACTCTTGATGCCATGTGTAACGAATACTTCTATCAATGACGAGTGACGATTTCTGCCATGTGACCGCTAGAGTTAAACTGATCTGTTAAGTAGATATTCTCTGTATTTATACAGTCATCTACCTTGCTAGGATGTTCTAGAAATTTTTCAAACATAAAAATTCTTGAAAGTTGTAGAAAGCTCTAGTTTATCTTTCCCTAAATTAGTGCTGAGTCTATGTGGAAAGTAAGGAAACTGCCATTGCTGTCTAGGTCGCAAAAAAACCAACAAAATATAAGGGAAATAATAGCTATTACTACTGCATTATTGTGTCTATAAATTTTTAAATACAGTATATCATGTTTATACCATAACTGAAAAAAGACATAACCCATGAGACTTCTGATATATTTTTACTATTTGCACTAAAATAATGTTATTTACAATAAATGGGCTAATTTAAAAATTCAATGTTCTAGCCACAAAAGCAAAGTTTGGGAATTAAAATTGACTATTTTTATTTAATATAGCCACAAACACTTGAGAAATAACACTTTTAACCCAAGGACAAGACAAAAGTGGAATTTTATTACACAGAGATATCATATGAAGGGTGTTCCATAAACGGCGTTGAATTTGAATTGCGCAACACTTTTGAGTTTGGAAGTTTGAAGGCATGACTATATAATGTATGACATTCAACTTCACTCTGATTAATAGTTATTTGTTTGTTTTTCAGAATATTTGTCGGTAATGCGTCATGGAGCAGTTTACAACTGAGAAGCGCGTTCTCATTGTGAGGACATTTTACCAAAACGGAGAAAGTGCGACGTAAACAGTTCGAATACCTCGTACCACTTAGGGAACAAATGAAGCACCCAACAACTCTACGGTTTGTAGACTAATGACGAATTTTAAAACAAGTGGTTCAGTTGAATAGCTGAATCGCCTATGTGGAATCGTTCTTGTCGGACAGAGAAACAAAACTGCTGTTGTTCCGAGATAGTGTCACTCTGAGTGCTGGAAAATCGATTCGACGACGTTCACCACAGTTGGACATTCCAACCACTTCATTACATCGAATTTTGCATAAAGATCTCCATATAGCATGTGTACAAAATCCAACTTACGCAGCAACTTCAGCCGCCTGACCAAGGGAGGCAGAAGCAATTTTCTGACTGGGTTTTGGAGCGACTTGCAACCGACGAAAGTTTTTCAATGAAAATCTTCATCAGTGACAAGACCCCCTTCCACTTGAGTGGATTTGTCAATAAACAGAACTGCCGTATTTGGGTAATGAAAATCATCGAATAATGCAAGAGCGTGCAATGCATCCACTGAAAGCGACTGTGTGGTGTGGTTTGGGGGCAGGTGGAGTGCTTGGACCATTATTCTTTGAAGATGATGAAAGCAATGCAGTTACCATTAATGGAGAACGTTACAGAGACATGATATCCACTTACTTATGGCCAAACTTTTTTTTTGCAAGATACGGATATTGACAACCTCTGGTTTCGGCAGGATGGAGCGACCTGCCACACTTCGTGCCAAACGCTTGCATTACTTCACGAAAATATTTCCGCAACGAGTGATATCTTTGCATGGTGACCAGGAATGGCCACTAAATTCCTTTGATCTTACCCTTTGTGATTTATTCTAATGGGGGTATGTGAAATCATAGGTATACGCCAACAATCCACACACAATTCGTAAACTCAAGGCTGAAATCAGGCGTGTGATTGGAAGTATCGAGCCACACATCTGTGAGAGAGTTATCGGAAATTTTGAGAAGCGCATAAATGTATGTAGACTCAGTGCAGGTGTACATATAGCTGACGTTGTATTCCATACCTAAACGGGAGAAATAACTCATTAGAAATATGCAGAATATAACCGTTTATAAAAATTCCTTTTAATTATCCACCTTTATGGAACACCGTTCAGGACTCAAACACCTTCCACGCGGTAATCTTTCTTCTAGCTTGAATGTTTCCTCGATAGCTTTCATGTTCTGAGTCGGCATATCTGTTCATTACGTAGTCACAAAGTATCCACTCAACCTTATTAATAATTTCCAGTCTGAGTATGTTATATTGTAATTCCCTTTGCCAAACTATGTCGAATGATTTGGATATGTGTCCTCACACTATGTCAACGCCTTTTTTCGTTTGGGTTTTGCTATCTTTTCTATGATTACAATAACTACCATCTCCGTGGTCTGGTTGTTCGGAATCCAAGTTGCCAGGTGTTTAGGCAATTATTTTCGTATAGGAGTCTTATTAATCTATTATTATTATTATTATTATTATATATTCGTATACTTCCCAGATGAGAGCGAGAATGGAAATCGGTCTGCAATGGTCAACTTGCATGGGTGGCATTCCAGGTTTAAGCACAAAGATAATTAGGCCACCTTTAGTTAATCTGGGGATTATCCTGTATTTAGGCTTTCATTAAGAACGTTCTTAAGACCCTCAATATGTTGTTAGGGCCCTCGACCTGTGTATTTTCGTCAGCTCAAATTTTCCTGTATGAAAATTAAAATCATTTTTCTCAGTTCTTCTGTTTTTATTTGTGTCGATATCATCGTCGATATCTCTTTCTCTTTCGACAATGTGGTAGGGTTGTGGTTTTTTTTTCTATTTCTGTGTTCAGAAAATCTATGATCCGATGTTCCAAATTATGTCAAAATTTTCATTTTCCTTTTCACTTATTCTAAATACTTTTTCCCAATGATCAAGCCATAATATCTAGATTTCTTCACTATCCTCTATAAAGTCTATATAGTCGGCTATTATGTCTAATTTTCATTCTCTCTCAGAAGTGTATCTTTCATTTGATTATCTTTTTGCAAAATTCTCTTAGTTTAGTTCTCGGATGTATTTTATGTCCTGCTTCGTTCTATACTTCTGTAAATAAAGTTTTCATAGAGTAATTAGACACTTCCTTGTACCCACCAAACGAACAGATTACTATTCTAAAGCTATTGATAGCAGCGTTACGGCGTTTGACATTAAAGAGTGTAATCACTACTATTAAATTAACGTATATAAAATACTTACAGTCGAAGGATATTCGGTATATTTACAGCTTCAATACTTGCCACACCGGCAATCAAAATTAATTTCAAAGGAATATGACAAGGGAACAATTCTGATATAAAGCGCAAAGTCTTTACAGCGAAAGCGATATTTCAGTGAACCACATGTGTTGAAGGCAAGCGAACAATAAGAATCTCGGGAACCTTTCTTCGACATAATCTACATAGCTAAACATATTCGCTCGGCCAAACATTAATAATGAAAAGAATAAGAGAATTACAATCCCCAATTAACAAGTTGGTAAAATAAAACACTAATTTATAGTAAGGCTTATTACTAAAGGACTTAAATTTATATTATATAACACTGGCCAGCGTTTCAAAACCTTTTTTTCAAAGGTCATAGGTTTTCTAACAGATCTAGAATCCTTCTCAAATGCTGAATTTAAGAATAAAATTAGTTTTCTTTGGTCAGGTCTGGTTTCTAAGATATGCTTGATTTATATTAGAACGTATATTCCAAAATAGCGCTATCATCCAACCGTTTATTACCTCTGTTTTGTCGCATTACAATGGATCATACGTGTAAGAATCATCCAAATAAGTTCTTTTACATCTGCGGACATGGTGCTCTTCCAGATCATCAAGCAAAAATCACGGATTTTGTGAAAAAGCATATCCTGCTTAATTTGAAGTAAAACTAGAGTTCCGGGATAAGCCATTTGCTCCCCATATTTGCTGTAAATAATGTCTAGAAAATTTACGGAATTGGATTAATAAGAAAATAAAGTGTATGCCATTTGGTGTCTCAATGGAGTGCAGGGAAGGTAAAGGTCACGTCATCGACTGCTACTTCTACATGACAAATTTGAAAGGCATCAATCGCAAGAACAAGCACCTTGTTCAATACCCCAATGTTCCTTCTACTATAAAACCAGTCCCACATAGCCCCGATCTTGCTGTTTCTGATCCTGATTTTACTATGGGTTCTAACTCTGATTCCAAGGCTAGTGTTACTACCGATACAGCTGAGTTTGATGTATACAAGCCAGAAGATCGCAACCAATTGCAACCAACTGATGTCATTTACGGAAGCCAAACTCAATGACCTGACACGAGACCTGAACCTTTTCCAAATCATTTGCTCAGCTATTGGCTTCACGTCTTCAAGAAAAATGTATGCTGGCACCAGGGACAACAGTCTATTGGTATCGGGACCGCGATAAAGAATTTAGTAAATTTTTCACGTTTGATGAAGCCTCTTTACTGGTGTACTGTAACAACATTGCTGACCTGCTCAACTTAATCGACCTGAAGTATGATGCTATGCAATGGAGACTTTTCATTGACTCATCTAACCGAAGTCTCAAGGCAGTTCTTCCTAATAACGGCAATACATTTTCATCGATATCTGTTGGACACTCAACTGCAATGAAAGAACCCTACAATAGCATGGACAGTCTGCTGTCTGCTCTAAATTACCAGGAACACAAATGCCTGATATGTGGATATCTTAAAGATGTTGGACTCATCCTAAGCCTTCAATGTGGGTAGACAAATTATCCATGCTTTATGTACTTGTAGGACAGTCGGGCTGACGACCGGCATTATGTCAGACATGACTGGCGGCTAAGACAAGGATTAGAACCCGGTTCACACAAGTTCTGTCTCACTCACTGGTTGAACCGAACAAGATATTGCTTCCATCCCTACACACGGAACTCGGTTTGATGAAGAACTTTGTTAAGGCAATGGACAGGGAAGGTAGAGGATTTGCTTTCCTCCGTCGGAAGTTTCAACGAGTCAACGGAAAAACTGGGAGCACGTGTATTTGATGCTCCTCAAATAAGGAAGCTCATCGAGGACATCAGTTTTGATGAAGAACTTAATCCTGCTAAACTTTCTGATTGGTTGTCCCCTAAGTCAGTCATTGCAAACTTCCTTGGCAACCACACAAGTCCATAGTATGAGAAGGCGGTTGATTAGTTAATGGAGAATTTCTGTGAACTTTGTGCACGCATGTCAGTGAAAATGCACTTCCTTCCGTCCCACCTGGACTATTTTTCAAAGAATTGTGTAGACTTCAGTAAAGAACAGGGTGAGCACTTTCACCAAGATATCCATGTGATGAAGAAACGCTACCAAGGGTGTTGGGATGTCAACTTTTTGGCTGCCTATTGTTGGTGCCTGAAAGGGATTTGGTGACTGCTAGGCACAATCGGAAATCCCTGAAAATACTATGCTTCCATGAGTAGCCTTGCGCATGTTGTTCCTTTTTGGTATCAATTAGATCATTCTCTAAACCTTCTGTGTATAAATCAGTTCAAAATTTATTATTGTGCGTACATTCGCCTACAAATATGTAGATCAGAATATAGGAATTTCTGGAATGTGCTAATATCTCAAAAACTCAATCTGATTAGATAAAATGAGCATGATTTTCGGATTCAGCACGAAAAACTGGCCTAAAATCAAGTATTATGTGTTAGACATTAAAAACAGCGCAGACCAGTCTCATATTCTTTTTTGCATATCGGAAGGTATATTTTCCGCCAATTTCTTATTGTTTATCTAAAATGAGTGCTAGTAGTTTTCTTTTCTTATTCCTCATTCTGGTGTATTTGTCCTTGTCGTTCCTTAATGGCTTATCCTTTCTACTCTTATTCGTATTTCTTGATAATTTCTAATCATTCCTAGTGTCCACTTGAATTGTTTGATTGTCCGGTATTTTCTTTGGGCAATTGTTTTTTCGTTTGCTTTCCTGATTGCATCGCGTATAGCCCATAGTCATTCGGCTATTTCCTCTAAAGTTGCTTCGTTAAGGGGACTTGAAATATATAGTATGAGTTATAAAGCTCGTTTTCTTTCTTGATGCTTTTATTAGTCAGAGTCAAAGTCAGTTCACTTTTAGCAGAAAAGGTGTTGTACTCGGTCCTGTCTGGTGTGTTGGCTGTTAAGATTTGAGCTTATCTCTGATGAGAAGAGCCTACAGAATCTTCAAGCGGCAAAGAGCCGAGTTTCTTCTGAGAATAGTTGTGTTTTCAACCAGAACTGTTGTTGTAATTTGTTCGTTGTAGTGTGCTTTGATTTCAATTTCTTGTAAGCGTCTCGTGAGGCGCCGCCTGAAGATTCTGGATAAAACCAGATTTTAAAAAAAGTTGAGTGGGCATAAAAATGTTTTTATTTGTAATACAAATAGCAAAATTTATCATGCCTAATTTTTTTGCTTAAAATAAAAACAATATACTTATAAATAAAATTTATTAACACAAATATTGTATACCTATGTTTTATGCATACAAATAAAACATCTTATATCACTTTACCATAAACTCCTTTTATGCTAGAGAAGGAGTTTATGGTATACTAGCCTAAAATATAGTCTAGCCAGCTCGATATTTTGGTAATTTCTGTAAAAAATTAGATATTTGTTATATAATATATATTGTTCATATACAATGGTTTAACTCTATATAAAAATATTTGTATCATTATATAAACTTTAGTAAATTCAGTACATAGGGTTGATGACACCGACCGTCTTATTTTTGAGAAAAATCGAACAATTCTGGAAAAAATAATTATTACTTAACTTCATTGAAAAAAGTTACCACGAGGGAGCCATAAAAAGAAGAACAAGGTCTGCTGACCAAAAAGTCACGTGCGCTCATTTATTCTGATTTATGAACTTACGACCTTCAAAACTTTCAATAATTCCAAGACTAACCTTAGAAGGACCTTGGAAGTTATATCATTCGAAAGAGAATGTAAAACAACATAAGGGTTTCAAATTTTGTTATGATCGGCCGAATAGTTATAATGTTATTGCTAAAACAAATTAATTCATGGGCTAACCTTGCGAGGACTTTGGCAATTATATCATTCGAAAGAGAACGTTAATAAACATTAGGGCTTCAAATTTCGTTAGAAGCGGCTTAATAGTTACAATGTTTAAAAAAAAAGCAAAACGGGGACTGACCGACATAGTGAGATGGAGAGTCGCCCACGACTAGACTCACACGTGACTAAAAATGCGAGTAATTTAACTGCCTAATTTTACTACAAGCAGTTACCGAAAACGATGGCGTCAATTCACTTTTAATAATTCACAAGTTTATGGCGTAATTACTAAAAAGCTATCTATTCTTGCAATAGAACAAGATGGCTCTTGAGAAATTACATCAGCTGAATGATACCATTTCCCCCTCTAATTTTCCTGTTTAAAATATTTTGTTCTATTAATTAAGTTTCAATCACTTGATTTCTTTCAAATATTAAAATCTAATGTACGTACATTCCAAAAATGTACTGATGACATTCATTGAAACGCATGAACGCCAACCATTAGCGAACCAACGCCCCTCTTTCAACTTTCCAGCTTCTTGTGCCCCCCTCCCATCACCGACATCAATTGAACGCCTCCTGTTTAGAAACACTGGGTTGGACGAACGAGTTAAAATGAGTTTAATATTTTGCACCGCGGATTAAGCGAATGAAACAGGTGGTATTGATACTTACAGGGCAATAATAACGATAATTTCACAGAGTCGGACCTTAAATAAGGCCATTTGATTCTTCAGAAATCTCAGTGACTATATCAATCTAGACTGCTTTCGTCCAATCACGTTAAGAGATTTTCTTTATGGTTTTGTCCAGTAGATTTGTGTGCATAATTAGGCCAGGAATGTATACAGAGGTACGAGTAGATCTCATTGCATGAAGTATGTTTGTGTTTTAGACACGATTAGATTTGATTATTTAGTTTATTGGCTGTCTGGACTTTTTCCTGCAAAGAGCTAAATTGGTTAGTAGGAGTTCAAATATTTTGTGTCGTTTATCGTTGCCAGGGTCAATTTAAGTATTTTACTTCATGAGATGGACGAAGATTCAAAATCGCAAAAGGTTTTGAATCTAGAGGAAGGCAAGGGCTGAGCGTGTCATTCCCACCCCCCAAACTTTTAAAAATTATTACTCAGGATTTTTTGCGTCAATTATAATGTTAAAATGATTCACCTCGTATATAATTAATTTAGTGGATCGCAAAGTTATTGTTAATATGCAAATGTACAAAAAATTAAGTATGTTTAATTTGGAATTGAGAGAAAAAAATCAAAGCGAATGAGGAAATTGAAAAAATATATATTTTGAGAAAATATTTTATTTCTGGCCTTGAACGGCATTTATACCTTAGTAATTTCTTCTTTTCAAAGTTCAATCTTGAGCGCAGTGAATTTTGGGATGGAGATTTACTACACGATTATGAGAGTGCTATGCACTAATAGGGATACCGAGTTATTGCGTTGTTCTGAGTATGTACTTTATGGTATTCGACCTCAATCTTGTACTTAGTGTGAAAGTATGTTTTCTCCTTTGTATAGACCTATGTATGGGGGGGGGGAACTGCTCTCACCTGCATGTCTCGCACAAATACATGTATGTAGTCTTCCATGTATCTCGGAGTGAATGATTTCTGGAAGGAGGTGGTGTGATTTGGTTGAGATTACAGGTTTATCCGAGCTCATACGCTCCTGAAGGTAAGGAACAAACTGATGTGGGAGGAAGTTAGAATTCTCTAGAGGCGAACACGTCTCCTAGAATGCTTAATGCGCACTCATAGGTTATCTGAACTAGAAAAAAATGTCCTTCATTAGCGAATTGAGGACTGTCCAAAGAACGGTCGGTAAAATGCTTATCCACTTAGTAGAGCGACCTTTTGCAAGAAGAAATTACTTTATTGCCATATATTTTCAAAATTGCATTATTATGAGGGCTCACTAGAGATGTGAGATATGGTCAGTGTTCGTAAACTTTAAAAATTGACTGAATAGTCCCAATTGAAACTGCAGCACTTTGTCCAATATTATTTGGAGGGGCGTTTTAAGAAAAGATAATAGAATTGTTTAAAAATACTTCATGGGCACTGAAGGACTCTGATGGACTCTATCTACTTTAAAAAAGACATAAAATCGTTAGGAGGTATCTGTCGTCCTTGCTAGTAGTGAGAAGTTGTCCAACTACTTCAATGCGTAAGTGTGTACAAGCGACTCTCTTCGACAGAAAATGTGTGTTTGGTGGCTATTCTCATGTTCTTCCATACAAATATATCCGAAATTAACTTTGATGTGGTTTGTGTCCCTAAATGAGCAAAATTATGATAATAATCTAGTGGAAGCCTACACATATTAAAAGTAAAATAAGATCGTACAAGACCTTTAGAGATATGGCAGATGATTAAAGAATTGGATACAAGTAGAGCGATCTTATGGGATTTGAGAGATGCGGGAGGATCAACTTTCATAGTGTTATTAATTCTTGAAATACCAATTGAGGACTTAATAATCAATCGCCGAGTATACAAGTACAGTGGAAGTAATTGAATACCAGGGAGAGATTAAATTGTTTTTGAACCGAGGGGAATGATAACGGTTCACGTCTAAGGTGGTGATGAGGGGATCGGGAAAGAACACTGCTTGCATTCTCTGTGCCAAAAGTGTGTCTTATGTTGTCTGTGTATTGGGAAATTAATTCGTGTACACAGGCTTTTCGGTGAGAGTGACTCTTTGAGTAAAAGAGGTACACTCCCCGTATTTATCTACAATTGGTAATGATATAGAAGTTGGAGCCTTTAAGCATGTGTCTGAAGTATTTGTTGGCCTGTGCGATGCAAAGTAATTCCGTGCAGGACTGCACCTTCTCCTATGTTTGATACATCCGTAATCAAAGGGAGAAAAACAGTTCCTCTTTAAATGTATCAAAGGGGCAGCTTCTAGTACACCCTTTTGATTTCGTTTAAGGTAAATTCTGCCTTGCTGTCTCACTGGAAAGCAGAATTTGGTCGATGTTTGTTCACATTTTAAGAGCTTTTCTCAGAAATCTCCTGAGAAAGTTCACCAACACAAGGTATCTTTCCAACTCCCGTAATCGCAGTGATTTCCCTATCATCCGGGGAAATACCCCGTGAATTAACTTAATAGTTCAAAGTTCGATTGACTCTATGGAAAATGCACTTGGCAAAATTGGTATGCACTCCGAGTAATTTCAATCTTGTGAATAGGCTAGAAACATTCCATGTGCTCTTCTTCGTATTTTCATGGTATCAACAAGTCGTGGAAATAAGCGAAAGCTAAGTATAGATAAGTTAAGATGTGGTTGATGGACCATTGAAAAAAAAGCAAACTGTTGCATATACCTTGGGAAACACTACCCACTTGAACAACTTCTCGGGGATGCTTATAGTGGTATTTGGAAGAATGCATTCCATAAATCTACCTTGAAAAACAAAACAACTTGCAATCTTGGAAATTAGCACTGAAGTACTTCGCGTAGTGCAGTGGGTATTTGTTCTTGATTGTGACTGAATCGATTAGCCTGTAACTTTAATCGCACTTTTGCAATGGATGAAGAAAACTGGCATAGTGAGACTTACTGGGACGTATTTTTCTTTCTGCTAAAAATGATTGAATTATGCATCTAGTAACGGTAAGCAGTTTGAGGGTAAACTAAAGATGCCGACTGGCGACAGGGAAACCATGAATGATCATTTGGTGAAGGTAACATGGACGAACACTATTGACTTACTACCTACTTGCACAAATATAACTATTATTGGATTTATAGAGGACGCTATACTTTGACAAAGGGCGGTATATTGGGGAGCTATTAATTGTAGAGAATGAAAGGTACAGACAATCGTGATTTAAAGCTTCTCTAGGTTGTTTCCATACGTAAAAAACGCAACGAGTTTGTCAGAACTGAGAGTTTGGGAAATATCAGCGCTTTCATGAAGCTATCGACGAACTGTTTTGGTTAGCAGTGAGATAGCAGGCAATTGATTTAGCTCAGCAGTCAAACTTGCAACTGGGACTTTTATGTTTTTTGTTTCTTTTAGACAATGCGTTTTAAGGCTCTGTGATCCTTCTTGAGTTGAGATAATCGTATATATTTATTCAGTTCTGGTTTCTTGACTTCAATTGTTCTATATGTGCTTGTCTTTCCTGTCTATTTTGGATGAAAAAATATGTATCATATCCATAGATCATGCTTTACATACTCTTCTTATAATTCCTCTGGTGATCTAAAAGAAGTCTGGTTTGTATTTCTTTAGCATTTCCTTCTAAATTTTATTTTCTGTTATGAAGTAGGGTTTTCTTTCCTTTATTGGGATTTTTTACTGCGGTTTTGGTTGATGGTGATCATGATTCTGATATGGTAGCTAAATGGAGTAGCGACCGGTTCCATATGGATATTGTACGGCATATGTCTATGGACTGTAAAGTACAATATTCGACTTTGTTGAGTAATCTCTGGAAAGGTAGGTAGGGAAGTCAGTTTCCATCCTGATGCATAATTATTCTTACTTATGAGTTCTAAAATTTTCAGGCTGTATTCGTTCTAGTACATATAATTCTACCAAGACATCTTGTGTTATGGTTCTGCAAAATTGATGCCACGAGTATATTTGTACAGGATAAAAGTAGGAATTTGTGCGAAAATGTACAACTTTGAAGGAAACGTTCTCAAAAGAACAAATTTGTAGCTCATGCACTCAAATGAAGAAATTCTAGGTAAATCAAAGTATTAATGTATACAGAATTCGACCATTTCCCCAAACAAATTAATACTGGAAATATGTAATATATGGAATCTAAATTAAGAAATTACCATTATTTTCATTTTAGAATGTTTAGCACTCCTTTTTCAACCGTTCTTGGATCTATACTGGCGCGGATTTATAAAGGTGCAAAGGACGACTAGAAAGAAAAAGAGAGAGAGAGAGAGAGCACCAATTTCTCATGGACACTACACTGTAGTCGGGAGGGCGTCTCACTTCTCACTGTTTCAGTAATAACAAGTGGATTACTCTTGCTACACCATCCACTCTAATCTATTGCAGAATAGCATTTAAGTGTCAGGATTGTAGCTTTTCATAATTTTTTTTGCGATTACAGTAATTTGGAATGAGAGAAGGCTTTGTTAAAAGATTGTCGCGTGAAGAATAGACTTGAAATATTGACTTTTCATGAATTTATAAGAGGTGATACGAAGAAGTATGACAAAATTAAATATTAAAATGCTTACCCCCGTCTTATTCAAAATTATCCAAAATTGGGGTTAAAGTGCAGAAAACCTACGCTGAATTTTTAGTTTTATAAAAGTACTAATCCTCTTTTTGGCATTCCAGTCATCATATAGGGTTGCGTTTTGGCGCGGAACGTACATATTTTTTTAGATACTAGACATTGATGAGGTTAATGTTGATATTGAAATAAGTCCACCATACTTTCTACCCCTGTGATCAGAAACCATGAATTTCTCACATTGGCAACATTTAATTCGCACCTAATTCACACATTGGCAACCCCTGGTATAAGTATTTATAAGAGCGCCGCTTTAGATTTTCCGCCGACAGAAGGCAGCAGAATTTCATATCAAAAATCGACGCTGAAGAGATCTCACTTTAGATAAAGGAGGAAACGGTTGAGGCAAGGGAGGCTCAAAACGCCAAGTTTTTTTGCCTCATCAACCCTACGGGGAGAATTCGTTAAAGAATTTTGAACCGGCACCAAGAAGACTTGATGTCGTGCTACCCCCCCCCCCCTCCCTCTACGGAGTCGCGAAGCTGAAATGAACTGATCTGCCACTCATCTAGTCTCGCCACAACTATGTCGGTCCACTTTTATAGACATAATTGAGGACGTAAAGGAAAGCAGGTTTGAGGATTAGCCCACTGTGGAACTCTACGGAAGAGACCGCTCGGTTACGAGGCGATGCTGAAAGCTTTGGGGAAGAGTTCGCTCTAATCTCTAAGGGTAGCTTCCGGCCAAGACCACAGGGGGACACACAACCGTCCCTGTGTAAGTTGGAAACAGCATCGATATCCAAACCCCAGATGGGGCGGCACCCCGGGTGGTGGTAGTTGATTCTATCACCGCCCATCATCAAGTCCGCCACTCATCACCCATCTGAGGGGCCTCGCCCGGGTCCACCCTCCATCATTCATCCCCCCCATTTGGCAGTTCAGTTCACGTAAGCTTAGAGACGAGGTAGAGGGAGTCTCCAAATAACCCTTTACAGAAGACCACGAAGAAGAAGAGGTGCATCTTATTGAGCAACAGCAAATTCCCCACAACGAGAGCATCTGTTACAACCAACAAACAGCGCTGAAGGGCCACTCTCAAGAAGAGATGGCCCAAGACCACACGACCCGGATTCCTCTGCGGGTTGTCGACGGGCAACCCAAGCCCAGCAGGGAATCCACTTTCGAGGCCTTGTACGGCAAACTGGGAATTGCCATGGTGAGGCTCCTGGATATATCGTCGGGCTACATTGCGATATGCGAAACGGAGAAGGATATCGAAGACATATCCAAGGAAAAGGCAGTCGAAGCCCTTCGAGCCATAGGACTGCAACCAGCAGTGCCACCCCAGATCCTGGCGCACAGAAGCGTAGTATGCCGCCGGATCGACCTGTGGATTGGGCAGCATACCGCGGGAGAAATGTAAGACGAGATAGAGCTACGGCAGGCCTGGGCTAAGGTAGCCGAAATAATAAAATTTAAAAATAGGAGGGACGGCAGCGATTACACGCAAGTGTTCAAGGTGGTCTTCTCGGAGACTACCATGGCACAGAAGGCGAAAGAACATGGTCTACTAATGTTCAACGCCAAAATTAGCGGAGAGCAGGTGGAAAAGGGAGAGTTCACCCCGGTCCAGTACTGTTTCAAGTGCTACAAGATGGAGACCCACGCCACCAAGGACTGCAAGGAGCAACAAGAAACTTGCTCCAAATGCAGCCAGCTTGGCCATAATTGGCGCAATTGCGTCAGCACCACGGAGAAATGCGTGAGTTGCGGGCAGGGTCACCGAACAATGGCCATGTCATGCCCTGCAAAAAAGGACGTAATGAGAAAAAAGCAGGAGGCAAAAAAGAACGAAGTAACGCGCAGGGCGAACACGTCCTACGCCCAGGCAGCAAAGGCAGCCCTCTCAGAGGTGGATGCCAGAAAAACATACCTCAAAATTGAGAACGAGGGATCGACGAAAATCATGACGTGCATACTTCATGCGCACGTCATGAATCTGGCTCGCCCGGGCACATTCGCCACTGTTTTGAACCAGATGCTGGCCAAAAACGGGATGGAACAAATGTGGTTCCCGGATAACCCCCCTTCTGGGGATGTACTGCATTTGCAGATGACCCCAAAGGCCCAGCAGACTGCGGAGCAAGCTAACGCTTGCAAACAGCCATCCAAAAAATCCAATAATGAAGCAGTCGAGGCTTAAACTCCTGCTCCCACCCAAATCAAGGCAAGCACGGCGAACCCCTCGAACTCGGAAACGAGCAGTTCATCGGAGTCTTTGGACTCCTCGGACGTGGAAGCAACTAAACCCCAGGAAAAAAAAGGGAAAAAGAAGAGAGCGAAGAGATTGCGGGCAAATTACATCAACCTGAGAGTATACGCCTGCGATCAATTCCCCTTCCCAGAGGAAATGGAACCCAGTCGTATCTTCCAAGGCATTAAAGCGAAGATCTATAAATGGGAGTACGTCTCTGAGGTAGACCCTGGAACAGTTGAAGAGGCCCTGCTCGCACAGAATGTTATCCTTCATCATAACACATGCGAGCAACTCTCTAACGCTGAATTCAGAAAGAAGAAGAATGGGAGGAAGAAGAACGTCACCCCAAAACACTAGGTGACTGAAAATGGAGAGAGTAAGCATCAGAATGAGGATTCTGACACTCAACGTGAATGGATGGGAGGAGAAGGCCACGGCATATGGTAACATATTCCGTGTGCTTGATCCCGACATCATTCTCATCACAGAGCACGGTATCGACACTACAGCTGGTCGCATTAAAATACCGGGCTACAGAGTGGTCATGAAGAACCATTCCCAGGAAAGGTTTGATGGTGCTGCAATAGCTGTCAAGAGGAACATCTCCTTTAAACAACTTCCAGAACTCGATGAGTCCTTTGTGGCAATCGAAGTACACACCCTGGTAGGAGACCTCGTGATAGCTGCAGCATATCAACCCCCTCGACGAGCATATCTCCCGTTATGCAACTTTTACGCACTGTTCGGGCACCGCAGAATGGCATTCTTACGGGTAGACCTCAATGTCAGGTGCCGTGCGGTGGGCTATGGTAGCACCAACGATAGAGGCCGGAACTTGGAATTGATTATGGGAAGAAAGAACATTCAAAGGAAAGGGCCGGATTTTCCGACCTATATCACTTCCAGATCAGCAACTAAGCCTGACATAATCTTAACAAGTGAAGGCTTTCCTTTCAACTACCATAGTGAGCCAGGCCCAGCAGTCCCTAGTGATCACATAGCGATTCTCACAACAGTATCTCTCGCACCAATCCAGCTCCTAGCCCCTCTCCGGAAAAACTACGCAATGGCCAACTGGGATCGCTACAAGCAGCGACTCAGTGACTATGCGCCAGCTGACCTCAGCACGGCGTCGTTAGAGGAGATTGACAGGGAGTTGGAGAGGATAACAACGTCCATACTAAACGCGGACCGCGAGAGCATACCCGTAACAGGGTATAAAACACCTCCTCAGCCCAGATGGACAGAGGAGATGAGAGATATCGCTCGCGTTCACAGGGAAGTGTACGAAGAAGTACGACGGGAGGGTCCCAGCCGGGAAAGGAGCTTGCTGCTTCGACGCCTAAGCTCAGAGCTTAGAGAGGCCATCAACCTCCAGCAGGAGGAAATATGGAACAACTTGATAGCCAAAGTCGACAGCGAGCTTAGCCCGGCTAAGTTCTGGCGCCAAGTCAGGAACTTAAAGGGACTTACTCCAAGACCCAAGGCTCGGATAAAGGAGAACGGAGACTACTTAGAGAACCCGGTGGTTCTCGAGGATATGTTCAGGAACTTCTGGAAAAGCGTTTTCAGGATTACCCCCGAGGAAAACGCTGAGTTCGACCAGGAATTCGAAGGCCAACTGATTGAACAACTAAATCAGGAAATGCATCGCACGCACCCACTACAGCAAGTTAACGAAGGCAGGGAGATGGCGGGCCATGGACGCCCCATAACATCAGAGGACGTCATGGCCACTGTAAAAGCCTTTCGACAAAAGGCACCAGGCTGGACGGGTATCACCAGAAACAACTTGGTTAACGCCCCACAGCAGATCATTCAGGGTATCGTTAATATTTACAACGCTTCCCTGAACACGGGCTACTTCCCGGTATGTCTTAAGATTGCGAAGATGATCTTCATACCCAAGGGAGGTAAACCCCCTGATCAACTGGTAAACTACAGGCCAATCGCCCTACTGGAGTTCATTGCAAAAGTCTACGAGAGACTCCTAGCTGACAGGCTTCAAGAACAACTTGCCGAGCTGGGAGCCCACAACCCTCAGCAGCACGGGTTCCGCAAAGGACGAGGAACAGAAACAGCCCTCGCCCTTCTTGCGGAGAAACTCGCTTGCAGTAAAGCTGAGAGGCGGTACGTAGACGTGGTGCTGCGTGATGTAAAGAAGGCCTTCGACAAGGTTTGGCTAAGAGGATTACAGTACAAGATCCTCAACCTCCAGCTTAACCCATTCCTGGAAAGGATCCTTTGCAACTATATCTCCGATAGGAGAGCCCGAATTTCAATCGAGGGCTGCAAAGGACCCGAATTCGAACTCGAGGCGGGAGTTCCACAAGGCAGCTGTCTCAGCCCTCTGCTGTACCTCGTGTACACAATAGACCTGCCTGCTCCAGTGAGGTATGATTCGATGTATCTGCAATATGCAGACGACATCACCCAAATCGTCCTGAGTCCATTCAGGAACTCTGGAAGCCAGGCGAGGGCGACAGCTGTCGAAATTGAAAATATCAATAGATATGAAAGAAAGTGGAAAATTAAGACCAACCGCCAGAAGTTCACGATCATTCCAATGAACCGCCGGAAAGTTGATGACGTCGTCGTCAATAACGAGAACTATCCGTATTCCAACGAGGGTAATGTCCTGGGCTTACGACTCTTCAAATCGGGATATAAGACGCACATGAATACCAGAGTCTCCCTAGCCAAACGAGAGCTGAAGAAACTTTACCGTTTCCAAGGCCTCAGCGTGCCTAACATCAAAAAACTGTACATGGCCTTGGTACGCCCAGTCCTGGTGTACCCGGCCGTGATCACGCAGATGGCAAGCTGTACCTCTCTCAGAACGATGCAGAGAGTGGAGAATAAAGCCACGCTGCTGATTACAGGCACGCGAATAATCGACCGTACTCGGCAATCGATTCTTCACCAAAGAATCGGTCTAAAGCCGATCAATACGGAGATCCAAAGGCTGGGGAGAAAGACATGGGACAAGATAGACCAAAATATACTCCCGAACATGAACCTGAATTTTAATATTCGTGCAAACCGGAGACGCGCTATAGGTAGAACTGCTCTGTTCCCAAGTAGTAGAACCTGCGCGAGAGAAGTGGTACTACCTATGTTTACGTAGTGTTAGTCCACTACTCTAAGGAACTATGATTTTAAAACTCAAAAGTTTGACAATTAGTCCAACCAAATCAACAACTTTAAATAACGTTTGAAAAAAGAGGCGAAGTGCCCACATTAAAGTCCCCTCCCCTCCCCCCCCCATATAAACATAGTAAGAATTAAAAAATTAAAACTAAATTTAAATATAAAAGAGGCGAAGTGCCCAATCTTAATAATCAAAATTTAAGAATAAAAAGAGGCGAAGTGCCCAATTCCCAATACCCATTTGATAAAAAGATAACAAAACAAAGTCAACAAAATTCAAACGATGAAAAGAGGCGAAATGCCCAAATTAAATAGATTACTGAGAACTCAAAATTGAGATTCATTCAGTCTGAAAAACAACCTTGAAAGGCTTGAATGCTTCGAAGGAGGAAATACCTATTACATAAATAAATATATATATATATTATAACGGAGGAAACTGGCTGTCAAAGACAGTCAGCTACTTTTTGATGGAGGAATTTTTAATTTTTAAACAAAACAAGAAGAATGCTAGTGATGCCCTAACACCAGGGCAAACTAGGAAACATATTCACACTTTTATATACCTACCACACAATTTCACCACTTTAACCTAATTTGTAATTTTCCGCCAAACTCCGTTTTTAACGTTTTTAATGGAATCATGTGTTTTTTTGCGTATTTATATTTTTAATTTTTAATAAGACTTTTAATAATTCCTCGGTAAATTTAATAGACTTTTTTTTGAGATTATAGCCTCATTTTGAAAGCGAAGCGTTACGACAGGGGCTGCTTGACTATAATATCCCCGGCACTAAATAGTACGTTTGTTTTGTCTTTGTATACGAACCTATTGCTAGGCTTTCAAATTGTTAATACTACGAGATATTTTAGATAAGGTTTCGTTGTACTATTTGTTACTGAGGCGCGAGCGGAGCGAGCCGGTCGAGATGGGGAAGAGGGTATGAGCTCGCACGGCTTGATAATGGCTTCCAGTAACCAAACGCATATACGAATAATCTATAATGATAATACCCGTCGTTTATTTATTTATATTTTTTTTCCTTTGTCGGTAACACTCTAATCTACTTATTTAAAAAAAAAAAATTCTAATTTATATTTCAACGACTTTGTATTATAGAAAAAAATAAGTTGCTTCACCATTTTCTTTTTTTTATAAGTACAATATAAAACGACTATAATAATATTGTTTATATAAAAAAATAAAGTTGCTTCACCATACTATTTCTTTTATAAGTATAATTAAAACGACTATATATTGTTAAATTATTTAATATAAGATAATTATTTAATAAATTAGTCTATAAATAAAAACTAATGGTCTTTTAGGCATTTTAGTCATCATGTACGGCTTCGTTTTCGCGCAGAAAGCATTTATTTTTAAGATAGTATCACTGTAAATAGAGTCGTACTCAGAGTGATAGTATTTTAAAAATAAGTGCTTTCCGCGCCTAACCGAAGCCGTAAATGACGACTAGAATACTTACAAACACCATCAGTACTGTTTTTACTACAAAAAATACGGCGTAGGTTTTCTGAAGTTTCCTCAAAATGGGTATTGCGATTAACTTCAGCTTATAATAAGGAAGTTTAGTTTGAAAATACATAATAAGAATTCAAAGAAGAAGGACTCTATAGACACATATATGTAATACTAAATAGGTAAATACATACGTAATATTATATAAAACTATATTGTAAAAGTTAGCCTTATTATTCTTTAATAAGAAAACGCATTTTATTGGTAACTAATATAAACATTCTGATTTTTTTTTAGTTTACTATTCTGGTAATATTTTCTAAGCAAAATTTTGGGGTTGGCATTAGAGTATTCGCTTGATGCACATTTCTCAGTTATCAAGTATTTTATAAATTGTTTATTTACAACTATGTCTGGTAATTTTGAATAAGACATGCGCAGGCGTTTTAGGCTATTAAATGCCTTCGTATTGTTGAAATAATCTTCTAGGAATAATATTTTGTTTGCAGGACAGATATATCATCCATAATAGAGCCACGAAAAGTCAATATTTCAACCCGATTCTGCAATGAAAGAATTCTTCAACTACGCGATCTTTAAATTCTATCGTGAATTTCCTGTTTTCAAATATGAATCTGGTCACTGGTAAAATTAAAACAAGAAACAACAAGAAAAATAATTTAATTAAATGTTAAGTGAAAAATAATGGCTGTAAGATAAATTTAGTACAAAAATAAAAATCTCAACTTACTTGCTCTAATATAAGGTAGTTTTCAGATATCACATTCACAGTGTCTATGCCTAAAGGATCCAAATAGGTAGCTATATTATCAATAAATGATAGCTAAATATATACTTAGCTTGTGATATGGTGATATATATATATATATATATATATATATATATATATATATATATATATATATATATATATATATATATATATATATATATGTATATATATGTGTGTGTGTGTGTGTGTGTGTATAGTGAGAGAAGGGGTTGATGCTTGAAGCGAAAGGAGAGGTTCACCAGTTCCAAATTAGAACAAATATTTCTTCTCTGTTATATGAATCCAAGTTCGGGATTTGAGTTCGTTTAAAGGTGTCCACCAAATAACTTTATTTTGAACTTGACCTTTAATAAGATAAATGGCTGGAGTTGGTGGGCTAAGATCCCATTTTCGGTGGAAGGAGAAAATGTGAATGCGGATGGGAATACTTATAGGTGTGGGTGTTTCACCACTTATGAGGGTGCGTTGGCGGTCTTACAGTCGAGTTTGATATGAATCCAAAGTGTTCTTTGGGGTAATCTGCAGGTAGGCTGGGTTCGAATGCTAACCTGGTTGTTGCTTGGCAGAAGGAAGGACTTGGATAAAAAATGACGGTTTGTAGGTTTTAATCTTGGCTTAGGGATACCTCAGTTCGGGCGAGTGAAATTGTTGAGTTCTCCGTGGTTCGTTTGTGTGCTTACGTCTCCTCTCAGGATATGTGCAACGAGTCTAATTTGCCTCCTCATCACGTTTCTTAACATACATCTCTCTGTACCGACCCTTCATAATACTTCCTTGTTTGTAACTCTATCTGTTCACGGGATTCTTATCATTCTTCGCAGGAACCACATCTCTACTGCCTCCAGTATAATAATAATAATGTTTCAGTCCTCTTATTTATATTAACACCAATTAAGGGGACATGGCTTCTCTTCTCTTAATCTGAACGCAGGGCGGAGCTTATCGGATCAAAGGTATGTGAGTGGTGTTCTCTACTAAGCCTGCTGGGCGAAACTTGTTTAGTCAGAGGGTGTGTGTGTATCAAGACAATATCTGACTTTGGGAACCTATTCGAGCTTATCAACCAACAATTATAACAAGATTGATTTTGTCTTTTACGGGTTCATGTAAGCTCTGACAGGGAAAATCAGATTCCATTTTAAAGTGTATACAGCTGTTTCCAACGACTTTGTTATCTATATGGCCAGACCTTCGGCTCGCATCTGTTTCCTAATATATGTGTGTTTGTACGTTCGCGTGGGAGCCCAACGATTTCACTTGCCTTCTTACAAAAATACTCTGTGCTTTGCATTGATACATATTAAATTGTAATTTGACATTATTTACAAGTATTTGTTTTGTCTTACCATAATTCTTTATTACAGGATGGTATATTATTTCAATGTTTGATTTGTGTGCCCAATTTTAAGATTTCATAGGGCCAACGGGGTTCTCGTTGGGTGTGTGTGTGTGTGTGTGTGTGTGTGAAAGATATATATATATATATATATATATATATATATATATAGAGAGAGAGAGAGAGAGAGAGAGAGAGAGAGAGAGAAAGAGAGAGCGGAGTAGACTCGATCAAAGGAATTTTATGGGAAATGATATAATGATAAAGAAGGATAATAAAGTCGGGAGAATGTTTAGGAAATGTTTATAAGATTTCCGTCTGGAAGATTGGCGCTAATAGACAAATAGAGCGAAATAGTTAAATGACAGTTTTGTGGAAACTGAGGTTGTTGCGATTTAGAAGAAAGATATGTGACCACTCACCGAGGTCAAAATCAATGGTCGGTCAGAAACACCTGAGTCTGGGAAAATACCGTGTACAAGAGTGTGCGTAGTTTTTGTGTAAATGGATTGCCATATATATATATATATATATATATATATATATATATATATATATATATATTGCATATCTCTCATGAGCGCGAGAGAATAACGAAATACATCCAACACACCGCAATAAAGAGAAAAAGGAATAATAATTTTTCTTCGGAAATAGTTATTTCCTACTTCGACAAAATCCGAACTGGGGTGAGATTCGAACCGTGCACACTGAGCCAGCGAGCAACCACATTTATCTCAATTAAACCGCCCTTAGACCACTCGGCTACGCAGAAGACATAAAAATCTTCCGAATAGACAACTTTTTTTAAGTCACGCTTTGCATTGTCGATCGAGATTGAGAAAAGAGAGATAATTAATTGGGAATTCAAAGACAAAGGAGATAATGAGTTAAACACCTGGCGAATTCACAGTGCATATCTCTCATGAGCGCGAGAGAATGAAGAAATAAATCCAACACACACCAAGAAAGAGAAAACGGAATAATATTTTTTCTTCGGAAATAGTTATTTCCTATTTCGACAAAATCTGAGCTGAGCTGGGATTCGAACCGTGCACACTGAGGAAGCGAGCAACCGCTTTGATCTCAACTAAACCGCCCCGATTGACCATGCGAAGCGTTCCTTAAAAGGCTTGTCTATTCAGAAGATTTTTATGTCTTCCGCGTAGCCGAGCGGTCTAAGGTTGGATTTCTTGAATATATATTGCTTCAAGGAGGAGTAATTGGCATCTGTTTGGAGCATAGTCGAGTTTTCTTCCATTATTTTTATGTTAACTCAATTGTAGGGAAATCGATATACCACCTTAAAAACTGAGGCCCTGTTCCGTCACCACAACGTCCTGACATTTGGCAGTGTAACTCGATTACTTAACCCCTCCCCCACTCTCCCCTCGCCTCGAGGACCACCCGAAAGGCCTCCCACAACCACGAGATGCACGACTCATCAGATTCCTGGGCCGGCGAGCATAGCATTGGTTAAACCGGAAATATTTCCCCTAAGAGTTGGGATCCAATTTCACGTCATATACGAAATTAGAGGAGCGACAACCAAAAGCCAGAAGCTGCCTTTAGGGCTAAATGAAAGACGCTCGGAGAAGCGCCGTTAGAGGACGAGGCTTAATTCATAAGACCTTCCCCCTCCTTTCCCTACCCCTAGTGGGGTGGTGAAGTATATAGGTGGATAGCTGTAGAAGAAAAAGGTCAGATCGAGTTACCGATCGAGACGACGAAGTCCGACTGGAGTGCCCGGCAACCCAACGAAAGGAACACAGAAGATCATGCTGAGCCAGTTCCTGGTGGTCACACCGAAATTTAGTTTAGCTTGTATTGAGAAACAAACCTAATCATCTCTCGTCAGAGAAACCCCCTATCCCGGTTTATAACAAAACCCAGAGATAGTCCTCGCCATTGAGGAATACCCCAAAGGGAACTCCCTCAAACACTCCCCATTCGTCAAAGGATTCAATTGGTTGTTTATCGCTCGTCAGTGCGAATCATTCCAAGATTAACCAGAAGATGGAAGAAGCATACGTTCATGGTCCCGTTGTTGAAATCATCTGACTAAGACAACGTGCTTAACGCCATCCGTCGCCGCACCGAAATCACCTGTTGCTTCAAGCCGGTCCCCGTGCCAGCTAAACAGCTGGAGTGTCTGTGAACGCGTCCACGCGCCTGGTCGCAAAACATTCTTGTGTCTACATCCAAATTTAGGCCAAGGTCAGGCTCCAGCCGGATTTACGTGTGGTTGTTTTAAAGGTAAAGAAATTCCATTATTTTTTTGAACGTCAATTAACATCCAATATTAAAGTGAGCTTTGGGTCAACCATTACTTTGTATTCATTTGTTTAAATTAGTAAGTCTCACTTAAACTCGTTTAATTCATAGCTGTATAGTTTGTTTTGTTAGATTTCATTTTTTTTCATGTTGTAATTAGAGATCTATTTTCTTAGACGTATTTAATTCAATCCTCGAAACGCTGAGCATGGCACTAGAAATCCTCAAAGATTAAAATAACGCAAAAAATAATAATATAGCATTCTTAGAGAAAACGTAATCAAGGAGTTTTTTAAGTACGTAACAAACCTATACGTACGTACACCAACTCGGCCCTTACAATATCACGACATCAAGTTACATGTATTTTTTTCTATGTTTTTTAGGTGCGCCATTGTTGAGATGGTATTATATTCTTCTTGAATGTGGTTTCGGTCATTCCGATATACGAGTTAGGTAAGAGCTCACAGTCTCTTAAGGTACGTGTACTCATATATCAGATGGGTCTTTTGTTTGGGTTGACCATGAGGTTTGTGGTTATTTTTCCTGAAAAGAGCTGATGTCCGTCTATTTTGATAGTAGATGCTTAGTGCGGTCTTTTTTTCGGCGTTCGTAGGTTTTATTCATCGGTTAATAATGTCCTTGATGGCTCTCTCGTCTTTAGGATGTTTTGTGCTCATAGTATTCTAGTAAAGGAGTTCTATAATGTTTTCCTTGTCTGTATTTCGGTTCTTCTGGGGTTATGACAGGTACCATTGGTCCATTTAAATTCTTATACCTGTATGAATTTCTTTATTGGAGAATCCGCCTCGATGGCTCTCTCAAGTTCATTGTGTGTATCCTACCATGTAGTTCAGTGGGAGAAGGTAGGGTTAATATACGATGTGATCACGCTTGTTCGGTAGCGTTTATGGTGTAGATAGCTTAGAGTAAGAAAGGGGAGGAAAGAAAAATAAAGAAAGAAAAGTAGCGAAACTAGTTTTGAACGCGCTTCTTGTGTCGTGGGACAACCATTAGCGAGAGTCCAAAACCACTCGGCCATCCTGACTTTGGGCTTTCTTCAATGGTGTAATTTAGGGAAGAGCATTCTTTAAAGGCTCTTTCCAAGCTATGTATTTTCTCTTCTGTCTGTACATTATTGTAAATGTCGTCTTTGTACTTGCAGTAGAAGTGGGGGCTTGGCTACCCTTGAGAAAACCCTTTCTTCAACCGCTCCTATATAGAAGTTAGCAAAGAGAACTCCCAAGGGATAACCTATAGCGACTCCATCAACTTGGCGGTATATAGTTCCATTAGGTCCATAGAAAGGGGCTCCTGAAGTGCAAATTTGTAGGAGTTTCTTCATGTCCGCCCTTAGGAATTCCAACTGGGGGCGATCATTTTGGTCATAGACGTGCTCTAATATTATGTCTATCGTTTCGGCAACTGGTACATTCGTGAACAATGATTCTACGTCCATAGAGGCTATCATTTTCTTAGGGATAGTGGATCGAATGATATCGATAAAATCGGCCGAAGATTTGAGGCTCTATTTGTTAGGCACGTATGGTGTTAATGTTTTGATAAGAATTTACCCAGCTCATTCGTAGGGTTAGGAATTTGCCTAATTATGGACTTGAGAGGGTTTCCAGCCTTGTGGGTATTCACGGTCCTGTAAGTGTATCCACGGCTGAAATCACCAATGATTTTATTCATTTCTATATTTCCGAATTGTCTGTTGATCCCGTATAAAGTTTGGTTTACTTTCTTCTTGATATCATCGGTGGGGTTCTTCGAAATTGTCCCTAAATTTACTTTAGTCATTTAGGATAGTGTCCATTTTTGCATTGTACTGTTCTGTCGGAATGATGAAAGAGATGCCTGCTTTATCTGCTTTCCTGATAGTGATCTCTCTGTTGTTTTTAAGCTGTTTGGCGGGGTGTCAGGACTTTCAACGTAAAGCGTCATTTGACTTACCAGCCTCTGCAAGGAGTTCAACTGTGAGAGTGGGTGTGGTAGTGATTTTCTTGTCATCTTCTAGTTTGTGTATGTCGTCAAGAAGCATTTCTATGTGAAGTCGTTTTTGATGCTTCCTCGGCTTTCTAATATAATAGCAATTAATTCCAAGGTTGAAGGGTTCTTCTTGTTCTTGGGTTAATGAGTACTCTGATAGGTTGATGTATGCCTTAGTAGTTTCGGGAAAATGAATGGGTATTCCATTTATATCCGCTAGTTTCTCGAGGGTACTGGTACGTGAAGTATCTTCATGCTGCTGTAGGATTCGTGAGAGTTCTTGATCGATGTTCTGTTTCAAATCAGATCAGGCGGGGGGGGGGGGTATTTTATTTCCATTTTTTTCGGTGCCATTCTAGTTCTATTTGTAAGTCGGCAAGAGTAGTTTTCTTTAGGGTAAGTTGGCGAAGTAGGAGATCTACTCGGTATCTCACCGTCTGATCCTCGTTTTCTGCAACCCGGTCGTAGGGACGTATATACAAGGTGTCCCAGAAAAAGTTAACCGTAATTTGAATTAGTATAACTCAAAACCTATTAGAGATTTTTGAGTCCTGCAAAACAAAACAAATTTAACAACTAGTTATCTGCCGATTCTGAAAATTTTATTAAATTCCCTTTTACGATATTGATACACTAATGGGTTTAGTGGAGGCCATCAAAATTATGTTTGCGCAAGGAAGTAAAATAATGAAACTTGAAGTTTAAAATCAACAAATATATTTAAATCCATTTCTAACAAAAACACCTCTTCATATGGTTAATACAAATTCATTTTTTAAATTTTCTAAGCACCGTTTCCTCCATTTCTTTCTAAGCACAGTTGCGCCTTTGATCACATTGATTGAACAACTTTTGATATTAACTTGTGATTTTTCTTATGTCCATTGACTTCACGTGTGATATCATCTCTTAACTGGTTGATGTTTTGTGGTGAAGTAAAATAAACTATATTCTTTATATATTCCCATAAGAAATAATCGCACGGTGTTAAGTCAGGGGATCTTCGGGGGCATTCAATTGCATAATTTAGCGAGACAATGCGGTTGTCAAAGGTTTCTCTTAGTTTTGTTCCTACAGCAAGCTGTCTATGAGCTGGTGCGCCGTTCTGAATCCACCAAAGTATATTGAATCGATTGCCGTAAATCTGGCGGAATTCTGGGAAGATCCTTTCGTTGATCCTGCTCAGGTAGGCAGCACCATTCAAGTTATTCTCGGAAAACAATGAGCCGACAAGATAGCCATTCCCGCAAATTCCGATCAACAGAGACACTTTCTGCTGACAAATACGTGTGTCAAAGTTGAATGCTGGGGGGGGGGGGGGTTGTCAGCGGCGCATATTGCCGAATGTTATGGCTATTTACCTTTCCATTCATGAAGAAGGCTGCCTCGTCACCAATCACAATGTTTTCCATGAAACGAACAAGTTTATGGAGAAGCCCTTCGACAAATTGTCTACGACGAGGAAAATCAGTTTCAAGAAGCTGGTGTCTTGCATGCATCTTATGGGGATTCCATTTTAAGTCATGTTTAATAATGCGGTTAAATGATGACTTTGACAATTGTAACCTATTCTTTCTGACTGATACTATTCTTTCTGACTGATACATGTGGATTTTGAAGAAGTGTCATCTGAACATTTTCGATATTTTATGTTGGTTCTTATGGTTCTCATACGACCCGAACGAACTTTATTTAGATTTAAGCATGTTCCTTCATGTTGGTATCTGCGAACATTTTTCCAAATTGTGGGCTTGCTTGGTGGGTGCCTACCTGGAAAACGTTTTTCAAATGAATCTTTTATTTGTTTAATACTGCCAGTCTTAATCAAGTTTGTGACTACAAATACGCGTTGATCTTTTGTTAACTGCATGATTAAAAAAGTTCTATGGAAGTAAACGCTTACACAGAAACGCTTTGATTTGCTTAGTAAGCAATAATGACGAGACCATACCACAGCGTGGTGAAAACCCACTGTAAAATGGCCTAGGCTTTGCTTGAAGAATCGCACATTGACCTAGGCTACCTACGCTTCTCCTGAAAGTGCACGGTGGCTTATCCATCCTAGGCTTCGTTTCATTATTTTACTTCCTTGCGCAAACATATTTTTAATAGGCTCCACTAAACCTATTAGTGTATCAATATCATAAAAGGAAATTTAATGATATTTCCAGAATCGACAGATAAATAGTTTTTGAAATAAAACACTTTTTGCAGGCCCCGAAAATCTCAGAATAGTTTTTGAGTTATCCTAATTCAAAGTACGGTTAACTTTTTTCTGGGACACCCGGTATGTGAATTTTGGCAGTATATTTTCATTATGGCAGTTTGGTTTATTTTTACTTTCTCGCCTTTTCTCTCTTCATGTGGTAGTTTGGATTTATTTCGTGGTTGTCTGTTGTCTTGTGTTTATGTTTCGTTTGTTTTCTTGGTACTTTAGTTTTCGTCTTGTTTTCTTTCGTTTGATTTTAAGTGTATCTAGGGTCATCTTGTCTCTTACTATCTCTTTTGCTGCTAGTGAATTATTTTGTTCTTCCATTTTTCAGCTGCATTGGAATTTCTGTGATTTTGTAAGTATTCGGTTTTTGCGCTCCTTGAGACCTTCCCCAGATCATTTTAGCTCTTTACTGTAGCTCAGTGTTAATTGCTGCCAGTTTGAGATCTTGGTGCACGTCCTCCTGTCTCTTCATTTCTCTTCTTTTGATGTTATTTATAATAAGCACCGCTTCGTTATGAACTATTTGCTGTGTCCTATTATGTCTTCTGGAGCTTGTGTTGATTGGTATTGGTAGGTACAGAAATTTCAATTTTATGATGAAGTCGATATAGATCTTTAGCTTGTTAGATCTGTTATAGTGTCTAAATCTATAGAGTTTACACAGATCAGCCTTTGCTTACGCTACTAACCCCTCTCTTCCTTAAGGAATCTGAAATCCATGTATTTCGACGTGGCCCAGCTTCCTCCAAAAGAGTGGAATAACATTAAATTTTAGGCGTTTGTTGAGATTTTTCATCTCCTTTCATACCTACCAATGTTCTTAATTTCCCTGGTCGTTGTTCGTGCCAGGGAAAAAGGACCCTGAACGGGGTAGTAATGATCTGGGAGATGACATATGCAAACTGTAGGTACATCATCTGGTCCCTGATAGTTTCAGGTACTCTCCCTGTGGTACGCCGGCAGTCATGTCGATTGGTAGTATGGTCCAATGTAATCTTTTATTTGTACGTACGCTTTTCGGTCCATTATATAGTCGCATAGTATTTTTCTAGTCTTGGATTTAGTCTTATTATTTTGTATTGTATTCCCGTCCTCCATGCTTTGTCATCTGCTTTACTAACGTCTCTGAGCATCAGGTCAGCATACTTGTGTTGACTTGCGACATATGCCAGCTTCTCGGTGATGGCTACTTGCGCTGTATCCATCCTTATTCCTTTTCTGAATCTATACTGCTGATGGTTGTGGAGGTTATTTGCCTACATAAATGCATGGATCCTATTGTAAAACAACTTTATAGAGAGCTTGCCGGCGAATTCGAGGAGGGAGATGGGTCTGAAGTGTGCAGGGCCGTGTGGCGACTTCCCAGATTTGGGAATGAAGATCATGTTTGCAATCATCCATTCGTTTGGAAGTCCCGGGAAGAGAGGGTCAACTTGTTTGACTTACTCCTAAATAGTGCTGAATTTAAATTTAAACAATGACTTTAGAGGATTGAATTCCTCTGGCTTCTTAGTAAAAGTGAAATATGTATATATACTTATACACACATATATATATGTCGTAGAATGACTCCCGACGATACCATATATATACTATTCGTTGAGGGAACTTCCTTAATTATCTTTAGAGTGCGTTACTGTCTGGCGGCCGATATTATATATCTTCGATATGCTTAAGAAGTGGAACTGAGCTCAAGGATAATAATATTGCTATCATTAATAAAATAGAGTTTTATTAATAATAACTATAAACAATACAAAAACGGAAAATATTGACATAAACAGAATGGAAAGGGTCGTGGAGACTCGGGCTAATCCGAGGATTAAGAGGATTAAAAAAAAGGTTAAACAAATATAGAGTTAAAGAGATGGGATGGTTCGATAAACAATTTAAAGCACAGGATAGAATTGGCAAAAAGGGATCAATACTCAAAAGGTGACGTTTGGCTTACGTAACTTTTCATTGGGGTGCAGTGAAAGGTACTTGAAGGAATATTCGGTCCGCTGGCGAGTTCCAGCCGAAAGGGGGGGGATAAAAGGATCCCGACGAGGCGTCTTGGAAAGGAGAACCGTTACTCGACGAACGGCTTGAAGAACAATGGCTGTTCTACTTTGTTCTCTTCTGAACAAAGGGGAGGGGAATGAGAACCGTCTCTTGTCTACGGGCTCAAGAACAATGGCTGTTCTAATGTTGTTCTCCTTGAACAACAGGGGGGGTGAGAACCGTTTCTTGGCGAAGGGCTCAAAACGAACAATGGCTGTTCTAGGTTGTTCTCTTCTGAACAAAGGGGGGGGGGAATGAGAACCGTCTCTTGTTTACGGGCTCAAGAACAATGGCTGTTCTAATGTTGTTCTCCTTGAACAACAGGGGGGGTGAGAACCGATTCTTGGCGAAGGGCTCAAAACGAACAATGGCCGTTCTAATGCTGTTCTCCTTGAACAACAGGGGGGGGATGAGAACCGTTTCTTAGGCGAAGGACTCAAAACGAACAATGGCTGTTCTAATGCTGTTCTCCTTTGAACAACAGGGGGGGAAGCCTTGGGGACTTGACGTCGGAAAGGCTCGAACCTTTGGCACTCAAGGAATATTGTCCTCCTTCTGGACAAGTGATGGTGAATCTCGAGGTCAAGGTCCCTTGGCGCACAAAGGGAGAGAGGGTCGTGGTGATGTTTCGCGACGAAAATCTGGATCTCCAATCTGATCTTAGTGGTAAAGTTTCCATATAAATAGCCAGGACATCTCCTTGGCGTGGGGGAAAATGGAGTGAAAGCTTGGAGGGAACGCACAGCCGGGCCGGAGAAAAATGCCTTATCTGTTCATAAGCCTAACTCGATCTGGCGAGGTCGGCGTATGGGGGTGAACGGGGGGACGATAACCTCCTTGTTTAAACATTGGCATCCGGTAGCTGAGATAAGATTCCAAGCCTCGAATCGAAGATGCACGTGGGCAGCATCGTGGTTTTTAATAATATGGGATAGGAGTTGAAATTAACTCGTTCTATCACACCCCTCCATTCCAGGGGAAGTTGTCACTTCGAAAAAAAAAGAGAGAAGGGACAACGATAGAGCTCCGTTGTGGGGAACTCGTTTTCTTGTACCAACCGTACCTTCCTGCACCTAACTAGTATTACCTCAATACATATGATTATTTTGATCTTTAGATTACAGGGGAAAATAACCTTTAATACAACTTAATCAAAGAAAAAAAAAAGGGCATGGAACAATGAAATGATATAAACTTAGGACATACGGGACAAAATAATTTATACGTAAATTAATAAGAACAAATATATAGACATACAAAAAATTAGACATTGAGCGTTACAAAATTCAGACATATACATTAATTAATTATATTACAAAAGAATCTTAAATTAAGTCGTACAAGACGGTATATACCTACATGGAGATACTAATCCTATGAATACAATTATTCTACGCTATTCGGTAACGCATTCCTACTGAGTGCGTCAGCGACCTGGTTATCGGAACCTTTTATCTAATTTATTTTAAACTGATACTCTTGCAAGAGTAAACTCCAGCGCATGATGCGGCCGTTTGAGTGTCTCAAATTCCTAATATAGGCTAACGGACGGTGGTCGGTTCCTATTCGAAATTCTTTACATATCAAGTACAGCTTGAATTTGTCTATGACCCAGATAATTGATAGAGCTATCTTTTCTCTAGTGGCATATCTCTTTCCGCGTGGTAATAATTGACGACTAGCATATGCAACTGGATGACTCGTTCTGTCATCCACGTATTGAAGGAGTACACCTCCAATGCCCTCGTTGATCACGTCGGTCTTAACCCCAAAGGATTTTTCCGGGTTGGGCAACTTAAAAATGGGGGCAGAAATGAACTTACTTTTGAGCTGATTAAAATGGGAAACAGCGACATCATTCCAACGTAAACGATCGGGGAAATTCTTTTCCTGAAGGGGGTATAGGGGGGCCAAAATTGCAGCGAAATTCGGAACAAATCGCTGATAGGGAGAAGCTGATCCTAGGAACGATCTTAATGGCTTCTTTGTAATCGGGAGGGGCATGTGGGCGATTGCCTTAATCTTGTTCTCGTGGGGACCTAACTTGCTTTGTCCTATTTTGAAACCCAAATATTTGATGGTTTCGTGAGCAAAATGGCATTTGCTGGGGCCAATGCTGAGGCCATTTTTACGCAGTCGCTCAAAAAGAGCTAATAGGGCGGGTAAATGGTGATTCCATTTAATTAGTTCTTGTAGCTGGCTCTTCGGACGTGGTGTCAGCTGCGCATCACTATCCAGGTCAGAGGGTTCTAAAGACTCGCCTGGTAGGGAAGGAGGAGGGTAATCGGCATCAGGTTGGATGCACACTGTCTGGATTACGTTAACAGACTCCGCGGGGCAATCTTCTTCAAGCGCCGATGCTTCGTCCAGTTCTACGAAGGTATCTCCATGGGCGCGTTGGGGGTTCTTTTTTTCTTGGGGTCCAGGGACAGTCTCCGTGTCCTTGTCTGGGGCCTTATCACCTAAGGGTGTTAGTGATTCACACTCCTCATTTTCCGTCCTAAAGTCCTGGTTAGGGGTCTCCGAGAAATCGGACGGTATCGGGGTTCTGATGGGGACGGGCTCCTGGGCTTCTTTCTTATCTCGGCCTTGAGGAAGGGCGGCCTGAAACACAGGGTCGAAACTTACTTGGGGGCTCTGTCCTATAAGTACGGAACAGAATTTTATGGGTGCTACAATGACTTCAGCCCAGCCATTATAATATTGACACTGCAGGTAACATCTAGCGACGGGGAATCGGTTCGCCCGCCCAAGTTGGTCATGTACCACCGCAAATTTTTCGTGGTTAGAGGCTACTGGGAGGAGTTCGTCGGACACGATGAAACACGTACATCCTGTGTCCCTGACGAGAGTCGATACTCGACAGCTGTCCACGCTGCCCTCCTCATATTTCAAAGTTCCCGATGAACTTTTACCAAAAACAAAATTTACCTGGTGGCCTGATGGAGGGGGAGAAGTTTCTGCTTGGGTCTGCACCACCGGGGGAGCCGGGGTTGCATTAATCTGGTGAACTTGGTGGGCTGGTCCGCTTTTAAGCCTAGAATTTTGGGGGCAATTCCAGCTCATGTGGTTTTCTACACCACAGGTGAAGCATATGGTTGGTCGCTTCGGGAAGAGAGATGGAGGAGAAGTCTTAACGGGAGGTTTGGAGTCCCGTTGTTGGTTTTGGGGAAAGAAGTTTTGGGGTTTTACGGGGCTCGGAAACTTTGTCAGCTTTCCTGGGAAGGAGCGCGAGTCCGTCCTTCTTTCTTCTTGTTGGATTTCTTTTTCTCGTTCTTCTCGTTGTATTTTTCCTTCTCGTTCTTCTCGTTGGATTACTCTTTCCCGTTCCTCTCTTTCTCTTTCTTTTTCTACCTTTTTTCTTTGAACTTCTGCTTTAATCCGAGCTAATTCAATCTGAAGCTCAGCTTGTCTTATCCGTTCCTCTCTTTCTCTTTCTTCTCGTTGTATTTCTTTTCTTTGCTCCTCGCAAAAACCGGAAAAGTCGGAGATATTCGAAGCCATCTTTGACAAACTTGGCATAGGCCTCAAACGTTTAATAGAGAACAACAGAGGCTACACAGTCCTTTGTCATACTCAAGATGACCTTGAAAAAATAACCTCAGAGGAAGGCACGCTAGAACTCGGCAAGATTGGCCTAGAACCACGTCCATCCCCAGCTCTGGCAGCGAGGAAGGCAATAATTTGCAGAAGAGTGGACCCATGGGTAGGCGAAAGAAATAAAAGCAGAGATAGAGAGGAATCATCAATGGGCGGAAGTGACTGAAGTAGTCAAATTCCGTAGCCTCTCCCATGTTTTCAAAATAATATTCAAGAACGTGGAAATGGCAGCAAAAGCCAAGGAAACAGGCCTCACACTGTTTTGCATGGTAATCTCCTCTGATCAAGTTGAGCGGGAAAGGTTTTTCGAGCTTCTTACCGGCTTCAACTGTTACAAGGTCGAGGATCATTCAACCAGCGCCTGCCCCGACTCTGGGAAGCCAAAGATCTGCTCCAAGTGCTCGCAGTCCGGACATGACTGGATGCACTGCGTGAGCAGCACAAAAATGTGCATTAACTGTGCAGGGAATCACCGAACCCTAAACATGCAGTGCCCAATCAGGAAGGAAGAACTCAGGAAAAAAAAGAGAGGCTGCGGACAGACCGAAGCAATCTTACGCCGCTACCACGAAACTACAAACTCAACCGAACGTAACGCCGACTCAACCCCAGATCGTGTTGCAACTGAGCGACAACACCCCTACCAAAATGCTGGCATGCATTCTATATGCACATGTAATAAACTTAGCTTTCCCTGGTTCATTCAACACAGAAATGAACAAAATGCTGGCAGCTAACAACATGGAGACGATTAAATTTCCGGACAACCCACAATCCGAAAAAGTCCTCTCTGCATCGTTCCCTAATACAAAGACGGCACAAGCAGCGAATAGTCCGGATACTGCTAAACCCCAAGATATTGCACAGACAACAACTCAACAAAAAAGACTGAAGCCCCAGCACCTCCACCCAGCTTACCCAAGCAGAAAAAGCCCAAGAAAAATAAGGTGGAACCAAAGGTTCAGGTAACTGACTCTGAACAAAAAAAAAAGGATGAATTCGAGTTTGACGGCAGAGAAATCAAACTCACCTTGGCTCTAAACTCTCAGAACATCAATGAAAAAGAGATCTCCAAAGAGGAGGTGGCAGCCGGAGTCAGAAAAGGGCAGATCAAATGGTGCTATGACTCACCAGGTCCCGGGGAGACAATTAGAGCCTCTTTACTCGCATGTAAAACAAAGCTTTACAACGAGAACTTTAGGCTCTAGCACCTGGAACTGTACAAGCAGTTAAAATCTGGCCGTCAAACGGCCAAAGAATAATAAAGACTAACGGGATAGCGTATAGAAATAGGCTAACCATCTTGGCACACAATGTGCAAGGATGGGAGCCTAACAAAAACAAATTGTATAATGTCTACAGGGAACTAGATCCAGATGTTCTTCTGCTGTCTGAAACAAGCGTCAAAGACGAAGACAAGCAGAAGATTTTTGGATACAATGTTATACAAAAGAACTGCACAGCTAAAAGATTTGATGGTGCCTTAATAGCAGTGAAAAAAGGAGTTACAGTACATACAAGGTAACCCTACGGATGAATCGACTCTGTCGATCATCTTAAGGTGCTCTATGGGTGACATAGAACTAAGCGCGGGGTACCAGCCCCCTCGCAGGTCATATCTTTCTTACCATGACCTGTACACCCTGTTCACAACAGAGCACCCAGTACTATTCGCTGGGGACCTTAACGCCAGGAATAAAGCAGCGGGATACTCTTCTACAAATTGAAGAGGTAGATCACTGGATCTCTTGACTAGGAGGGGCGTTGCAGAGCGCATTGGACCAAATTCCCCACGTTTTTCTACCGAGGGTCAGCCACCAAACCTGACTGGGGCTCACGAACCTTAACTCCCCATTCCACCAACGTATCTCGCCAGGGCCTCTAACATCAAGTGGTTATCTGCCCATGCTGATCACTATTGCAACTGCCCCTATCCCAATCCCAGTTATCCCAAGAAAAGACTTCTGGAATGCAAAGGGAAAAGAATACAGGAGAGCATTCCCAGAAGTTACCCCTGATTTACAGGACGCATCCGAAGAAGATTCGGATGACGAACTGACTGCTATTAACGACCTCATCTCTAACGCCGACGCTATAGCTATCCCAATAACGTCACACAAAATAATCATGCCCACGAAACCCACACAAGAGAGAGTGGTGCTACAGCATCAATTCTCCAGAGTCTAAGATACCATCCTCAACTTGGGCTATGCCAGACCCATGGATTTTCGATTCGTTCAGCATCTGAGAAATCAGCTGAATTTCATGCTAGGAACCAAAGTCCGTAACAAATGGAATAGTCTAATAGAAAAGTTAGACACTGAGAGAAACCCGAAGGCCTTTTGGACGACCATCAGCAAATTAAAGGGGAACGCTCGCACCCCAGGTCAAACGGAAATCAGGCATGAAGGAACTAAGGCGGTCACTCCCAAGGAGAAAGAGAAGCTGTTGCGCGGAGTCTGGGAAAATGTCTTCAAAATATCAGAGGAAGAAGAAGAAGACTTTGACCTAGGTTTCGAGGATCAGGTTCTCGAGTGTATGGAGAGGAGAGAATGGAGGTTTGACCCTTATAGAACCTTATGCTACCATCGATTTCAAGGCAACTCTCAGGATGGAAAGAAAATATCAATGGAGAACCTATTGAATTCCATTTCCTCATTTAAGTCTAAAGCCCCGGGGCTCAGCCAAATTACCATCAGAAATTTAAAAGATGCTCCGGAAAGACTTAAGACCAGGCTGCTGAACCTGTTCAATGCGTCTCTAGCAGTGGGATACTTCCCGGATGGTCTGAAGACCTCCAAAATGATCTTCATACCCAAACCGAGAAAACCATCTAACCAGGTCATGAATTATAGACCCATCTCACTGTTGGAGACCGTTGGGAAGGTTTTTGAAAAAATCCTCAACTGCAGACTGGCTAAACACCTAGCTGAAAAGAACCTCCTGAACGAAGAACAACATGAATTCAGAGAACACCGAGGCACCGAAACAACGATAGCCCATATGCTGCAAGACGCGGCAGCATGGCGGGCTAGAGGTTGTTGGATTGACGTTGTATGTAGAGACGTAAAAAAGGACTTCGACAACGTCTGGATCGAAGGCCTGAAATACAAAATCGCTAGGCTGAGACTCACTCCCCACTTCAAGAAAATTCTCTGCAGCTATCTAACCAATAGGCGAGCGGTGATAACCTTCGAAGGGCACACAGGGAAATCCCTTGACGTCGCCTCCGGTGTTCCACAAGGAGGATGCCTTAGCCCCAAACTCTTCACCATCTACACAAGAGGCATCCCTTAACCAGCCGACGGGAGAACACTTAATATACAATACGCGGATGATGTCACCCAAGTTGTAGTGCAGAGGACAAAGTCGGCAAGACTGATGGCTAGAGCCACGGCAGCAGAAGCCGAGAAAATCTCCAGCTTTGAAAGACGCTGGAAGATACAAACGAATGTGGCTAAGTTCTCCGCAACTGCAATAGGAAGACATCGCACCGTCCCTTTCAAAATAGGAAACTCTGACATCGACTACTCTCCTCGCGCGTCTATTCTCGGATTCGGACTCTCCAGTTCCGGAATGAGCAAGCACATGAGGACCAGAATTGGACACGCAAAAACCGAACTTGACAAACTCCATCGATTTCGAAACCTAACAATAGCTAACAAAAAAGAAGCTATACATCAACTTGGTTAGATCCAAGTTGGTGTACCCCAGCATACCACTCAACGTTGCATCCAACAGAAACATGTCGATGCTTCAACGAGTGCAAAACCAAGGACTCAGATTTATCACTGGCTCCAAGTGGTTCGACTTTCGGACCTCGAAGAGCCTACATGAACAAACGGGAATAGAGCCAATGAACCTGTACCTCTACAAGAGAGGAAAAAGCATCTGAGAGAAACTAGAAGGTCTTCTCCCCAACGAGACACGAGACACTCTTGATCCTGAGGAGGGGGAATACAAGAACTACCCCCCAAACACCAAAAGAGAAGAATTAGAACCAAGATTCAAGTGAATGAACTAAAAAAGAAAAAAAGTATATACATATATATTCATATACGCATATACGCAGAAATAAATCAGCATAAGTGTTTAAAAAAAAAGTCCAACAAGTTCAAAAACCCACTTAAGAATCTGAACAATTGAGATGGCCCGTACACCGGGCAACTACACTATTAACCTAATGCTTCTTTCATTTCCACGCCTCCCCTCCCCTCCTCTTTTTCACAACTTTCTACAAAAAAGAAAAAAAAAAGAAGAAGACTTCACCTACGATTGCCCTCGATACCCTTGCGCGAGTATTCTTTACAAGTTAGACAGTGATGTGAACGATTTCAGAAGAGGCTTTAGTCCTCCTGTGCGTGCCAAACCTTAAGTTGGTCTAGCTCAGTGAGTGTTACTAGTGACAGTGCTTCTGCTCGGGCCTGAGATCGTGGCTTCCTATTAGTGTTGCTACCATCAGTGCGTTCATGAAAGAGAGTGTTTAATTTGGGAGGAGGTAGGACATCACCCGTTGGTCTTCTCCTAAGTGTAGCGTAACAGAAACTATTGACCTCGCCCATGAGTATTTTATGTATCTTACCATGGATCCTCTTTTTCCATGAGGTTGCCGAGGACAATGCCTGACTTCCTTTCAAGCATAATTGGAGACCATAGCAGCACAACTGGACGAGTTGCACATACTTGTCTCCAATCCATCAAATCAACTCGCCGGAACTTATTACAGCTATCCCTCAAAGAGGCTTAGCAGTCCCTACGGTTCAAATAATCAATGAACCATCTCCGGATGACTCCTCGATTACCACCAGCTCAAACTAACAGGTGAATTTCTTTAGAGGGCTCCTTGGCATGGAGGGAGGGGTGGAACCGAGGTAATGGAAATCGGGAAGATAGAGACAACAACGATGGTAACGCCGGAAATGGGCCAGAAGAGACTACAACAACAACAACAACAACAACAACAACAACAACAACAACAACTGGGATAGAAACAACCGCATGGAAAAAACAACGACGAAGAAGTCGAATACCAAGTTGCCAGGTCATAGATTCTCTACAAACAAAGATCACCCGTTGGCTCGGGAAAGTAAAAATCTCAAAATCAGGCGACCTCTCCCGGACTCCAGCAGGCAATAACGTACTCCACAGCACCCAAGGAGATGTGATTAAGATATTCTTTCCACGTGACTATAAGCATTTCCAGACGACGCCACTGCAAATGAAAGAAACTAGGATCAACTTATCGACGTCTATATACTTGAGGAGGTGCCCAGGGGGTCACCAGGGCTGATCGTATGTTTGGGGTACCATTGCCAGATAGGTCCATGCGAGTGGTCTATGATTAGATCGACATTCAGGCATGACCTTATTCCTGCTAGCTTCAGGCTACCGAATATTGCTAAGGTCCTTAGAAATAAGTGTTCTGGGATCTTTGTGATAAAGCTAGACCTCAAGAATGTTTTTCACCATTTGCCTCTATACCCAAAAGTGAGCCACCAGTTTGGTGTAAAGATCTGGAATAAGTGTTAGTAGTTTATTAGACTTCCCATGGGCTTCTCAGGAGCTCCCTTCCTAATGCAGTCATGTCTTGCGAGCATTTCAAACCACTAGGTTCCACAGCGTTCAAGCATTCACGAACCTCGACGACATTCTCTTGATTGGGAAAATAGATAACCTGTTAAAAAACCTGTGGGATTTCTTCAGGAGTTCCCTCTAAGTGAACACTGAAAATTCCTGCTTCGTCCCATCGAGCAAGATTGAATATCTTGGAGTTAGTCTTAAGCTGGATCGAAACGCTGCTGCACTGACATCCGGCATGTTCGCACCAAAGTTCGAAAGGCCTTGGATCAATGCGATAACCCTCTAATCCATCCCAAATATTGAGAGCAGTTGGGAGGTCTCATAACTGTCGTCACTCCAATCCTCCAATTGCCCTTCTTCTGGCCCTCACAATACAATCTAAATAACCGCCATTACCAAGTAGATTAACGCTTCATTTCCATCAGTCATTTTTTTATGCATGCTGGAGTTGCTGGTGGCGCCCAAGGGCATAACCTTTCACCTTCTATTGCAACACCTCTTTAACATACATGGTCATAACCTATGGGTTTGGCTCCACGGTACTGGCCACCCACAGTAGTCATTCCATTTCGTCTGCCTTACCTTAGTCACTAGTCCTGTTTCACTGTGCAAGGATCATATCAGATTGTATCTTGAGCATTCAGAATAGAGGGAGGGGGAGATACCTCATGGAATCCATCAGCACCTCTCCGGCATCACTCCTCACGAACTCTCAGAAATTTGGTCGCTGCTCCTTGAACATTAGGTACGTCCAATCATTAACAACGCGGCCAATGTTGGTTCCCGAACGATCTCCGAGGAGATCAAAATTTCGTCTGGCGCGGTCCTGATGGCCATACCTTAGGGTATATAAGGCCTTCGGGACGCGGGACCCGGGCCCGAACATTGACATTTGCGCCTTCGGCCCGACAGCACTACTTCGAGTGATTTTCCCCCAACCACACACCCCTTTCTGTTTTATATAATATTACTTTAATTTTATATTCTTGCCCCTGATTTTATCCGGCATTTATAAACATCTAAATTGTTTCTACTTTTTATTTTTTATAAGATGCAATATATATATATATATATATATATATATATATATATATATATATATATATATATATATATATATATATATATATATATATATCAGGAATATAAAGACCCAGGAAATGACTCTAAGCATTTATTGAACGGACGTTTCGGGCCTCAACTGGCACCATCAACAGCAACTAAAGAGAGAGGCGGGGAATATTAACACTAAAGTATTAAAATACCTAAAATAATTGTTTAAATAAAACTAAAAAGCAAGGAAAATGAAAGGTATACGAGTAAAATGGACATAAATATTGAGTGGCATGTAAAACATAAATGACTATGTAAAATTACTAAAAAACAATATCTGGTGTAATTTTGCATAATAGGGGAAAAATACATTTTTTTTATACTAACTTTGTATTAAGAATTAAAAACAAGTTAAATGAGGCTAAAAGAATAAAATAATCCATCATATATTATAAAAAAACACAAATGTGAACAAATTACAAAGTAGGACTAACCTGTATCGTTGGAGTTGTGAGATCAACTAACTAACACTAAAAAACTAATGACAAAGAATGTTCGGTTGGTCTGTTGGCTGGTTGATAGATTGGTTGGTTATACGGTGAGTAATTTAATTGAAGAGGAGTAATTATTTAAATTAGTGTTTATTCATTTGCTGAACAATGACTCACGGATTTTTAGGTCTAATGATGATGAGGCAGATAACAAAATGCTAAACGATTCTGGATTTGTGGTGCCCCGCTGCAAGGTAGATTAGGATTGACACTGAAGCCTCACAGATGAGTGTCATATGAATCCTATAAAGGCTTAAAATGGGCATACACATAATTATGCACATGCAAGTAATCTAAAAAATGTATAACACTTTGTCATGCAAATAATAATATATAATATTTCGTCATGTAAATATTAACATGTAACCTTTTGGTCAGGTAAATAATAATATACATATACTGTTCTTGTAAGTGCTAGCGGAAAAAATAAATTCGAGAATCTTTCACACGCTTACACACACGCATATACACTTACACGCGCACACGCGGTCATAGGCAGAAAGGCTGCTCTCGAAATATCTTTGCAGACCCTTTTCTTTAGGGGGGAGGGTGTCGGATAAACCAAGTTCTGAAAGCCAACAAGAGGGAGGGAAAGTCCCCCCAATTATCTGCGGCGTTTAGTGATTTAATGATAAATGGTTATTGCATTGATGGTTTTCCATGGCTCAAATCACTTACAAGTGCCTTGGAATGGCTAAATGAGGCTTCTGCCACTAGATGGCGCCACCCAGTGCCAAATCCGATGGCAGATTCGAAATCTCCAGGGTGATTAACCCTATGTCCCAAATGGTCAGATGGGTGATTTTATGGCTCTAAATGGGTATAATTGAACTTTACTCGTTTAAAAAAAAGCGACGCCTAGACCTGGCACTTCGCCGCAGATAAAAAAAAATAAAAATACCCCCCCCCCCCCCCAAGAAAGGACAGTAATCAGTTTCGAAGAAGCGTAAGCTAAAGTAGACCTAAACATTAGTAGGCCTGCCTCAAGTAGCCGAGATAGGCTTAATCGAATTCATTGCGCCTCACCCTACCGAGTTCTCCGCCCAATAAAGAGTCCTCGAATCCGTCTTCCAAGATTTCCTCTTACCCAGCCTGCATCGCTAAAAATCAAGCGAGAGGAAAATCTTTCCCATATTGGAGTCAGCCCAAGGTCAGCGCCCGGTAACTCAGTACCCTTAAGGGGCTACGTGGAAGTTAAGCAACATTGTGCATTGTTAATATTTGGATGGGAGATTGCCAAGTTGAACTCTACCGGTGAACATTTAGCCAATCACTTTCTGGCCCTAAAACCCCCTATAGATTAAGATGGTATTAGATATTTTCAAAGTGTTGCCTAATGGAGGAAAATTCTGGGTTGGAAATGAGAATGCCAGTCCTGTGAGACAAACCCAAGTGCTGAGTGATCCTGTATTTTATTTGCAAGCCAGTTGGCTCACATAACGACTATGGCAGATCGTGCATGAAACACGGTGGCTAGAAAGCTGTCCTTCACAGTATAAACCATTTGTCTTTAAAGGTTTCATTAATGATAGTTTCCTGATTTTTAAGCAAAAAGAGAATTCTCCTTTATTTCAATCACGTGGGCTATTTATTCAAACACCATGGAAAGGAAGGAATTTGAGCTCTAGGAACACGCTCAATGCTACCTCAATCAAACTCCAGAAACTGGACCTGGCCTGTGTTTGCCTTGAAACCTCTCACAAACTGAAGATGAACCAACGAGGTTGGAAACGTTGTCACGTAATAAAGGGCCCACAAACCATATTGTCTGGACTTCTCCGAGTGATAAACTTCTAAGTGAATTTAAAACTGAGGTGCCTGCGCTTCAATCGCCTATAATATTTAACCAAACAACACGAAAGGGAAAGAAGTACTAAGTTCAGGAAAAAAGCTTAACACATCAATCAAACTCCAGAAACTCGACCTGGACTATCTTTTCCTTGAAAGAAACTGGGAACGTTGTGATGTAATAAAGGTCTCAAAAAACATGTATGGATTTCTCCTAGCAAGATATATATATATATATATATATATATATATATATATATATATATATATATATATATATATATATATATATATATATATATATATATACTATGAAGTTTATCACTAGGAGAAATTCAGACATGTTTTTTGAGTCCTTTATTACATCCCAACGTTTCCAGCCTCATTTGCTTATCTTCAGGACACGGCAGATTTCAAAATATCCTTGAATCGTTCTTAATCTGAAGCAAAAAGGCAGAAAATGTAAATATAAGCCCCGGTTTGTTTTCTTTAGACCCAGTTCTATCCTTCTTTCTTAAATCTGACTAATCAGAGATCCTAAAAGGTCCGACCTCATAGGAAACCTTCTCTGTATAAATACGGTGTATTGTATCTCTATCTTGTAAACCATTGTGACTTTGAATATATATAAGTGTCAATATATATAAATGTCACAACGACCAAAGTACTAACCCCAACCAGTCTTTTATTTTTTTATGTGGTATACACAGCTATATATATATATATATATATATATATATATATATATATATATATATATATATATATATATATATATATATATATATATATATATATATATATAATATATATATATATATATATATATATATATATATATATATATATATATATATATATATATATATATATAGCGTAGTGTACTAACGGCATACTTTTAACTGTGATTAAAGCGGTGCTCGCTGCCTCAGTGTGTGCCTGGTTCGAATCGCTTCCCTGCACGGATTTTTCTCTTTCAATGTGGTTTAATGGATTCATTTCCCTCATTCTCTCGTGCTACTTTGAGAGAGATATATATATATATATATATATATATATATATATATATATATATATATATATATATATATATATATATATATATATATATATATATATATATATCCAATACTACGTAGGAAAAAATGAAAGACTGGTTGGAGTTAGTACTTTCGTTGTCTTGACATTTTCAAACTCAGAATGGTTTACAAGATAGAGATAGCCCGTATTTATACAGAGCGAGGTTGCGTATGAGGTCAGATTTTGTATGATCTCTAATAAGCCGGATTTAAGAAAGAAGGATAGAACTGGGTCTAAGGTAGGTGATAGAAGCAAGGCAATAGAGGAGATAGCATGAGAGGGGTTTTTTTTTTGGGGGGGGGGAGTGTTTTATTTTTAGGAGAGGTGTGGAGAGTTGTGAGTGTGAGTGTTTAGGAGTATTAATAGTTGCCAGGATACTGGCTATTCTTCTTTATTTAGTTAGATTCTTCTATATTAATATCTTTCTTGTTGTTTCTTCTAATTAATTTATTTTGGTTTGTTCTAAGTCTTTGTTTCATATATACTTTGTTTCTGTGTTTGAGTATTTTTGCATTTGGGTACCCTTGCGGGTAGCATCTCTTCTAATTGTTCTTTGGAGTTTCTTTTATTTTCTCTTACTTTTATTCTGGCATTCATGCCTTTGTTTTACTTGTTTTTGCTTGGGTTAAGCTTATTATTATTCACGTGAATATAGGTTGCTCTTCTCGCTGTAGGTAGAACCTACTGCTCGGGAAAGCTTTCTTTATTCGGTTTACTTCTGGTATTCTACGAGCTTTTCTTCTATCTTCGTCCATATCTTATTAGTTCGTTCTTCTAGTGTCATATATATTGGTTGAATTTCGGCTGATTCTAATATATCTCTTATTTTCTTTCTTTCTCTACTTCTAGTGTTGGTGATTAGGTAGGCGACTTTATTTTGAATTCTCTCATCTTTTTCTTGTTGGATATCAAAGTGACATGTAGAGGGATTGGTGGGTACAGCAGAACCGACTCAACGAATGCTTTATACAGAGTTCTTTTCTTTTTTTGGCTCAGATTCCCTAGGGTGTAGAGGAGTCTTAAACCCGATTTCGCTGAGGTGATCCTGGATTTTACGTGGCTGCAGTATCCACGACTTTCCAACTGAAGGCCCAGTGCTTTCCCCTCATTTGAGTATTTGTATTCCTTACTTTCTATGGTTATCTGTGACCTTTTGAATCTTTGGTGAGGGATTATTTTGAATTTGTTAACCTTTGTTTTAATTTTCCAGCGTTTTTCGTAATCATTTGTTTTTTTTATTTCTCGTGCTGTTATACGAGCCTACCATCTTGGATTTGTATGGTTTGTCGGGATTATTTGGGTTATGTAGTCTGCGTATTGAATATTTAAACTGTTAGGTGAGATTGGGGTAGGTAGGTCGGCGGTAAATATGGAATACAAGGTGCGGCTTAGGCACTCCCCTTGTGGGACTCCTGTTTGTAGGGCGAAAGTGGGACCTTCATGTCTTTCAATACATATTTGTGCCTTTCTGTTGGATACATATTCGGATATAATCCTCTCCATTTTCTCGCCGAGGTTAACTTGGAGGATTTTGTATTTTAGTCCTTCGACCCATACTTTGTCGAAGGCTTTTTCTACGTCACGAAGGACTACATCGACGTATCCTTTTTTGGCCGTGGATTGAGCAATTTTCTCTGTGATTATGGCTAGGGCCATTATGGAGTCTCTCCCCTGCCTGAAGCCGAACTGTTGTCTGTTATGTTTTTAGTTTTCTTCTAGGAAGGTGTCCAATCTTTCGTTTATTATTTATTCAAAGACCTTCCCCAGGAAATTCTACAAGGAGATTGGCCTGTAACTCGAAACCAGGTTTTCCGGTTTGCCCGGATTCGGTAGGAACACCATCTTTGCTAATTTGAATTTCTCAGGAAAGGCGCCTAAGTTTAGGTAGGCATTAAATAGTTCTTTTATGCTATTCAAAATGTTTTCTGGGGCCTTTTCATAATTGTACTTCGTTAGTTCCGTTGTTCCTGGAGTTTTTTGTTTAAAGGTTTTTATAATGCTTTTGATTTCCTCGGTTGATATTGTGGCTCCTAGGCCTATTTGTTCGTTTCTGTTATTTTCGACTTTTAACGCCGGGGTTAATCTGTGAATGTTTTCTGCTATGGACTGGTTGACTCTTCTTTCTGTTGTTCTATCAAAGTTTATGTTATCCTCATCTTCAATTGTATAAATTTTGCTCCAATGGGCTCTGAATTTCTCTTCTATTTCTGTGTTGGTCTTAATGTATACTCCGTTTTGTTTGTTAAAATTATATCCGGTCTGGTGGCGGATCTTCTCCTGATGAACGTCGGGAAGTCTGGGCCTACCCTTTGGATTATTCCCCTATCCAACAATAATTCCAAAATTTTTCCTGCATTGTTTATTCCTCGGTAGCCTGAGTCGCTTAAGCGGGCGTTCAGGTCTCTTAGTAGTATGCTGGGGGCTGGTAGGCCGCAGCAACTGTGAGGGGGGGAGTATTCCATCTCTAGTGTCACGGCCATGTAGGCTTCGTCGACCTCTCGTCCCTGAGTGTAGTGTAGGTTCTTTTTTGATGTCCGCGGGTCTGGCCCCCTTTGGTAAGGGGTAGGTTTCATGTACAAAGATTCTGAGTTTGAAGTCTTTGGCTTCATACCTGCAGCCTTCTTCATTTTCCGTCTTTTTTGAGGATTCCGAGTCGGTTGTATCTTCCGTGTCTTGTCTTTGTTTTGTTTTCTCTAGTTTTTTTTCTTCCTTTTGTTTTTAGATTCTTTGTCCGATTTTTCTATTTCAACTTCTTCTTCTGTGGTCTCTTCTGACTCATCAGTCGCTTTTTTCTCTTCCATTGCGGCTCCCACTTCGAGCATATCTTTTACTTGGAGAGTCTTCCCTGCCGGGACTCCGTATATGAGAGCTGATGGAGGGTTGGGCGGGAACCATATTTTCCTTACTCCATTCTTTTCGAGGAGATGGTTGAGTGTGTCCGCAAAGGTCCCCGGTTGGGCAATATTATGCACATGCGCGAACATAATACAGGCCAATATGTCTACCCCTGTTCCTTCATTTATGTTTATTTTTTGTTCCTCTGTTTGTTTTATTTCATTTACCGATGCACTGGCCACTTGTGCGTATGTGTTTGATTGTTAATTTTTTCTCTTGCCTGGGTCTGTTCTCTTTCCTTTTTTATTATAATTTCTCTCCGTTTTGGGCAATTCACGGCCATTGTTCTGTGTGAACCTTGGCAGTTTATGCACTTTTTTTTGTAGTCTTTCTGCATTCACGGATATTGTGACCTTCACTCCCGCATTCCGAGCAAACTTTTTTGTCTTTATTGGGGCAATCTCTGGTGACGTGTTCTTCCAGTGCATAGCATTTCAAGCACATTTGCACATTTGTAAATTTCTCCGTGTGTATGTCTTCCGGTGGAATTCTCATTCCAAAGGCCAGGAGACCGTTTTGCATCGCCTATTTGGCCATTTCGGACGTTGTGCAAGTCACCTTGAAAACGTGAGTGTGTTGCCCAAATTTAATTATCTCCGTTATTTTTAGGTATTGATTTTTCCTCTTGAGTTTTTCCTTTAGTTCGTCCTTGGTAGGTGAGCCCACATAAAGGTCGACTTTTCGGTAAATGAAGGAGGGGTTAGCCTGGAGCTGTGGCGGTAATTTTGGTCGTAGACCGATCTTCCTTAATATGTTTGTTCCTTCCGTCGTTACTAGCTTTTCCACGTCTTCCTATCCGTGGCATAGGACTACGTAGCCGTTTGGGACTTCAATGATCTTGATGACTGCTATCTTTATCTCTGGGTATAGCGCTCTGATGAGGGTCCCTCTCTCGGGTTTGGGTCTGCCAGGCTCAGTTCGTAAAGGGAGCCTTGTGTACTCCATGATGTTAGATTTGTTATCTGTGAGGGTCCCCCTGGCCCGTAGGCCAAGGCCCCGCTGATTAGGCTGTCAAGGGTGAGGATGATGATGATGAGTGGATGGACCCGGGTGGGCTCCTCTCAAGGGGTGAACAGTGACGGACTCATTGTTGTCTAGCGCGGAATCAACCATCGCTAGCCGGGGGTGCCGCCTCCTCGAGGGAATTAAAAAATCGCGGCTGCATCCTACCATACACTGAGACGGTTGCGCGTCCCTCAGTGGTCTTGGAGGCCCCCCACAGGCGGAGTTGTTATACTCCCCTGCAGAGGTTGCAGCCCGGCCTTGTCCGGGGTTCCTCTGGTACGGGTTCTGGTAGTGGGCTAGTCCTCAAACCTCTCTCCACCTGTACCCCCAATCGTGCAGAAGCTACTGCCTTGCATAGTTGGAACGAGGTCGTGGTGACAGCTTTCATCAGCCAGGGCACTCGGCCCAGGGGCATGGGGGCGGGGGGAGGTTAGGCAGTCATATTATTAAATATTGACTGGCCTAAAAGTATTTATTTCTCTCTTTTTCCAGTACCTCTCTAAAGGGAGGATTTTTGGTGTGGGAGGCGAAACGGTGTGAGAGTCGATAGATGAAAATAAGAATAATGAAAGTTAAGATGAAAGGCGATGAATGTTTCTTCAGTTACCAGTAACGTCTTTTTCCTTCTTCTTAATGTATCAGCTCTTCGGTGAATAAGTAATGGCTAATGGTTATCCGTACTTATCTTGTATCTGCTTTACCAAGCTTGACGTAAGTGTTTTGACGGCTGTCCAAGCGGCGAAATCACTGGGTCTAAGGAAATCAAACCAGGGCTTATATTTACATATTTGTCCTTTGTACTGGAGATTAAGAACGATTCAATGATATTTCTGCGGATAAAATCATTGACATGCATTATGGTATCTGCTTTTGACCAATTAATCTGGGTACTCATCATAAGCCTGTGGACGGCCAAAGCATTATTGGAATATCCCTTATAGACTGTGTTTTGGTGTTGCTTGATTCTTACAGAAATATTTTTAGATATTTGACCTACATAGAATAAGTTACAATCCAAACAGGGTATACTACATATTACATTATTATCGTTACTTGGATTATGTTTTATTAACATATTTTTTAATGTATAATTGTATTTAAAAACTACACTTATATTTAGTTGTTTTAACATTGGCAGTGCATACACAAAATTATCATGGTAAAGTAAAAGTAATACGTTGTAATAAGGTTATGTTTTCCTTAACTTGCGATTATAGAATGTCTTTTTAGCTTTATTCATGCAGTTTTCCCCAAATTATTTCAGGTAGCATAAATTAGAGGCAATCTCTTCAATTTTTGTGAACTCTTGATCTATATAGTCAGGACTACATATTCTGAGCGCTCTAAGATACATGACTTAACAAAGGAAAGTAACTATAGTATCGTTAGATGAAACGGAAAGCCCGCCTCTCACTTCCATACTTAGGAAAAAACCCCACATTTGCATATAATTCGATAAACAGATAGATCGATAGATAATAGATAAACGAATACGAATAAAACTCTTAGCAGTTTATAAAGGTTACATTTTGTTTTCAAAGCTCAGCTGTTCCTGATCCCAGTCTCTCATATATAACCCTACTTTGTAATTGATTTTTCGACCGTAGATGATGCAACAGCAAAATTCGCCCCAAACCCAAACAATGCTAAAAGCTTAGATGACTCCATATCCAACTCTCTCAGGTTTAGTAAATTTTGTAATTAACCTTTCTACCTTACGATGGTATTGCTGCAAGAATCTGCCATGTAAACAAAAATACGAAAACACTGCTGATAAAAAATACTGTTTAGGAATCTGTTATACTATAAAAAAATTATTTTCTATTCACCGCTGCCACCCACTTCTAAGATAGGTTAGGAAAAAGGCCTATGCCCGCCCACTGATCATAGATCCACTTAAAAGCCCTGTGAAAACTCCTCCCACGTAATATAGGATTGGAAGACTTTCATTAAAGTAGTCCATAGCTCCTCCTAAGTAGTATCCTATTGTTAAACCCCTTTGGAGGCGTTATATTTCTCTAAGAGTGCTAAATATGATTGATTATTATTATATTGATTATTGACTCCTTTAAACTTTAAAGGTTCCCTGTGCCAACGTAACGATTCGAGGATATAATAAAAAACTTGTTAAAACAAACTAAGACTTTAATTAAAACACAAAAACAAAATAAACATGAACCACAGAAATAGTACGAACTAAATACATCGTAAGGACTTCAATAATTTCTAAGTAAGGCTTTCTAACTTGAACTACTTGATATTATAGTGATGGTTGACCCACCACTCACTTCAATTTAAAAAAAAAAACAAATGCTAACGGCCTTTACTGGCCGCAAATACCTTTGTGGGTACCCCTTGGAACGGGTTTGAGTCTGACCTTGAACTCAATGTTATTGTCTCGAAGACGCGTGCCGACCGGCCAGAAGGAGGTTGCGGGCGAATAACTTGAAAGCCGCAAAGGACTTTGGCGAATGCGGCAGCTGGGGAGTCACACGCCTTCGGCAGGAAGGGATATCACCACGGGATAGTGAAAGAATGTTCCTTTCTCCTCTTTGGATTACTCCGGGGAGTAATTCGCACTGTCTAGCTATGCGCTAAGGCTTGAATACTTTGACTCAGGGAAGTTCTGGAGGGAGTGTACTCGGGGGAGGGTCTTCTTCAAGGGCGAGGTGTGTACTCGGGGGAGGGGGTCTTCTTCAAGGGCGAGGACTATCCCTGTGCTTTAGGATACATTAGGATAGGAGGGGTCTCTCTGACGAGAGTAAGTTGAACTTGGTTCTTAAACCAAGTTAACTTAGAGTTCGGTGTGACCACCAGGGAACGGGCTCGAGGAGGAGCTTCTTCTTCTTCGTTTCAGCATTCCTCAAGGGCGAGGACTATCTCGGTGCTTTGTGCTACACCAGGATAGGGGAGGGGGAGGGTTCTCTGACGAGACTAAGTTGAACTTGGACAAGTTAACTTAAAGTTCGGTTTGATAACCAGGGACTAGCTCGAGAATGAGCTGCTTCTTAGTCCCTTCTCTTGGTAGCCCGGCTCCTCATGCTGTGGACTTCGTAGCTTGGCTGACTCACGTATTCTACCACGTTTTTTCCAAGTGTTTGGTACTTATACCTCGTCACCTCACTGTGGTAGGGGTAGGGAGGGGGGGTTGTGGACTGGCCGCCGGAGAGTTCTTACTCCAACAGTTTTTCTCAGGCCGTCTTACGTCTGGTCTGAGAGCCCTTCGAGCTTGAGAGAAACGCGTCTCCAATTTCGTACTTGAGGTGAAATGGAATACACACTCGCAGGGAAGATCTTGCAGTTTTAACCGTTCTGTTTTTCATAGGGAAGAGGGGCGAGGGGCTGTGGTTACGAGATTGACCCAAGGTGCCTGGCCCGGATGTTTTGCGTTCAATGTACCGTGTCTCAACTGGGAGAGAAGGGAGAGGGTCGATTCCCCTACAATATATATATATATATATATATATATATATATATATATATATATATATATATATATATATATATATATATACGGGAAATATAGGAAATGTAAATAAGGATAATACTGACAGACTAGAAAAAATTGACAATCGGGTAACGTTAATTACTTGTGAATTAGCTTTTAAATGAAATATTATAAATCTGTTATACAGAAGGAATATTTAAAAGTCGGAAAGCGGGTCAATTAACAGGAAATGCAATCAGGGGTCGTTTTACCAAAAAGGGAGTCACCGGCAGGAAGGGAAAGCCTTTAGCGAGTCGGCGCGGGGAATGGAGACGGAAAATGGTCTTGATTCTTGGCCGAATATCTTGATAGTGACGAGGATGAAGGGGGGAGGGACCAGAAGACGAGTTCACGATTCTCCTGAAGACGGACGTTGGCACCTCTACTCCAGAGAAGTGCAACTTCCAAAAATCGAGACTCTGACGCGGCTCGGCGCGAAATCTCACACGGGAAACTGGAGATCCTTGAGGGGAGGGGGGGGGGGGGTAGATGAGACGAGAAGAATCTCGGCCAGTCCTTCGGGAACAAATCGATTTGGGCTTGCTCTGAACAGAGTAAGCCTTCACAAAAGAGATGGATCTGCCTGGTGAGATCCAACTTCGATGGTAAACAGACACACGATTTGAACCGAAAGCGACGAGATCTCCAACTCAAACTTCGAAAAACCCAGGGTATTTATATAACGGCCATTTTTATGGTGCTCGATCACTGGAAGGCACAGACGTCTGTGAGAAAGCTTCCAGCACCTAGAAGGATTAGCTTTTGTCGACCGACACAGGTCTTAATCGACTCCAACGATGTGGGTGGGAAACTTTCGGCTATCCTTTTCTCAACTACGGAGATTAGCGTTCCATCGGTGAGGTGAAAGCTTTTAGCGCCCAACTTAACTACACCTGTAAGGCGCTGACCAATATTTAAATTCTTTTTATTTTTCTCCTTGAATACAGAGCTTACTCCACGTGGAGTTATACTTAAGAGACAAAGAGAGGGAAGGAATTCAAGAAACAAATGAAGAGAGTATTTTTCTTAGCGTCCCTTTCCCTTACAATTACCAAATCCAGTTTTCAAATTAAAAGGAACAGTAAATGACGTATGGGTAGAACCTCACTTAAACATATGGTTTAATGAGCTAGAAGAATACTTCCACCGGGAAACCACATTAGTTCCAAATGACCAAGACAAAATCACAGAGGCAAAACGGTTTGTACACGAATCAGAGAGAAATACACATCTAACTGTTAAATACAAACCTAGTTTAAAAAATGCCACAACATGGCAAGCTTTCAAAGAGGCGCTCAGCCATCATCACAACTAAATTAATGAAGAACAGCCCTTGACTAGATTAGCTGCGGTATTCACTCTGAAGTGGAATAAAGACAATAGGATATACACACTTTTACATGCAGGGTACATAAAACAGTCGGCGAAGCCCTTAAAGCCGTAGAAACCTCATTAAACCTCCGGTATAGTAATATGAAGGAGCTATGGAATTTATTAGCTGCAACTAAAATTTCCGGAAACATTTTCCCTTGCTGCTTAAAAAAAATTCCAGAATGAAATTAAGTTAGATGAGGATATTAACATTGCCTTAATCAAAACGAGAGAGGATAACCTAGAAGCTTTTGGACAACGGCCACAAGAACCAAACAGCCCTATCTACTTAGCTCCAAGTACTCGATATATACATACACCCGCTCAACGAACCCAAACCAGATACGAACACAGGTATGCGAAAAATAGAAATGATAAGCGGAGGGATAGTCTACCTAGGAATGACAAACGTGCAAACACTCCCAGGGTATAGAGATGTTTTAACTGTGATCGAGTTGGACACGGGACGATACAATGTAGAGAAAGTCCTAGGTGTCATAATTGTGAGGTCAAAGGACACTATGCTGCTTAATGTAGGAATCCCCCATATTGTGCTGAATGCCATGAGGACGGACACAAGAGAGGTGAAACACTAAAATGAAAAAGTTACAACCAAGCACCTGTAGCACTAAGCAATGCAATGGTGTTTCCATCGAAACCACCATAACGAACCCGTACCAATCGAACAGGGAATAGATTTATAGGGCTAAATACAATACAAAGAATATTCATGTAGTTGGGTCAGAACGAGACGATATGCCTACTGCTTATGAAGAAAAATTGGGGTATCCTGAGCTTCACCCGGAGGTTGAGAGCCTGTACTATACGGAACCTTTTGGGGAGGAGAGGCCCTCTGCCGGACGAAGGACCTAGTTAGTATTAAATAAATCCCTTCCCATTAGGCTAGTACCAATAAACCCCCTACAAGAACTAGTAGTAAGAGGAGGAGTAATGCAATTGCCGGCTACCGCTATGTTAGATACTGGAGCGGCAGGTTCCTTAGTAAAAGAAGCTTTTGTGAATAAATTGCTAACTTGGTACCCAGGCAGCTATCATATCACCAAATCTCGTGTTAGATTGAATGACACGCAAGGAAGTGAAATCCCTACTTTTGGTGAACTAGAGTTTTATTTATGTGTGGATGATGATGCGTACACAATCCTAGTTCAAATTGTAGATAATAGGGTTGCCTTTTTAACTGATTTTTTATTGGGGATGGACTTTATGAACCAAAATGCTTGGAAAATATACCCAGCCGGTAAGCGAGTTCGAGGTAGAAAAAATACCATTATCCGTAATTATTCTTCTTTCCAAACTAATAGTTATCTTAGTTTTTTACTATTCTCATGAACAAATTTACTGATAATGCATTATTACTCACTAATATCATATTTTACATCACCATTTCCTTTATTGTTTTGTTAGTCAGTTCATCTTTAATAAATTGCCTTTCATATGTTTATTTTAATATGTTTTATTTCAACCACAGTGTTAACTTCAACTCCCATTATTAGAAGTTTATCAGTCGACTTCTTTTTTACTTGAGTCAAAATTATAGTTACTTTGACTCATTCTATTTCCGCTAAGTTCGTTCATTTTCTTAATATTGTTATTAACTTCTGTTCAGAGCTTCGTTCACTTCGAATCACTTTTACTTGTTTGCGTACTATGACCTTTTCCACCTTTAGTACATAACCACTACGTGTTTGTCGATGATTTCTTTTTCATTTCTGATTTATATCATTAGTTCTTGTTTCCTTAGGATTTGATTCACTTCATTTAGCAAAAACTGATCTCCTACATATGTATTTACTGTATATACTATCTTTAATATAGGAATTATTTTATATATAAAACATTTAAACTTTAATTTTGTTGCTTGGCCCCATCAACTAGTTTTAGGTATGGTTATTTCTTTTAGGTCTCTTTTCTTGGATGAATTACGCAAATTCTCTTCCTCTATTGGATAATACAACCTTCCCTCTTCTAGAGGTTGGCTATATATATATATATATATATATATATATATATTAAACCACATTGAAAGAGAAAACGGAATAATTTTTTCCTTGCAGTAATATTTTTATTACCTTTTTTCGAAAAAATCCGTGCAGGAGAGTGATTCGAACCAGGCACACTGAGGCAGCGAGCACCGCTTTGATCACAGTTAAAAGTATGCCGTTAGTACACTACGCTACGCATAGAACCAAAAAATTCTCAAAATAGAATAGCTTTTAAGGAACACTTTCGCCAGCTCGAACGGAGACTATGAAAGAAATAGAAAATTAATTGGGAATTCAAAGAATAAATGAGGAATAGGTAAACGCGTGGCAGATATACAAATGTATATATCTCTCAAAGTAGCACGAGAGAATGATGAAAATGAATCCATTAAACCACGGCATACTTTTAACTTTGATCAAAGTGGTGCTCACTGCCTCAGTGTGCCTGGTTCGAATCGCTTTCCTGCACGGATTTTTTCGAAAAAAGGTAATAAAAATATTATTGCAAGGAAAAAATTATTCCGTTTTCTCTTTCAATGTGGTATAATGGATTCATTTTCATCATTCTCTCGTGCTACTTTGAGAGATATATACATTTGTATATCTGCCACGTGTTTACCTATTCCTCATTTATTCTTTGAATTCCCAATTAATTTTCTATTTCTTTCATAGTCTCTGTTCGAGCTGGCGAAAGTGTTCCTTAAAAGCTATTCTATTCAGAGAATTTTTTGGTTCTATGCGTAGCGTAGTGTACTAATGGCATACTTTTAACTGTGATCAAAGCGGTGCTCGCTGCCTCAGTGTGCCTGGTTCGAATCACTTTCCTGCACGGATTTTTTCGAAAAAAGGTAATAAAAATATTACTGCAAGGAAAAAATTATTCTGTTTTCTCTTTCAATGTGGTTTAATGGATTCATTTTCATCATTCTCTCGTGCTACTTTGAGAGATATATACATTTATATATATATATATATATATATATATATATATATATATATATATATATATATATATATATATATATATATATATATATATATATATATATATCAGAAGCGATTCCAGGTCATCAGCGTCACTTGGGCTCATCAGAGAATACACATGTGCGCTGATAATTTAACAATAAGACAAAAATATAGTTTTAATATTAAAATTACTCACTTCAATTATACATGAACTCCAGTCGTCTTGTTTGATAGCGAACTCGTATAATATCCTGCCGTGTAGCTCCTTCTTCTTGTCCAAGTCGTTCAAAATGCTCTCCACGATAGAAATACGAGCATTATGTCTTTCTCCATTTCTAAGTTAAGGGTAAAAATAAAGCAAACATGCAAAACACAAATGATCTTTACACACAATTGCACAGAATAACAGCAATCAAATAACGATAGCGGCGTGTACTGCACTCTTATCCCAAGATGCCAGTTAGTCTTATACTCCTACAAGGCTCGTTCATATTAGCCCGAGTTGCTGAATAATTTTTCGTTCGTTTAAGAATATAGTAGAACGGAAATCTTTCATAGATTGGAATTTAAATCCTAATCTCTATAGAAAGCTATTGTTTCAAGAAAACATTGAATTTTATTTACTTTTATTTTTTACGATTATAGATAACAACTCGGGCTGTAACTTCAGAATCAAGCGCGTGTGAACAATGTCGAGAGAACGTCTGCTTCGAATGATACTTTTTGACACAGGGCACCTTTAAGACGACCGTCAGACGCTGAACGAAAATATATGAACTGCAACCAGGCTCAATAAAAAGAGCTCAAGTTATTGGCTGCAATTACTTGAAGTCAGTGTTGTCAGAAATTGAATCAGCTTGCAAATACACGTTCATTTTACTAAATTTATACTCGGGCTAAGCCCGAACAACCCAAGTGCCGTAGTCGCCACTGATGTATATATATATATATGACAAAGCCCACAGTATTTGGATCGTATTAATTTTCCCTGTGGGCTTTGTGCATTTATTAATTACTCACGCGATACTTTATGAGTTTTCCATATATATATATATATATATATATATATATATATATATATATATATATATATATATATATATATATATATATATATATATATGGAAAAATATCCAATATAAATTGGTCTGGTTAAGATAATGGCATAATTAGACAACTGCTCTGCTTCAGGTCTAGCAGGTGATCCTATCTTCCTTGAACTGGAAGACAACACTTAAGGATGGCCCATCCTTAAATTGTTCTCTCGGACTCCGAGTATCGAAAGAAAAGATCTGGCAAGGGGAGAACCCCACCAGGTTCCACTCTAGGAGCTAAATTGGAGAGAGAATAAAACACGCACCTACCAAATACAACTACGCTACAGTGCGAGCGTACTATCTAAGGCCAGCCGTAAAGCGAAGAAAATCTTACTGAAACATGACCACAACCCATATTGACATAGTCAGCTCCAAAATAACAACCCGAATTACAACAAAAACCCCTAAATTGGACTAACCGTACTGACGGGCTCACACTTAACCACTACAAAGGCTTGAATGCCAACCAACTTTGACATAAAAAAACGCCTAAGTATACATTCATGCAATGCCAGTGATACCGTATGACCAGGGATCTTAACAACTAACTTACTATGCTACTCTATACGCTATATACCTATTTTTGCTTTGAGATACTCTATAACCACTATACCCTCTCACTTTTCTCCTACTAATCTATATTTTTCTGTCTTATTTTGTCCAATGTCCAATGTATGACTATTTGTCGCTCCGATCTTGTTCTCTGGCAAAGGAAGCAAAGGAAAATGAAAGTTTGAAAACGTGCTTCTTTTAACGGCGGTCAACTCGGAGACGCCGAGCTGTCGGGAGTATTGTTTCCGGCTGAAGTTGTACGTTAATTGCCGGTTTCTTCATTTGAATAATGACGGCTTCGGCCATCCGCAATCTTCTGCGGTTTTGGAGTCTCAGGATGATGGAGGTGTCCTTATTAAGTTTTTCACGGGTTAGGATAGTGCAATGAGAGTGTGAGTGGTTTTTAATCGCGCCATCTTGAGGGTAAGCTGTCAGTCGCCTTGACAGGGTTTTGAAGGTTACGCCGATGTACTTTGAATTGCGGTGTTCGCAGTCACCGACTTTGCACGAATATTCATACACGACGTTAGTCTCTTGGCGTTCGCTCGTCGGAGGGAGACAGCTGTTCTTCATGATGCAACTACTTGTTTTCTTGGTCTTGTAGTATATAATTAGTTTTATATCCGTATTAAGGTCGGTTGAGGTCACATTACGATGGAGAATGGCTTTGAGAGCCTTTTCGTGTTCACGATAGCCGGTGTTCATATTGGCCTTGTAATAAAGGTCGATATTATTCGTCCTCGGAGTAGACCTGACGCCAGGACCAGCAGCCAAGTTCATTTTCTCTTTCATGGTGGCGTCGATAGATTCTTGTGGGTAGCCGTTGTTAACGAGAACTCGGGAAACCCTCTAAAGTTCGAGATCAACATCCGTCCACGAGGCTGAATATGAAATTCTCCTGTTAACTAATGCATTGATGACTGATCTCTTGTAACGTTCAGGACACTCAGAAGAACCGTTTAAGCAAAAGCCCAAGTTCGTGGCCTTAACGTATACTTGAGTCACAAATTTGGACTTCTGGGCACTTATGAGGATATCAAGGAAGGGAAAGGATCCTTCATCTTCCCTTAAGTGGGTGAAATTCAGACACGAGTTGTTCTTGAATGTTTCAACTAGGCGGTCCACTTGTTCGAGGTTATTCGTATTCAAAATTATGTCATCGATATAGCGCGCGTAGATGGGAGGCTTGGGCGCTATATTGCTTTTGCAAATCTTGTTTTCAACTGAACCCATGTAAAAATTGGCAAAGAGGACGCCAAGGGGTGACCCCATCGCGACGCCATCGATTTGCACGTACATTTCCCCGTCGGGAAATGTAAAAAAAGAACCCATAAATCATTTGACAACCTCCTTTCTTTGATTATATTTGGCTAAAAAGTTAATCGTCGAATTTTATCGTTGGCATTCCAACTATTTATGTTTATTACAGACCAGCCCACACGGTGGCGATGCTCTCTACCTACCCCCTTCCACCAGAGATTCAGGTTCATAATAATAAATGGGCTTTCTCCACTTTCCAATCAATCCAATTGAAGATCAATATCAGTAATAATTCATGAAAGTGAAATCATTTTTAGGTGTGGGTGGGTACAGAGACAGATATTACTCATAAATTTCGTGTCCATTCTATTGGTTTTAATGAATATAGGCAGTCAATCCCTAAAGAAAACTAGATACTGCTTCGAACATATGATTCGTGCCCAAAATGAAAAAGACAAATTCCATGGATTTTAAATGTCGAACGAAGATTAATTATCATTATTTCTTATATATACGAAATTTTCCATATATTAAGAGATGGTTCTCAGGTGTTGATGAAAGTCAGCGTCGCTTATCTCTATGACTCTTGATCCCCCCCAAACAGTAATTATTTTACCTTTTCAACTATTTTGACTATCCCTTCACATTTGGAGTACAATAATTTGCGCCAATATATAGTTTAGTGGCTAACAGATGTTTGAAGAGCCAATAATCTCTCATGGTAGCGAACTGATGACGTCACGCTACTTCAGTGTGCAGTGAGCGGTGTAAGGCAATTATTTTAATCTTATCCTATGCCTAGCTTATCCTTTCAACAAGGTCTAGGATCACTTTCATTCTGTAATATGTTGTAACCAAAAGTTATTTGCCTCCAAACAAGTGCAACCCATAGCCACAACGATAATTATAAATAATAGGGATGGTAATTGCACCTTGATATGTTTTTAGGCACGCAGGCAAACACACACACCTGGGAGATACAAATCAACCCCCCAACATTTGGGAGGGAGATGTCGGCTAAGAAGCCACACACGCTCATGTGCGCGTAAAAAGAACCACGGCTGTGACTCATTCCTCCCAACTTGAATGGGAAGGGGGTTTTTGAAGGGTAAGGGGGGTGAGAGATGGGTAAGGGGAAGTATGAAACATTTGTGGTGGAGGATGACTTTGAACGTTTGTTGGTGGTGTGGAAACAAAATAGAGAAAAAAAACCTCACTCGTTTGTACTTACAAATGTCCTGATCCTAAAAAAAATAAATACCGTACTAGTAATAGGCTTACTAACCGTCTTTTTTACTGCTGCAAAACCTTATATTTATTATTTTTCTTTATGTATGTTCTCTTTCTCTCTTTTATGATTGAGAGTCATGTTAGGAGGGTCAACGCTACACAACTTTTATGGATTAAATTTGTCCCCCAAAATTCGTGGGGGTTTTTTTCTGTTCATTTGAATTAAACCTACCGAATACTTTGTCGGAAGGAAATAAAATTGCTGCCTCACCATCAAAGTCGCTTTCAACAGCTCTAATTAACTTTCTCAGGATAAAGTGAATTGCAATTAGGGTTATTAAATGATCATTTATGGTCCCTAATTTCACCAGCATTAATAATGTGTCATGATAGGTTTTATCATCGATATACACCGTCTAATGCCAGTCTCAGTTTGTAGCAAGTTTTAAAGTGGAATCCGAACAATGGGTTGCTACAACATATGGCATCCGTCGCATTTTTATCACTCATCTCTCAACAATCCACCCTTTCATTCATGGCAAGTGATATTACTTGGGCACAAGACACCTCGGGAAAAAAAAATTGGGTGGAGGTACAGAGCAATAGTCTAGAATGGAAACAAATCTTTAAAATTAAAACAAAGAATCCCGTTTTCTTAAAATAAAACTATCAGTCTTTTACTTAAAGTTAATTCGCATATAAAAAAAAATCCATATGGCATAGCCATGTGCTCGGCTAACATGTGCGCATGCGCAGGAGTACATTACCAATGTAAGTTATCTTTTGTTGATTCGTACGAATGATATACATTATGTAAATAGGCGCGTTTCTATTTTTATATTTTTAATCTAAATTATAGGGTGATAGATTAGGCAACCTATAACCAATCGGTAATACGTTACGGTGACTCATACAGTCTTCTAGTGAACTCAAATGTCTATAAAAGTTTATTATTGAAAATTGAATGTTTGGGTGCTTATTAATCATGCTGGTTACTTTAGTGGGGCCACACCTTAATCGTAACCTTTACTCCATTTAAAAGTTTAAAAAAATGATCATGAATGAGCTAACCTTGCTTTTGTCAATTAATTTCCAAATTGAGGAGACTTTTGTTTATTAGCGGTTACTTTCACTCTTCATAAGACTCATCCATTATGACGTCACATACAAGTTTGGCAATTTAAGGTGTTGAATTTAGAGAGAAGGTATACATATAAACAGTTTTTGTAGTCTCAAGTTTTTCTAGTTTTGGACTTAAAACATTTGAGAATGCACGTAGTCATTCAGTTTATCTGACCATATGCTTCCTCTGGATATATTCGACAAGTTTAAATAAATATCCACTATCACGAAGCATTAGAATGAGGTAAGGCTAGGTCACGTAAGATATTTGTGTACATTTATATTCATAGGTTACTTACATTGTGTCATTATGCTCATTGTTTGTGTGAACCATTTGTATGACTGCCTTCGAAGAAGTTTCAAATTTATTGTAGTTTTTACTATTTATACTCAGATTGAATTTGTTCCTGAATGGTTCTGAGAAATCCTACGGTCATATAATTCAGGACTGATGAAGTTTGCTATTGCATTGCAACCCCTTTTCAACTTTTATATTTTTCACTAGGGGTTCTTTCTGTTTATTTCATTTTACTGTCTCCATATTAATAATTCATGTTAAACAAATATAACTTTGCTATTAGAGTTAAATTGTCAAATGCTAGATATTTTTTTATTTCTACCCTTCTTTTGTCTATCTACTCTTAATTGCTTGTGTGTCTATTTAACACATGACGTCAAGCTTTTCCGAATATTCCTTTCTACAGTTACTGGCTCGCTTTATGAACTTGTCTGTCAAACTTTAAGTTTACACCGGTAGGTTTTTACAGCCCATCATCGCCAAGGGATCTTGGAGCTATGGTGTGGGACAATTTAAAATACCCCCTTCCCCCTCTCAGGAGGCATGAGGTCCTTTCCATCTATTTGTAAAATATCAGTTTCACATTAAATATTCAGAGCACCAATGGACATCCCGGGTGAACAACTAAAAACTCCAAACTTCCACAATTTTCATCTGCATTTTAAATCTTCGTCGGAGGTAACTCTCTTCAACTTTCACATTCCAACCTTATAAGAACTGTCTTCTTAAAGTGAGTGCAAGTTTAATGTTAAAATTAAATTAAACTCTCCTTTGAGGAACGGAAAAATCACATCCTAATTCTAGTAATTCAAGCGACGCCTTGAAAACGACTCTCAAAAAACATTTGACTAACCGTGGTCGGAATGTGCGTTTCAAATAAATCTCCCATGCAAAGTTCAGGCTCTCATTCTTTCCAACCTCTTTTAAACACCCATTTAACTACAAACTTTCCAAATGACCCTCTTTTCAAACTGTGGGCTCACCCTTACAAATTAATGGGAAGGAGCTTCTATGTAATGTTGAAATTTCACATTCCAATTCCCCTTGAAATGAGGATTGAAAATTTTTACATTCAAACGGCAAATTGTCCTAAGGAAGCCATTCTTTGGTGGACCTTTATCCAGCTGAGCACTTTCCTTTATCTTACCAGTGCAATTTTTGCAAAGTTAAGACGCATATTTCACCCAAATACTCACCAACAGTCAAATATATTTAAACCTCGAGACCAAATAAGGGAAAAGTGGTATCGGATAAGTTTCTGAATCTGTTGAGGATTTTAAATCCCTATCTGAAGTCGATGCAGATTTTTGCTTCCTACTTTGATTGAAGACCTTGGATTAAGAGGTACGTTTGGATGTGTAAGGGTTCCTTTCGTTTTTTAATCTCAAATGTCCTGCAGGTCTGAACCAGTGGTTGCTTCATTGGATGCTAATTTAAGAAAGCTACCATCACATACTTACATAAGCAAGCCTTTCATTGGCACTCAGAATAAAGAGGGGGAAAATGTGGCACATTCTTTCTTTTGGTCTCTACAAATGTCGGCTAAATTTTCAGTCGAATCGAACCTAGGCGCAATATGTGTTCTGGAGACTAATGGGGCCCCTCTCGCAGATTGGGCATTCTAACATCCTTTCGATTTGAAAGATCGAATTGGGAGAATAAACTGTTTTCTCAGGGTCGATGCCATTCAGCACCTGCAGCTAAACACGATGGCGTGTCGGGTAGGGTCCTTTTTGCGACTTAGTTGGAATTGATTCACTAGGAAAGCAACATCCAATTTATTGATACTCTCCAAAAAAAAATCAGAGGATCCTGGCTTGCTTGTTGGACTCTCCAGTTCAGGGAACAGCTCTGCTGCCCCAGTCAAGAGAAAATTACTGGAGAACGGGCGGGGGCTGGCATTTTAAGAAATTAGATGGTTACTCAGAGCTGGCGTGTGTCAAGATTTTATGCCGCGTTTTTTATTTTCTTCTAAAAAAATAGAGAGAGAAATCTCATGGGGAAATGGTCCTTCTAATCTCCCATGTCACATCTTGAAAAACATTAAACTCAACATTATTGGCTCAGATAAGATTCATCTCAACTGATAATTCGCTGGGAACCCACCGTAACGTTTCTAAGGTTGGAGTAAAGAACGAAGCCGAAAGTAAAGTTAATCCACTTGAAAGGAATATAGTTTTAGAACGTAAAGTAGACAAAGCGTTCGAATTAGCGACAACTCTTTCCTAGAACGGTTATCTATGGGTTACGTTCTATTAACATTTTCAAAATTCGGTCCTTACTTGGATGCCGAACTTGAATATGTATTCCAATTAAATTCATTAATTAAAAGGGATAATTAAACAGTATGTGTAGACATCATAAAGAGAAACATTATTTCTCACAATGGAAAACACAAGGCGCCAGAAATGAGAGATGCTAGTCCTACTTTAAACCGCAGCAATCACTTTAATCCGATCAGCAGATGCTGGGGGCCAATACCCCGAAGCCGAAATACCGATTTGATTCCAATGCCCACGAGCGTACCGTAGCTTATGTTTATCTAGGCAGGATAATATTTTGTACATTTCTAACTCCGTTACAAAGGCTGGAATCTAAAGTTTTAAAAGGGTAAAGAAATTGCATTTATTTTAAGTTTTAAAAGAGTGATACATGCAAACACTGCATCAGCGATCACTAGGAAACAAAAAGGCGATTAGCGCAATTACCTGAAAATATTCCAAAACTGGTAGATGTTCACGGTCTCTGACAACAACTTGAAGTCTTGCGTCGCGTTGCACAGTCGTTTTCTTTCTTTTCCAGCGCGGTTCGCCTCGGAGATGGGGCTCAAACGTATTTTCTACCTGGCATTGTTCTTTTTTTTTAAATCTTCTATCATTCGAGACATGAAGTTGTGTGAACTACAAACTAAATTTTCTCATCTTTAATGTCACGCCTATATGAGGTTTTGAGTTCGGACGACTTTATTTTAATCACAATTTTTGGTGGAAACAATACTACGGATCGAACGGCGAAACCATTGCGTAGCCGCCTTCTTATCCTGCCATGCACACAATAAGTTTCAGCTGCTTCTCCGAGTAAATGGAGCTTTAATGCATTAAAACTTTCCGGAATCTCATTTGGAGGAAGAAATGCCAATGATGCCAAATGACGTATTTTCAAACTAAAGCTTTCGTCATTGCTGTATTGTTTTTTTTTAATCCCGAGAAAAACAAACTGAGTTAGCATCGGGTAACTCACTTTTCGAAGAATTTATCGCAGCTAATTACAGTTCTGTCACGATAGTTGGAAGACTTAATTCGATTCCATTTTCTTGCGCAAAGTCTACAAAATCTTCAAATAAGCGTTTTTCTCGCTTGGGAACATAACTATTGGATAAGTAAGTTTTACTTTTATTTAGTCAACTGGCGCGTGGATTGTATATAGCTGGTAAAGTACTGTAGTCACCGTTTTGAATGTGCCATCCACTCGTTATCCATAGTAAAGACGAGATAGAAAAATTGGAAAATTCACCTAACTCTGAAGACGTTTTTCGCCGGTAAAGCAACGTGACTTTATACGTGAATTATTTATTCACGTTTGCCTACGTGGAACAGAAGAAGAAGTATTTAATAGAGCACGAATAAACCAACGAATGTCGGGCTAATTCGACCTCGCATCCCCCCTTCCCTTGCCGCATCTTGTTATCTTGGTAGAGAATAGAATAAATCTTTGCTCTTCGATGGCATAATCCCCTACTAAGAATAATTTATCATTTAATGTCTTTCGCAAGTCTGGAGGAACTTCTATATCACTAAACTCCCTTGGTTCATTTGGTCGTTGAGTGTTTTGAATTCTCGTCATTTTCTTGCGAAGTGCTTCATTTGAAGGCAAATACGGAACGATTTCTTGAGGAGTTGATGTTGTACAGGATTGGATAATTTAGCAAGGCAAGTTTCTTCAAATACTTGCCTGCGTCTTAAGTTTGTCAACTATTTTCAAAATCTGTGACAAACTTGCATTGGGGGCGTGGCTATGGGCAAAAAAAGCTCTAGTATCTGCTGTCCATTTGAAAATAAGAGTAATCACTTTTCATTTGCAAGTAAGCGATTTTCGACTTTCGCAGCAGTTCAATTTCTCGCGTCCTTTTTGGGAAGTAACAATTTACCCAATATCTTCTACTTCCTTAAAGGGTGCTTAAGAGAATGTAATTATAAATTGAGGTTGCAAATGTTTTCTTTGTTTGAAGTTTACGAATTGGTTGTTGGTTAGGGTTGAGTTTAATTAGGTTCTACGCAAGCGACATCTGTCAACCCATAAATTTTCAAATACATTAATATTGGCTTTTCGAGATTTTAATTTGGGGGATTTTGGCTTTCAGGATTATGACCCAAATTCGTTGGGGAAAGTTAGAGTTCCTTGTTAGGCCGTCGAAGACTGGTACGCTTTTCTTCTTTTCCTCTGATTACTTTATCTTTCAGGTAAATTGACAGAAGGGGAGATATAAAAAATCAAACTTCTACGAGTAGATATAAATATAATTGAACTCATAATTTAGAAAATACCAAGAAAATCCTATAAACACTTAATAAAATAATGGATTTAAGTTATTTTAAGTTTCAAACATTCTTAATGCTTTAAAGCTTTTCTGACAGGTATGTTATTAGAATTATATTTACAAATCCTAAATTTATTTTGCCTTATACCCTCATATCGTATTATTGAGATTACATAGTTATTTAACACATGTCGTCAAGCTTTTGCTCATATTCTTCTCCACACCTACTGGCTCGCTTTATGACGTTGTTTTACGAACTTTAAGCCTACAACCTTTTTCTTTTTACAGTCAGCCATCGCCAAGGGATCTTTGGCGATCTCCGGCTATAGTATTGGTGAAGTTAAAACTTCGCATGTCCCCTCTGTGGTGTGCGCGGGGTCTTTTTTGTCTGGTAAAGAAATACCAGTTTCACATTAAAATTTTAAAGCATCAGTGGACGCCACCAGGAGAACAACTAACAACCTCCAACTTTAAAGCTTCCTCGTCGGTGGTCACTCTCTTCAACTTTGGTTTTTAAACTTAAGTATTTTTATCTTTGTGTGTGTTAATGGTAAGTCAACTAAATACTTTTCAAACAAAGAGGTAAGCATTCCTTCATTATTTTCATAGGTCATCTATTCTCGAACTTCAAACGCAAACTTCAAGCGCTACTACTTCTTCTTTCTCTTTTTTTTTTGCTTCGTGTTTTGTCTTTGTTTGTCGTTTTTTGTCATTGGTTTCGTGTTTGGTTTTTCTGTTTGTTTTAATCTAGCCTAGCATTAAGTTGTAAGGTAATTACGGCGACTCGTAGGCAGTCGCCAGATGGGCGAAAACAAATTTTCTCAATAAAAAATATATATCTAAAAGTACGAATAAACATAAGTCTCTTACTGAATGTATTTTAATGTAATAAAAATTAAAGATGTTAGGATGAACAATGATTCCACTAAAGGCCAACTATGCTATATTTAATTATTGGGATTACATAGTTATCTAGATGGTTGTAGAAGTCTTTTAAAGTTGCCATTAACTACTATTCTAGGAAGCATCATCCCATAACGCACGAACAATTGATTCTTTTGAAATATTTAGAAAACTGGTTGTGAGGGAATTCCACGTGGAATTTCTTGTCCAGCACGGAACTTCCATGCGCTGTAGAAGGTTCTGTTAGGCTTAAATTGGTAAGACTACCCCCATCCTCCCTTCCACAAGCGGTAGCCTCGAACCGCGTCCACCACGATTCACCTTTACACGGGTTAGAATAGTCTCGGCAAGAAGAGTCGAGGCCATTCGAGAGTAGAGGTGTTTCCCACAACCCCCCTCCCCCGCCTGGAGAGGCTCAGACATATATAGTGCTCGTTTCCCGTTGAGAAGTCTCGCCCGGACCCGAGAAGATTTCCCTAGTTCCAAGTCAGGTGCTAACAACAAAGCAAAGTGACGGCCGAACTATTTGTGTATTGGAGTTAGCCGCAGCCAGTGAGGTAATTCCATTTAACGATCGCTACCGAGCGATTTTTCCGACTTCACTCATCAGCTTCTATCGAAGCCCTACTCGTCCGCCCTTCGTTTCGGGTGGCCGAAATATTCTCCCCTGGACCGGACGTTTCCGCCCCCCCCCCTCTCCTTTTTGGAGAACCGTCATCACTTTAACATCCCGCTCCGAAACTCCGAGCGGTCACGCCTCACGTGCAGAAGACATCCGTGAAGCCTTACCCCGACGTCTCACCCGGAATCCTCCGCAAGCCAGCCCCTCTCCCCCTTCAGTAACCCATTTGAGTTAATTCCCCCCATTTGAATAGTCTCCTCCCGTAATACATTAATTTTAACTTCATAGTCTGATTCTTAACTACAATTCCCCCCTCGTTTACCGGTGTAATTTTGCCTATTAATTTATCTGTTGTAATTTTGCCCTTAAATTCTCTCATTATTTTTATGTAAATAAAATTATATTTTTGTAAATGCCTCTTTAATTAACCTTGAGCTTTGCCATTGCCCAAATTTTACCTGACCTCGTTGCACTCTTTCTCGTTGTTCCGTCTGACGAAACTCGTGGCGTTCCGTCCCCCTTGTCGGTTCGCCTTTAACTTATTGGTCCCTCCCCCATATATATAATATGGTATTGATATAATATAATGTCATACCACGACACTGGGGTTAAGTATTTATTGTGTGACCTTTAGTAGATACAAAATTCAAGATTGTATATAAAGTTTTGTATGGTGAATAAATGCACATAGTCCTGAAACTATGTATATGAGATTCGAGCCGTGCACGCTGAGGCAACGAGCAACCGCGACCTAGCACAGGCACCGCAAGCCTCATTTGTGCCGAAAGGGTTTCCATTGCGTGAAACATTCGCGGTTAGGCCAGAACTTTGAAAATTAAGCTAGGCGTAAGCTTAGTGTTGCAAATAAAAGCGCTTTCATTGAAAATCTATTTTACATTAAAGATGAATTAAGTTTACTTTATTTTAATAAATTATGTTTATCGAACAAATGTTTGCATATAATTCTGTAGTAATAGTGAAAATTGACCTCTCCCCATGGGCGAATTTTTGGTGTTTGTCATTTATAGCAAATAAAAGTCTAATTTTTTTATTTGCTATACTAACGAAACATAACAGTTAGTGAGGAAAAAAAAGGGAAAATAATAAAAAGAAAATCACAGAATTGAAAGGACGACAAGAACGAAAAATAATCGAGATGGTAAGGACTGTTATAACTCGTTCATGAAAATCATGCGTTGATAAAGGAAACATTTCCATTTTCTCATGCACACAAATACATGAGCTTTGCACAAATGCATAAATGATGAAATCAAGAGAGCGTCCTTTTGTTGATGCTTTACGATTTCACTCTTTAATCACCCAATTAATGAGATTAATAAACATATCGAAGGTACAGATAAATTTGTGTTTTCTAAATTAATAAATAAATATAAATTGTGTAAAATGACAAAAAGTTGATCCTTCCTTTTTTTCTCTTGCAAAAAAATAATAATAAAATACGAGAATTAAAAACAGTGAATTTATTCATATTACTTCCCAGCAGAAGGTTAAGATTGCAATTAAAATTAGGCTTCGTGTTATATTATCTGCTAGAAGATTGGGGGGAGGGATTTCCCCATCCAATCAGCCCGCATATGGGGGTAGGTGATATAGATAGAATGCTAGGGGAAAGGCTCGCGCCCTCGGTCCCAGCGTGTAGTACGCAAGGGCCTATCAGGTGCAAGGATTGACCAGCATAGCAGCTGGCACCTAGAAGATTGCGTCCCTTACCCGCCCCATCTCCCGCACGTGGATATATGCTGTTCAGCCACGTGCCGTGAGTATTCGAATTCAAGGTAGGCAGAAACTGAAACTGCTGCAATTTATTTTAACAATTCCTACTTTTTGCCGACAATTTACTTTATAAAGGGGCTCTTCCTAAAATGAATTGCGCCAGCTTCACAGCTTCTGCCTACCCTGATTCACTTACGACACGTGTCTGCACTATCTCCACCACTTTCGTGTATATCATCTTAAAACATTTTGCTGGATACATCCCGTTGGTTTTTGCTTTAAATTTAAGAAAAGAAAAAGCCCCATTGTCCCTTGCCGTTTTTGACCATCTCTGACGACACGCACATGAGCTTGGAAAGGATAGATACACCCCCGCCCTCCGAAGGTAGGGTGGGGGGATGTTTCCTAAGAAACCGTTGAAAAAGGGAGATAAACGGGTTTGCAAGAAACAGACCGCCATATTTTTGTTTTCTTAGAGCTCTGGTGAAAGGGACACGTGTGGTACATACATACTCACGCACACACACTTCATATCACTCATGAAGAGAATGTGGAAGAAAAAAAAATGGGTGTAAAAATAAAAGGATGTACAGGAAGCGTTAGATAGGCTTGATTAAACACTGATTATTATTAATTGACATAATATTATGATTGAAAACCTCAACATAATAAATATAGACAAGGAGATTGAAAGAATGAGGGGCGAAAAAAGCAGATTTGTTCAAGTAGGAAAATGCATATAAATAAATATACCTTCAAAATTCAATAGAAACACTAATAGTACGAGAATTATTTTGACTACTTACTATAGCTAAGATAAGTTAAACGAGTGAAAATGATGACCTAGCTGAAGAAAACGGTGTGTCTAACTTGCTCCATCAAAACCAAATCTCACGCAATTTCAGAAGTATGGGAGACAGACACAGGTGAAGTTAGTATTTGCGAATGACGCAAACACAATAAATACAAGAAATTAATAGACATCGGGTTTTTTTTATCAAGTTGGGGAGAATGACAGGGAGTATTTGATCAAGACAATGAATAAGACAGTCCAGTGTTTAGTCGTAGTTCCTTCGAATTCATTCGTAAAACCAGAAAAAAGTTATTGACCCATGTGATATAATTCACAAATGAAACTACTGCGAGCTCTTGCGCGATATGGTAGAGCTTCAAGAAAATAGTTTACAGTCAATATGAATGCAAGAAGTAAAAAAAAACCTCCCTTTTTCCCAGTAAGATAATGCGTTACCTAAATGCATGGGGTTGCTGTTGCAATTTATAATTCTTTTTTTACAATTCAGATCTTTCTCTTTATCCGAGTGTGTGTAATCTAGTCAACTTAAAACCTGCTTGCGTGGATTCAAAGTGAAAGGCCAACAGAACCTCGCAGGTGCGTGAGGCTACGCGTAGAAAATTTATCCATTCTTGACAGAATAGCGAACAAGTCATGCCTAATCTTGATCAAGAGAACATAATGAGATATAATCCGCTATTCAAGGAGGTGGGGAGTGGGTATATAAGCCAGATGGCTGTGTGGAAAGAAAGGGAAGTGGTAAGCCTTTTTTTAATTGTGTCCCACGCCAGCACTTGTTAAGATACTCTACAATCGAAATTTATGTATATATAGAAAAGAGGAAGTTTGTTTATCTGTTTATTTGTTCACTATAGACGGTCGCATTTCTGGGTCGATCAAGCTGAAATTTTGGTACAGAGATATATCTCTGTAAGGGGAGGGTTATAGGGTATGTTAGGTTCCGTCAGACCCCATGCATATCTTTCCACTCAGGTGGATGAAAACGTCATGATTGAAAAATCGGTATTATTCTAGCTTCAGCCACAATTCACCACAGGGCGCGTTGTTATAAACACTTCTATAAAAATACGTAGGTGCATTTACTGCTTTCCCCATAGGATTCTTTGTGATGAGTGTGCCATTATATATATATATATATATATATATATATATATATATATATATATATATATATATATATATATATATATATATATATATATATATATATATATATATCTATAGAGAGAGAGAGAGAAATATATATATAGAGCAAATACAAGTTGTCCAAGAGATTTTAAATCCTTTAGGGGTTCCTAGCCTAGGTGTATACCGAGTTTGATAAGGTAACGTTTTGGTGTATTTGAGTCACTGGTAGCTTAACGATAGAGCATCTGACCGGCAATCAGAAGACCCGGACTCGAGTCCGGGCCAGGATTATTCAAACATTTTCTCCCTGGCGTTATTTCTGTCTTCTCAGTATGGATTGCTTTCATTGTGCCGTCCTTTGTTCTCTGTCTAATCCTTGCGTTCTTCCAATGAGCCTTTCTCCTGCCTTTAAAAAAACTCCTGTTTCTTGTTTCATTGCTTATTTACGTTAAATTTATCTTATCCTCTCTCTCTCTCTCTCTCTCTCTCTCTCTCTCTCTCTCTCTCTCTATATATATATATATATATATATATATATATATATATATATATATATATATATATATATATATATACGAGGGGCGATCAATAAGTTTTGCGAATCGGTAGGGCAAAACAGAGGAAGGGGGATGGCTGTTTGTGGGAGTGTTAGGACAAGTTATGACAAGTCAGGACCTGCAGCCGCACGCTCCTACCTCGTCTATCTAAGAAGCAATAGCTGATCGCAGATCGTCAGTCACAAATTTTTCAACAATAGAGAAGGTTGAGCACCGCGCAGGGATTAAATTTTTGACCAAGGAAGGCAAGAATGCAAAAGAGATCCATGAACGCATGGTTGCAGTGTACACCTACACCACCCCTTCCTATGCAACCATTGCTCGATGGAATAGGGAGTTCCGCCATGGTCGTGAGTCCCTTAAAGATGACCTCCCTCCAGGACGCCCATCAAACGTGACCAACGAGGACAATTTGGCCCGTGTGGAGAGGATGATCCTCGAAAATCGACGGGTGAAGGTCGAAGAAATCGAGCGAGAACTTGGAATATCACATGGAAGTGTTATCAACATCATCCACGACAATTTGGCCATGACCAAGGTCTCTGCCCGTTGGGTCCCTAGAAACCTGACGCCCCATGATCGGCTTCAACGTCGTCAAACTCCACAAGGTCAGAGTTGCACAAGCTGCCCTGCGCGAGTGCGGATTCGAGGAGCTCAACCACCCCCCCTACAGTCCAGATATGGCCCCTAGCGACTACTTTTTATTCCGCCAGCTCAAGGCTGCACTGCGTGGACGCCGATTTGGGGACGATGAAGATGTCCAGCTCTCCGTCCAGGAGTGGATTGAACAAATTAGTTTGGGCAATGGTGAAATAATACAATTATTTGATAATTGTTGTTTATATTTGAAAAGACTACGTCAATGATAAGATAAATGGTACATTTAATACGAAATATGACCGCCCATTGCTTTAAGAACCTGCTTCACTCGCTCTGGCATAGATTCAATCAAATTTGAACACATTTCTACCAGTTCTTCTTTATGTTACCAGGCATTGATAACAACACAAATCATCTTCTGCATCGTTGAGCAGTCGGTTTCTCGATTGCACATTTAATTATAGCCCATAGATTCTCGATGGGGTTTAGGTCAGGATAATTCCCAGGCCAATCTATAACGGTAAGTCCACTTTTTTCGAAGAATGTGCGCATTATTTGGGAAGTATGGCACGGAGCCAGATCATGCTGGAAAATGCCGCCTCCATCAGGAAAGTCTTTCTCGCGGGAAGCAAGTGAGTCTGTAGGATTACCTTGTATTTAACGCTGTTCATCACTCCATCAATAGTAACAAGCCGCCCTAGGCCTTTAGCGCTAAAACATCCTCAAAACATCGTCTTAGGTGGGTATTTTGGCGCCTGTTGAATGTATCCTGGCTGAAGTGATTCATCTTTGCTTCGTCTTAATACCGCTGACCTATGCCCATGTACTTGAAAATGCGATTCGTCTGAAAACATAACTTTCCTCCAGTCAGCTGCCTTCCATCCAGCATACTTGCATGCCCAGCGAGGACGTTTTGTCTCTATAGCAGAAGTCAATAACTGTTTCACTCCCGGTTTTCTATCAAATCTGCCAACTTCAATGAGCCTTCGCCGGACAGTTGAAGAAGAAACATTTACACAAGCTAAATACAAATGTCTCTAGAGATCTTTACTGATTTTCTTGGGATCCTTCACACTATTTCTGATGAGAGCCTTGTCATCATGAAGTATTGTCTTTCATTTTCTTCCACATTTTCCTTGTCGCATTGTTGAATGTTCACCAGTGACTTCAGCTCTTTTCACAATGTTGCCAACAGTTGACTTTACTACTGTGATAGAATTGCCTAAGGCGGCCGCGCCTCGCTTCTATCACATATTGAAACTCATGCTTCACACGCGCATCTTGCGAGAGAGAAGAATGGCGTTCTTATAGCCCACCATTCCCGAGTATTATCTTCCCCCGCTTCAAGTTTAATCAAGGAGGTTCAATCCCCCGTTTGCCTCCAGGCGTCGATCTGGCCAGATTGAATTAGGCTTATGGGAAGATAAAATTTTTTCCAAGCGCTACCGGGACATTCCATGGAAGTCCCCTACCCCGAGGGGCTGGCTCCGGCTATTTATACGATAAAATTTCGCGTTTGAACCAGATCGCGATTATCTTCGCGAGATATCACGCCGATCCAGTCTTTCTTGTGCACCTAGGACTCTACCCCGAGAACCCCCGTATTGTACAGAAGAGGACAATATTCTTGAGTGCCAAAGTTCGTGCCCCTCGAGATGCCAAGTCAACAGGGCCGCCCTGTTGTTCAGAAAGAGAACGACTTTAGAACAGCCATTGTTCTTCGAGCCCGTTCGACAAGAAACGGTTCTCGCTCCCCTGATATCACGTCAGTGGTAATTTACAAGTGTTCAGAAGAGAACAACTTTAGAATAGTCATTGTTATTCGAGCCCGTTCGACAAGAAACGGTTCTCGTTCCCCTGATATCACGTCAGTGGTAATTTAATTCCCCCTTTTAACGTTCTTCAAGAGAACACTTGGTTACACCAATAACCTCAATTCATCCAGAACATCTCCGGTATCCTGTCGCTAGGATCGCTCGTACTTCCGAGCCCTACCTCGCTCTCACTCCTTGAAGTCAGTCCTTCTTTTCCCTCGTTAAGGACAACTCCCTAAAAACCCCTCCTCCTGGGAAGGAAATCGCCAGTCGGAGCGAAGCCATTCCTTCAAACCGCCTTCCTCTGCACGACGACCTTATAAATACGTAAGCTACGAATTGCATTTAACTATTTAACTTTTTGCCAACGTAACTCCATACTTTAACACGGATCTAGCCGCCCCTTTCCCTCCTTGTTTGTTTTGTCATTTAAATCCCTCCAAATCTTAATCCTCCGCTTAGTCAAATTTTTATCATGACCTTTTTCATTTCATGTGTATCTCCCATTTTAATCCCCGGTCATGTAAATATTTTCCATGTGATGTTTTGTTAGATTAATTAATAAAATTCTATTTTATTAATGTTTGCAATATTATTTATCCTTGGGCTCCGTTCCACTTCTTAAGTATATTGAAGATAAATAAGCCCTCTCCAGGCCTACTTATTAACGTAGACTCATTCTCGGCCATCTAATCAATCCCGCACTCGAATATAGAATAATCCTCTCAAAGAATAGATATATAGTATATCGTCGGGAGCCTTTTCTACGACAACTACCTACATTTCGTCATACAAGGTTCGTCATGCCTGACGAACCTTGTGGAATTCTTCCACTTCGTTTTCAGTGAGCACGATCGGGACAAGGCGGTGGATGTGGTCTACCTAGACTTTCAGAAAGCCTTTGATAAGGTACCACACCTCCGCCTTCTCCGGAAAGTGCGAGCGCTAGGCATAGACGGAAAGGTAGCCGGCTGGATCGAGAACTGGCTAAGTGGCAGACGGCAACGGGTGGTGGTGAATGGACAGTCTTCGAGTGGGTGCCCGTTACTAGCGGGGTGCCTCAAGGTTCTGTCCTGGGACCACTACTATTCATCATCTACGTCAACGACATGGACGGTGACATGGTTGCCAAGATTTCCAAATTTGCCGACGATACCAAGCTTGGTATGAACGTTGCAAAGGATGGAAATACTGCCCGCCTGCAGGAAGATCTTGGGAACATTGGGGAGTGGTCGGACACGTGGCAAATGCCTTTTAACGTGGGGAAATGCAAAGTGATGCATATCGGCTACAGAAACCCCCAATCACAGTATATCCTTAAGGGCACTGCTATGGAATCCACCGACACTGAGAAGGACTTGGGTGTAACAATCACTAGTGACCTCAAGTTCTCGAAACAGTGCATTGAGGCGGAGAAAAAGGCCCAAAGGATGCTAGGCTATATTAAGCGCCAGTTTGGTTATCGGAACCTAGGAGATTGTACTGTGCCTGTACAACTCACTTGTCTGACCGCACCTGGAGTATGCCGTACAATTTTGGAGTCCTTCATTGCGAAAGGACATCGCGAGATTGGAACGCCTACAAGCTAGGGCAACCAAACTGATTCCCTCTATCCAACATAAAAGTTATGAGGATAGACTAAGGAAGTTAGATCTGTTCTCGCTGGAAACCCGTAGACTGCGTGGTCAGCTCATCGAGGTCTTCAAAATACTTCGAGGGTTCGACAATGTTGACTACCGGGATATTTTCACACTGAGTGAGAACAGAACGCGCAATCACGGCTTTAAACTTGAACTGAAGCGTTACAACCGCAATCTGTGTGGAAACTTTTTCACCTACAGTATCTGCGGTATGTGGAACGCACTTCCAGTGGAAGTTGTCAACAGTGAATCTGTTGACCAGTTCAAGTCAAGACTAGACAAAGTCTTGAAAAGTGGCCGTTTATGGACGCAAAACAATTGAGCAGCCATGTGCCCGCTCGATTGCTAGTCCAATGGTACCCTCTTTGAATGGACCGTAAGGTCTCCTAGAGTACCTTATTTCCTTGTTGTTACTCCTTGTTGTATTTCCTCAGAAATCCGTCTGATGCTAAAACTAGGATGTTTTCTAAGAGCCATAATACTTGCACGCTTCTTTTGTGTGTTATCCATAATAAATTTATAGTCTAATGATAATTGGAAGGTAAATATTCCGGCAGAATCAAATACACCACGGAGCACGCTCCTAGCAAAAGTCATCCACGACAAGCCCTGGTGTAGCAGTGTCGGGCTTAATGTAGCTCAATGTTACCAAATGAAAATCAGTTTAATGCTAGACTTCTATGAAAAAAATGCTAGGAAAATGCTAAGAAAGGGCTAAATATATTTTAAAAAGTGCTAGTTAGTTACCTTATTTAGAAAAGATCCTTAGAAATGAAATTTATACCAATATATCTTAAACTCTATCTAATAAATCTTCTAGTTCATGAAATTGGTCAATACTTTCAACATTGCTTGTTTTTTGAGCAGCACTGTATGTTTCTATAGTTCCAATTTTAATTAGAATTGGTTAAGGTAAAGAATATTTTTTGCAGCATTAACCATGCTGTGGGGGCATGAAACTCAATACGCCGTTATCACACAGAATTTCTCTGGTCGAAACAGACTAGGGCAGCTGTGTTTAATTTGGGGTGCTTTATCACCGTTTTCCCCCAGTTTGATAACCCAGTCCCGCTCCCAGGTGGCAGCTGTGTCCATCTTCTCCCTCTTGTGGTAGAAGAGAATCTCTCTTATTTCCCGTTCGCCTCGTCGATGCCCCAAATTAACAAGGTTCATGTTTGCTTAAGCCGCGTCCGATATCCCTTGGGAATCTCGCTTAATTCCCTTTCGCCTCGTCGATGCCCGAAATTATTAAGGCCCATGTTTGCTTAAGCCGCGTCCGATATCCCCTTGGGACGCTCTCGCTGCGTGCAGCCCTCTGTTGATCATGGTTGTGGCTGCTATTTAAGGTGATGTCTGCATATCTTCAGCAGATAGAGAACCCGAGATTCTTGCCGTCCAGACCCTAGTATCTGTCTTTCGTGAAGTGGTCCCCTCGCCCTTGTGATATCGTCAGCCGATCGTCTTCGCGTAATCCGCCCTGATCAGAGGAAGATTACGGAAAGCCGTTTACGCCCGGAAGATTGTCCTGGGTTTCTCTCGTCTCACTACATTGGTTGAAACTTCCTGCCGTCCGCAGACAAATCTCGATTTGTGATTACTTCTCCCTGGATCCGAGGTAATCTCAACCCCCTTCGGAGTCTCTCTGAACGCCTCCGCATCGAGACTCCATCGACGAAGACCTGGCCATTGGTCTTCAACTTCCCAAGTTCTTCATCCAGAGGTAACCAGGAGTCCTTTCCTCGTTAATCCCACCTCTTCCTTCCCAGTCCTAATAAGAATTCTCCATTTGGTGTAACGCCAATAGACTTGCAAAAATCTTTCATTCAATCCAACTTATTGAATCACTTATATATTCTCACAGATCTAGTTTCCTTATTTTTTGCCTGTCTTAATATTCTTTTGTCGTACTGATTATTATTTAGATTTCCATATTTATCTGTGACCTTGTTCTTATTATTTGTATTAAAGTTTATTTTTGTAGGTGTTTATTTTTCGAATAACTTTTGAGACGAACCCGGCAAACGTATTCCCATTTAAAGAACCAACCTAATAATATCGCCCCCTAAGTTGAAGGTCCTTACCTTTCCCCAGTCCAATTGTACCCGAGAGTAGCGCCAATAGTGGCTGCCTGGCGTAAGTCGTGTGTACCTTTAGATACTTTTTGGTCACACGCCTTCTTCCCTCTACACATGTCGTTTTAGACCATATCTCACTGAAAGAAATGATCTAAGCATTGGAAGCTGCATTTTATTTCGCAATTTTGTCTTAAAAAGATTCATGATGCTAAACAATCTTTCAACTTCAGCATTTGAATTGGGTAATATTAACGAATTAAGAGCAAAAGCTGAAAGGTCTCCAAAAGAGTTTCTTCCCGTTGAATCTTTATAATTGTATACTTCTGCCCAGAATAGTTCTGGATTAGTGAGGCTTTTCCATTCAAGCAGGTGGATGCTGTTAGACTATAATTCTACACTAGCAATTTCTTTCTCATCCAAATTCATAGATTCAAGAAGTGAAATAATTGTCTCTTCTATGTGCCTCAAAGTATTTTCAGCAGAAAAACTTATAATATTTTTCAATATATTATAGTTTTCTGGCAATCTTAATTTGAGTTCCTTAAACAGGAAGAGTAGAAAATGCTGCGATCTTTTGCGAATATATTTTACTTCATCAGTCGTTATCTTCTTCTCGACCATCCTTTCTACTACTTTTCTTTAAAATCTATAGCCAAGATTTGGTTTAAGATCCAAAAAATCTTCAATATTTAATTTAGGATCAAAAGGATATATTCTACTAATTGGTAGTACTAACATATTTGAGATGGATTTGATCAAATGGGAAAGATCTGTAAGTAATTTAGTTTTGTCTACTGTGTTTGATTAAAAAAGTTCATTCACTTCTTGAACATCTTCAAAATTGGATGCAAAAGTAAAAGGTACAACATATTCTTCGAATCTGAATACATTTCATACAACATCTGAGCTGTATAACACTTTTCTTTTGTACTCATTATTTTAAAATGTGTTTCTAATTCCAGCCATTGGTCTAAAATTCAATCTACAGCAGGTTCTATCGATAACCATCTAGTAGAACAGGTGTTCAAACTCTTCAATGGTTCTTTACCATTGATAGTCATGCATAACTCTTTATATACTATTTGTCTGGTGTATGAGCGGAAAAACCACTGATAAGTTTCTGCTACCAGAAATTCCAGGTTTCTAGGGAGACATTCAGCACAAGTATGGGACACTGCGAACTGCAAAGAGTGACAAACTCATCTAAATAGAAGTAGCGATGGTACAACTTCTTTTAATTTCTGGTAGACACCATTGTTTATGCCGACCATGATCCTGGCATTATCACTTCCAATTGCCAATAAATTTTTAATATCCAATATTTTCTCGATTAAATTTTTTTTAAGGCTTCAACAATTCCAGTTGCATCACAGTTTTCTAAAATAATCAAAACTAAAATATGTATGTATTATTTTTTATGCTTTTGCCTGAAATATATAATGACAATTCCTAAAAGCTTAGTAACTGCAATAAGATTCATCTAATAAGAGTCTAAACTTTCCAGCTCCTGTATCAGAAATTAGATCTTCAGAATTTGGAGTGAGCACGTTTTTTACAATGTTGGCACATTTAGTGCGATGTAATTTGACTTTAGAAATTATTTCACTGTCTGTTATTTTATTTTTGCACAAATCTACAAAATGAAGAATGGCAGCAAATATACATGGCTAAGTTAGCTTCAAGCATGGGTGTTTTCTCACATATTTTAATGATAAAATTGGAAAGAGGAATTGCTTGAAATGGTACTGCTGTTGTATGCTTTTTTGTTTGGCAATGGCTTAATAAAAGGGAGCACTCTGCTAGAATCTCACATTTACAAAATCTGCAGTACGCTTTAGATGGATCACCAGGGACTTCACTCAATCCCTTTGTAAAAGTGGGAGTTGTAAGCCATTCTTTACGGAATATTTGTTTATATGATTTTGCTGTCTCTTTGCTCTATTATCAATGTAGCTGAAAGTACGAAGGAATAAAAAAAATATATGGATACTCTTTTTAAAAAGTTATGAATGTTATAAGTTTCTAAGAAACAGATCTGTAGGTTAGACTTGCATAAGATTATCTTCACTCATAGAGTAGTGGATTTGTGGAACAAATCAAAGAAATTGAAAAATGTGAAAATGCAATAAAAAAATCCAGTTTGAAATTAATAATGTGTTCTCCCGCACAAAGACGATAGAATAAAATAAAACCCCGCTCGAGTCGCTAATGTAAAAAAATACCAAAACATTTTTTAAATCAATTTCATTACAGGAAATTTTATTTGGAATGTTGCATTTGTTAATAGCTTCAGAGGAACAGATGACCCCTGCCTCCTCCGACCGCTTGAGAGATTAAGGAAGAAAGGCCCGTGGTTTCTGAGGCTCAGGGTTATATGGAATGGATTGAGGCTATTGCATGATGGGAAATTTTATACCCCCCCCAGCCCCACCTGTAAAAGCAGACCAAACAACACCTAAGAAGTGGAAGTTCTATTGCACCCTCACGTGGAATGCAACCAAGTGGGGCCGTCCTACCTCAAAGATTGCATCCATGTGTGGTGGTTGCATCCTTTTCACTGGAAATGACACCACTCTACAACTGTCTTTAAAAAAAGCCAGACCCCTGCTTAACAAAGCAAGGAATTGAAAATTATGCATATATAAAACTCTTAGGTGCTGCAACATATGCACCAATTTATATATTAAGAACTGAAGTAGGTTAATCGAGAATAAAATAATTATAAACTAGCAAAGAATAGCCATGGCCGCATTATAAACTATTTATAATTATTTACTGTGTTGTTATACAGGCCTGGTATCACGCTGAGGAAGTACGGAATATGAGCCAGAAATTCATGGAATCCAGGCCAAATCGGATTGCTGAGGTTATTAAAGCAAAGGGAGGACATATTTCTTATTAACTGTCAACATTAAGATGATATGTATGCTATGATTTTGAGAATAATACATGAATAGTGAAATTTGGCGTTTTTCTATCACCGTCCCAATTTATTTGCACATCACTGTGTATATATGGAAAAGCTCACAAAGTGCACGTGAGTCAAAGTTATGCAGATACACCCACAAAGGAAAAGTGAAAAAAGATTCCGAGCGCTTTCGTCGTTTAAGAATAAAGACGAAAGCGCTCGTAATCGTTTTTCACTTTTCCTTTGTGGGTGTATCTGTATATATATATATATATATATATATATATATATATATATATATATATATATATATATATATATATATATATATATATATAATATTTTGTCGTAGAATTGCTCATAGTCTGGTCCAATAATTATTCTAGTCCTTGATCCGGACACACCGCTTTTGTTTGAGTCGATGGTATTGAGACCCTATGACTCAATCTACGATCATTATATATATATATATATATATATATATATATATATATATATATATATATATATATATATATATATATATATATATATATATATATATATATATATATATATATATATATATATATATATAGGCTTTAATTCCTACTGAACGTGCGAAGGCTGGTTAGAGGCGGGTTGTGCCACGGCCAGGATTCTCACTATAAAAGTCCCACTTGTTACTGGGAGGAGGTTCGTGATTGTTAAATTCTAAGAGTGCATAATACAGGTTGAATAAATTAGCCGAAGGGATTCTTAATTAAAGTTTTGCCAAAGGGACGTCAAAAAGGAGGAGCCACAAATAAATATACGTACAAAAATAAACTTTACTTTACACCAAAATAATAATTAGTACCAATAGTTAAACGGGCATTTAGGTAAATAAGGTTTAAATATTAAACACGGATTAGTCCGGGTTGACAGCAATTATAAATAATAATATCAGGGAAGGACTCACTTGAATCTCTTTAAAAAAGGAGGGGAGGATAACACTGACGTTAAGCGTCTAGATTTATAATGACTCAATGGGAGTATCAATCACTGTTAATTAAATAGGTAATTTAACAATAGAGGGACATTGGGTTTACAGATTACCATTAATTGTGATGGATAGGAGAGACGACTACTCAGGTCCAGACGGGGTGGTTCGGGTGACGTTAACACGAGTTCTCGGGGAGAGGGGAGATAAGACGACGGGTTCGGGGCTGCTGACTGCAGTTCCGGTTAGTTCACTCCTAACTGGATGTGACACTAGCAAATAGTTACTTCCAGTAACTATTTGGATGTTCCTTTCTATTTCTCAAGTTACGTTGAGCAAGAGAGCGTATTCTTCTAGTCACAGACTTTGCGGGGCGGGATTTGCCTCAGGAACACTTTGAGACAGCGACCAAGTTAACTCAGCGGCGCGTTGGCAGTCGATACGTTACGGCAACGAATCTCGTTAAACGTGAGGGTTACGCGAGTAGGTTTGGAACACTTCTCCAGAGGAATCAACAGCGTTGTCATTTATACCGCGGACTGTATGAAATCGAGAGAGAGATTCCATATACGACAATTCGCGTATCGCAGCGCCTTCTGGACAATCTCCATGGTATCATAAAGGAGGCAAATAGAATTTAGGCTTCTCTGTGAGATAGGCCTTCTTTCGTCAGACTTCCTGTCGCCTGTTGGGGAAATTTGGCACGGATAACGACTTAGGTCAAGGAAAAGGCGGAGGAGGGCGGTAGAAAGTCGGGGGAGGGTGGGGGGAGAGAGAGGAGACGAAGGTCAACTCAAACGACAAATTTCTTTCGTTCTCACGATTGTCTTGCGGCATGCGAGTATGTACGTTCCATACCCTCATATATATATATATATATATATATATATATATATATATATATATATATATATATATATATATATAGTAATATGAGTTGCTGCTGACCAGTCTAATCTTCAATTTCACGGTGAATGTAAGGACACATAGGAGGCTGAGGTACATGTGATTTATTTATGGAACAACGTTTCGGGCGTATCACCCATCTTCAGGTTCTAAAGCATAAATTAAACTAATACAGTTAACGAATATTAAAAATATTAAAAATAATTAGGTTAAGACTATGTAGGTAAATCAAAAATTAGAAAATAACTCAGGAATTTAAAAGTCAAGAGAATAAAATTATCAATCTAATATAACACTATTGAAACGAAAAAAAGAAGAACAAAAACACAAAAGTAAAAAAATTACAGTACAATATGGCTTACCGATGAAGTCCAGGATAAATCACAAAGTGAAGAAATTATAAAGGACGTGGCTTAAAGAAGGATAGGAATTTGATTGGTTGGTTGTTAAATGAGAGAAGGTTGGTTGGTTGTTGAATGAGGTAATTAAAATTAAAAAATAAGAAGGAGAACAGCGGTATTATCTATGTTGAGTGTAGGAGATTTTGTACGTATTAGTAGGGATTCCAAAATTCTTAGACTATATTCATTGTTATTATGACCAATTATTTTGAAGTTATCTATGGAACATTCTGTCTTGCATTGTATACTATGATTTCTAATTACAGAAGCTTCCTTCTTAGACAATATTTTTCCAGTGCGATGGCTTATTCCCATGTGAGAACAAAACCTCTCTTTCAATGAGCGAACCGTACTACCAATATAGGTTCCTTGCAAACAACAAGAGATGGCCGGGCTGGGGGATGCACGGTTTACACCAGGCATGATGTCTCCATTCTTCCTTTCACTTTAGATACCTCCTTTCAGGCAGTGGCTGTGCAGCTGCACCTGGACAGGAGGTATACTACTATCATTTCTGCGTACATTCCACCGTCAGCTGACTTCGACGCGGGGGACCTCCGCCGCGTCGTGGTACGGTTGCCGAGACCCTTTCTCTTGCTTTGAGATCTGACCGGCAGGCATCCTCTCTGGGGAGATTACTCAATAAATCCCAGGGGACAAGTCCTTGCCGATCTGATCGAAGAGCTTGAGATAGGTGTCCTAAACGTGGATGAGTTTACGCATCACTGTCCGAGAACCGCTTCATTTTCTTGCCTTGACATATCTTTGTGCTCTTCGGATGCACAGACTGATCATGATTATGGGGTGGTCGATGACCTCCATGGTAGTGATAATTTTCCCATTCAAATATCATTTTCAGGGCAACTGCCGCCTGAGAGCCCACCTCGGTGGTGCTTGGCGCGGGCGCGGTGGCTGGATTTCAGAAAATGACTGAATTCTCTATCTCAGTCGAGGAGTTTAGGTCGGTAGATGAGGCCGTTGAGTTCTTCTCCGGCAACCTCATCGCCGTGGGCCTGACTACTATTCCTAGGACGTCTGGCCGTTTTGCACGCCGATCACTCCCATGGTGATCGGCCAAGTCTGAGACGGCCCTCAAACAGAGGCGTTATGCCTACACGCGCAATAAGCGCAGCCCGAACGATTTCACTGTCGATTAATTTCGTCGGGCTAGGGCTAAGTTCCGGTATATTTCAAAGCACGCCCGCCACTCTTCTTGGCGGGCATATGTGTCTCCACTTAACGGGAAGACCCTTCTAGCAGAGGTGTGGAAGCGCGTCAAAAAGATTCGGGGCAAGTTCTCGCAGGACCCCCCTCCCGTTCTCCAGGAGAATGGGACCGCAATCTCGGATCCCGCGTCCATCGCGGAATCCTTCGCGACCGCTTTCTCCGCATTACCTAGCCGGGTTGCTGCTCTGCCAGCATTCAATGCACGTTGTGGTGTTGCTGAAGGCCGCCAGCTGGACTATACCTCCAGAGGCGGAGATAACTTCAACGACAGGTTTACTGTTAGCGAGTTGCGTTCCGCTCTTGCTTCGTGCAAGGACACCGCACATTGTCCGGACGATGTCCCGTACGCCATGCTTCGAACCTGGGTGAGCGAGGCATGGCCTTTCTGTTAGATTTGTTCAACAGGATCTGGGTGGAGGGTCTACTCCCAGATTCCTGGCGAATCGCTGCTGTGCTCGCCTTTCGCAAACCGGGAAGAGATCCCTCTACTCCGGCCGGTTTCCGCCCAATCTCTCTAACCTCTTGCGTGTGCAAGTTGATGGAGAAATTGGTAAATGTTAGATTAGCCTTTTCCCTGGACAGCGGAGGCCACCTGTCTTCTGCACAGTGCGGCTTCCGCAAGTTCCACTCCACGTCGGATGCTCTGCTCCGACTGGAAAATGCCGTATGCGAGGCCTTCCTTCGTAGACAGCACTACGCCACGGTATTTTTCGATCTGGAGAAGGCCTATGATACCGCATCGCGATACGGTATCATGGAGACTCTCCACACGATAGGGGCGAGGGGACGCCTCGCAATGTTTATATCTGAATTTTTGCGAGATCTTCGATTCCGCGTACGGGTGGGGGCAGCCCTCTCCGGCCCAGAGGAGCACGAAGAGGGAGTCGTGCAGGGAAGTGTCCTCAGTGTCACACTCTTTGCCCTGACGATCAACGGCATCACCTCGGTGCTGCCGGAAGATGTTCTCGCTACGCTCTACGTGGATGACCTTTCGATCTCCTTTGGCGCGACCCAGATGCCAACTTTGGAGCGTCGACTCCAACAGGCATTGAACCGCGTCTCTCGCTATGCCTAAGCGCACAGGTTTCAGTTTTCTTTGGCCAAGACTAAGGTGGTGCACCTCTGCCGCCATCCACGGCTCCACCCCGACCTAGATTTGTTTCTTAGTGGGGTGCGCCTGGATGTGGTTGAATCGCACCGTTTCCTTGGTCTTGTATTGAACCGACGCCTCACCTGGGAGGCTCATATTCGCAGTCTTAGGGTCTCCCTTACCCGCGCCTTGGATATTCTCCGTTCCGTGATGTTCAGCGCTTGGGGCGCTGATAGGGCTACTGCCCTACTTTTTTATCAATCCTTTGTTCGTTCGAAGCTGACTACAGATGCGAGTTTTATGCACCCGCAGCTGAGCGTTTATTGCATTAGGTGGACTCGATCCACCACATCAGCCTTCTCCTTGCGACCGGTGCCTTCCGCACTTCCCCCATTGAGAGCCTGTTGGTCGATGCTAGGGAGATGCCACTCTATATACGCTGCGTGCAGTGCATCACTCGCCGGTACGCGCGAGCCCGGCGCCTCCCTTAGTCGCCAACAGCTCTCACTGCATCCGCACCTGATCTCGACAGTGCCTATGCCACCGAGAAATGCCAGTCTTACCCTAAGCCCTTTAGCTTTAGCACCATCAAACTCCTTCGAGAGCTACGTATACCTCTCGAGCCGGTGGCGCCTCTGGTTCTGCCTAGGACACCACCCTGGAGGGTACCACATTGACTATTTGTCGCCACGTCTCTGCTCCCAAAGCTTGTACAGCGCCGGGAGTATTGCGTTCGAACTTATTGGAATTTAAAGGGAACTGAAAGTTGCGTGCCATTGCGCCGCGACTGTTCATATGGAGCTATCCCCCAATTTCGCGACGGCTTTAGGTCGCTTTCTGTCGTCTCCGAGTCGGACATATTCGTGTGACGCATCGCTATTTGATGAAGCGCTCGCCTGCGCCCTATTGTGACGACTGCGTCTTCCCCCAGATTGTTCTGCACATTCTTGTCGAATGTCCCAGTCTGGGTGATCTTCGCGCACGTTACCTGTCCCGATACCTGGATGAGCAGGGGCGCTACCGCCTTTCTCTTGTACTCGGAACGAGTGCGTGCACATTGACTGGTAGACTTGTTTACTTTTGGGGGGAGGCCGTCCTTCTCCCTATTATTTAAGTAGGGTTTTTTCTTGTTTTGTTTTGTTTTTTTGCTTTTGTTTTTTTCCCCTTATACCTCGCACGCTCCTGCACCGGGTGGACCTCCCCCCGACGCAGGAGCTTGCTTACTGCTGGCTTCCTCTTCCCTTTTTTGGGAGGGGGGGGTGTCTTTTTTAATTTTATTTTAAAGTAGCCTATTATAGGCCAGTTTTTAATACAGCGACTAATTCCCAAGTAGGCACTCGCCAGATTAGCTCTTTAAAAAAAAAAATCCTTAAGGTTGCTTGCTACTTGTCGCAATTCATCATTCCTTCCACTGGTAGCAGTCGTTTGAGTCCATTTGCCGTGAAAGTACTCCAAAACATCTTTTTAGAGGGTCTTTGGGTGCTTGTTGGATGTGCCTCGCCCTTATTGGTTCTCCTGTACTGCGCCTCACTTGTGATCGGATCCCATAGACTTCGAAGTGGGTCTCGTCAGAGAATATCACTTCCCCTCTCCCCAATCTTCTTTGTATTTCTTGGCCCAAGACAAACGTTTTACCTTCATACCAATGGTAATTAGAGCCTTCTTGAGGGATCTTCCCACAGTTCTGCCGGCTTCAAGAAGCCTTCGGCGAATAGTTGACGAGTCGATGTGGATCGTGCTGTATGTAAGTCTTGGCTGGCCTTTCACACTATTGCGTAGAAATATTTTGTCATCGTGTGCATTTCTTTTTCGACCACATCTTTCTACTTCTGGATTATCGGTGACTTCGTTCTTCTTGATGATTCTATCCACAGTCTACTTTGTCAGCCTCAGCCTACTAACTATCTCCCGAACTGACATAGCAGCATCTTCACGCACTACTACAACCTTTGCTCTCTTCTTGGGAGTGACGTGCATCCCGCGAGCTAGCCTGTTAATGACTGCACTCCAGGGCTCTCACTTCATGATTTTAAATAAACCAAGGTAGCACATGAAAAAAAACCATATTCCTACAAAAAAATCTAGAAACTTTATTTTAGATAAAATAATATAAATATACTTACACGAGTTGAAATAAAGATAAAAATATAGGCTTTATTACATTTCCTCTTCCGAATTTACTTCTGCAGAGCAAACATTTACTTCAAGAAGATTTTTCTGATGTTTGAGACGTTTTTCCTAGAGCTGGTGACAAGCGCGCCTTCCACTACATCTCTCACCAATTCTGGTTTAGGTGTCCACGTGTAACAGTTTTGCCTACCCTTCGACAATTCTTGTTTTGCCAACAGCCTTTCCTTAACAGTGTCTGTTTTTAGCGTGCTTGTTTGTTTTGTCTTGACATGATTAACAAGTGAAAATATCCTTTCGACACATCCTGATGAATGTGGTAAAACAGTAAGGTGGGTCATGAAATCAGAAAGAATCCCGAACTTTGAATTGTTTAAGCCATCTTTAATGTTACGCAGAGAATGCCAGAAATCAGGAATAGATTTATAGAACAGTGGCACATCTTTGAACTGTCGAAATAGCCTCCATTCATCATCCAAACTATCTAGTTGATCTTCAGGAACAAGGTGGGGAAAATGCACTGATACGTTCATTATTGAACAAGGAGATTTTTTCATATCTTTTGCTGCCGCTGGATCTAAAACTCCTAAACTGGCAACAATTCTTTCTTCCTCTAGTGGAAATTGTTTTTTAATTTGCATGCAGAGGGAAACCAAGAAATTTAAACAATCAGTCCTAGAGCTTGTTTCACCACTTTCTCCAATTGGCGCCAAAGACAATAGCCTCGTGCAACGTCCACCTAAATATAAATCGTTCAATTGTTTATGTAACTGTTTGTCACTTGGGGCAATTTCAGATATTCTTGCAGAATTACTGACTTCTTTCTTAATGGAACAACTTAAAATGTTTTTGTATTCAGAATAAACCATTGAATGCATCACATGGAGTCTGAAGTGTTCAGATTGAAATTCAATGTTCAAGGAGTTAACTTTTTCTAATATATAGTTTAAAAAGAGAAGCAAGTGCTTTGTTCCCCTATTTTTCATAGTTTCGTAAAGAGCATTTGCCCCATCAATCTTGTCAACCTTAGATTCAGATTGAAAATAAAGCAGTAATGCATCCCATTGCTCAAGCACAAGTTTTATTTCCGCGAGATAACCAACGAGTCTGAGCTAGCTTAAGTATTTTGTGATTTTCTGTCTTTGTAACATCTTGCATAGCAGTAAAATCTGCCATTCGCTTGCTGCTGCGTGAGAAATAAGAAGAAATATCCTTTATGAAAGTTGCCAGATATGACGGCAACACCTTGACTGCATGACTAGCACACAATGACATACGCAACCCATTATAAAAAGTGATGGAATATCTTTTTTAAATAATGCTTAAAATCCGCTCTTATTTTCCATCATGGTTGAACAATTATCGCTACCAAAACCTATAATATTGCACATGGGGATTCCTTTTTCACTATCTCGTATAATCCTTTAGCCGTTCCATCTTCAACAGAAACTGTGCCAAGTAAAATATCAATTACATAACCTCTTTGAACGTCAAAATAGCTAATACCTGGTGATACTGATATGTCAGTACTCTCATCGATGATTAATGAGAATTTTACTTTTTTACATATATCAGCAATTTCTATTTTTTCATCGTAAGCAATTCCTTCTTGGATAAGATAAGAAGCTTTTGTTGCTCGCATAGTTACTGCTTTTGCAATATTGCTGTTGTGAAAGGCTTTCTTGCACACTTCTATGCGATGATCTGTTTGAGCAAATGGCATACGATGTTCGACAATCAAAACGGATATCATTAGTTCTGCCATCGTTACCCCTTCATTCTTTGTAGGCTTCTTTTTTTAACAAATATATCTAAGTTTGTTGTTGACTTCGCAGTTTTCATGTTGTTCTCATGTTTAGCCGTTTTACTGTGCGATAATAACATCGATTTATTAGCATTCCTTATTTTTGTATTACAACACATGCAGTAACTACATCCCCTTTTAGTCGGATCTTCTTTTAGCCACTCTTTCAGATTTTTATCTTTTAACTATTCTTCTTTAAAAGATTGTTTATACCACTTTTTAGACACTTTTTTAGGATGGTTTGCCATTTTGTTATCAGTATTTCTAAAATATGAAGAAAAATTAAATATATATTACATAAATGACAAAATGCATGGTTATTGAATGCACAACCACAACTTTACCAAAGAAAACGCATCACGGCACTGCCGTGTTTTTTAATTTAGTGTTTTTTCTTAGGCAAATTACAAAAAAAGGTGCTTTTGGGTTGGGTTTTTTTTTGCGTTTATTATGGATTTTGAAGGGAATTGGGAAATGGGAGGCTTCGCCCCCATACCACCCTTTAATTGTAAGGGTTGTACTCCCCACTCCCCGCTATTTTTAATAATCTAGCAATATTCCCAATGCAAAAGCCTAGCATTAGATTGGAATTCAAAGGCGATTGCCAGACGTCGTTATAGGCAAGCCTACAAAAACTTAAGGGAATGGAGGGAAATTAGTAGAAAGGTAACCAACAAAAATCTCTAAAAAAAAATCGTGCGCCACTAATCTTAACAATTACCGGGTCCAGAATACCACTCCCCTCTATAAAAAAAAAATTAACCCTGCCTTCCCATATAATAATCCAATCTGTGCTTGAAAACATATTGGTAAAAAAATATTTTCTAACATAACATAACATAACTTCACGGATGACAAAAGCCACAAGTGCCTATCAAAGGTCATCCGCATCTGTCAAAACCCACCCACAAAATGCATCCATAGGATTGTGTCAGATCAACATCTAACCTGCACCTGTTTTTTTAATTTCAAGTTATAACCCATAGTCATATTACTACCGTCTACTTTCCAACTCAAATAACTTGCTAAAATCCAACTTATCCATCCTAGAACAGATTTTAAACAGCTTAATCATATCTCCCCTCACACACCTTTCGAATGAGAACATATTTAATACCCTCAGTCTATCTTCATATTCAACGTGCTTCAGGGAACTATTATTTTTGTTGCCCTCTTTTGTACTGACTCCAGCAGTTAATATCATGTCTAAAATGTGATGCCTATTCTTGTATACAGTACTCTAAATGTGGCCTGACTTACGAGTTATAGAGTTTCAGGATAACCTCTTTACTAACAACACATACGTCAGCGCGGCGTTGGAACGGTGTACAAGTAAGTAATGAACCTGTTCGTAACTCACTCAAATGGGAGTGCGGCAATTGTGCAACGACGCTGCTTGTATAAACCTGTTCAATACTTGTTTGATACGGTTGAGACCAATTGAATACATACATTCTGTTTCATCTGACATGCGTATTTACGTGTAGTCTAAGAAAGAGAATGAATGCATCGGTGATGTGGCAACACTGTTGTTTTGGGTGTGGGTGTTTTGGGCGGGAAAAAAGATCATTTGTTTTTTTACGTGATGACTGCAGACTGCAACTGTTAATATAAATCAAGTTCTTAGTGTTTGTTAGGGTAATTGGTACCGCTGTTAGGTAGGTATAGGCTATAGTGAGCGTACTATACATAGACCACCAGTTGTGATAATCGGACGTTGGAAAAGGTCAAGTTTCCAAGTAAGCAGCAGGTGCAGCTTGTAGGTAGGTAGTTGTTGATAAACCCCAAACCCCATTTTTCCCTTGACATTAACTAACTGTACATGCTAATTGACTCATCTGCATAATTCTATATCAAAACTTAACATCTGGCATATTGAGCTTCTCTGGTAAGTCAAAATTTATTTGTTACCAATCTGAATTTAACCATATTACGTGCACTGTAATAGTATAAATTTATATTAATAGGATATAAATTATCCTTAACTCTATAATTTAATTTGGTGAATTTTTGAAATTTTTGAAAATGTCTTTTGCTTAGTGGACAAGTAACCTTTCATGTTTTTGAGTTTAGGTTTATTTTAAACTTTTATTCGCAAGACTGTTTTTTGTATGTTTCGAGCTTTTATCAAAGTTCTTTCTAAAAGTTCAGAAGAAAATAAATATAATTAATTATCGAATGATTTGGAATGAAAAAACATACAAATCGTGAAGTTCAAAAAATGTATTAAACTTAGGGCTTTGGCGCTTTTTTACTATCATTTCGTATATAAAACAAATTTAGATGGAGAAAGATATCTGACGAAGGCTTTTCTATATATCAAACCGGGTGAAATAACTTTAAAAAAGATTTCAAGGTGTCTATGTTGAAAAGAGTTTGGAAAATTCTCAACTATAATATATAAATCTTCAAGGGATAAAGACAATATAATAAAAGGTGAAATAACTTTTAAAAAATATTTCAGGGTATCTATGTTGAAAATGGTGTTCAGGGTGTTAAAATAAAGAGACTATAAAGGGGATTAAAAAAAGCGGTTTAGAATAGCAAATAGGCCGTAGGCCACACGCCGAAGGAGTGCGTGTGGAACCAAGTTCTTTCTGTAAGAAAATACGAAGTATGGCTTGTTGCAAATTATTAATAAATCGTCCTATATTTTCATGAAAAAACCCAGGTTTTTCGAGATTTTTCAAAATTAAACCTAGAAACCCAGGTGAAATCTAAAAAACCGAGATCTGGGTGGAAAAACCCAGCAGTGGGAGCCCTGCTGCACTCATCGCAGGCTTTGTTTTGTTCGTTGTCCTTGGCAACTGAGGAAGAGTTGCCAAGTATAACAAGGGGGTGCTATAAAAATTGGAAATTCTTGAGCTTCCAATTAATTTGCACAGCACTATATATAATGAAAAAACTCACAAAGTGGCACGTGAGGAAAGCAATAATATGAAAATTAAGCCAATGGCGAGTTATGGTATCAATCGCATTCTCAGTATACGACTGAAGAGGGTATGATAAACCATACTGAAACTAGTCTCGTAAATTAAACTTTTGGCTTCTATACAGTGGTTTCACTATCATATATATATATATATATATATATATATATATATATATATATATATATATATATATATATATATATATATATATATATATATATTAGTGCAGATGGGTAGCAGTCTTTCCTGAATGCAAATTTTTCTGAAGACCATAATATATTTCTCCTTGTTCAATTTCCTTTGGCAACTTTCTATTCTTACTATCTTTTTTTTAGTCATCTTGTAGACGGTAGGTCACTTGTCCTATATTCATCTCTCTTTCTAATAAATGCGCTTGGTAAAAACCATACTTAAATTGCTAAGCTTTCGATCATCTTCGGATCGTCTTTATGTATTCTTTCCTCCCCTGCCGATGAAGTGTGGTGGAGTCAGAATCTATACGGTATACTGAAAGAATAAGATGAGAAAAGTGACAGGATGGTAGGGGTAGATAGCATAAGAGGGTTTTTTTTTGTTTGTTTTTTTATGGGGTGGGGTCGGGTGGGAGTGTGAAATGTGGGTTTGTGGCGTTCTTCTATCTTCTGCTCTTCTAATTTCTTTTGGGTTTGTGTTTGTACTATTTGCTTCTAAGTTTTTGTTCGTTTTCCTTTTTGTTTCCTATATCGTATTGGTGATTTTGCTTGGGTACCTTGCGGTAACGTCCTTCTAATTCAAATTCAAATTCAGTTTTTATACTACATACGTATATATTTGCTTTATTTGTTTAGGGTGTGTTGTTTCAAATTCCTTTGTTTTGTATAGTTAACTGTCTTTGTTCTTTGATTTCAGGCGTTCATGCCTTTTTGATAGGTTTTGTTTGTTCGGCTTGTTTGGTTGTGTTATTATTGGATTTTCCTCGCGTCTCAGGCGGAGCCTACTTCTGGGAAAGATTTTACGGCCATGATTTATGTTCTCTATTTCTAGAGCCCTTTTGGTCTCCTGATTATTTTTTGCCAGATTTCTTTGACCCATTTCTCGATAATTATATTAATTGGATCTAGTCCGGCCATATTCATTATATCACGTAGTTTTTTTTTTCTTTCTTGGCGTCTTGTATTTGTTATTAAGTAGGCCGCTTTAAAAATTCGTGGGTAGGCACCGATGTTTAGGAATGCATTAAATAGTTCTTTGATGTCTATTAATATCTTCTCGGGGACTCATAATTTCGTTTTGTGAGCCCGGTATTTCCGGGTGACTTGTTTGAATGAGGCGATTGTATTTTTTATCTCTTCCAGGTTGATTAATGCTCCTATTCCCTCGTGCTCGTCTGTACTTTTATCGACTCTCCTTAGTGGTGTTATCTTTTCTCTATTTCTCCTTAGGCTTTCGTTAACTATTTCCTCAGTTTCCCTGTCAAATCTCTCATCTTCTATAGTGTATATTTTTCTCCAATGTCCTCTAAACTTCTCTTCTATTTCTGCATTGATTCTCAGGTATTCATTTTGTTCACTTTTTATTTTTTCTCCAGGTGGTTTTCCTTCAATTATTTTCATCAGTCTCCAGGCCTCGCTTGCGTTTTCTGTAGACTCTATTTTGTTTGTAAACTCTTTCCATTTTTCTTCTTGTTCATTTATCAGAAAGACCATTTCTCCTTTCAGTCTTTTTAACTCCTTATTCCTTTGCTATTTGTTCCGTAAATACTTATTTCAGAGTATTTTTCTTTGATTTTCCTTGCTTTTCTCTTCATTTCGTCTGTCCACTTTGGATGTGGGAGAGTTTTATATTTAATTTTCGGTACACTTGCTTCGTCTGCCCTCTATATATTTTCTATTAGATTTCTGGTTATTTCCTCTAATTATTCGATGTTTTTCCCGTCTAGATCTGGCTGATTATAATTATTTAACATGGCCGTGTATGTTTCCCAATTTGCCTTCCGGTAGGCTTTTCGGGGCTTGATTGGCACTTGTATCGGCTTTTGATTTATAATCACCAAAACTCCGATATGATCACTACAGGTTATGGGAATCGGCTTCATGTAAATATTATATGGGAAGTTCTCGGTCGTCATTATTATGTCTGGTTTGGTTGAGGTTCGACTGGTAATATATTTCTGAAAGTCCGGGCTTACTCTTTTTAGTATTTTTCTGTCCATTAGTAGTTCCAAGTTCCGTCCCCCGTTGTTTATTGAGCGGTACCCCGATTGCGGAATCCTGGCATTGAGGTCAACTAGAACAATAGTTCCCAACCCATTTTGGCTTATGGCCCCCTCAGGAACTTATTTTTTCCTGTGGCTCATTATCATTATTTTCAGTAGGTAATATGCAGTTTAACTCTACTTTAAAATATAAAAGATATTAAAACAGCTATTTGTATTCAGGTACAAATATATGTCACATATATAGGACTATAAACATAGCAAAAATTAAACAGTGGTTAACAAAAATGTAATACTCTTTTAAAATAAATAATTAGTCTTACAAAAAATAAAATCCTTTGCAAAATGAAATAAATATACCATCAACTCTTTATTCATTCAATGCGATCCTTGTGCTTCATGCAGTTTCACAGGTTTTTCAATATCAGGGTCTATAGTTGTTAGAAACAGACGAAGATCACCTCTTCTTACTATTTATAAGCGGCTGCGAGATTTTGATAGGAGGTGTGTGACACTTTACTAAACCCGAATCAAGCAGATAAGAAGTAAGAAAAGCAATAAAATATAATTTTACTTCGTCCCAAAGCAAAGGGTATTTCATAGCAATTTCATGACTAGTCCATAAGTTCCTGACACCATGCCAAAATCTAGTCAGAGAAGTTTGATCACTGTAACTCAATTAGGCTTTCTTGTAATCTGATATCAACATCAGCTGCATTAATTCCAAATGAGTCTACCACCTAACCTGGAATGTCCAGTTGTAGAAGATCTCTGAGCCTAACTTACATAACACTGCAATTTCTCCAAATGATCAATGTATAGTAAAAAATATCATCTTTCAGCTCACTCTCAATAGTGCGGAAGGTTGGAAACTGTATCAACTCTTTTCGCCCCATATTTGTCTTGAACAGCTTAATTTTCCCCATAAATGCACAAATAGACTGCAAGTTAAAATATTTGCATTTTTACCTTGTAGCTGTTTGTTCAAGATATTTAGCTTTTCAAATATATCTGTAAAGTAGAATATGTCACATTTGGCAGCAATGATTCTTACTCCGAGCTGCTTACCATCCAGAAATAACACAACATTATCCCAAAGTGCAATGAAGCGATTCAGACAATTGCCCTTAGAAAGCCATCGCACCTCTGTATGCAAAAGTAAGCGCTCAAACCCTTCTTCATTGGTAGCACAAAGTTGTCGGAAAAGACGCTCTTGAAGTGGATTTGACTAGATAAGGTTGACTGTCTTGATTACACTATCAAGTGAAACTTTCAGACGTCTTTTTTGTCCTTGTGCTTATTTTCCAAATGTATTTTAAGCTTACTTGGTCGCATTCTATCATTAGAAAGTGTAGCCATACATAAAAGACTCAATGACTGTGTTATATTGTCTGGTGGATGTATAAAACCATAAGCTAAATACTCACTGGAGTATTGTCGACATTTTTTCTTCGTCGCCGTAGCCATGGGTAATCTGTTAGGGCCGAAGCTCACCGCAACAGAATGAAAGGCGCTTATCTCAGCGGCGAAAAAGGATGATGTCGTAGAATAGACTCTCGACGATATACCATATATAACTATTCGTTGAGGGAACTTATTTAATTATCTTTAGAGTGCGTGGATGTCTGGGTTGACCGATATTATGTATCTTCGATATGCTTGAGAAGTGGAACTGAGCTCAAGGATAATAATATTGCTATCATTAATAAAATAGAGTTTTATTAATAAAAACTATCAACAACACAGAAAACGAAAAATATTGACATAAACAGAATGGAAGGGTCGTGGGGAATCTAGCTAATCCGAGGATTAAGAGCGATTTAAAAAGGTAAAACAAATATAAAGTTAAAGGGATAGGATGGTTCGTTAAACCATTTAAAGCACAGGATAGGGTTGACAAAAGGGTTAAAGACTCAAAGGTAACGTTCAGCTTACGTAAATACACTTGTTGTGCAGAGGAAGGCGACGTGAAGGAATTTTCGGTCCGCTAGCGAGTTCCAGCCGAAGGGGGGGGGGATTAAATGATCCTGTCGTGACGTCTTGGGAATGAGAACCGTTTCTTGACGAACGGGCTTGAAGAACAATGGCTGTTCTACGTTCTCTTCTGAACAACAATGGGGGTGAGAACCGTCTCTTGTCTACGGGCTCGAGAACAATGGCTGTTCTAATGTTCTCTTCTGAACAACAAGGGGGAATGGTGATAACACTTCCTTGGCGGACGGGCTGGAAGAACAATGGTTGTTCTACGTTGTTCTCTTCTGAACAACAGGGGGGGTGAGAACCGTTTCTTGTCAACGGGCTTAAAAGAACAATGGCTGTTCTAACGTTGTTCTTTTTCTGAACAACAGGGGAAGCCTAGTGGACTTGGCGTCACGAAGGCTCGAACCTTGGCACTCAAGGGATATTGTCCTTCTTCTGGACAAGTGATGGTGGATCTCGAGGTCGAAGGCCCTTTGGTGCACAAGGTGAGACTGGACCGTAGTGATGTCTCGCGAAGAAAATCTGGATCTCTAATCTGATCTTAGTGGTAAAGTTTCCAAATAAATAGTCGGGACATCCCCTTGGCGTGGGTGACAATGGAGTGGGGGCTTCGAGGGAATGCACAGCCGAGCTTGAGAACAATACCTTATCTGCCCATAAGCCTAACTCAATCTGGCGAGGCCGGAGCATGGGGCGAAACGGAGGAAGATAAACCTCCTTGTTTAAACATTGACTCAGGTGGCGGCTATGATGCGCCCGGCTTCAAAGCGAAGAATGCACGTGGGTAGCCTCGTGTTTTTAAACAGCATGTGATAACGGTTGAAATTAAGCGGCCTCAAACCGTTCTATCACAGAAGAGTATTTCTGAGAAAAGACTCAAAAACAACCTCTATTCCCTGTGCAGAGCACCGAGCCTGTGCCCAACACCAACTCCTATTACAGTCGGCCACGAAAATTTCAGACATGTCCAATAAATAGAAACGCTCATAAAAATAGCTGCATTGAAATTTTTGTTTTCCTTTTTTTGTGCTAAATACTTGCCCTTGATGGTAAATATCTGACACCGAAAAAAGAACCGCAAAACAATGCAACTATTTTTATGAGCGTGTGATAGAACGGCCTGAGGCCGCATTGCTTCAGCCCCTATCACATGTTGAAACACATGCTTCTCCACGTGTATTCTGCGAGAGGAAGTAGAAGGCGCGTTATCGCCCATCATAGCCAATGTTTAATCAAGGAGGTTCACTCCCCCGTTGACCTCCATGCGTCGATCTCGCCAGATTGAATTAGGTGTTTATGGGCAGATAAGATATTTTCCCAGGCGCCACTGGGACATTCCATCGAAGTCCCCCACCCTATTGTCCTCTACGCCAAGGGGCTGGATCCGGCTATTTATACCATAGCTTTTCCCAATGGAAGCAGATCCAGATTATCTTCGCGAGGCATCAAGCCGATCCGGTCTCCCTTGTGCACCTAGGAACTCTACCGAAAAAACCCTTATTGTCCAGAAGAGGACAATATCCCTTGAGTGCCAAGGTTCGTGCCCTTCAAGACGCTAAGTCAACAAGCCCCCCCGCCCCTGTTGTTCAGAAAGAAAACACCGTTGGAACAGCCATTGTTCTTTGAGCCCGTTTGACAAGAAACGGTTCTCTCCCCCCCCCCTGCTGTTCAGAAAGAGAACAACATTAGAACAGCCATTGTTTTTCAAGCCTGTTCGTCAAGAAACGGTTCTCGTTCCCAAGATATCACGTCAGGATAATTTAATTCCCCCCTTTTTAACGTTCTTCAAGAGAACGCTTGGTTACAACAATAGCCTCCATTGTTCATCTAGAACATCTCCAATATCCTGTCACAAGGATCGCTCGTACTTCCGAGCCCCACTACTCTCTCACTCCTCGAAGACAGTCCTTCCCCCTCGTTAAGGACAGCGCCCCCCGAAGAACCCCTTCTCCTGGAAATCACCAGTTGAGACCGAAGATTCCTTCACATCGCCTTCCTCTGCACGACAACCTTGTAATTACGTAAGCTAAGCATTACCTTTAATCATTTAACCTTTTGTCAACGCAACTCTGTGCCTTAAACGGTTTAGCGAACCATTTCCCCTTTTTGTTTGTTTATAGTTTTAAATCTCTCCAAATCTTAATCCTCAGATTAGTCAGATATTCCCATGACCTTTTTCATTTCCTCTGTTTCTCCCATTTTTTAATCCCCGTTTATGTAAACATTTTCCGTGTGTTGTTTGATAATTTAATTAATAAAACTCTATTTTATTAATGGTAGCCATATTATTTATCCTTGTGCTCCGTTCCACTTCTAAAGTATATTGAAGATAAATAAGCCTCTCCAGGCACCCACCCTTTTGAACTAACCTCGGTCATCAAATTACCACGCACTCGAAATATAGAATAATCTCAACGAATAGTTATATATAGTGTATCGTCGGGAGCCTATTCTACGACAGAGCGTTTCCATTAATTGGACATGTCCGAAATTTTCGTTGTTGATTGTACATCCTGGTACTCTACCTGTTACTAAATGCAAAACAGGAGAAATGTACTCCCCCAGGGGGGGGGGGGAGATCTGCATTAATTTTAGTAATATATATACATATATATTACTCAAATTAATGGAGATACAAAACGATAAGTACAATCATCAGATTCTAAGATTAAATGCTAATCTCGTAAATAAGCCCTAAGTGAAACTGAAGTGAAAAAAAATGATTTGGTGTAGGCCTAGCAATGGCACACTTTACTTACAAACAAAAATGCTCAGTTATTTACTTATAAAAATCTTATATTATTGTGCTTGTGGCAATCTATTATTTTTAAAAACTAGTAAAATTACTACGACTTCGCAGTGTTAGGGTAAACAAATAAAAGCTACTTACATACTATAACGCCGAACCCCTTGATAAACAGACTGTAAGGATTTAAAGTTCCACCTGAAGTATTTTCATCAAGCCAACAACGGTGCCAGGCGAATAACGATCAAGCACACAATGGAGTGCGCCGCAGAATAAGCTTGTAAGATGCAAAATATTTGTTTACAGATTAATGTAAATCCTATTATGCTAATAAGATATTTTAAAAAGGAAAAATATATGTATTAATATTTTTAAAAAGTAATTCGACTGCATAAATTAAAATTAGGTACTGCCCTAACTATAATTCAGGTTTCAATAGGTTGAGTCCTGTGGCCCCCTTCATGGATCTGTGGCCTCTATAAAGCTTAAAATTTTCCTGTGCCCCCCTTCAGATGTGCCATGGCCCCCGGTTGGGAAACCCTGCACTAGAAGAACTGTTGGGTTGTTCTTGTGTAACAGCTCCATTACCGAGTGTATTGGTATGTACGGGCGGTGGGGTGGTTGGTAGGCCGCCACTATCGTAATTGGGGTGTACTCCATTTCAATAGTTGCGGTTGCGTATCCCTCGTCAACTTCTCGTTCTTGCGTGTATTTTAGGTTTCTTTTTATTGCGATAGCTGTCAGCGTACCGCTTCCCGGTGGACTTTTCTTTGTAATGTTATAATTAAATAATTTCATTGACTCATCTTTTAGTCCGTGTTCGGAGATGGTGATGACGTCGGGGGCGATTTGTCTGAATATATTCCCATATTGTACAGCTTTTGATTTCCATCCGTCAGTGTTTAAATGAAGTATTTTTAGTTTAGTTGGCTCGTTATCCATTATGTCTTCTTTATCTTGTTTCTTTTTAATTCTTTGTTTTGTTTTTTTTCCATTTGCCGTTTGATATTTTCTCGAAGGTATCCTTCTTGATAATTCTGACGTCGTTGGGGAGGATCCTTATTTTGTTTTCTTCTATTAGTTTTTGGATAGTCCTTTCATCATGGTCTGTGATATAATTCCATTTGCAGGTACCTTTTTCGATACCTTTATTTATATCTTTCATTTTGGTACCTTTGGATAGGGGATAGGCTTCGTTTACTAAGATCTTAAGTTTAAAGTCTTTTTGCTTCGTAACGACGGACTTCCTCACTCTCAGTTTCGCTTTCTGTGTCAGTTTGTGTGTCTGATTCAGTTTGATCTTTTTATTTGGGTGTATTTTTGGTTTCTTATGCTCTTCTTTTCCTTTTTTTTTGTTCATTGTCTGAAGTTTCCGTTTCTTTTTCCTCTTCATTAGGTTCGTCGGTTTCCTTTGTTTCTTCGTTTTCTTCCATCTTTGCTCCTTTGTCCAGCATATCTTTTATTTGAAGAGTTTTTCCCTCCGTTACTCCTTATACGAGAGACGAGGGAGGGGGAGGGAACCACATCTTCCTTACTCCGCTTTTCTCTAAGAGAAGATTGAGCGTGTCTGAGAAGGTCCCTGGTTAGGTAATGTTTTGTACGTGCGCGAACATAATACATGCTAGAATGTCCAGCCCCGTTCCTTCATTAACATTGATGTTAATTTTAGGCTGTTTTTCCTTAATTTCTTTTACCGTAGCTTTAGCTAAGCTGGTGTATGTCTAATTAATCTTTAATTCCTTTTGTTTCTTCTGCTTTTGTTCTTTCTTGTATATAATTTCTTTTCTCTTTGGGCACTTAACCGCCATTGCCCTATGTGGACCTTGGCAGTTAACGCATATATTTGTAGTCTCTGTGCATTCCCTGAATGTGTGATTGTTACCTCCGCATTCTGAGCATACTTTTTTGTCCTTATTTTGGCAGTTTTTTTGTCACGTGCTCCTCACTGGCATAGCATTGGAAGCAGTTTGTATGTTAACAAATTTTTCATTTTCCATATTTTCAGGGGGTATCCTCATTCCGAAGGCTAGGATCCCGTTGTTGGTTGCCTTATTAGCCATCTCCGCCGTGGCGCAAATGACTTTTAACACGTGCGTCAGAGGAAACGTGCCAATCCGGTGAGTGGAATTTTAAAACAATTTTAATGTTCTATTCCAGCTCGTGGCCTGAGTGTTGATGGCCGGCTTATCTTCGTTTATTAAGATGGCTTATAAGATGTTCAGCCTCGCTTTATTTCCCCGTTTTTTTTAATTGTGGTGTTTTCAACTAGAATACCTCTAATTAGGTTGGTGCTATGCGCGTTCTCCATATGATTTTTAGGCCCTCCGCTTTGCAGCTGCATGGTTAAACGCCTCGAAAGGGTGGTGGTTGTCATGACAATATATTTTGAGTTATTATAAAGCTTGCAGTCTTTATTGGGGCAGATAAACTCGTAAACTATGCTGGTTGACTTTAGATTCGAGGAGTTTGGGCAGCTGTTGTTTTTCATAAGGAGATTGTTGACTTTTGTCGTTTTATAGTATATAATAAGTTGAATTTTGTCCATTTGATTCTTAATCTTGATGTTACGGTTGATAATCTCCTTGATCTTTCTTTGTCTATTTTATCGGCTGTGGACATCTGATTTCTATAATACAGTTTGATGCTATTTACTGCTTCCTGATTACTTTCCCTCTCTTTGAATTGCATACTTAAAAATGATTTGAGTTGATTTTCAATCATGCTGTTCGGGAAACTGTTGTTCACGAGCGTTTGTTTTACGCGGGAGATCTCTTGATGGAAAAGTTCCCACGTTTGCTCGGCGGACGTATGAGCCGATTACACTTTTTTTTTGTATCTTTCAGGACATTCACTATCCACGTTGAGGCATCTTCCCATGTCCGCATTTTTTTCTATATACTTTTTCGATATAGCTTCCATTGATGTTTTGTACCTCAATGTCCAAAAAGGAAGTTTATTGCCCGTGCTCAATTCATAAGTGGCTTTTAACACGGAGTTCTACTCAAATTGCTCTTTGATGTTCTTTAGATGTTCTTCATTTTGGGCGTTGGTGTAGATGTCGTCTACGTATCGGCAATATGTGTGTGACTTATTTTCCGTGTGCTGAACGGAGCCTCTGATGTGCATGAACGTAACATATTCCTTAAGATGTTTGGGTTGATATTTAGAGGAGACATTGTAGGGTGATAGTACACATTTTGTATAATGATGTCGATGGTCTGAGCAATGGGCACATTCGTAAACAGGCTTTCCACATCAAGAAATGCTATTACTCCTGCTAGTATTGTAGAGTGAAGTATATCGATAAATTCTTCCGTAGACTTTATGCTATATTTTGAAGGGATATACGGTTTTATTATTTCATTTAGGGTTTTAGCTAAACGGTACGTTGGTGTCGTGACTTGCGAAATGATAGGCCTCACTGGGTTGTTCGGCTTATGAATTTTTACATTTCCATACAGATATTCTGGTGTATAATCGCCTATGATCTTTTGGAAGTGAAGTCCTCCTATGAATGCATTAGCTTTAGTTATTTGTCCATTTATTTTATTTTTTAAGTGTTCTGTTGGATCTCTTTTTATACGTTTAAATTTAGTGGTGTCGCTTAGGATGGTATTCGATTTGCTGTTATATTCCTCTTTGTTAGATTTGTCAGCATTTCTTATGACTATTTCTTTGTTGTTTTTTAGAGAGCTGATGGTCTTGCGTATCTCTGGTGTTATGAGTTTGCTGTTATTAAAGCACCTTCGTTTAGTGGCTTCTGCGCGCGTAGTTGGTTCTTTAGGTTGGAGTTAATTTCAATGATGGCTTGATCATGTAGTTTCAACAAGGATTGGAAGAGTGATTCTAGTTCAACTTTTTTTTTAAATTGGATAAAATTTGGCTTGTAGGTGGCAGTTAAAACCGAGGTTAAGAGCTTCTATTTCACTAGTGGAGAGCGTATGCCGAGAGAGATTGATGAAAAATGTACTTGATTCTGGCAATTTTATACGTCCCTTGTATAGTTTATTAAGTTTTTTGGTCTTAATGCTTTTTTCCCAGTTTTCCGTTTGTACAGCGCTGTTGGAGAGAGCTTTATTGATATAGTCTCGTGTTGCATGTGGAATTTCGAACTCTTCAAGTTGTGATAGCGTTTCCTCAACATCACGTTCTAGTTTAGGGAAGGTTTTCTTTAATAGTTCTATTTGCCTTTCTACAAGATGTCGACTAAAGGCTATAGTTATAGGTTCATTTTTCGCTGCGAGGTAATGGGTTTTAATATTAGTGTAGATGGGTAGCAGTCTTTCCTGAATGCAAATTTTGTTAAAGACCATGGTATATTTCGCCTTGATCAATTTTGTTTGGCAACTTTCTATTCTTCTTACTGTCTTTTTTAGTCCATCTTGTGGATGGTAGATCACTTGTCCTATATTCATCTCTCTTTCTAATAAATGCATTTGGTAAAACACAAACTTAAATTGCTAATCTTTTGATCTATTCGATCATCTTCGGAGCGTCTTTATGTATTCATTCCTCCTTTTCGGTTTATATATATATATAAACTGTTAAGCTTTGACTTAAATGACTTGTTTACAAAAGTCAAAAGTCCCGGTTAATGAAGCGTTTGACGTGTTAATCGGGATTTCTTCCCAATTTAGATATTAACCTACCTTTACCGATTCCTAAAATTATTAAATTAGTGCGCTTATGTGTAACTAATAATGTATTTTCAACTGAAGATAAATTTTTTCGCCAAAAATATGGCCTAAGTATGGGTAACTCCCTTTCCCCCATCCTATGCAATCTATTTATGGAAAACTATGAAGCGGCCCTCCTCCCTAGGATCCATTCCCAACCTCTTATCTGGTTCTGATATGTAGACGACACCCTGTCGGCATGTCCCATTGACAATAACAATTTCAATGAATTTTTCAACAACCTGAATTTGTTACACTCATCGATAAAATTCAAAGTGAATGGGAACAGAACAATTCTCTACCGTTTCTAGACGTAAATATTCCCCGTTTAAGTAATCATATTCAGTGCTCAGTCTATCGAAAGCCTACAAATTCAAATGCTTACATACATTTTTCTCATTACATGACAAATCCATTAAGATATCTGTTATCTCTTCCCTCTTTCTCCGAGCCTATAGAACGTGGGACCCAATCTTCCTTCAGGATGAAATTCACCACCTTATTTGCAATTTCATTGAACTAAAATACCCAATTCACCTCAAAAATAGATGCCATTCGAAAGCACGAAAAACCTTCTATGCTATCTCCACACCGCGAAAGGACGATTTAAAAAAAAAATGTATTAGTTTCCCAAATGCTCCAGCTCTGCCCCCCCTAAATCATATGCGAACGGAAATAACATAAATATTACATTTAAATATTCTAATACCATTCGAAAATCCTTGACTAGACTGCGTCCAATCAATCTCGATGCTGGAGTATAATTGCAAATTAACATACATCGGAGATTCAGGCCACTTTAATAAGAAGATGAAAGAACATTTATCTGATATCAAAAGGTGTACGAATTCTTCAAGTCTCTTTAGGCACATGCAAAAGCACGACCATAGAATTGATTTTAACCAAGCAAAAATCATTTATAAATCAAACAGTTATATTAAGAGGAGAATTGCGGAATCCATAATCATTAACAAAGTTGATAATTTCAATTTATCTGAAGGGCAATAAAAAATTAATAAATATATATCGAATAAATCGCCAATCCTATTTATAAACCTCCGGAAGCAATGGGTCTCGGAGATTAACAACTTTGAGGATGGTTTCCTGTTTCATTTCATTTTGTTTAGCTTTTTGTTTGCGCCAGATACACTCGAGGTTTTCCCAGATTGTTTCCTGCGGTTTCATTTTGTTTAGGATGTGTCTTACCTTATATATAATGTGTTCCTTGCCTAGTTTCTTCATTATTAGCTGAAAATGGCATTTTGAATCAAATATTGTGGTTTACCATTATCTTTCACTGATATACATCACGCCAATTATATATATATATATATATATATATATATATATATATATATATATATATATATATATATATATATCATGAGCGTGAGAGAATGATGAAATAAATCCAACTTCACCGCAGGAAAGAGAAAACGGAATAATTTTTCTGCGGAAATGGTTATTTCTCACTTTGAAAAAATCAGAGCTGGGGTGGGATTCGAACCGTGCACATTGAGGCAGCGAGCAACCGCTTTGATACCAATTAAACCTCCTTTTAGACCACTGGGCTACGCGGAAGACAAAAATCTTCCGAATAGACAAGCTTTTTAAAGCACGCTTCGCATGGTTGAACAAGAAGGAGAAAGAGAACTAATTGGGGATTCAAAGGACAAAGGAGAAATTGAGTTAAGCACGCGGCAAATACATAACTGCATATATCTCTCATGAACACGAGAGAATGATGAAATAAATCCAACCTCGCCGAGGGAAAGAGAAAACGGAATAATCTTTCTTCGGAAATAATTATTTGCCGCGTGCTTAACTCAATTTCTCCTTTGACCTTTGAATGCTCAATTATTTCTCTTTTTCCTTCTCGTTCGACCGTGCGAAGCGTGCTTTAAAAAGCTTGTCTATTGGGAAGATTTTTGTCTTCCGCGTAGCCCAGTGGTCTAAAGGGAGGTTTAATTGGGATCAAAGCGGTTGCTCGCTGCCTCAATGTGCACGGTTCGAATCCCACCCAGCTCTGATTTTTTCGAAGTAAGAAATAACTATTTTCTTTGTTTTATTGTGGACTAACATTTTTTATAAAGTGGATTCATATCTAAAATTTACAGAGATATTAAGTTGCTTAAAAAATACGGGTGAGACAAAAAAAATGGTTCAAAGTATGGCAAAAATTGTCTTATCTTGCCATACTTTGAACCATTTTTTTTATCTTGCCTGTATTTTTAATCAACTTAATATATCTGTAAATTTTAGATATGAATCCACTTTATATAAAATGTTAGTCCACAATCATACAAGGAAAAAAGGTGGAGTATATTCTATAGAATGTTCTATTTGCAATTTACCTTACTTCGGGCAAACTGGTAAATCTTTATCTACTAGAATTTACCAACATAAACATAATATTAGAAGAGGTGAAATAAACAGGGCTTTATTTTTACATTTATCCGAAAATAACCACCCCATTGACTGGAACTCTGCAAAATTCTTTTATCATTCCGCTGATTTCACAAAAGGAAATATTGTCGAGTGTTCATTAATTGGCATCTTACCTAATATAAATATTTTCCCTGGAATATTTAAACTCGAGCCTGTTTTAAAAAAACTTGTACTAAATGAAATAACTTCATAATGCACCCTGTTTTCAATCTTTATTAGTGTAATATCATTCGCATTGCCTCCCCCACCACGTGTCTCTACTGTGATCGTCGATTAACTCTTAGCCTTAAATTTTTTCGTTCTAATGATAATCCTTTAAAATGTTTTTTGTTTTTTCACCCACCACATTCCATTTATATACACGGCGTTGTTGTGTGTATATCGTTTTAGGGATGCATATGTCTGTTATTAGTTACCTATTGTTCTTTTTATTGGTATTTTTCTGTTTTGTTTTTGTGTTTTCCATTGGTTTGTACCATGTGATGGGTGTTCCCTTCGTATCTTTGTACCCTATATATGGTTCTCTTCTCCATTTTTCATGCTATTCCTTGAAAATGAACTTGCAAATATAGTTCAAAAGTGCTTGGATTCGGGGGTTAATTTTCATATTATTGCATTCCTCACGTGCCACTTTGTGAGTTTTTTCATATATATATATATATATATATATATATATATATATATATATATATATATATATATATATATATATATATATATATATATGTGTGTGTGTGTGTGTGTGTATGTGTGTGTGTGTGTGTCGTGGGTTAGCCGAGATTATTTTTTTAATTTTTATTATGATTAATATATATATATATATATATATATATATATATATATATATATATATATGTGTGTGTGTGTGTGTGTGTGTGTGTCGTGGGTTAGCCGAGATTATTTTTTAAATTTTTATTATGATTAATAAAGTGGGTCGTACGTTCGTACTTCCAGTGATCGCTTCAGGATCGATCTCTAGACCTTTACTGTACATTAATCAACTCCAACAAAATTAATATATACACGTACAAAGAAGCGAGGCGACGGAGGAGAAGCCGGGCGGCATAGTTCTGTACAAGTTGAAGGGGGCGGAGAGAGGAGGATGGCAGATTCACAAGCAGAGAGTTACAGTAGTCAAGGCGTGAGGTGATGGAGGCATCAACAGCAGTCTCAAGACTTTGGCGATCAAAGTGAGAGCGAATGCGAGAGAAGTTACGAAGGAAACATAGAGAGGATTTGCTGACATTGCGGATATGAGGCTTAAAGGAGAGATGCTCATCAAAAACAACACCCAGATTCCTAACGCAGTCAGGGAAAATGATAGTATTACCGCCCAGAGTAAGCGAGGGAAAGAGAGATTTAGATTTTTTGATAAGAGCATGGGTGCCGACGAGGAGGACCTCAGTTTTGGAGTGATTAAGCCTGAGGAAGTTGGTAGAGAGCCAGTCAGAAATGGAGGAGTAGGCAGCCAGGAGGTCAGTGATAGAGTCATCAGCATATAGGTGGAAGGATAGACCGAGATTACGGAGAAGGGAACTAAGAGGGAGAAGTTAGATACGAAATAGTAGAGGGCCAAGGACAGAGCCTTGTGGCACTCCAAAGCGAATGGGGGTAGAGTCGGATGAAACGTCGTCATTCACAACGGATTGGGTATGAGACGAGAAGTAAGAGCGGAACCAGTCAAGCACGGTGCCTGATATGCCGAGGAAAGAGTGGAGACGATCAAGTAAGACGGTATGGTCAGTAGTATCTTACTTTAGTATCTGCAGCTCTTTCAGACAAAACTGAAATTAACTTGGGTAGAGATCTTGGCTCAGATCATACCCCGATCCTTATCTCCATATCAACAAATAATTATATCCAAAACAAGAAAAAGACCAAATTGCAAGATAACAAATGGTCAGATTGGACAACTAATCTTGCTCCAATACAAGCAGATGTATCCCCAAATCCAGTCGAAGAATAAATGAAATAACAGAAAATATAATAGATACCAGGATAATTAGAAGAACAAAAAAATATCTCTGCAAAAATTTATTTTTAATATAAACTTTAGAACACCAATTCAAGATATTTGGTTTTATTTTAAAAAAATTCAGAGGCACCTCCTACAGAGAACAAACATTTCCTCTTATTCAAAATGGTAATCTAGTGTTAAATGACAGAGAAAAAGCAGATATTTTTAGTCCAAATTTTGCAGATCTTCTTACAAATGCAGATCCAGTTATTTTAAATGAACAAGAAAATAAATTGATCAAGGACGCTATAAAAAAATATCAGAAGACTATAACAAAGAATTTACTTGGGAAAATATTTTTTCACCAATAGAGTGGTAGATTACTAGAATAGTTTCCCATCTGAGACGGCAGACAGTACAAACTTGAATGTATTCAAAGGCAGATTAGATGATTTTATGTGGATGCAGGGTTAACTTTGGGGTATTCTGAACTCATTCCTGTGGATGCAGTTTTTTATTATTGTATATTACGATTGATTTGGATTTTGACGAGTCTTGATGATGATGCTTTTTGTTTTTGACACGTTTCTGTGTATGGTTTGAATTGTATATTGTAGATGCATGATCTGACAGTCCTATGGATGCATTTTGTGGGTGGGTTTTGACAGATGCGGATGACCTTTGATAGGCCCTTGGGGCTTTTACATCCGTGAAATTATGTTATGTTAAGCCCTTGGTTTTAGCGTGGGCTAACAGTTATCAACCTCGTCGGAACTCTGAGGTGGTCCTTTGTCGCCTGCGAATCGACCACATACGCTTGGGCAATTAATGAGTAGTGATGGTCCGTCCCCACAACATCCCCTCCGTTCGTCTTCCATAACAATACGTCCTTTTTTGGTCGACTGACAGCACTAGTCTGGAATGCTTTCCATCTATTTTACGCGTCCCATGTAATGATCAACTGCGCTTCATCTTAGCTTAGGGTTCCTTTTTACCACTAATTCTCTCTTCCTATTTCTAATCCTGTCTGTTTTTTACTTTATAGCTTATAATTATACCTTTTTAATTAACTAGGAATGTAAATGTTAGTATAGGCCTGTCTTTTTGCTATGGTGTGGGGTAATAGATCCCCACGCTTCGTTTTCGATTTTTGTTAGGCTATGCCGCGGCATGTCATTTGTTTATTGCCCCGGAGCACTCTTTATAATGTTTATCGCTTTTATTTTAACTTTACCACATTTTGTATTTTAGGACTTCGACCCTTTTATGCCATGCCGCTCCACAGTTTGTATAGATTTTAGTAGCGTATACTCTGCTTCAAATAAGAAAAAAAAACTTGCTGAGGTCTAAGTTCTTTGAATTATGACTCACCACAGGGCTACGAGGGATCTTCAAAAGGTTTTAATGCAAGCCTTTCATTTGAAAGATTACAACTAATTTTAGGTCGCCAATAATGAATATCATGGTTAATATTGTTTGTTAGCATTACTTTTCAAGATACACCTACATGTCATAACATGTTCTAATAAGCTTGCGCCAGTGTGTTTCTTAGTACACTCACAGTCTCACTGCTCTTAAGCATTGTTCCAAGAGAAACTTTGAGGGAATTTCGATGGCAACTCATACCCCATCCACCCTATAGCCCTGATCTTGCCCCCTCGGAGTATTTCTTGTTTTTTAAGCTTAAGGAACATTTAAAAGGAACCACATTTCAATCGATCGGAGAGGCAAAACGTGAAGTCAAGACATGGTAATTCGAAAAGTCATGAGTTCTTCAGGGAGGGACTTTCAGGTAGAAATATCGCCTTCAGAAATGCATTGACCTAAATGGAACCTATGTTGAGAAATATTAGTGATATTTGTGCTATTTTAATTTTTAATAAATATTTCTTTCATTTTGCACCCACTTTTTGAAACTCCATTGTATAACCATGAAAGTATCATGCTGAGGTGTAAATTCTTGGAATAATTACTCAATACTAAGGACCATAACCACGAAAGTAACATTTTGAAGTATAAGTAAGCTTGAGTGGTCGCCGCCAAGCTCAGACTGCCACTCGATGGATTATTCGATTTGGGAGTTGCTGAAAGAGAAGTTTAATTATGGTGAGGTGCCCAAAAAATTAGCGTAACCTGAATTAAAAATCCAAAATAGTACAATCATGGCAATAAATTGACATTAATGAAATAAAACGAAGCATCTCTGAAGTAAGAAGAGGCTCCGATTATTTTGACAACAGAATGGTGGTTCAATCGATCATTCACTAAAATTCATAAAATGTTACTTCTTTACCGCTTTTTTATATATCGCGATATATATATATATATATATATATATATATATATATATATATATATATATATATATATATATATATATATATATCGAGGTCCTTCTCATGGCGAAGAAAAACAATGAAAGAAAAACAAAACCCATCTGGGTTTCTCTAAGCCACTCTACCCAGTCTCCGGTAACATACAAGTACGATAAGAATGGTAAATTTAGGAGAGAGTTTTTCCTAACCTCTGCTCAAAAGGCCTACCCTCCGAGGGTGGTTCCGGCGGAACCACTACAAACGTGCAATCAGCATTTCACCATGGGACTGATGTTGTTTCCTGGTGAGACCGAGTATGAGGAATTGCGGATTCCGAAGCCTCAAGCACTAAACTGGAAAATATAATGTATAGCCGCATCAATATCTTTAATTTGTTTAATAGTGAAGGGCGCATCATGGAACTTTGACCAGTCGGTCATTGCAGCATTCCCTCTTGGGGGAGGGGAAGGGGGGGTAAGAATGAGAATGGCAAAGGGTCGTCTGTTTCAAGGCAATATGGAAGTGGGTGCTGCAATGCGGGTTATTAAAACAGACTACTTGAAATCAGGGATGCACCCCACGGAGCAAATAGATAGATCCACACAACTGAAAGAATCAGTTTAAATGTTCTATGATGTAACATGACCAGAGTTAAGAATGCTAAAAGGATTAATGGATAAAATATATTCAAGGAGACGGCTTTGACGTTTGCTCACTCTCTCGCCCCATACGGAGTGTGGCATTAAAGTCACCTAGAACTAGAAATTGGGTAGGAAGCTGAGATAAAAGATCTAAGTGGTCTCGTCTGGGGGAAAATAAATCGAGCAAAAAGTCTAAAATCTATCCGTAAGAGGGAAATGGACTGCAACTGCTTGAAGAGTAGTCCGCAGAGCTGAAAGCGAATAAAGGTGGTTATTGCTAACCAAGAGCCATACACCACCATGGAAAACCCCGCCAGGCTGTGATAGATAGTTAAAAACGGTAATGTAATGAAATTGGGGAAAAGGATAGTTCGCAAGGTTGGTTTCCTGCAAGCAAATAGTAGAGGGTGCTATTTCAGTGAGTAACTGAAGAGGCGAATTTCATTATTTGGGAAGGATACCCTGAAAGTTCCGTTGAAGAATTAATAACATCTCTTAGACCGGTGAGAGACCACCCTCGAAATAGTACGGGGGCGGGGGGAGCCCTCACGAACAGAGGCTGTACGAGAGGAACCTGGCAAGTGCGTTATAGGAACAGCCTCAGAACGACGAGGCAACCCCGATATAGAGGGATGGGACTAGTATTGCCAGAGCTGTTTATTTCAACAAACCAAAGTGAGTGGGTCGTGACCACAGTGAAAAGGGTAGAAACAAAACAAACTTGTGGGCATTATTACACCTGGGACGGGAAAGACCATCAATCCTTGTCGTATAATGCCCCTTTTGATCACTCCCACACAGGACACCACTTTTGTCGTGGTATACCTTGTGGTCGTGATACACTTCTTTGATGAAGTTGGCTTTGTTCTAAGAGTGTTAATTTTGTTGTTTTAAGGAAGAGCCGCTTCAAACACTTAAGGATATAAAGAAACGCACAGGAATTTCCCAAATAAACTTATATTTTAAATTTAACAATTTACTACACAAAAACAAAACATGAACCCCCAAAATATTACGAATATTAAAATACACAAAAATGACTCCAATTAACTTGACCCTCTAATATTGGGTAAATTCAATACTCACTTCAATATACAAGAAATAGGCTAATTGTCTCAATTGGAGTTTAAATACCTTGGTTGCTCTGGCGGTGGGTTTGAGTTTGACCTTGAACTCAATGAGCCCCAGACACCACAGGAATCTGGTAGGTCCTTTGACGCGTGGTTCGACCAGATTGTTGGAGGTGGTCGAGATCACAAGGTACTTTGGCGAGTGTAGCAGAAGGGGGTCCACACGATATTCAATGGGGGGGGGGTGTCTTCAAGGGCGAGAACAATCACTACTTTAGGAGGCACCAGGGTAGGCGGGGTCTCTCTGGCGAGAGTAAGTTGAACTTGGTTCTTAAACCAAGTTAACTTAGAGTTCGGTGTGACCACCGGGTAACGGGCTTGATGAGGAGCTTTTTCTCCTCATGGGCGAGGACTGTACTCGTGGGGGTCTTCTTCAAGGGCGAGGATAGCAGAGAGGGGTTTCTCTGAAGAGAATAAGTTGAACTTGAACAAGTTAACTTAGCGTTCGGTTTGATAACCAGGGACTAGCTCGAGGATGAGCTGCTTCTTAGCCCCCTTGGTAGCCCTGCCTCTCTTGCAGGGGACTTCGTAGCCTGGCGACTCACGTATTCTACCTGTCCAGTCTTGGTAGCCCGGCCTCAATCCGGGAAAATCGTAGCCTGGAGACTCGCGTATTCTCCCACGTGTTTCCCAAGTGTTTGTTATTTATACCTCGTCACCCCACTGAGGTAGGGGTAGAAGGGGGGGGGGCTTGTGGACGGGCCGCAAGAGGGGGGAGGGCTTGTGGACGGGCCGCAGGAGGAGGGGGCTTGTGGACGGGCCGCAGGAGGAGGGCGCTTGTGGACGGGCCGCAGGAGGAGGGGGCTTGTGGACGGGCCGCAGGAGGGTTCTTATCCCAACGGTTTTCCTCAGCAAGTCTTACCTTCGGCTCCCGCTGTCCTTCGAGCTTGAGAGAAACGCGTCTCCAATTTCTTACTTGAGGTTAAATTGAATATACTCTCGTAGGGGAGATCTTGCAGTTTAAAACTTCTGTTTTTCATAGAGACGAGTGGCGAGGGGCTGTGGTTGCGAGTTTGCCCCACGGTGCCGGGCCCGGATGTTCTTGCGGTCACCGTTTCGTGTCTCCACTTGGAGAGAACAGGGGAGTGACGATTCCCCTACAATCCTGATGGAGGGTTTGCCACCCAAGTCTGAAAGGAGATCGGAAGTTGTAGTTACGGAGGGTTTCAAATGAACAGTGGTAACGGGAATGGGAGATGGGGTATGATCATGGCCAGAGGGAAATAGTATTGATAGAGGAGACTTTTGGAGGCCTAGTTACCTTCTGGAGATGAGAGTATATAACTAATAACTATGGATGAAGGGTACACAACCTCCGCTAAGTAAATCCCGCCATGTCGGTGAGAGAAAGAGAGATATGCTGGTTTGGTAGCCCAGCCCTCGCGGACTCTTTGGCCCCCTCATTCACCGCAATTTCCACATGTCCAGGAACCCAGCAGAAGATAATCTCGACATCCACCATGCTCTCGGCAACCGTCGCATCACGGATGCCGCGAACCAGGGTGTGTGGAGATTCTAATGCTCCGAGAACACTCAGGATATTTGTGAGTATCTAATTATTACAATCTCGTCTGCGAACAGAGCACTACGTCTAATCTCCCGTACCGAGAGATATAATGCAACCAGCTCGGCCCTGAAGACAGACGCAGCGCCTGGTAGAGCGCCACTGACTTCAAACAGAAAGGATACGGAGTGGAAACCGACCCCCTCCTTGCCGTTTAGCCATCCGTATACACTGACACAGTTCCAGCGTGACGCGAATTATGCTTCACAAAAGCCAAACGCAATACTTCTGGTGCCTTGGAAGCTTTAGGAGAAGAGGCATGGAGACAAATAGTCAAATATAGTACCATCCAGGGTGGCGTGAAAGTTGTGAGAGAGGTTGTATGGTAAGTGAGGAAGCAGGGTAAGAAGGAGGATGTCAGAGAGAAGGAGAAGAGGCTAAGCTGGGGCAGGACGGGGCGATGAGTCCCGTCAGCACAGGAGCCAGGAAAGATCCGCGCAAGAAGCGAGAGCAGAACGTAACTCACTCAATCTAAACCTGTCGTTGAAGGGTTTATAGAATGAAGATAGGTCGCCCAATTTATAGGGATGTCGCCAGGTTTTTACGTAAATGTGGATCGGTTTATGGATAAAGAAAAGGGATGGTAAAAGATGGTTTGCCTAATAGGGAAGTGGAGGTAAAGGTTGCCCGGGTAGTGGGTGCTTGGTTGTATATGGAAAAGTCCTCGTTGATATTGCGCACGACGGGTGGTGAGGGCTTACCGAAGGATTCCTGGTAATCGGGGCAAAGAAGCACTTTGAAAAGGACGTAGCAAAAAAAATATAATTTTATTCTTTCCCTGACCTATTAAAGGGGCAAGCGGCACGTCGCGAGTACTTTGCAGTCAATAAGTAGGCTTTCTATTCTACGTAAAGTATTGGGTTCAAATGCGGCAGGACTTAAGCCAATTTAACCAAGGAAGTGAACGGTGTTAACGAATAATGATTCTCTTTCTCTGATTCTGGTTCTTCTGACTTCTGTCTCTCTTGCAATAATAAATGTCTGAATATGTATTTGTTTCCTAAGGGGCGTGACTTAGACTTGTTCGTTGGGCGGATGCCAGTGGTCTGGTTCGTTAGTTTCAACCCCTAGGGTGGAGCTACCGAACAGCTGTGTGAATAAGATATACCTACATATTCCCAATAGTTTTATCTTTATTACAGGAATCGCTTGTTACAGATCTGTGTCAAAATTCCTCTTGGTCTGTATTTGGTCAGCTGCTTTGTAGCCTCCCGTTTTTCTGATAAATCTTTCCCAGGACGCGAATGTTTGTTTATGTGTGACCTCGTAGTGACTCAGGTGTTCGACCTGATATTTTTTTCCGCGTTCGTATTTTGTGTGTTCCCGCGCGCTACTCTACCGACTGCTTGGCTCATCTCTATTTATACAAATTAACATTGTATTTCCTTTTCTTATTCTCTATACAAATTAATATATAAAAATTAAAATATATTTTCATCTCCTTATTCTCACATTAGACATTACAGTTATTTACGTGTAAAGCAATTTGTTAGGATTTGATAAATCCACCGTGCTTCCATTTGTGGAGTTTCTCACTGAATCTATTAAATCCTGCAATTTGGTGCCAGCAGCCTACCCATTATATAACACGAGCACCACAGGTGCTCCGCCTCTGGAGGTAAAGTCCAGTCGGCGTCCTTCAGCGACCCCACGACGTGAATGAATCCCGGTTAGAGAATGCGGTCGCGAAGGACTGTAGCGACCGGCGTGTACGTCCAAAATAGGACACACGCAAGAGTGGCTACACACATAAAGTACACAGAGAAAAGTAAAGTTAACGCCGTTTACGAGAATGTCATACGGTAGTAAACAGACCACATTTATCTCTGTTAGAGTTGGTCGAGGCAATCTTAGGCAAACATTATAATCAAAGCAAAATCCACAATAAACCGGGTAGTTATCACGAGTAAGTAAATAGAAAGGGGATTAGGAAGCTGTCTCCATGGCAACATGCCACCGCCTACAGATAATTTACCCAATAGTCGGAGTGCCTCCCTTATCAATATGTTCGACAGTAGCCAATCAAGAGTCGAGGAGTTATGTTAATACCGACTAATCAACAGCCAGGCACATAAAAGGGAGGTGTGGCTTAGTTGGACGGGAAACCTATAGGGCGTGGCTTAAATTGAATATATAACTGTGTAAGCCAGAACAAACAAGAGCATTATAATAATTCGAATAATAATAATCTAATAATTCTATTTTTGCTTTAGTGACTTCAATATCCTGACGTTCTTCAATCTCCTTGTTTCAAGGCCTTATTAATCGAGAAAACAACCGTTGCGCATTCGCCTTGTTAATCGCAATTCCTCGCGATTACATAACTCCCGAAATACCGGTGTTCTACCCAGGTGGTGTCTATCCCACTTCCCCGCGGGAGCGTCGAGATCGGACGCGGATGCAGTGAAAGCCGTTGGCGACTGACAGAGACAGAGACCAAGTGTAACAGGCTACCCCTGTGCGGTGAATGAGATGAGGAGTGTTGGTACATAAAGTTGATGCTAGCGGAAGAGAGGCTAAGAAATCACATCGCCGAGCCCCTTACGAGGGGTCGGACTGATAAAGTGAAAGCGGTATAGCAATGCCCTCTAACATTCCTATAAAATATTACATGTATCAATATTCCATTGCATCAATTTAAATATTACCATTACCTAATATCATTTTAACGTAATGTACCTTGTGTATAAATATTAGCATACTTTCCTTTTTAAATTCAATGTAAAAATATCCATTTATTTTCTCATTTGATTTCTATTAAATCTTATGTAAAATCTCAACTTAGTTATGTACAAATTATCGATCATCTTAAATAATTCTTATTATTAATGTATTAATCAAAGATCTCAAATATTTTGTATATGTATTTTCAATATATCTTTTGTAATAAATAATTGCTATCCAAAAATCGTGGCTAAGAGACTTTCGTTTTGGCAACACTTACTTTAGTCCAGCACACAAACTAACACGCTTTCCGCTCTTCCACATTGAACACAAATATTCCTCACTCCTGTCTCGTCATTCTCTTCGTAAAGTTCGATAAATATTCCTTCTCGATGAAATCATTTTACTCCAAACGAATCATACTTAGTTTAATTCCTCGTTCTCTCATTCCAGACCCCCATACACACTAGTTGCTACCTTGTTACCTATTTACCATTATGGTCTTACCTACTTACACCAAGCTTAGTCACGACGAAAATTCAGTATTAAACTCGTGTTTATTTTGTATAATTAAATTCAAATTCAATCAATATAATTTCAAATTTGTTCCAGTCTTGTTGATCTATAATATATATTTTGTTCAATCTTAGTTGTATTCCATCCATTCCTTAACGATTTCGTGTTCAACCATTAAGCCTAACTTCGCTATAAGCCTCAGCCGCTCGAATCCTTTTACGATTCAATAACTCTTTTCAAAAACTTATATATATATAGGTTTGTTGTGAAGTATCTGTAGGGGTGCGAAAATATATCAGACAAAAATTCCTTCCAACTCGATAATATAAATAGCCCATTAAATTACCAGTCCACAACCTTTTATGAAGAAATATCAAGAAGAAAACGGAAATCAGGGAAAACGCTTCAAGGACTAACTCAATTAGAATAAAAAACACTCAAGATAAATGGATCGCCTCAGGAAAGAAAACTACTTCAAGGACTAACTCATCAAGAAGCAAGAAGGAATCATCAACTCAAGATAATTCGACGAAAATGAAGATACAGAAAGGAAGAATACGAAGATCAAGAAATAACCCAACCAACAAGAATATTAAGTCAAGATAAAAGGAAGACGATGTTTGAAAGGCCAACTTAAAGATAAATGAAATTCAGAAAGTAAATAGATTCGATAAAGATAAAATTCTAGATAAATACATAAACGGAAAACAAGGAATGCCCGCCTCCCCTATATCTATCTAGGTTCATACCACGATGGCCCTATATCTATAACGGTACAGATACACAATTTAAGTGATGTTTGGTGTGGGCAGGAAAATAGAATGAGGAACAAGGAATATGAGGTAAATATAGTGGAAGAATGCTGTGAATGAGATTTAGCCTGTTCTGAGGTGGTGCAGATAATATACGAGTGTGTCCTGCAAAAAGTCTAATTTTTTTCCGTTGACTTGCAAACGCAGGAGTTAGGGAAATTAAGGGCGGGGGGGCAAGCTAGGATAGTTATCTTCGCCAGGAGACTGGGAGGATACCATCTGTCCAGATCCTATTAAACTCTTAACAAAAAGGCCATGCCTCGCTCACCTAGGTGCTGAAGCATGACATATATGACATCGTCCGGACCAATTTCCGCGCATGAAGCGAGCGGAACGACCCTGATTGTAACCAGTCGTTGAAGAGTTCGTCTCTGGAGGTAAAATCCAGTCGGTGGCCCCCAGGCGACATCAAGACATGCATTGAATGCAGGGAAAGCAGCATCTAGGCTAGATAATGTGGATAAATTGGTCGCGAAAGACTCTGTCAGTGGTGCGTGGTCTAAGATTGTGCTTCTGTTCTCACGATCTTGTCCCGAATCCTTTTGACTAGCTTCCACACCTCTGCAAGAGGTGTGAAAGATCACTCAGGGTGCTATATGATTCGCTAAAGGTCACAATCCGTCTCCGAACTGGGCACGGCGTGTTACCTCATGCAGAGGTAACACGTGGTGCCCAGTTCGAGACCTATTCAATGCATGTCGTGATGTCGCTGGGGGTCAGGGTCGTTCCGCTCTCGCTTAATACGCGGAAACCGCCCCTAGGCAGACAGATTTCACAGACAGTAAAGTCGTTTGGGCGGAGGAGCTTATAGCGCATGTAGTCATATTGTTTCTGCCTGAGGCCGTCTCACACTCAGCCGACCACCAAGGAAGCGGACGGGATGCAAAACGACCAGATGTTTTAGGAATAGTAGTAAGGCCCACGGCAATGAGGCCCTCGGCTGGGACATATAAATCAGTAATTTGCTAAAATACAGACCACCGCGTTGGGTTTTCAGGCATTAGTGGCCCAGAAAATTATAGTTGAATGCGAAACTGATCACTACCATGAAGGTCATCGACCACTTCCAACCTAAAATAAGGCTATGCACCAGAGAGCACAGGGATAGATCGAGGTAAGAAACTGAATCGGTTCTCTGGTAGAAATGCGTAAACTCATCCACATTTAGGACACCTATTTCCAGCATCTCGATCCGCTCGGCAACAAAATGACCCCTGGAATTGATCCAGAAGTATCCCCATAGGGAGTCTACCTTTCAAATCCCCTAGCAGTAGAAAGGGTCTCGGCAACAGTGCCATGACGCAGCAGAAACCCCCCTCTTCGAAGTCAGTTGGTGTTGGAATTGTACACGGTAAAAACAGTATACCTGTTTTCAAGGTGTAGCTGCACCGCAACTGCCTGAGATAAGGTATTTATAACAAATAAATAATAGAAATCATGCCGGGGGATAAATCGTGCATTCTCCTGCCCGGGCCGCAAACCCCTGGAAAGTGAGCAAGGGTCACAAGCCCTGCATAAAAAAATAACTAATGAGGAACGGGATTAGACGATGCTTCTTAGCACCCCCAGTTGGCTCAGAGTGCACGGCAACTCCAATCAAAGAATATGCCTTCCAGGCCTAGTGCGGAGATACGGCTATCAAAGTGAAGACCTTCACGGAAATGGCCGTTTGCTTCCCTGGGGCGCTGTCGCCTCCGATGACTTATACTAATTGAGGGGCAGGCTTGGCTCGATATGCGAGTCTTTTCCTGCAAGACACCCAATTGCAAAAGAGAATTCGTTTTGAGAACCAGTTTTACTAAGAATTTTCACTTTCTCAGTGGGAACAAGACAGCCGTCCAAGCTAAGTCAACTCGAATCGGCACTCGATCCCGTTACAAACTATACTTGATGTGGCTACAATAACCACCAATGAGCTTCAATTAGGACAAGGGCAGCAACCCCAGAAAATGAAAAAAAATCTTTATTCGGAATAAAATGCTCTGGGCGTAAGAATGCAATCACTTAGTGCCAGGACTGGGAACTTGCTGGCCCCACTTGCGTTAAGAGGGCGTAATAATATCAATCATCTTGGTCTATAAATGACAAGATGGGTGCGACCAGTAATAACGGGAAGTTGCTAAGAGTGCAGAAGGTACATGCAAGTTGGAGAGTATGGTTGCTTAAAATGTTTGATGGGGGCCGTTTGAAGATGATTAAGGTTTGAGAGAAGCTGTATAAATCAGGTGTATCTGAATCGCTTGTTTGAAAATAATCTTAAGAGGGAAATATTATTTTTGTATGGTAGTTTAATGAGTATAGAATGATTGGTTGAAAAATGGGAATGATACTGTCTACGATGGCAGAAGTGTGGCTGGCGCAAAAAAAAGCTTCGTGAACGCAAAATATGTCACTTTATCAAAATGAGAATAGTATACTATAAACAAAAATGGAGACGACTAGAACTATACTATTGAGCCCCTCGCTCGTGGACGAGATCCCCCCCGACCAGAGAATGAAATTTACAAAGATGATCAACATGACGATCGCTCATGAGCCCGAAGATACCAGGAGACAATCTTCGTTGAGGGCGGAGGAGTATCCGAATAGTAGTTTTTTTGATAAGCCAGCGCTCGCAGGACAGGATCGATGTGTAAGGGGACATAACTAGTCGAGACCCTATGAGTCGTTAGCTAAACCACCTCATATGTCATGAGGTCGAGGTCCTGTTTGCCAAGAGTATAGGAAAGGGTAAGGTTGGCTTCCGCATTCCAAGTTACCTTTTCCTGAGATTGACTCATAGCTTGGTGGTGATGAAAGGTTACAGTATATTTTGTAGTGTGTGTGGGTAGGGGAGAGGTGTCAATCACTGATTATAATCAGATGGAAACTTCCATAACGGCAATAGACTCTACAAGGTAAAGTTGTGTTGAGATACCGGGTATTGCAAAAGTCATGTTACACTCGTCACGACGCTGTTAAAGAAGGAAATAATGATAGTTTTGGTGCAGTTAGACAAGTTTTTATTGTTTTAACATCTAAATGTGTGTTTATATTGTAATATTAATCAATGTGGCAGCCTTCGGCGGCGAAAAATGAAGACCTCGCACACAATGCGGACGAAGTTCTTCTTCATGCTGAGCCACAGTCGTTTTGACGTTGCTGTGGCGGACCTAACAGGCCTTCCCCTCGACATGCTTCCGCACGGTGCACTCGATGGGATTGAGATCGGGCGACTGCGGTGGCCAAAAGTCCTTTGTCCAGAAGTTCACGTTCGAACCCAACCACATGCACGCTCTTGGCCGCGTGGGCCGAGGCACTTTGTTGATATGAAAATTTAATGTTTTTCTCATCATAAAGGCTTTCAGAGGACAGATGAGCCTCCTTTTATTAAATAAGATTGATTAATTATAATGATAAAAGTAAGTTCTGTAAATAGTCTACATTGTTATTGAGAGAAACAATTATAAGAAAATAAGTTGGGGCCCCATGAAGATAAAAGAACAAGATAATAAAGAAAAAATAAGAAATAAAAGGATAACATAGAAGGCAACATATTAATCTAAAGTAAATACCCTTCTGCTGTTTATAAAACTGCGCAAATAGACTATCTAATTAAGAGCACTGTCCTGCTGAAAGACGTACTCCGCCTCTTCGTGATTTTTCTCGCCCAGGGCAGGAATTTCGTGATCAAAATGCCACTGTAACCGGCGGCATCTTCTCGCCATTCGGAGCCACGACACCGAGCATCATCACGAAGGCCTGGTGCTTGGTCGCGGATCTCTGATCCGTCCTGGCCGAAGCTTACCACGCAGTCGTTCTGCTTGTTGATGATCGGATCGAGACCGTGCAGGCTTTTCATAAAAAAAAGGGAAGAGAATTCGATGGCCATGACTCCAAGTCATTGAGAAGGCGACGGTAGCGCTCCCGACGTTGTTCTCGCATACGGTCGGTGAGCAGAGGCCTTTGCACGCACCTCAAACTCTTGTCGCCCTCCTCCTTGACGGCCTTGGACAATGGCCACCGAGATGTTTTTCTTCGCGAGCACAGTCATTTTAACTTTCAAACGACTTTCTCACAGCCAAACGGTTGACATCTTGAGGTCTGCCTGAACGAGCTCGATCTTGAACTTACCCGCGACTCTGTGCACAGTTATCCGGCTGACGTTGAGCCACTTGGCGATGTCCTTCTTGTTGTGGCCCGCGCGCAGTAGAGCAGAGATCTCGATTCTTTTCACTTCCATCTCAATGGAAAGACGATTTAGTAACACATGCAGGAAAAGTAGAGCTTTAAGATTGTTTGACACAACGTTTTCTACCACATATAAACCATTCGAATGCCCCCAAAATGAATGTAACGGACTTTTGCAAAAACCCGGTATATATAATCAAAATTCTAAACTCACGCTGTGGCATTCTATTACAGGTCTTAACCTTTGTTAATCGACTATTACATAAGAAGTGGGTACTACACTGGGGTGGAGATGAGCGAAATCATGGTTAGTGACAGTCACGGCGAATGAGTTTAGGCAGAAGGGAGAAATATTTGCGCCATTAGCATAGAAATGAAAGGCTAGACCAAGGAGGTAGATACAAAAGAGGAGCGGGCCAAGGACAGAACCCTGAGGAAGACCGTAGGACACAGCACCTGACCGAGAGACCTCACCCTCGATGTGGACAGAATGAGTACGAGATGACAGAGCGAAATCACTTTAGAGCAGTTCTAGAGACACCCAGAAAGTCACGAAGGCGGTGAAGAACGGAGTGGTAAACGGTGTCGAAGGCTGCCGAGAGATCGAAAAGCATCAGAATTTAAGGCTTCCCAGCGGAGTCAGTCAGTCACATGTAGGAGAGCCAATTCAGGGCTGTTACTTGCCTTGAAGTCGGAGTGGAAGGTTAGGACGATGCTGGAGGAGATGCGTTCAGAGCCTTGGATAGGAACGGAAGGTGAGATAGACGATAGTTTGAAGGATTATTAGGGCCAATATTTTGTTTGTTTAAGATCGGACGGACAGTATCATGTTTAAAGTCAGAAGGCACCTCTTCTAGCGACAGGAAGGCGTTAATAATACCCAGGGGTGGTAGGAACTGAATATAGAGTGGGTGGGAAAGTGTCAAGTGGAGAGGAGGGTTTTTTTATGAGTGGAGTATTGAGGCAAACTTCAAGGGAGAGTGGGATGAGGGAAGTGAGATTGGGAGGTTGGGTAAGCGGGATAGTAAGTGTTTCAAATAGTCTGGAATATTTGCTGTACTAGTAAAAACATAGAAAACTCAAAGTAAATGTAAGATGCCACTCAACAATTGGACATATTGTATTTAGTAAATGAAAATAAATGATTGAGAACGCGATTTCCAAACTTATGAATCCTACATTCAAGAACCAAGAGGTGGGTATGCCTCAAAACCTTCAGATAATACTAGGTACAAAACAGGATAGTTTGAGGGTTTCCTTGTGGGCTACACTTTAATTATGAAAATTTTTTCCCCCCTCCCCACAACCCCCCGAAAACCCTAACTAAAAATGAAATTGATCCATAATTTCCGCCTTCATTACACATTTCAGCAAAAACTATTAACAAAACAGAAAGTTCCTGAATACAAGATGTGACTATGTTCCTTACTTTTCAAATAACTGTTTCGTTTCTCCTTCAACATATTACTCACGCACAAGATATCACTAAACTAAATAGTTAATGACACTCGGAAATATAACTAAAATATTAAAAGTTTGTACTTTATTACTGCAAATGAGATTAATCTACACAAGTTTGGTAGATCAAGAACTGATATCAACTTATACTTTATCGTGGCACAATACACTACAATGTACTTCAAGAAACATACAAGAGCTACAACCCATAGATACATATAACAAAAGTTACCATGCAGTTCAATACATATACAGAAAAATATAACTACTGAGAAATTTCCATTATTTTTTACTGCTTGAAGTAAATTCGTCAGAACAACAGGTTGAGATGGGACTATTTAGACATGTGGGGAAGAAACTGATGGGTGAAAACTATGGAATTAGCTACGGAGGTGAGATTAATGCAAAAACTGAACAAGTCTGAGGAACAAGATTTCCTTTGTCTGAAAGCGCAATATGAAATTGCAGCAATGGGCAGATTAGTCGAGGATCTTATCCATTCTGTTTAATGGGGTATAAACAGGTGGGAGAGGGCGTTTTTAGAGGCTTTGAGAAGCGGCAACACCACTGGGCAAAACGAAGAGGAAACTTGTATAATACAATGAAGGCAAACTTAGTGAGGAAATAATGAGGTGTGGAAGGGACGGGAGAGGAAAAGGAAAATAAAAGGAATTGGAAAGGATTGCAATTGCAAACCAACCGTAAGTTCTCTGGAAGGAAACAAACATGTAACCAATTCATAGAAAAGACAAAAGTTCTTATTTGAAGCTTTTTGCGCCCAAAACTTGACTCTGTGAGTGAGTGGAGTTGTTGTATTGTGCATTGCTCGCCAAGAGCAGATGATCTCTACTCCCTCCGATCGCTTGAAGGATTAAGGGAGAAAAGTTCCACAATTAAGAGGGGCCGCGCCTTCTGCGAGGCTGGCCTGAGGGACCAAGTCAAAATGTAGGGAGGCTGTTGCATGCTATAGGAATTTTATAGCACCCCTATGTGGTAGCGGTCCGTGCTAGGAAGTGGAAGTTCAATTATATCCAAATAAAGTGATCGTGTCATATCGACTTCGGGGGGTGGCGAGGAAAAAAAAAGATAGCCATGCCTCATGGGCGGTTGAGTGGAGTAAAACCCACCAATTATTATTATTCTGGGACGCTAGAAGGAGGGGAGAGAAATGGAGAATGAAAAGACAGAAGTGGAATTATAGTCAAGGCGAGCGATAAAGAGGAAGGATGAGAGAGGTTATTCACTGAGAAGCCACAGTTTAGATCAGACGTACTCTCAATGGGGGGAGCGAGAGAAGAAAAGGAAGTAGCAACCCACGGGTGAATAAAGGAGGCAATCGAAATGGTGGTTCATGCGCTAGTTTTGTGTTTACCCAAAGTCAAGTCAGACAAGTGCGACCTTCTTATGGCGGAAGCGGTGTAAGGACTAGGCACAATAACCGGGTTTCGTGAAGGGATAGGATTGCCAATCATCAAGTTATTGTGAATTAAAGTCTTAAGGAATGGAAAGAGATGAAGAAACGGAGAGAGACTAAGTGGGCCAGGCAAGAAGCTACCCCGGTACCTTGGTCAGTCGCCTTCCTTCTTGCCAGGCATCTAGCACAAGAATTTAGAAATCTATGCAACAGCCACCCAAGCACATCGGATTTTTTAAGGCATCAGTCAGCAAATACATTTTAAAACATTTATTCTAACACTACAAATTAAAATATCAACAAGGCCAATAAACAAATAGTATGCACTTGTCACGCATTGCTAAAACTAAAGAGAGAACAAACAAATTAGAATTGGGAAAACAGACGAATAGAATTATAAAACGTGAAACAGTACGGATTGAGATAATCTTAAATGGGCTGGGGCAAGGAAAGATAACTGCTTATAGACGTCGGAGGTACACTAAACAGGTTTGGAAAACAGGGTGTGTGTGAAGCCGGTCAACCAATAGATGGGCGAATGCGCAACATTCTTCACAGTAGGGTACACTGGAGTAGCAAGAGGTCTCTCAACACAAGTCAAATGGCAATGTGTCAGGTGGGTATGGGCAATTCCTAAGCAGCAAAGAGCCACTTCAAAGGATAGAAACTTCTGAGTGCACGTCAGCCAGTAACAGACCGATGTTCAACAGCCAAGCAGATGACTATTCGATGGGACCAGACGAATTCCTCGGATCAGGGGACCAGAGCACATTAGTAGTGGGACAGCAATTGAATTCGTCGGAGGAAGGTAGACAGATAAGATGGAGAACACCAGGGTGGCATATAGTTCCTTGGAGTACGAAAATCACCCAAGGGATGCAGAAGGAAGAGGAGCTAAAGGACAGGAACAAACGGTAAAAGAGGTAGTGTCCTGTGAGGGAGGGCAGATGAGTGTCTAAGAAAATCAGTAAGGACAAACGGCGGCACGAGGTCACAAACCGCTAACTGAGCATCCTGGGGACAAGCTGAGTAAAAGGGAAGCACGTAAAAAGTAGTCACCATCCTTGGGAAGAGCCAATGGTCTTTAGAGGAACGCAGAAACGAAGGAATTCTTTCACGTCGTTTCGATAAGGAAGGGACGTAGCACTCAATAGGAAGGCAGAAATACCAAATTGCTTCAATAATACTGAGTTCTAAAACCCTTAAAAATATATTTGCAACTGATTGGTCAGAAAAATTAGGAAGAAGCCATTTTACATTACAATACCAGTGTGTAATGAAACAATTTATGGGTAGAAATAGTACGAAACAATGATAGCGGTAGTGTTTACTTGTGAGTACCATGGATGGACGGTTATTAATGGCAGAGAGACGAATCCCTGATAGAATATGAAAACAAAACAAAATCCTGCATAGTAACTTTTGCCACGTGCATACATACAGTTGTGATGCAAAATTTGTTCACCCCTTCAAACTTAATGAATTGGGATGAGGAAATATATATAGTACCACTTTCTTAGATAACCTAAACACAAAAGATGACATTTAATAGTTTAATAAAAATTACAGTTTGATTACATTTGAACTATACTTCATATACTTATTTTATTAATTTCCTATCGATCAAAATTACTCACACCCCTGTAAGAAATCGCTCATTTTTTGCAGGCTATTACGATGACCGTCAATAGGTGCAAGGTAAACAGGTATCTGGCTAGTTTAAATGAGACCATATGTTCATTCAGCACTCAAAAGAAGTAGAGAAGACATTATTTGGGTAGATAAGGAAATAGCAAATAAGTTTAATATTATGAAAAACACCATTACAAGGATTGTACGAAAGTATAAAGCTACAAGTACAGTGGAATCTCTACCTGGACGAGAGAGAAAGATGGTGCTTACTCAGGCTCCCATACGCTTCATGAGGAAAAATGTAAAGAAAAAGCCTCGCCCGACTACAAAAGAACTACATTATGACTTATCAGCAACTAGTAAGATTTCGCTTGCTACGATACGGCGTATGCAACAACTCGAAGGGACTCGAGAACTCCGAGATGCACCCCACTGCTGACTGTAAAATCGTTTACGGTATGCCACGGGGCATCTAGACAAACCAATGAAAACAGTGAACTACTGGGAGAAGATTCACTGGACCGATGAAACGAAATTCGAGCTTTTAGGACCAATGGACCAAAGATACGTTGGGAGACAGAAGAACGAAAGGGAGAAGGAAAAGAACACTCCGTATGGTGAAGCACGGCGATGGATCCATGTTCTGGTGTTTTACTGTATCAGAAACAGGAAAACTTCACCGCATAGAGAGAACGATGGATTCGCTTCAGTACCAGAAAATGCTGGTAAAAAAAGTTGGATCTGCATTGAAGAAATTGAAGATCAGACACAACTTGTCCCCAGCTGGATAACGATCCAAAGTAAATTTGAAAATAATAATAATAAAAGAAAGAGTAGCTGAAGATGAAACTATGGAACGTGTTGGAATGACTGCCGTAGTCACCTGATCTAAATCCCATTAAAAATCTAACGTGGGATTTGAAAATAGCCGTTTATCTTCATAAGTCCAAGAACCTAACTGAATTATAAACCTATGCCCATGAGGAATAAGGAAAAAAAGATAAATTACAAAAGAACGCTGCCATAAAACTTATAAATGGGTATAATAACGAATGCAAAAAAAAGGATTACGCCCAATGATCATTGTACAAAGTATTAATATTAACAGTCTGTTTAAAAGGTTGCAAACAATTTTGATTTATGGGAAATCAATAAAATTGGTATATGGAATTTAGTTAAAATATAATGAAACTGTAATTTGTCTTAAATTAAATGTCCTCTTTTTTTATATTATATAAGAAAGTGATAGTATATACATATATTTCTTACAAATTCGTTCAGATTTAAGGGTATGTGAAATTTTTTTGATCGTAACTGTATTTAGTCAATAAAAAAAATAAAGATAACAATTACAACTTATAAAATGTATTGCGGGAGGCACCTGATATATCATACTGATGCGCTAAACACTAGCAATTACCATCATATTATAGAATACAAAACACTAATTCTTTTCCTGCCCAAAATTTCATTTGCAAGCTTGAAGAAAAAGTCAATCTTTAAGGGAAATCCTTTTCTCAAGAGAGAAGGCACAGTTCCGTTTGAAACAAAACGTAATTTACAAACAAAAACATTCACTTTTGCGCTTTAGATGAAAACTCTTAATTCTATTAATTATACACTTTTTTTTCATTAACTTAATGATTCAATACCAATGACAAGAATTGTATTGAGATGGGTACAGCCACTTGAAAAGTCATTAGTAGTGACAACTATGGCAAACCACTCGAAATAGAGAATAAAACTCATCGTCTTGAAGAGTAAAAAGTAGTTGGTGGTTAATGGCATCATCATCTACAATGAAGATGGCATTTAATGTCAAGCAAAATTGCCAATTTGAATCCTCACTAAACTGGCAATTTGAGGACTAGCTATGGTTTGAATTTCACTAGCGGAATAGTTTTTGATCCGAGACACTTGTCGCATACCCATTCGGCATAGACCTCAGTGGTGAGTTGGTGGTAGGCGTATTCCGTGAGACCAGTGCAGATTCTGAAATAAAGGACCAACAAAATTACGAGACATCTCAATTGATTTCGTCAGCGCTCATTATTTAGGAAAAGATAATTGGTACAACTCAATTCAGTAGGGAAAGCATGTAGAAAAGAAGAAAAAGATTAAAGAAATAATGTAATAGGTGGATAAGGACCCCCCCCCCAAAAAAAAAAAAAAAAAATACATCAACCCTCATCAATTCGGTTAAAAGGCAAAGTCACCACCAAGATTCCCCGCCTCTAAAGAGCACATCTGGCGACTGCCTAATAGGGCAAAACTCGCCGTAATTACGGTAAGACCTAATACTAGGTTAGATTAAAAAAAAGGAGAAAGAAACAAAAAGAATAACTTGCAAAAAACAAACAAATAATAAAGATAAAGAAACAAAAACCAACATAAAACAAAAGCAAAGAAACGAGGAAAAAAAGAACAAAAAAGTAACAAGTTAGAAGGAAGCCCGTTTCGGCGTCAAGTGGAGGCCTGCCTCCCCCCCCCCCGGCACAGGGACACGCAACCTACAACAAAGACACTCAAATAAAATGGAAGAGGCCAACCTCCTCCAAAGAAGTCTGCGTACACGAACCCGTCCGGAGTACAAGAGACAAGCGGTAGAGAACCCCTCAGGTCGGCAAGGACTTGACCCCTGGGATTAATCCAGTAGTCCCCCCAGAGGGGGTGTCTACCGTTCAGATCTCCGATCAAGAGAAAGGAACTCGACAACCGTGCTACGACGCGGCGGAAGTCCCCCGCGTCAAGTCGGCTGACGGTGGAATATACGCGGAGACAACAGTATACCTCCTATCCAGGTGCAGCTGCACAGTTCCTGCCTGAAAGGAGGCATCTAAAGCGAAGAAAAGAACGGAATCATGCTGGGTGTAAATCGCGCAACCCGGGCCCGGCCCCCATACCGTGGTGGTGGGGTCTCAAAACCCTTATACCCCGGGAGGGTGGGCAGGGGGTACGTGCCCAGCAATGTCTCCTGCAAAAAGATAGCTAACGGGGTACGGGAGGAGACGAACCTTCGCAGCTCCTCCCAGCTGGCCCGAAGTCTGCGGCAATTCCATTGAAGGAATATACCCTCCAGGCCTAGCTCAGAGATGCGGGGGCCCTCTTCGAAGAGAAGACCCTCACGGGAATGGCCGTACACTTCCTGGAGCAGAACTCCGGGCGCTGTTAGCCGGACAATGCATTGAAGGCACTGTCGCCTTCGAGGACTTATCGAGGGAGGTTGGGCTCGCCATGCAAGTCTTTTCCTCCCTCCACTTCTAAACTTAGGCGAGCCGGGGGACCTCTTTTCGAGGATCCACCGTCTCCGAGCCACCCAGCCTACCATGGATGTGGGCGAAGGAGCTGAAGCTGCTTTAGTGCTGTCGTCCTTTCGAGGGACAGCTTTAGGAACCCCAGAAGATGGCCTCACGACCCTCTTCAGGGGTGTTGCCTCCTGTGGGTCTAACGTCTTGGTGGAGGCGCGCGGCCGTTTCGCCTTACGCGAAACGGTCACGCTGGGAGAAGGGAGGGAAGCCCTGGCTTTAGTCGGGGCTGGGTGTGAACCTTTTGTGCCGCCGGCTCTACCAGGTGAGCGCTCAAGGTGGGTAGAACCCACAGAAGGGTTCCGAATTGGCGCGGAAACGATCGTGCTCGTAGGCCTGGATGGGCCAAGAGTAGAGGGTATCTTTCTCAACATTGAGGCATAGGACGTTCCCGGCAGCGCCAGGACCAAGTCCTTAGCCTCGTGAAATGAGAGACGATCCTGAGCCTGAACGGCCAGGATTTCATTCCAAGGAGATACGTACCACATTGTTTCGAAGAAGCCGGGTGCGGCTCTCCGCAATTGACACATTTTGGCCACACACAATTTGGACATCGTGTGCAGCCTTGGAGCAACTTATAGATTTCGGGTAAGCCCGACTTTGCACGTCAACAGGAGCGATTAGTATGGCCAAAGCTGTGACATTAATAGCACCTCCGCGGCAGTGGGACGAATGCCTTCACGCGGTAGCGATACCAACCGGCACGCACTGACTGAGGAAGCTCGTCAGTCGAATGTGACCAAGAGTCTAGGGGTGGGTCTCGAGGCCCCTCCCTCTTTTCTCATCATGAAACTGATTGAGTCGATGGCCTTAAACGACTGTGTGATATTCTTCCATGGAGAATGTGAATAAATTGGTTGTGAAGGATTCAGGCACCTAGAAAGGGTCCGAGATGGTGGTCCCGACTTCTGGGTAAATTTAACCTGAATACTTTTAGACACAAAGAGACACAGAACAACTGGCTCAGTGAAAAGAGGCTTTTGAAGTTCTCAGCATCTGGAACTGAAACCCAGGGGTCGGAACTCAGCGACCGTGCTGTAAATGCTGAAGGAACCGTATCATAGTTTGAGATGCAGTCATGATGACACTATAGTGGACACTGAGGGAAAAGGGGTCCTGACTGGACTCGCTCCGAATCCATTGACACACCGCCACATCTCTGCAAAAGAGCTGCTCTCATTAAGAGAAGACACATATACCGGCAAAGAAGGGCGGCCAGCGTGTTTCGTAATGAAACAGAATCTTAAGCTCGACTGGAGAAATTCACATGGGGTTAATACATACAGAGCAGATTGCTTCTCGCGGAGGGAAGTTTCACTCTTAGCGGTCGAGGCACAAAATGGCTAGTCATTCAAAGAATTGAAGCCAAGCCTCCAGTGATGAGGCTACTGAAGATCTCAACAGCCTCATCTACCGACCTAATCTCTTCAACTGAGACAGAACAGTATATATACATATATATATTCAGATTTTGTTAAATACCCTAGTATATTTCGCCTTTATTAATTTTCTTTGAAAACCTTCCATCTTTCTTATTATCTTTTTTTTAGTTCATCTTGTAGTTGGTAAACAACTTCTACGTTCATCTCTTTTTTTTTTTAAATGGAATGTGTTTGGTAAAAACCAAACTTGATTTCAATTGCTGAGCTTTTTATCTATGCGATCATCTTCAGAATGTCTTTCCTCCTTTATCTGTGAAGAATGAAAATAGGACTGAAAAGAAAACAGATTTTAGGGTATATTTATTCTTCCTCGCATGAACGTTATGTCAAGGAAATGGGCCACTCTGGTGCGAGTGGAATTTTAAAACAACTATAATGTTCAATTCCAGCCTGGATTTGATAGCTGGCCTTTCTTCGTTAATTAAGACTGCTTCTAAGGTGTTCAGTCTGACTTTATTTCCCTCTTTTCTTTTGATCATGGTGTTCTTAACCAATATATCCCTGGTTAAGCTGATGTTACGAGGGATGTTCAATAAGTTTTGCAATTCGGATATAAGGAAACGAGATATGAGGAAAATGCACTTGCGCCACTTGTCCCTGAGGCTTCGAATTCGCGACTGCTGTTCAATAGACACCTGGACGGCGAGCTGGACATCTTCATCGTCCCCAAACCGGCGTCCACGCAGTGCAGCCTTGATCTGGCGGAATAAAAAGTAGTCGCTAGGGGCCAGATCTGGACTGTAGGGGAGATGGTTGAGCTCCTCGAATCCGCACTCGCGCAGGGCAGCTTGTGCAACTCTGGCCTTGTGGACTTTGAAGTCGATCATGGGGCGTGATTTTGATAACACTTCCATGTGATATTCGAAGTTCTCGCTCGATTTCTTCGACCTTCACCCGTCGATTTTCGAGGATCATCCTCTTCACACGGGCCACATTGTCCTTGTTGGTCACGTCTGACGGGCGTCCTGGACGGGGGTCATCTTCAAGGGACTCACGACCATGGCGGAACTCCCTATTCCAGCGAGCAATGGTCGCATAGGAAGGGGCGGTGTCGGTGTACACTGCAACCATGCGTTCATGGATCTCTTTTGCATTCTTGCCTTCCTTGGTCAAAAATTTGATCACTGCGCGGTGCTCAACCTTCTCCATTGTTGATAAATTTGTGACTGACGATCTGCGATCAGCTACTGCTTCTTAAATAGACGAGGCAGGTGCGTACGGCTGCAGGTCCTGACTTGTCATAACTTGTCCTAACACCCCCCAAAACAGCCATCTCCCTTCCTCTGTTTTGCCCTATCGATTCGCAAAACTTATTGACCGCCCATCGCATGTACAGTCTCCATATGATTTGGGGGGGCTCCATGTTGCAGGTGCATTGTCAAACGCCTCGAAAGTGTGGTGGAAGTCATACCAACATATTTTGAATTGTTATGAAGCTTCTAGTCTTTATTTAGACAGGTAAACTCTTAATTTATGTTCGTAGATTTCAGGATAAGGAGTTTTGGCAGTTGTTTTATAATATATAATCATCTGAATCTTGTCCGTTTGCGTCTTAACTTTGATGTTATAATTAAAAATCTCCTTGATGTTTTTTCATCTATTTTGTAGGCCAATGACATCTTATTTCTATAATAGTTTGATGTTATTTACTCCTTCCTGGTTACTTTCCATTTCATGTGTCTTTGAATTGCTTCTTAAAAATGATTGGTTGTTTTTCAATTATGCTGTTTGGGAAACCGTTGTTCACGAGGGTTTGTTTTATGTGTGAGATCTCTTGATGGAACAGTTCCCACGTGGAGCAGAATTTGTATGCTCGGCAGATGTATGTGCTGATTACACTTTTTACTTTTCAGCACATTCACTATCCACATTGAGGCATCTTCTCATGTCTGTAGTTTTTCTGTACACTTTTGTGATGTAATTACTGTTGATGTTTTGTACTTCTACGTCCAGAAAAGGTAGTTTATTGTCCATGCTCAATTCATAAGTGAATTTTAACATGGTGTTAAATTGCTGTTTGATGTTCTTCATTTTGGATGTTAATGTAGATGTCATATATATATCGGGAGTATCTGTGTGGCTTATTTTCGATGTCTAATAAACTGTCTTCAAGTTGACCCATATAGTAGTTGGCATAGGTCAGCCCCAGGGGTGATCCCATAGCAACTCCATCAACTTGTGTGCATAGCTTTCTGTCTGGTGTCCTGAACGGAGCCTCTGATGTGCATGAACGCAGCATATTCCTTAGGATGTGTGGGTCAAGGTTAGGAGGAGACATGTAGGATGGTGGTATACATTTTGTATAATGATGCTGATGCTGTGAGATAGGCATATTATTAAATAGGCTTACCGCATCATTATACAAAATGTATACCACCATCCTACAATGATTCAGATGATTATATATTATAAAACAACAAAAATTAACAATCTCATTATGAAAAACAACATCTGCAAAAACTCCTCGATCCTGAAATCTACCAACATAATTTACAAGTTTACCTGCCTGAATGAAGACTGCAAGCTTCATAACAACTCGAAATATGTTGGTATGACTACCACCACACTTTCGAGGTGTTTGACCCTGCAACATGGAGCCTCCCCAAAATCATATGGAGACTGTACATAACATCAGCTTAACTAGGGATATATTGGTTAAGAACACCATGATCAAAAGAAAAGAGGGAAAAAAAGTCAGACTGAACACCTTAGAAGCCATCTTAATTAATGAAGAAAGGCCAGCTATCAACATCCAGGCTATGGGCTGGAATCGAACATTAAAGTTGTTTTAAAATTCTGCTCACACCAGAGTGGCCTGTTCCCTTGACATAACATTCAAGCGAGGAGGAATAAATATCCCCTAAAATAAATTTTCTTTTCAGTCCCATTTTCATTCCGACTCCACAATTCTTATATATATATATATAGTCTGTGAGTGACCATACCATAAAGGAGGGGATATTGAAACATTCATTAAAATTTAAATTTAGTTTAGAACTTTTTTAAAGGTTACAATTTAGAAAAAAAAAATGCTTTCCATAATTTTTAAAGGCTAATTGACTCCTTAAATGACTAAGATGATTTTTACATGAGTATTTACAGATAAATGATTCATCTTTCATTTGTTTAGTAGAAATTGGTTTGGTTTACCGGAAACCTTAATCTCAGCAGGAAAATAAAGACCCATGAGTAAATTGAAAAGACATTTATTACCGTCAAACGTTTCGTTCCACACATCGGAAGATCTTCAGTGATTCTATTAAAGTCAAAGAAACTACTCAATTTAGGGAGTAGTATCTTGGCAAGGAACAACTATCTGCATAAGGTAATTTGTATATATTTTTTTTTGGCATCATTTGTAGATTCGGTTCTTTTTAATTTTATACTTCATCATATTTTAACTTTAGTCTTGCTTCTTTGGCTTTATTTGATGCACCCTAAACTTGTTTGTTTTTACTGTTTTTATTGTTGTTGTTTTTTGTTAATATACGTCTCTAAATTGAGAAGTTTCTTTGACTTTAATAGAATCACTGAAGATGTTCCAATGTGTGGAAAAAAACGTCTGACAGAAATAAATGTCCTTTTCCATCTACTTGTGAGTCTTCATTTTTCTGCTATATATATATATATATATATAGATCTGTATATAGATATATATATAGATCTGCCATAGCAAACCTCAATGTTAAATGTTAAGGATGGGAGGAGGATTTCAAATCCCCCACAACCAAATTACCAGTACCAATTTCAAGTCTCATTCAAGGAAAATGGGTATAACATACCTGTGAAACCAAAAATTACATCCAGACTCACAGAGAATAGCCTGGTCATTGTCATGCACCTCTTTATGGCAGATACCACAGGGGTATATGGGAGGAGCATTTGGATTCTGTGGGTTGAACACCATTGGTTGATTGTGAGGATAAACCTGGAAGAGAGGATTTATGTAATAAATTCTTAAGACCAATAGGGCCCAATTTACTGTGAGACCCCCCCCCCCTCCGCCCTGTAATCCCGAAAGAAAAGTATGAAAATACTGAGAAAGCTCAAGAATAAAAAGGAATGGAATAACAAAACCTTGTCAACAAGCTAAAATCTTTGAAGGAAAGGGGTGTAAAGATACATATGTTCTAAACAAGTTTGTATAGAGTACAAAATTTTTGATTAAAAGGAGTGATAAAAAGATGGTTGTTGTTGTAGTTTTGCATACTGAATGGCCAAGCACACCAGACACCCCGAGTAAGGATATGGCCTGTACCTGATTTTCCCACATATCCTTAAGGCTGGCCAAGCAGAACCTAGCCCTGAGTAAGGATATGACCTGCACTGGATTTTCACATGTAATGCAGTTTTTCATGTGTTTAATTGCGTGGGGTTCAGTATTGCATGCTGGAAAGTCATGTGTTGGTCAGATCCAGCCTCTTCTGATAGTTCAGAAGAGGGTCATGGTGTCCATAACGCAGCTTGGCCATGTGGATTCTGTCATCATGAGGAAGGGATGATTCAGAAAGGTGGATGTGAGGGGCCGCTGCATGCAGCAGGGTCTTGTATGAGACATTGGATAGAAGGGTGAATGAAGTGGTTGTGGATATATTTCTAGGATCTGGTTTGTGGTGGGTGAGAGGCAAGTTTTTCTCTCAAATTCAAAGTGAAAATGTGTGGAAGATATATATCTACAGATCCTCCTACAAGTATGGCAAACTGCCTGTGTTGGAACACATCCCTCCAGATGTCACATAATAACCCCTTGGAGGGGTGATAAAGGATAGATAATGAAAAGAATGATGGGGGAGGCAGTAGGAGAAAAGAGTAGGAGGAATGCAAACATATTATACCCTACCAAACCAATTGGAGTTAAGAGGAAGCAGTGAGCAAACAAGGTGGGGGTGTAAGCGGCTAATGTGAGAAGTGCTTGATGAGGGTGTTTGCTTGTTGTTTGTTCGAGGGTATGGTAATTGCTGAATGTGATTGTGTAAGTTACTGTTGGAGAGTGTGATGTAATTTGGTAGAATTTGTCAAAACATTGACAGTTGTGTTTTTTGTTCTAGTATTTTGTTTATTTGTGTGGTAAATGCTTTTGCATATTTGGTTAGTTATGTCTTGTGTGATGGATGTTGTGGGAAGGAAGGGGTTAATGGGACCTTCAAATTCTGGTGAGAGGTTGGGGTTGTGTATCTTCTGTGGTCTAAGGAGATGCTTTTTGTCTGTATTAGGTATGATTGTATTGAAAGCGTGTACAGCAGTGTTAATGTCTGTGATGGTTGTGTTGTTTGGCGTTTTTAAAGTGTTATTTGTGAATGCTTTCCAGTTGGATCTTTTGTAATTGGTGTAGGTGTCTGTGGGTAAAAGAAAGAACAGGAGTGATGCAAAAGAATGCAATATAAAACCCAATTAACCTGAAATATTGGTTTTACTTTTATATAACTCTTCCCCCCCTCCCCATTTCATACAAAACCAAATACAAACTTGAACCCCAAATGAAGAAGAGATGAAATTCCCCTTAAATCACTAATCAATCATAAATTAAAAATATATTACATTATAGGAATACATGATGACTATTCAAGAGAATAATTTATCACAAGCACAAGCACAGATACCAAGAGCCTTCAAAAAGAATGTTTAAATGTGAATTAAAACAATAAGCTTCAAATTACAATTCTTTCACCAAGTGATACTTTGATGCCTGCAAATGAGAATTGATTTGATAGGTTACTGAGGAAAACAAGCAATTCAAAAAGATTCCCCACTTTAGCAATGAGACTTGCATTAAATACAGAAGCAAGAACAAACATGGAATCAATCCTTAGTGGAGTGGAGTTTTGGTGAAAAAATAGTGCTATCAATGATGCTTTTGGGTATTGTCTTTATGTTTTCTCAAAAGCTTCAATGACTTCACTATTCCTCAAATCCAAAGTAAAGAATAATGTTTATTCTTAGTTCATTTTTGACAAGTTCCTCAAAAGGGGAGATTTTTTATGTCTTCCTTGGCAACCCATCTAATCTATTCTCATTTGTACACATCACAGTTTATTTGCTGGGACAAAAAATATAATTTGAGGCGGTTTTTGTTTAATTTACACTTTTGGGGGCAAACATTCAAGAGGCCCCCCCCCCCTGCCCATTATTATGACCATGAGTCAAGAACAGTAGCCCCAAATTTACCAATAAATTGCAACCTATTTAAGTTAGACCTACTTTTCCTGAGCTTACAGGCATAGGCTTTGGACCCATGTTATGTCCTCCTGGTCCATTGGGAATTCCAGGGCCATTCGTCATCCCTGGCCCACTCATGGTGCATGGCATCGAGTTCATGGATCCATTCATACCCATGCTGTTGTTAGACATGCTGGTCATGGGCATACCCGAGCCATTTCCCATTGCTGTATTCATTGACATGGAGCAATTCATGTTCATGTTCATATTCATGGGTCCACTCATTGGTCCATTCATGGGCCCACTCATTGGTCCATTCATGGGCCCACTCATTGGACCATTCATATGTCCACTCATTGGTCCAGACATGTGGCCATTCATGGGGCCACTCATCGGCCCATTCATGGGACCACTCATTGGGCCACTCATGGGACCTCCCATAGGACCATTCATTACCCTATTCATTGGCCCTCCAGGTCCCATTGGTCCACCTGGCCCCATAGGCCCTCCTGGTCCCATAGGTCCAGACATTGGCCCTCCCATGGGCCCACCCATAGGGCTGTTGATATGACTGCCCATCCCCATGTTTTTCAGGTTCACATTATTCATATAATTCATGTTCATGGGTGGCATTGACGGATGGCCCATAGGTCCAGGGCCTGGTCCAGGAACCATGCTGGATGAAGATCCGGATGATGGTGGCATGTCATCGAAGGGGTTAGAAGCAACGATTGTGTCGCCATAACCTAGGAGGAATCCAGTATAAAATGAAAAAAAAAACATCAGTAGAGAATTCAATAATTAAAAGAAAATAATGGCTATATTCAAAATTACAGAATATTTAAAAGTATAAGATAATAGTATCATCCATTATCCAGTCCCCAGAAGGTGTGTGAATGTTCTAACAATTCAACAAGAGCCACTTATAAGAGTGTGTATCTTGATCAACACTCATGGCACATAATTCCCAAGGATCATACACAGCCTTAGACCCCCAAAGGCTAAGAATTTAATGGAGAAGAAAAAAAAAAAAACAGGGGGGAAAAAAGTACCCTCTGCAAAAATGAACAGAAGATAGAAAGCTTGGGTGGGTAAGCGAGGACAAAACAATCCAGGCAAGATGACAAAAAATAAGGAAAGACAAAATTACAACAAGGAGTTGGGGCTGAAAAGTGGAAAATGTAAGCTATTAACCAAAATTTCTCTCGCAAGGGCAGAGATAAACTACTTTTGTACCAAATGTTGTCAATATTGCCTTTAATGTTTTAGCACTTGAGCAAATTTTTACAACAGCAAATTATTTAAACTTGCCCATGTACCATATGTAGTTCAATTTGTAGGCAATGTGTTAAGGTCAAGGCTTAAAATAGTACAATGGAAGTTTATCAAGAGATGTGTCTTTTAATGGCACAAACCAATGGGTGCATCTCAACCAGAAAGATTTTTTTTATGTGGCTTAGTTAAGGGAAGTAAAAATAAATGAATGATACATAGGCTGAGTAACTATAATGAGGAGATACTAGGAATACTCAGGAATATTGAGAGATGTAGGTAAACAGCACAAAAAATGTCTTTCTAATGCTAATACATATTGGAATCATTAACTAAATCTTGAATTTCATCTAAAAAATTCACATTTTTAGCAATGCTAATGCTTTATAAATATTCAAAATCAACCATTAATACTTAGCTCTCAAGTTGTGAACGAGATATAAAAATGTTTTCTACAATAATATTTGTGAGACTACATAAGAGGAGCTGTGTATTTCAGGTCATCTTAATTAAAGTAATAAACAACAACCAAGCCCATCAGTAATCCCAAACTCATGAAAGGTACCCGAGTACCTGTGAGTGGAGGAGGTACTAAATCATTGCTTGGTGGAGTAGAGGGAGGACCTTGAGCAGAGGCAGGTGTGTTTGATGTTCTTCTTTTCTTCTTAGGATTACTTGGGGAATCTGGAGAGCTGTTGCTTCCAGGTTTAAATTCAGCTGTAATACTACTTGAATTACTAACAACTGCAAAGAAAGAGTAACATACATAACACCTCAATACAGATTGATATCTCCTAATATTGTGCAATTATGCTATAGTCAAAACCCTATATTTGATGGAGCACCATCACAAATGTCCTTGCAAAGATCTGACAAACTTACATCTCTTACAACTATACTAATCATATTTATAACTACTATTTCCCAAACAGCCTAGTAGAATAGGTATTGGACTCCTACCCCCTATGCATGAAGGCTATTCATTGGTTTGTATAAAAAAACATTATGACCCCGCATCTTCCCTCCAGACAAGGACTGGCCTCAGCTGACCTCGGGGATGCCAGCAATTGTCAATCTGATCTCTATGTGAGTTTCATTATCCAGTCATAGGATTTTATCCATGATTGAAAAAAGTGGATGGTGCAACTAACAGGTATCTGTTACCATCTTCTTTTTAAAGGTTTTTAAATGGTATTATGGCTCCTTACCTTTCACACTGCTGACCATTCTAACAACAAACAATGAAGTCATGCTGTGATAGACATCTGCAAAGCCTTTGACACTGTCTCATGCCAAATCTTCACATCAAAAACACTGAATGATGACAAATAGATAGATAGCAAACTTTCTCTCCAATAGACATAGCCAAATCGTCCAACACACGGCCTAATCCAAAAGGATTAAGCTTCCTAACAAGGCCCCTACGGTGCCATCCTCTTCAAGTGTGACATAACCTCCCCCCCGACTATCCAAGCAGTTTGTCTTAACATCTACACAGATCACTTATGCGACATATCTCAATCCACTTCCATACATAGCCTCTAGAAACCTAAACAGGAACCAATAACTAACAAACCAAAAGATAAACAGTCACCATCTTTACCCCTAACAAGAAACAATAAACCTAGACCCTCAAATGCCCTCTGCTTAACACACAAACTATTATCTTGAAGGCCATATGCAAACTCCACATCATCAGAACACTCACAAATACCAACTTTGGATAACACAAAGAAACAAAACATACTATAGATAGTTCATCTGTATGACACAACTAAACATCTTCAACCTGGGCACCAAACACATATCCAATAGACATCTACACAAGATACAAACAGTCCAAAACAGCTGGACAAAAACAACCTACACATGATAGGTACAGAGTACTTCAGCAAAGTGCGATGCTGTGATAGTTTTTACTTTTTTCTTATTCGCCTAAAATCATATGTGCCCACTCTAATGCCCACCTTTTATTTCAGGTTTTGGTGAAGGATGGAGGACAAAGCTGCCTGGAAGCAGTGCCGGACCCCTGTCTTTCCCCAAAGAGTAATTTTTTCTCCCTACTAAGATTAATAGTATAAAGAATAGCAAATTGTGAGTGAAGTGAGAGAAATAGAAAAGATTTGAATGAAACTTTTTTTGAAGTGCACACAAAAAGAAGCGGCGCTGGAAGACAAAGCCAGGTATGTATATATGAGCTATGGAGGGAGGATATGTAACACCTTTGAGGAAGCAAGCAGAAGGTAATTTTCCACCCTCCTTTTTCAGCTCCTAAGGTCCCACTGCCCTCATCTTTGAGTGAGAAAAGCCAATGTTTGAAGTGTGGAGCTCTAAAGCAGCAGTCTGTGGTAAGATATGTAGTTGGGATGGTCATTGTGAACCCTGACCTCCCCCCCACTTTGGTCTGCTTGAGAGGGAGAGAAAGCCACACCTCCCATTATGCCTGCGTTCTTCCATCATTTATCAATTCACTTGTGCGACCTGCCAAAGTCGCTATGTATGCCAAATAAGTCTACAATTAAGATGTAGGATCGCTAAGCATATCGGAGTATCATACATTACCAACATTCCCATCTCCAAACCCGAACACTCCTCTTTATAGAAAAAATTCACTAAAACTTAACCACCTGCTTGACCCTGATTCCTTTAGTATACTCTCTTCTGCCTCCTCTTCTCTAAGTTTTAAAATTCTTTAATCTCTTTATATCAAACAAATAAACCCGGAACTCAATGATTATTCATCATCCCTTAAATTATTCACTATATAGACAAATGTACAACCAACCACATCCCCCTTAATAGTTTTCTTTTTTGCCTAATTCTGTCCGTAATATCAGTTGTTACTCCCAGCTTCACCATTATAAGGTTAGTACTCGTGCAGAGAAATTTTTATTTCTATTTTAGTTTGTCCCATTAATATCTAAACGATCTGGTTTATGATTGATTGACTTTTCCTTAATTTAATGTTTTAGTCGTCCTTTTGACCCCTCCATTATTGATTATTTACTATTTAAACTTTTGTGCCTTAGTCTACTCATATCATTTAATGTTCAATCACTTAAAATTGAACTTAATTGAATTACTTGCTTCGCTCCATTTATTAATATCCGCTTTGATTACATACTCCCTGATCTAACTTATTTTTGATTGTTTGCTCTGCCCTTATAATTCTCTCTTGCTGTGGTTTATAGTGAATTTTTTGTATTCCACTTGATGTTTGATTCATGTTTATTATTCATATTTACTGCTCATGGGATTATCTAATCTTTTTTTTTCTCAGTCTTAATTGATTTCTTCATGCCTTGCTTTTGACTTTATTGCTAAAGTTTACAATTTTTGTATTTCGATAGGAATTTAATTCATGTTTATTATGCATATTTTAAACTCATGGGATTATTATTTTAGTTATTTTTTATGATATTACATCAATTTCTTATTAATAGATTTTCACCAATTTGCTTTCAACGGTTTAGGATTATATATTTCATTTTAACTTCTTGCTTTCGGTTATCATTTTTGACTCCTGTCATGTTTTTATTGCTGTGTTTAGTTATTCTTATAAAAATAATTCTTTGTATTTAGAATTCACTGATGATGGTCATCGTTAATGACCGAAACATCTGGAAAATTAAATGTTCAAAACCATCGCATATATATATATATATACAGTAAATCCTCAATATAACAAACTATATGGGGGGCGGGTTGTTCGTTAAAGCCGAAAGTTCTTTAAACCTAATAGGCGTTAAAAGCGATGGAAATAATGAACCAAGTTCGATATCTGTATACGTAAATATGTATATAAAGACTGTATTGCATGGATATGTATATAATTACTAATAAAGTTAAGTGGATATCGGATTTAATGAACTTCGGTTTGTTAAACCTGATGGAGTTGGGCCAGGAAATTTGGTTCGGTAATATCTGAAATTCATTATATTGAGGGTTACTGTATGTATATTTTTTTAATAAAAACAAAATTAAAAAGTATCTGCATCTTCTTGGGCCTCCTTTCGATCTTGCGGACATCTCATGAGTGAATGAGCTGACCTTTGTGGCGGGTCATTACCGGTTGAGATGGGACAATTAATCAGAATCATAAATTTTGGGGGAATCGGCATCAGAATCGCTAAAAATAATCCATTTTTACGATTCCAAAAAATGATTTCTTCAAAATTTCAGTACAGAGATTCTTTCAAGTGGTTTTTTTTTAGTTTTTAACTTTCTTTCCTACTTGCCAAATAGCTGAATCTAAAGTTCACACATTGTTTATTTCCCATTAGTGTCAATTAAGTTAGGTATCTACATCTACTCATCTGTCCTATTATTCAGTGAAATTATAACATTAATAAGTTATTTACTAATAGATTTAGATTAGTCAACAAGAATGCATCACTATTTACTATCAATTAAAATTGAAGGTCTGACTGTATAAGAAATGTATTGTATGTCAAAATTGTTTATATGCATGAAATGAAGGCCGGCTCAGGCATCATTTAGAAGAGCTGATGCAATTTTAAGATGTTAGAGCTTTGTTCAACAGTGCTGCCAAAGTTGGCATGTTCGTACAAATTTGGTACCTTTTTTCTGCTAAGAAACACTTTTTTATACCATTATATTTTTGTTTTATGTTTTAATTCTTTCAGAAGTGGTCAGCCCTGTTGTTCAGTTGACTACCAGCCACTCTAGATGTACGTTATGCTGTACATGCTTCCTACTCCCAGCCTATGTTAAATATTGAGTAACAATATCATAATAGCTGAATATTAATAGTATTTAATACCTTGTCATTATTAGTTGACATTATCAAATGTCTGCTTTAAACTACAATTTCCACATAGACTGTGCATTATTCAATATCAAAGATTTCAATTCACTTGGTTGTGACAACTGACGATACCAAACTTCCAGCATAAGGCACTATATTGGGAGATTAGTTGTTGGCAGATACTATGTAAACTTAGGCACAATGTTCATCTTACATTTATCTGTTTCTATTTAGTTTATGTAACAACTATATTAATTATTATTGAAGTATTGAGTATTATTATTATACAGAAGGAATTATGAATCGATGGTACGTAAAGAAATTAAATGTTTTATTATATTTATTATTTAATGATCTTTATTGACAATTACTAATAGTAAAGCTGCAATACATAACAAATTATAATATGTATTGCACTTGTTTTTTAACAATATATATCATATAATCAATATTCTATTTTGTGAAAGAATCAGAATTGGCATCGGAATTGTAACATAACTGGAATCGGAATCGCAATTTTTGTGGGGAATCATCCAATCTCTAGTTACCAGAACCATCCGCTACTCCTACCTCACTCTCATACATGCCCTCTCTACTCCTACCCTTCCCCATACTCTAAAATCATTCCATCCACCCAATTATTAGATAGCCATCTCAACCAGAACCAGAACACTAAAAAGTATGATACATATCCACCTTAACAGAATAGCAGTTCAAAACCAAGTGCAAAAACCCTGACTCTAAAGTGTCCCATCACCTAGATATTTCCCAATCAAAAGCAACCCAAAGTTTTACTTGCCCAACTACAATGATGATGCTGCCTGACCTTACATGATTACAAAATAGACACTCGCTCTACCAAACAACAAACTCCAGGAAAACTGAAAACACTGCCTATCTAACCTAATTCTACCCCAATCGTGGCCACCTAAGAAGCTTTCAATATAACCTCCTGAGGAGATGAGAGCAGAGGAGAAAGTAGTCTTTTTACACCTAAATTTATAGGCCTTATATTGATTGTTACTGTTACAAGTTTTCTAAATGACTAAACTAATGAGGGCATATGTCTAAAAACCTAACTGTGACTTAACATGCGATATAAAATTTCAAGTCAACTCCTTGTTAAATAAGTGTGTCTATTCATAAAAATAAGGCTATTTTTTAAAAGACTAACAATTAAATCATACGTAATTGTTAGTTCCAAATCTATCTCATTTTGATTCAAAAGGGGAGGCAGGCATGAAATTAGATACTCAAGAGTTAAGTATCTTACTGGAACTTCACAGTAGCAGGACTAACAAACTATAAATAGATAAAATTATACCAGAGGAAAATCACTTCTTACATACCTCCATGTTTGGTCTCAACAATAATGGGCCAAAAGTAAAAAATAAAGTGAATTCCAATATCTAATAAATCACCCTCGGTGCCTACCATAAAAGAACAAGCAAGCTCTCATTTATTCAGCTATAACTGCTTTCCTGCAAGGTGATCAGTGGTATTCTAGGATTCTATACACTTTATACATTAACATACTCAATAATAACAATACTTTTATTTGACAAAAAAATAACGGTTTATTCTATTTTTATATTTATGTAAGGAAGGGTGGTGTTCTGATGGGAATTGAGCCAGAGAAAATTGGGCTCAGGAATCTAGAGTGGATTCACATTGGTGAATATCAGAGGAGAAGGCTTTGGAAAATGGCATTTTGTGGCTGGTTTGCTGGAGACTGATTTTGAAGTGTATTATAAGTATGTATATTTTGTGTTCTAGTTTTGAAGTGTTATAAGTGTGTTTTGTGTTCTGGTTTTGAAGTATTATGAGTATGTTTTGTGTTCTGGTTTGCTGAGACTAGTTTTGAAGCATTATATGAGTATGTATGTTTTGTCTTCTGACTTTCTGGATACTGATTTTGAAGTGTTAAATGAGTATGAATGTTTTGTGTTCTGGTTTGCTGTGTATTAGTTTTGAATTGTTATATAAGTATGTACCAGGCATTGTAAAAGTCCTGCTACACTCGTTGCAATGCTCTCAACAAAGGAGACAATGATAGTTTTGATGCAGATAGACATATTTTTATTATTTTAACATATAAATGTTTAAATTGAAATATTAATTAATATGACCACCCTATGCAGCAAACATGTGCTCCAGCTAAAGGCCACACACACATTGAGGAGGAAGTCTTTCCTTTTGCTGGGCCACACATGGTTGATATGAGGGTTTCAGCTCATGGATGTTGCTGTGGTAGACCTTGTCCTGGATATGCACCTAGATGCTGTAGTTGATGGGATTAAGATCAGGAGACTACAGCGGCCAAAAGTTCTTTGACTAGATGCTGTAGTTGATGGGATCAAGATCAGGAGACTGCAGCGGCGAAAAGTTCTTTGACCAGTTCATGTTCAACCCAATCCACTGCCGTTGTATGGTAAAAAACTTACTCCACTTTCTTCATGATCTTTCTCACCCAAGGCAGGACTTTCATGGCCGGATGTCACTGTAATTGGCTTCGAACCACACCCACAGTATCCTTTTGCCATTCAAAACCACAAAGGCAAGCATCACAGAAGCTGGGTGCTAGGTCATGGACACACAGTGGATCTCAGAGACATCTTGGCCAAAGCTTACCATACAATCTTTCTTCTTATTGATGACAAGATGGACTATGAAGGATTTTCATCAGAAAAAATCAGAATTCAATTGCCATGCCATTATTCTTGAATAGGGTTGGTGAGCAGAGGCCTTTATATGCACCTCAAGCTCTCGCCACCCTCCTCCTTGATGGCCCTTGACACTGTGACAACTAAAATGTTCCTCACAAGCACAATTATTTTGAGCTTCAGAGCACTTTCAAAGGTCTTTCTCACAGTCAAACAGTTGACACTTGAGGTCTGCCTAAATGAGGTCTTTCATGCTCTTAAGGGCTCTCTGCGTCTATGTGGATGGTCATTCAAGTGACGTTGATCACTTGTCAATATCAGACTTGTTGTAGCCTGCATGCAGGAGAGCTGAGATCTTAATTCTTTTCACTTCCATCTGGATACACTTGCACACAATGGAAAAGACGTTTTAATAACAATGCTAGAAAAGTAGAACTTTAAGTTTGTTGACAGAACTTTTCCTATCACACACAGAAACCTCTAGAAAGATTAAAAAAAAGAGTGAACAGAAGTTATGCAAAACCCAGTATGGGTATGTACGTTTGTGTTAAGGTTTGCTAAGTATTGGTTTTGAAGTATTAAATGAGTATGCTTGTTTTGTGTCCTGGTTTGCTGGGTACTTAGTTTCAAGTGTTATGAGTATGTAGGTTTTGTATTCTGATTTAATGGGGTTGAGTTTATGATGGGGGGAGGGGGTATGGGAAGAGCAATTAGAAAGAGTAAGGGGCATTACAGCTGGTTAAAGAATTGTGTGCCTTTCATGTTTAGGAGGACAACAATAAGAACACTTTTTGTTTCACTCTAGAGAAGTTGAATTGAGTGTTTTGTGTGTGACCCATTGTGATGTAGAGGGCACTGTTTTGGACTGTTTGTATCTTGCATAGGTGTATATGTAATAGATATGTGATAGGTGCCCAGACTGCAGATGCATAGTTTAGTATCGTACAGATGAAGAGTTCTTAGAATGTTGTGTTTCTTTGTTTTGCCAAAGCAGGTGGTTGATAGTGTTGAGTAAGAAAGAATAGGACCATTGCAGTAATTTTCTGGAGAATATGTGTAAGTTGGTAGATTGTAATATTATGTATGTCATCTACATAGATGGTTAGATAGACTGGGTAACAATGATTTTTTGTAGGACCCATCTGGTGACTCCTTACAAGGGTATAAGTTGCGGTATTTAATTAGAAGCCTAATACTAAAAAGGCAGATGAGTAAAAGGAACAAGTGGTAGTAACCACACTCATCTTGGTAATATGCACGATGGTCTCCCAGACTGGGACATGCAATAAGAATGTGCCAAACAGTGTGGAGGAGAATGCACTCAGCACAATAAGGTTCATGAGAGCACTCCATCAAATAGCAGTGCATCCCTCGAGTCTGCCCAATTTGAAGATGACAGAAAGCGATGGGTTGATGTGAATATTTGCAGCGCAATGGCACACAACTTTAAGTTCATCCTCATTCTCACATGTCCAGGAACCTAGCATCTCACTGTAACTGTGGTAACAGAGATACCACCAAAATGGGGCTGTGGAGATTCCAATGCCCTGAGAACATTCAGGATGCTTTACGAGTCACTAAAGATCACAATCCAGTCCCAGAACCAGGTATGATGCGTTCTCATACTGAGTGGTGTATTGCAACCAGCTCATTCATGAAGACAGATGAAGCACCTGGTAGAGCCCCAATGACTTCAAACACAGGTGATATGCCATGGAAGCCAAAATCCTTCTGGCACTTGGAGCAATCTGTGTACACTGGCATGGATCCAGCATGACAGGAAGTGTGCTAAAAAAAGGCTAAACGCAATACTCCCAGCACTGTAGAAGCTTTGGGAGAAGTAGTGTGGTGACAAATAGTGAAAGGTGGTATTGTCCAGGGTGGTATCCTGGAATGAACCAAGGAGCTATTGACCCTAGACACTACACCAAGCTTTCAAAGGAGTTTCCTAGCTTTAAACCCAAAGGACTAAGGCATGACTGGAGTCTCTTGGCATTGTAGGCACTGTCGATAGTGTGGATGCAGTGAGAGAGAGCCTTTGGCAAATGAGGGAGACACTGGGCTTGTGTTTACAGAAGCATAATGCACTGTCTATGACAGAGCCCTTGGCATATTCCCATTCTCCACCTCTGGAGGTAAAGATCAGTTGTCGGTCTTCAGCAACATGAAGAAGCGCAGTGAATGCTGATGGAGTAGCATCCCAGCTAGAGAATGCAGTCACTAAGGACTACACCAGTTACAAGGGGTCCAAAATTGCTGTCCCATTCTCATGGAGAATTGGAGGGGGGGTTCTGCAAGAACTTGCCCTCAAATCCTTTTGACTTGCTTCCACACCTCTTCTAGAGGGGTTTCCCATTAAGTAAAGACATGTATACCCATGAAGAAGGGTAGTGTACATGCTGCGAAACATACCTGAATCTAACCCTGGCTTGTCAACATTCATGCATGGTGAAATTGTTTGGGCGGCACTTATAATGCATGCAGGCATAATGCTTCTGTTTGAGGGCTGTTTCACACTCAGCTGATCACCACGGAAGCGGTTGATGTGCAAAATTGCCAGACATTCTAAGAATAGTAGTTAGGCCCACAACGATGAGTTGCCAGAGAAGAGCACCCATGCCACAACGATGAGGTTGCCAGAGAAGAACACCCATGCCACCTCATGATTTGCTAAATATCCCAATCCAGTCTCCAAACTGGGCGCAACATGTTACCGCTACAAGAGGGACACTTGTGCTTCAAAATATACTGAAAGCTAGGCCTAGATCGACAAAATTCATTGACTATGACGTCATTCAGGTGGTGTAGTAATATCGCTTCTGTCTGAGGGCTGCCTCACAGTCAGCTGACTACCAAGGAAGCAGACTGTGTGCAGAATGACCAGTTGTTTTACGAATATTAATTAAGCCCCAAGGCGATGAGGTTGTCAGAGAAAAACTTAATGGCCTCATCCATTGAACTAAACTCCTTGACTGGGACATGGAAATCAGTACTTTCCTGAAATACAGAACACTGCATCCCTTCAAATCACCACCAGGGTGGGTTTTCAGGTAGAGGTGTCCCAGAAAATCATATTTGAAATGATTACTACCATGAAGATCATCAACCATCTCCCATTCAAAATAAGGCTATGCTTACAGAGAGCACAGGGAGAAATCGAGCCAAGAAAATGAAGCAGTTCTCTGGCAGTAATGCGTAAATTCATGCACATTTAGGAGACCTGGGATTGTTCAAGAATACTGCTAGAGGGGGTGTCTACCATTCCAATTCACAAGCGGTAAAAAAGGGGTCTCGGCAACACTGTTGCGATGTGGCAGAAGTTCCTCTCAGCGAAGTTGGCTGATGTTCTATCCAGGTGTAGCTGCACCGCTGCTGCTTGAAAAAGGTACATTTTTATATCAAATAGAAGAAGAGACATCATGCCGGCTGTAAATCGCACATCCTCTTGCCTGACCCACAAGCCCCTTATACTCCTGGAGGGTCATTATAGTCTCTTGCAAAAAAATAGCTAACAGGAACAATATTAGATGTTCCTTCCCAGCTGGGTTGGAATGCACTGCAATGATGTCTGTGAATGTGGATATAGCTGTGGGATCAACATGTTTTAGAGAGAAGTTTGAGAAATGGTAGCGGTGATCAGCTTGTGAGTTTTTGAGTGATTTGATGGCAAGTGCAGTATCTTGGGTGTAAAAGGAAATTGAAATTTGAAGTCTGTGAATAATTTATAAGAAGGTATTTATGAAAGTTCAAGAAAAAAAGTTTTTTTAAGTGATTAAGGAAAGTGAAAATGTATGTAAGCTAAAAGCTAAAAAGAATGGTAAAACTAAATTAAATCAAGACTAATAGATATATCACATCAGCCCTAAATACTCACAATAACAACAATACACTTTAAATATACCTGAATAAAATAGCAAATTATAAATTTCAACCACTTATTGGGTTGCCAGAGGGCGTATCCTTTCTAATTATATTTTTAAACCACCTATCATACTAAAGCGAATTAAAGTACCTACCATACTAAAGCAATGGAATTAAACCACCTACCATACTAAAGCAATGGAATTAAATACCTACCATACTAAAGCAATGGAATTAAACCATCTACCATACTAAAGCAATGGAATTAAATACCTACCATACTAAAGCAATGGAATTAAACCACCTACCATACTAAAGCAATGGAATTAAAGTCAGAATTCTAAATAAAAGAATATCGTTAAATTATAAAATTGTAACTTACCAGATTTTTTCTTAGGCATTGTGCTGTGAAATTTGTTAGTTCATTAAATGAGTTAAATATTGCAAATATTATTGCTGGAATATTTCTGAAATAAACCAAGTTCAACAAATAACTTCACAGAATACATTCTAATCAATGGTCATAGTGCTTAATGGAGAAAGGACAAGAGAAAGCTCATTTAAAGAGTAATTTTAATTTTGTACTTCTTATAGTTTAGCCAAATCATGTTTAAAAAATACAGTTTATATCTATACACTTAATATTTGTTTTGGAATGATAAAATGAAAAAATAAAAATGGGAAGTTGAGGAATTACACCCCTCCTCCTCCTAGTCTACTCATTGCCATTTGTTTTAAAAATTGCACAACTGGCAACTGTCTTCAAAGGTAGAAATCACTGTAATTAAAATTCTAGCCTAGTGCTAGGCTAAAATTCACACACTCACACAAAAACAACAAGGAAGCATATTCCAGCATTGGGGGAGGAACATGTGACCTACAACAGAGTCAAATATAATGGAGGAGGCCAGCCTACTCCAAAAAGTTAGATAGCCCACAAGTACATGGGACAAGCAGTATTGACCTCCACTACCTGGTTCTCTCGAAGAAGGTTGCATTTGACAAAGCTCTCTGACAGATTTGATATTCATCATAAGTTTGAAATGATGGTTTGATTTGGCTGTTTAGTATTGTGTATTTGTTTGAACAATACATACATTTGTGTTAGGTATTTCTTTGTTGCGAAGATAAGTGTTTTCTGTTGTTTGGATGTGATACCCAAGTTAACTCATATAGTGATTTAGTGTGCTGCTCCTTCACTTTCCTGAGTGTATTCCTTTTTTTATATGTAAGACTTTTTATTTTTTAAACATGAATTAGGTTATAATGACTGAATGCAATGAGTTGAGAGAAAAGTGGATGGCTGAGGTTGAGCATGAGTGCGAGTCTTGGGATATTTGTGCTGGATGTGAAATAGTAGGAGTGGAGACTGCTTGTGTTGTGTGGGGCTGAGAGTGTGTGTGTTGGAGCTATAGGAAGGAAGAATATGTGATTTGGAAAGAATAACTATGCTAGAGGAGTTAGTCACTGAGCTTATGAGGATTTTCCCCCCAAATTTTAAGAGCCTATCTGGCGATTACCAACTTGGGCACAAGTTGCTGCACTCATGACAGCCTAGCACTAGGCTACTTTAAAATAAGAATGAAAAACAATAACAAGAACAATAAGGGAAAATCGCAACAAGGAGGAAACAAGCTCAGGAGTCGGGGAGAAGGTTCCCCCTGGCGCAGGAACGTGTGACCACCAAAGAAAACAACAAAAAAACCTAGTTAAATAAAAGGGAGAAGGCCAGCCTCCCTCCAAAAGTCTATAAGTCCACCAGTCAATGTGCACACACTCGTCCTGAGTACAACGGAAAGGCAGTAGCACCTCTGCCTATCCCAGTACTGGGACATGTGATGTGCGCAAAGATCACCCAGATGGACATTTGACAAGAATGTGCCGATGCGGTCATCACAATAGGGCGCAGGCAAGCCCTCCATCAAATGGTGATGTGGCACACGAGTGTGCCCGATTCGGAGATGGCAGAAAATGACCTGAAGCTGTCGCAGCATTGGGGAATAGGTCCATGGGAACAGTTGCGGCGCAATAGCACGCAACTTTAAGTTCCCCTGGACTGTCTCCCATCTTCTTTGCCAAGCAGTCCGCAAAGCTGCCTGTATTCCTGTCATCTAGTTTGTGTGTGGAAGAGCGAAACGCTGGTCTGGTTGCCCAATCCTCACAAACTCTTTGGCACCCTCATTCCCCGCAATTCCTACATGTCTAGGAACCCAGTCTGGGGAACAACACAGTCATCACAATAGGGCGGAGGCGAGCGCTCCATCAAATGGCGATGCATCGCACAAGTGCGCCCAATTCAGAGATGACAGAAAGGAATATGTCCATGGGAACAGTCACAGTGCAATAGCACACAACTTTAAGAAGAGCGAAACACTGGTATGGTTGCCCGGTCCTCACAGACTCTTTGGCGCCCTCGTCGGCATGCTCATTCCCCGCAATTCATACATGTCCAGGAACCGAGCAGAGAATAATCTTGACATCTACCCGGCTCACTAAAACTGTGGCATCACATATCCTGAACCAAAGGTTGCGGAGATTCCAATACCCCGAGAGCACTCAGGGTGCTTTGTGAGTAGCTATAAATCATGACCTGCTCTCCAAACCAGGCACGTTGTGTAATCTCCCATACCGAGTGGTTTATTGCCACCAACTCAACCGTGAAGACACACAGTGCCTGGCAGAGCCTCACTGAACTCAAACAGGGAATACGGCGCGGAAACTGAGCTCCTCTTCAGACTTTGAGCCATCCGTATACACTGGCACAGTTCCAGCGTGCACTGAGATATGCTCCAAAAAGGCTGAATGCAATACTCCCAGCGTTGTACAAGCTTTGGAAGCAGAGGCGTGTTCTGGTAGGAACCAGGGGCGCCACCGGCCTGAGAGCTATATCTAGCTCTCAAAGCAGTTTTTTAACCCTAAACCCAAAGGGCTCAGGGTATGACTTGCATCTCTCGGTGGCAGAGGCACTGTCGAGATCAGCTGCGGATGCTTTGAGAGCCGTTGGCGACAAAGGAAGATGCTGCGCTCATGCGGACAGGCGAGTAATGCACTGTGCATGGTGCACAGATAATGGCATCTCTCCAGCATCGACAAGCAGGCTCTCAATAGGGTAAGTGCGGAAGGCACCATCAACAAGCGAAGGCCGGTGTGGTGGATCGAGTCCACCTTCCGCAATAGATGTTCAGCTGTGGATGCATAAAACTCACATCCGTAGGTGAGGTTTGAACGGACAAAGAAAAGATCAATAAAAAAGTAAGGCAGTAGCTCTATCAGTGCCCCAAGTGCTGAACATGACCGAATGAAGAATATCCATGGCGCAGGTACAAATATGAGCCTCCCAGGTGAGGCATCGGCCAAATACAAGAGCAAGGAAACTGTGTGATTCAACCACTTCCAGATGAACCCAATTAAGAAACAAACCTGGGTGGGGGTAGAACTGTGGATGGCGGCAGAAGTGCACCACCTTTGTCTTGGCCAAAGAAAACCGAAACCTGTGGCTTTGGCATAGCGAGAGATGCGGTTCAATGCCTGTTGGAATCGACGCTCGAGAGTTGGCATCTGGGCCACGCCAAAGAGATCGAAAGGTCATCCACATAGAGAATAGCAAGAACATTTACTGGCAGCACCAAGGTAATGCCATTGATGCTCAAGGCAAAGAGTGTAACGCTGAGGACACTTCCTTGCGGGACACCCTATTTCTGCTCCATTAGGACGGGGACTGCTCCCCCCACCCATACACAGAATCAGTGATCTTGCAAAAATTCATGATACCATATCGCCATGCAGTATCATAATCATTCTCCAGATCGAAAAAAGCGTGGCGAAGTGCTGTCTACTAAGGTAGGTCTCGCAGACAGCATTTCCCAGTCAAAGCAGAGCATCCGGCGTGGAATGGAACTTGTAGAAGCCACACTGTGCAGAACATAAATGGCCTCCACTGTCCAGAAAAAAGGGTAATCTAACATTTACCAATTTCTCCATCAACTTGCACATATAGGACATTAGAAAAATTGGGCAGAATGATCTCTACCCGGTTTGTGAAAAGCTAGCACAGTAGCGATTCTCCAGGAGTCTGGGAGGTTACCCTCAACCCAGATCCTGTTCAACAAATCTAACAGAAAGGCCATGCCTCGCTCACCCAAATGTCGAAGCATGGCGTACGGGACATCTTCCGGACCATGGGTGGTGTCTGCATAGGAAGCAAGAGCGGAATGCAACTCACTCAGAGTAAATCAGTCATTGAAGGGTTCTCCACCTCTGGAGGTAAAGTACAGCCAGCGGCCTTCCGTGACATCACAACATGCATTGAATGCTGGTGGAGCAGCATCCCGGCTAGAAAATGTGGTCGCAAAGGATCCCACCATGGACGTGGGGTCCAAGATTGCAGTCCCATTCTCCTAGAGAATAGGGTCCTGTGAGGACTTTTCCGGAATCCTTTTGACATGCTTCCACACCTCTGCTAGAGGGGTATTCCTGTTAAGTGAAGACACGTATGCCCGCTGAGAAGAGAGGCGGGCGTGCTTCGAAATATACTGGAACCTAGCCCGATGAAATTCACTGAAAGTGAAATTGTTCAGGCGGCGCTTATAGCGCATGTAGGCATAACGCTTCTGTTTGAAGGCTGTCTCACACTTGGCAACTACCATGGGAGTAGTTGGCATGCAAAATGACCAAACATTCTGGGAATAGTAGTCAGGCATGCAGTGATGAGGTTGTTAGAGAAGAAATCAACGGCCTCATCTACCGACCTAAACTACTCCCTCAACTGAGATAGAGAATTCAGTCAATTCCTGAAATGCAGGCCACTGCACCCATGCCAAGCACCACCGAGTTGGGCTCTCAAATGATATTTGAATGGGAAAGTGATCACTATCATGGAGATCATCAACCACCCCCAACAAAATCAGGCTGTGCATCCAGAGAGTACAGGGCAAGAAAATGAAGTGGTTTTCGGGCAGTGATGCATAAACTCATCCACATTTAGGACACCTAGCTCTTCGATCAGATTGCCAAGCACTTGTTCTCTGGGATTTATTGAGTAATCTCCACAGAAAGGATGTCTGCCATTCAGATCTCCAAGCAAGAGAAAGGGCCTCGGCAACTGTGCCACTATGCGGCGGAAGTCCCCTGTGTTGAAGTCAGCTGATGGTGGAATGTATGCAAAAATAACAGTATACCTCTTATCCAGGTGAAGCTGCACAGCCACTGCCTGAAAGGAGGTATCTAAAGTGAAAAGAAGAACAGAGACATCATGCAGGGTGTAAACTGCACATCCCGTGGTGGTGGGGTAGCAAAATCCTTATACTCCAGAAGGGTGGGCAGGGGGCATGTGCCCAGTATGGTTGCCTGCAAAAAGATAGCTAACAGGAAATAAGACGAGACAAGCCTCCGCAGCTCCTCCCAGATGACCCAGAGTCCAGGGCAATTCCATTGAAAGAATATGCCCTCTAGGCCTAGCTTAGAGGAGATGCGGCGGCCCTCTTTGAACACAAGACGCTCACAGGAATGTCTGTATGCTTCCTGGAGGCAGAACCCCGGGCACTATTGGCCGGACAATGCGGTGTTGCCTTCGAGGACTTATTGGAGGAGGTTGGGCTCACCATGCAAGTTTTTTCCTCCATCCACCTCGTAACCATAGGTGGGGGGGGCCCTCTTTTCAAGGATCCACCCAGGCAAAGCTCCTCTGTTGCTGTCCTCCGTTTAGGGGTCAGCTTTAGGAACCCTGGAAGCTGTCTTTTTGGGATTACCCACCCAGGCGAGCACCGGGGCCAGATGTGCCGATCTTGGCTAGGTTGAGGCCTCATCCTTCCCCATGGCCCCCAATGAAGGAGAAGAGCCCTGAGTCTTTTTTGTCTTCTTTTTAGCAGAGGCAGGTGGGGAATGGACACACTTCTCCCCTCCCCCAGGCCAGATGAGCCATCCTCTGCAAGGTCCTTCCCAAAGATGGTGAAGGTCCAAGCAGTCATGGGGAGAACTGGCCGGAGGAAGAGATCTCTCCCCTTATTGTGCTGTCTTAGCAGCCCGACCCTTCTGGCGAGGGCCACGCACAGGAGCAGGCTTGGACTTGGTGTTTGATGCCGAGCCCAAATCTGCCCCCACAGAAGGCCCCACCTTCTGAGGCTGGGCCGCATCAGGAAGCATGTTTATCTTAGGAGGGGGGACTCCATTTGGCCATCCCTCCCAGGACATGTCTGTCTCGTCCATGTTCTTTGGGGGGTATAGGCCTTCACCCCCACTAGATTTAATATTTGGGCCAGCAGGTCTTTAGAGGGAAGCGGCTGATGGGCCTTTCTTCCCTCTCCCCGCTAAAGGGGCTTGCCCTACCGAGCTGCTTCAATGGGGAGTGGCCACTTATGGGCTGTCTGCTGGCTTTCCTGGCAGTACCCTGTTAAAGCAAAGGCGGGACTGCCAGATTTGGGCTGGAGTCACATGGTGACTACAACGAAGGTAGTGAGGGGGAGCTCCCTGCACCAGTAGGACTCTTCTCCAGTTGAAGAGTTATGGAGGGTCCCCTGGGAAACCACAGAGGGGGGACCTCTATTTTTTCTGTGGAGCTGCCTGAGGGCGGCTCCATTGTTCCTAAAGGGGAATTGGGGAGAGATTTTGTTTTTTGTAAGTTATCATCATTGGGCATGGTGACCCTTTCATTTTATGTGATGCAAACGCTAATCCCCCCCAGCAGTGGCTCGCTCTGTAAAGGGTGAGTACAGGCCTGGCAGAGCCAGGTGCCGCCATTTTGGACCACCCCTCCCACCTGGTGGCCTGGCAGTCCCTCAGCATGGCGTAAAATTGATAGTGTGTGAAGAGAGAAGGAAAAGGTATGGGTGGGGATGAAGCAGGTTGTTAAAAACCCACCATCCCAAACTGGAGCTCAGGGGTTAGGGAACATTGTCCCCTCAAACCTCAGACCCCGATCTGGGATAGTTGGCTGAGAAGAAGGTCAGCATCTACCCTGTGAAATTAGAGGCTGACCAGAGAAAGTTGTGGGAGAGGTTGTATGAAAAGCGAGGAAACCGGGGGAAAAACACAAGTGTTCTTAAGGAAGGAGAAGAGGCTAAGCTGGGAGCTGAGTCCCATCAGAATGGTTGCCAGGAAGGCAAATCGCCGCGCCCCTTATGGGGCTTTTTTTTTTTATTATTTATTTTTTTTTATGGAGCCCATCTGGCAACTACCCACTTGGGCATAAGTCGCCGAAAAACACGACAGCCTAGAAATAGGCTACTTTAAAGTAAAAATATGAAAACTTAACAATCGAAGCAATCTCCGGCAGCGGGGGGAGGTCCCCCTCACCCCGGTGCAGGATTTTTTATTTATTTTTTTTTTTATGGAGCCCATCTGGAAACTACCCACTTGGGCATAAGTTGCCGAAAAACATGACAGCCTAGAACTAGGCTACTTTAAAGAAAAATATGAAAACTTAACAATGATATAAATTGGAAAAACTTAACAATCGAAGCAATCTCCGGCAGCGGGGGGAGGTCCCCCTCACCCCGGTGCAGGAGAGTGCAACCTACAAACAAAACAATAACAAAAAAAAATGAACCTTAAATAAAGGGGAGAAGGCCGGCCTCCCCCCAAAAGTCAATAAGTCCACCAGTTATGGTGCACGCACTCGTCCCGAGTACAAAGGACAGGCGGTAGCGACCCCGCCCATCCCGGTACCGGGACAGGTATCGTGCGCGGAGATCACCCAGACTGGGACATTCGACAAGAATGTGCCGAACAGTCTGGGGGACGACGCAGTCTTTGCAATAGGGCGCAGGCGAGCGCTCAATCAAGTAGCGATGCGTCACACGAGTGTGTCCGATTCGAAGACGACAGAAAGCAACCTGAAGCCACCGCGGCATTGGGGGATAGGTCCATGGGAACAGTCGCGGCGCAATGGCACGCAACTTTAAGTTCCCCTCGACCTTCTCCCATCTTCTTTGCCAAGCAGTCCGAAGAGCTGCCCGTATTCCTGCCATGTAGTCAGTGTGAGGAAGAGCGAAACGCTGGTCCGATCGCAGAGTCCTCGCGACTCTTTGGCGCGCTCATTCCCCGCAATTCCTACATGTCCAGGAACCCAGCAGAAGATAATCTCGACATCTGCCCGGCTCGCCAAAACCGTGGCGTCACGGATATCGCGAACCAGGGGATGCGGAGATTCCAATGCCCCGAGAGCACTCAGGGCGTTTTGTGAGTCGCTATAGATCACAATCCGGTCTCCGAACCGGGCACGTCGCGTAATCTCCCGTACCGAGTGGGGTATTGCCACCAGCTCGGCCGTGAAGACAGACGCAGCGCCTGGTAGAGCCCCGCTGACTTCAAACAGAGGGGATACGGCGTGGAAGCCGACCCCCTCTTGGGACTTGGAGCCATCCGTATACACTGGCACGGTACCAGCGTGACACGATGTGTGCTCCAAAAAGGTCAAACGCAATACTCCCGGCGCAGTACAAGCTTTGGGAGCAGAGGCGTGGCGACAAATAGCCAAATGTGGTACCCTCCAGGGTGGCGTCCTGGGCAGAACCAGGGGCGCCACCGGCCCGAGAGCTATAGGGCTTAGGGTATGACTGGCGTCTCTCGGCGGCATAGGCACCATCGAGATCAGCTGCGGATGCAGTGAGAGCTGTTGGCGACTGAGGGAGGCGCCGGGCTCGCGCGTACAGGCGAGTGATGCACTGCACGCGGCGCAGAGCGAGTGGCATCTCCCCAGCATCGACCAACAGGCTCTCAATGGGGTAAGTGCGGAAGGCACCGGTCGCAAGGCGAAGGCCGGTGTGGTGGATCGAATCCACCTTCCGCAATAAACGCTCGGCTGCAGATGCATAAAACTCGAAACCTTAGTCGAGCTTCGAGCGAACAAAGGATCGATAAAAAAGTAAGGCGGTAGCCCTATCAGCGCCCCAAGCGGTGAACGTCACGGAACGGAGAATGTCCATGGCGCGGGTACAAGAGACCCTAAGGCTGCGAATATGAGCCTCCCAGGTGATGCGTCGGTCGAATACAAGACCAAGGAAACGGTGCGACTCAACCACATCCAGGCGCACCCCATTAAGAAACAAATCTGGGTCGGGGTGAAGCCGTGGATGGCGGCAGAAGTGCACCACCTTAGTCTTGGCCAAAGAAAACCGAAACCTGTGCGCTTCGGCATAGCGAGAGACGCGGTTCAATGCCTGTTGGAGTCGACGTTCCAGAGTTGGCATCTGGGCCGCGCCAAAAGAGATCGAAAGGTCGTCCACGTAGAGCGTAGCGAGAACATCTTCCGGCAGCACCGAGGTGATGCCGTTGATGCTCATGGCAAAGAGTGTGACACTGAGGACACTTCCCTGCGGGACACCCTCTTCCTGCTCCTTTGGGCCGGAGAGGGCTCCCCCCACCCATACGTGGAATCGACGATCTCGCAAAAATTCAGATATAAACATTGGGAGGCGTCCCCTCGCCCCCATCGTGTGGAGAGTGTCCATGATACCGTATCGCCATGAGGTATCATAGGCCTTCTCCAGATCAAAAAACACCGTGGCGTAGTGCTGTCTACGAAGGAAAGCCTCGCAGACGGCACTTTCCAGTCGGAGCAGAGCATCCGACGTGGAGTGGAACTTACGGAAGCCGCACTGTGCAGAAGACAGATGGCCTCCGCTGTCCAGGAAATAGGCTAATCCAACATTTACCAATTTCTCCATCAACTTGCACACGCAAGAGGTTAGAGAGATTGGGCGGAAACCGGTCGGAGTAGAGTGATCTCTCCCCGGCTTGCGAAAGGCGAGCACAGTAGCGATTCGCCAGGAGTCTGGGAGAAGACCTTCCACCCAGATCCTGTTGAACAAATCTAACAGAAAGGCCATGCCTCGCTCACCCAGGTGTCGAAGCATGGCGTACGGGACATCGTCCGGACCATGGGCGGTGTCCGCGCACGAAGCGAGAGCGGAACGCAACTCACTCACAGTAAACTTGTCGTTGAAGGGTTCTCCGCCTCTGGAGGTAAAGTCCAGCCGGCGGCCTTCCGCGACATCACGACGTGCATTGAATGCTGGCGGAGCAGCATCACGGCTAGAGAATGCGGAGAAAGCGGTCGCTAAGGATTCCGCCACGGACGCGGGGTCCGAGATTGCGGTCCCATTCTCCTGGAGAACGGGAGGGGGGGTCCTGCGAGAACATGCCCCGAATCCTTTTGACTCGCTTCCACACCTCAGCTAAAGGGGTCTTCCCGTTAAGTAAAGACACGTATGCCCGCCAAGAAGAGCGGCGGGCGTGCTTCCAAATATACCGGAACCTAGCCCTAGCCCGACGAAATTCAGCGACAGTGAAATCGTTCGGGCGGCGCTTATAGCGCATGTAGGCATAACGCTTCTGTTTGAGGGCCGTCTCACACTCGGCCGACAACCATGGGAGTGGTCGGCGTGCAAAACGGCCAGACGTCCTAGGAATAGTAGTCAGGCCCACGGCGATGAGGTTGCCGGAGAAGAACTCAACGGCCTCATCTACCGACCTAAACTCCTCGACTGAGATAGAGAATTCAGTCATTTCCTGAAATGCAGGCCACCGCGCCCGCGCCAAGCACCACCGAGGTGGTCTCTCAGGCGGCAGTTGCCCTGAAAATGATATTTGAATGGCAAAGTGATCACTACCATGGAGGTCATCGACCACCCCCCAATCAAAATCAGGCTGTGCATCGAAGAGCACAAAGATAGGTCAAGGCAAGAAAATGAAGCGGTTCTCGGACAGTGATGCGTAAACTCATCCACGTTTAGGACACCCATCTCAAGCTCTTCGATCAGATCGGCAAGGACTTGTCCCCTGGGATTTATGGAGTAATCTCCCCAGAGAGGATGCCTGCCATTCAGATCTCCAAGCAAGAGATAGGGCCTCGGCAACCGTGCCACGACGCGGCGGAAGTCCCCCGCGTCGAAGTCAGCTGACGGTGGAATGTACGCAGAAATGATAGTATACCTCCTATCCAGGTGCAGCTGCACAGCCACTGCCTGAAAGGAGGTATCTAAAGAGAAAGGAAGAACGGAGACATCATGCCGGGTGTAAACCGCGCATCCCCCAGCCCGGCCATCCCGCGGTGGTGGGGTCGCAAGACCCTTATACCCCGGGAGGGCAGGCAGGGGGCACGCGCCTAGCATGGTCTCCTGCAAAAAAATAGCTAACGGGGAACGGGACGAGGCGAGCCTCCGCAGCTCCTCCCAGTTGGCCCGGAGTCCACGGCAATTCCATTGAAGGAATATGCCCTCCAGGCCTAGCTCGGAGGAGACGCGGGGGCCCTCCTCGAATTGAAGACCCTCACGGGAATGGCCGTACGCTTCCCGGGGGCAGAACCCCGGGCGCTGTTGGCCGGACAAAGCACTGGAGGCGCTGTCGCCTTCGAGGACTTATTGGGGGAGGTTGGGCTCGCCATGCGAGTCTTTTCTTCCCTCCGCCTCGAAACCTTAGGCGGGCGCTGCGGCTTTGGAGGCGGGGGGGCCTCTTTTCGAGGAACCACCGTCTCCGAGCCACTCGCTCCACCTCGGGGCGTGGGCGAAGGAGCCGAAGCTCCTTTGTTGCTGTCCTCCTTTCGGGGGACAGCTTTAGGAACCCCTGAAGATGGCCTAGCGACCATCTTCAGGGGTGTTGCCTCCTGTGAGTCTAACGACTCGGTGGAGGCGCGTGGCCGTTTCGCCTTGCGGGAAACGGTCACGCTGGGGGAAGAGGGGGGAGCCCTGGTTTTAGCCGGGGTTGGGTATGAACCCTTTTTGCCGCCAGCTTTACCGGGGGAGCGCCCGGGTTGGGAAGAGCCCGCAGAAGGGCTCCGAATGGGCGCGGAAACAACCGTGCTCGTTGGCCTGGATGGGCCAGGAGCAGAGGGTGCCTTTCGAACTACTGAGGCATATGACGTCCCAGGCAGAGCTGGGCGCGCCAGGACCAAGTCCTTAGCCTCGCGGAATGAGAGTCTATCCTGGGCCTGAACGGCCAGGATTTCTTTCTCCAGGAGATATGTACCACATTGCTTCGAAGAAGCAGGGTGCGGCTCTCCGCAATTGACACACTTGGCCACACACGATTTGGACTTATCGTGGGCGACCTTGGAGCAATTTACACAGACTTCGGGTGACCCCGACTTTGCACGTCTACATGATCGATTCGTATGGCTGAAGCGGTGACAGTAATAGCACCGCTGCGGCAGTGGCACGAATGCCTTCACGCGGTAGCGGTACCAACCGGCACGCACCGACTCAGGGAGCTGGTCACTGTCGAACGTGACGAAGAGTGTAGGGGTGGGTCTCGAAGCCCCTCCCTGTTTTCTCATCACACGTTCGACCTTGACCGCCCCATGGTCGGCCAGCTCTAAGGTGATGTCCTCAATGGAGTAGTCAACGAGTTCCCTCGCATAAACTACTCCTTTCACAAAGTTCATGGTAGAGTGCGGCGTCACACTCACCGGGGTGCCATGAAGTGTCGGCGGGATTCGCCGCATTCGCCAGAAGGCTGCCATCCGAGAAACGGGTCACCTTCGGCTCTCTACCAATTGCACTAGCTAATCCTCTCCTCTGATGGATCATGTTGCCCTTGGACAACATGGTGCCATCAGTGGAGCGAATAACGAGGAAGCGTTTGAAGCCAGCGGGCTCGAAAACGCCAGGTAACCTCTGAATGAGGGGCCCCGATGTCATCGAGGCTCCGCCCTGTGCACTCTTGGTCAGGGGCTCCGCACACGAGGGGGTAGAGGGGCCGGATGTGCCGATCTTGGCTTGGTCGCCTACCAAAGTGGTAGCAGACCCATCCGTCCCCGCAGCCCCCGCGGATGGAGAGGAGCCCCGAGTCTTTTTCGTCTTTTTGAGGAGTGCGGGAAATGAACCCGCTTTTCACCTCTGCCGGCAGAAGCCCCAGGGCCAGATGGACCGGCCTCAGCCAGGTCCCTCTCCGAAATGGAGAAGGTCCTGGTTGTCGTAGGGGCACCTGTCGGAGGAGATCCCTCCCCTCCTTTTACTGCCTCGGAGCCCTCAGCCATTTGAGGAGGACCTTGCATAGGGGCGGATTCGGGTTCGGTGCTTGGCGCCGAGCCCGAATTCCCCCCCATGGAAGGCCCTACCGTCTGAGGCTGGGTCTCCTCAAAGACCATGTTTATCACAGGAGGGGCCTCCAGTTGGCCATCCCCTCCCAGGACATCACAGGTCCCCTTGGCAGTGTCGCCAGTCTTGTGTGGGGAGGCACAGGCCTTGACCCCAGCAAGGTTTAAAATTCTTGCCAGCAGGTCTTTTGAGGGAAGCGACCGAAGGGGCCTGGCTTCCCTCTCCCCCCTAAGGGGGTTTGCCCTACCGAGCCGCTTTGATGGGGAGCGGCTGGCTAAGGGCTGCCTGCTGGCTTTCTTGGCAGTCCCCTTGGAAAGAAAAGAGGGGACTACCGCTGGGAAAAGGGAGGTGCCCGAAAGCACCTCCAGAGAAGGGGGTGAGGGGGAGTCCCCTGCACCCGTAGGCAAAGGAGAGGAGTAAGCCTCCTCTCCGGTTAGAGAAATATGGAGGGTCCCCTGTGCAAGCACAGGGGGTAAACACCTCCATTTTTTTGCTGGAGTTGCCCGAGGGCGGCTCCGTCGATGGAACAGGGGAAGTTGAGGGTTGGGTTTGTTTTGTTTTTTTATCATCATTGGGCATGGTGACCCTTTTTTAAACACGGGATGCAATCGCGCACACCTCTCGCAGTAGCCCGCACTGCGAGAGGTGCTTACAAGCCCGGCCGAGCCAGGCGCCGCCATTTGGGACCACCCCTCCCGCCTGGTGGCCTGGCAGTCCATCGGCATGGCGGCTCCACCTTAGACACGGCGTAAAAATTAATAGATTGTGAAGAGGAGAGGAAAAGGGATGTGAGGAAGGTATGGGTGGGGATGAAGCAGGTAGTTAAAAACCAGCCACCCCAGACCGGAGCTCAGGGGTTAGGGAACATTGTCCCCCACCCCCTCAGCGGGACGGTTGGCTGAAAGGAAGGTCAGCATCTACCCTGTGAAATTAGAGGCTGACCAGAGAAAGTTCTGGGAGAGGTTGTGTGAAAAGAGAGGAAACAAGTGTTTTGAAGGAAGGAAGAGAGGCTAAGCTGGGGCCGGACGGGGTGCTGAGTCCCGTCAGCACGGTGGCCAAGATGGCAAATCGCCGCGCCCCTTACGGGGCCCTTATGGGGCAGAAGGGCAATAACAGAGCTGAGAGCGAACTCTGCCACCAGACCAGACAGGGTGCTAGCAATACTCCTAAAATGCAGTACAACCCTAGCTCAGCATCTAGAAAAATATGGAGATGCTCGATGTACACTGGGATAGTGCCAAACATACTCAAGAGCCACTGTGTGTCCAATATTCAAAGGGGGTAACAGATCACTGGCAAAGAACTATTGACTAGTCACCCTCACATCACATCTTATCAAAGTATTTGAGAAATGTTCCAGAAACAAGATCACCATGTATTTAGAAGACCATAACCTACTCAGCATAAACCAGCATAGCTTTAGAAAAGGAAGATCCTGTCTATCCAAACTACTGGCACATTATGACTGGGTCCTACAGAACCTGACAGAGGGTGTAAACATAGATGTTGTGTTTCTCAATTTTGCCAAAGCATTCAATAAAGTATGTAGACCACAGCATCTTATTTCACAAAATAAGGTCTATAGGGGTAATAAGGCAAGCTATTCTTCAAAAATTTAAAACAGTTCTCCCCCATGTTAAGATTGTGGCTTTGGATGATTTGTCTGTATTGGGCTCTCCCATTAACACAAAATATGAAGCCTTAAAACGAATGATATCCTACCTACAATTAATTGATCCACACCAAGCTTTGGTCCTATTAAAAAATTCATTTTCTTTACCTAAGCTGCAGTACATCTTTAGATCCTCTCCTGCCTATAGGGAAATGGCATCTTTGGAGTTTTGTGATGACTCTGTGAAAGATGCTGTCTCCAAACTAATCCACATTGACTTTTCATAAGATTCATGGACTCAGGCAACTCTTCCAATTGGAATGGGTGGCTTAGGAATACGATTGACACAAGACATTGCTCTCTCTGGGTACATATCCTCCTTGATTTCAGTTAACCCTTTAATGTGAGTTATTCTTTCACCAGTTACCAGTTTGGCTCAAGTGGACAGGGTGGCTGGACCCATTAGATTCTGAAGGGGATACTTGGGGACAATGCCTTTGAGCCTGAATATGAGAACCACTTGAAGAAGCAATGTTGGGATCTACGTCTTGCTCTCTCTAAACTGAATGGCCTCAAAGAGAGGGCAGATAAGATTGCAAGAGCCATCTGCTAACAGCAAGGCATCCTGATAGTGGCTGTTCGTTGTCAGCCATCTCTGTCCCATCTTTGAGAATTCCATTAGATCCAGAAACCCTTAGTTGCCATAGCTTTGAGGGTGGGTGCGTTAATTTGTGAGGCACATAGGTGCAAATGTGGATCTGACTTTGGCCTGGACTTTGAACCCTGAGTTTTATCTATACCTTTCCCCCTTTTCTAATAAATAAAGGTCATTTGACCCAATTTTTTGTAGCCAAACTGATCAAAGGATATGATGCTGGGCCACTTCTGTCTATCATTGTGAGTCAATCTCATATTCTCATCCAGCTATTTCCAGTAGGGGATTCCTATTTAAAAGAGGGAAAAAAGGTCATAGGGTTGTAAAAATTTTGCTAAATTGAGACAACAATCGTGCCATCATTCCCAGGGTTTTAGAGCCTTATAATCAATAAAAGTTATAGAAGAAATGTTTATTCAGCTTGTCAAATTATATAGGAATACCTATTTTTTATACAATTCTTATGAAAGTAAATTTATTGATACTACAAAATACATCCATAGGATTGTGTAGATCATGCATCAACAATATACAATTTAAACAATACATAGCAAACAATCTCCCTAAAAATTTTAAAAAGCACCCAAGTAACTAAGATGAAGTATTACTGAAAAATGTGGTGTCCTCAAACTATCCTCACTAAAAAATTAACCCATTTAACTGGATTGCTAAAATTGATAACAGCAAATAACTATTATTTTGATACTGATCTGCAGAATGATTAATCCATAAAATATAGCATATAATCATGAACAATCATTGATAAACATGAAGATCAGCGGCACAAATGAAGGGACGCAAAATATTTCGTCCCTGTTCCAATATGTTTCACCCTTTTGAGGTAAATTCAAGGGGGACTGCTCATGGGGGGGGTTTATCACTGCGGGAGGACACCCCTACAATGATCCTGAGTTTCAATCAATTGGGGGGTATATAATCATAATTGGGTAAATATGTAGATTAGCGGCCCGGTCGGAAAAAAAAAATTGTGTGTAAATATTATTGTTCACTCGTGTCGGAATATTCATGCGCGTTTGAGTCCTTTTTGAATTATTATTCTATAAAAAGTACCACGCATGGATAAGATATCTGAATACAAAGAGCAAACCTGACTGGATAGCTTACACAGAAGCTAGAAATTCAGCTACACATGCATCAAGGCAGGCCCGTAGGGAATTTGAAAAAAAATTAGCAAAGGAGGCCAAGACCAATAACAAAGCCTTTTGGAACTATGTCAACAACCGCAGGAAAACTCGAACTGACGTAGGTGACCTTAAGGATACACATGGTAACTTTGTAAGTGACGATAAGGATAAAGCCGAAACATTAAATGAGCAATACTTTAAGACCTTTACACAAGAGGACAGAATTAACATTCCAGACTTTGAGCCTAAACCTCTCCAGTATGAGGCATTAGGAACAATAGAAATTACAGAGAGCATGATTTTTAAGCAACTGAATTCACTTCGAACTGATAAATCTCCAGGAAACGACGACCTACACCCTAGAGTTCTTAGAGAAGTAGCAAAGGAAATAACCAAACCTCTGACAGCAATATTCCAATCCAGCATCACCAACTCCGAGCTTCCAGAACAGTGGAGGGAAGCAAACATCACTCCCATTTACAAGAAGGGAAATAAGGCTGACCCAGCCAACTATCGCCCAGTATCTCTAACCTCAATAATGTGCAAGATGCTAGAGAGAATTATCTCGGAGGCAATGATACAACATATCAAAGCCAATAATCTTAGATGTGTCCAACAACATGGTTTCTCTAAGGGAAAATCCACAGTAACAAATCTCTTAGAAGCGCTGGATATATGAACAGAGGCTCTCAGTCACTGCTTACCAGTGGATATCATTTTCCTAGACTATGCAAAAGCATTTGACACAGTCCCACATGAAAGACTACTTAGAAAAGTGAAGTCACTTGGTATCGTCGGTGACCTCCTGCAGTGGATCCGTGGTTTTTTGACAGAGCGTAGGCAAAGAGTGGTAGTAAGTGGTACAGCATCATGTTGGAAACCAGTTACAAGTGGCGTACCACAGGGATCTGTGATGGGCCCCCTTCTCTTTATGATATTTGTCAGTGATATACCTGACAAACTACAAAACTTCATATCGCTCTTTGCAGATGACACAAAGATATATGCAGCTGTCCAAAACTGTGAAGGCAACTCCCATACTAACTGTTTACAGGCAGACTTGAAAATGCTACAAGAATGGTCAGTTAAAATGCAAATGAAGTTCCACCCTGATAAATGCAAAGTAATGCACATGGGAAATAGCAACCCCCAGCACAAGTACAAAATGACAAGAGATGATGGAACAGATCACACACTACAGAACACCACGGAAGAGAAGGACCTGGGAGTCCTTATTGATTGCAATCTAAGCTTTAGTAACCATGTCCAAGCTCAAGTCAACAAAGCCAACAAGATACTTGGGGCAATTAAGCATACATTCCAATATCTAGACAAAGATGCCTTCCTCCCCCTGCACAAGTCTTATTCGACCCCATCTGGAGTATGCATCAGTAATCTGGTCTCCAAAAACTAAAAGAGACAGAGATATGGTAGAGAGGGTACAACGTAGAGCAACACGCATGGTTCACAGTATCTCTCATCTCTCCTATTCAGGGAGACTAAAAGCCCTTAATCTACCTACCCTGAACTTTAGAAGACAGAGGTCAGATGTTATGCAACTATATAAGATTTCACATGAACATGACGAACTGCAAATAGGAAACCACTGTAAGCTGTGCGACAGGTCAATGTTTGCTCCGGGTCTCTCGACTAACACAAGAGGGCACTGCTTTAAGTACCAAGTGCAGAGCTTGTCTGGTCCAAGAGCCAATTTCTTCCCGACAAGAGTCACTTCAATGTGGAACAAACTCTGTAACCAGCAAAACTGTAAATATCTTTAAGTCAAGATTAGAAAAAGAATGGAAAAACCACAAAGACCTACACAGTTATATATTCACATATTGAAAAATCCGTTCTGCATACATCAACTAAAAACAACAGTACGGTCTCATTACTCAAGAGGGTACCTATCGACCGGGATTCAAGGTAAATTCAAGGTAAAGAAACAATTAGGATTATATACTGGGGGGCTGTGCCCCCTAGATCCCCCCCAATTTAATGAAACTCAGGATCATTGTAGTATAGTCCCACCCATTGTGTTTACCCCCACACGAGCCGTCAACTTAAATGTACTCCAAAAACATGAAACATTTTGGAACACGGGCGAAATAGTATGTCCTATCGTTTGCGCCGATAATCTACATATTTACCCATAATTGTTTGTAGAATAACATTTTTATTTAACCAAACGCGAATGAATATGCATGCGCGGGGGAATGAAACATACACGCCAAAAATACACTTTTTCAGGCATGCTGCCAATCTTCATGTTTACCCAATCATTTATAAATTGTTTTTAATCTTGCCTCCCTGCTAGTGTAGTAGTTAGTGGGCTTGCCTGGCAATCGTTGGGTCACCAATTCAAATCTCCATCCGGATTCTTTAAAACCTGGCACTATTTACTAGGGAGGTTACCTCCGTGACTGGGCATCACAATGGGAACAGGTAGGTGGAGCTCGGAGCCATGACAGGCAGTCCAGCTAAGAGAACCATAACTCTGATTTCAAAACCCTGGAGAAAAAAAGCATAATTTGACTCTTCCAGAAAATCGTCTTTGAGTATCTGAGTATATCACTAATATGTAAATTGCTCTCTGACTGACCTGAACTGGGTTATCATATAAAACACAGTCTGTTTATTGGAAAATGGATTGGTACAGGAGGAGAGGTCATAAAGATCGATTGATTGTCCGATTATAATACATATCAACCACAATGGTTATTGGCACTAGGTCATAAAACGGGCAATGCACAAACAGTGAAAACCTAAAAAAAACAAAAAAAAATGTTGTCACATTAAAGAAGCAAACAATAGCAATGACGGATAATACTTGTCACCAGACACTTATTGAAGTGACACCTCGAACAGGGAAGAGCTCTTATTCAAGATTGGTTGCAGTAAGGTAAAATAAGCCTAAATCTAGAGCTATATATTATTTATTTTTTTCCGCTCTGCTAAGGAAATGAAGGTCGTATTACATTATGGAATCTACAATTTAATAAAATATTAAATTCTTAAGACATGAAATATACAACGATTTGGTAGTGGAAGTTTGTCCAAGTTTTAAAGGGTAATTGCAAAAAGATTGTTTTAACTGAGAAACAAATGTAATTGGCGAAACCATAGATGCCATTCTCAATCATTGGATTAAAAGGGAGAGGCGGAACACAATTAATAAATATAAAGAAAATAGGGAATGATGAGAAAGAGATATTGAAAAGGTTGAGGGATATGACTACAATAGTAAACGTCTTAATCACAACCGAACGGTTGGACATTTTATAAATATCTCAAGGTGCAAACTTATGCAGAGAATATAAAGCATTCAAATTTATGGATTTGAACATTATCAATTTCTATTTATGAAACGTTTTCGACCGACTGTGGCCATTTTTAAGGCGTAATAGCTCTCTTGGCTTCAGTACTTGCTGTAGTTTCAGACTGGATTGCGATTACCTGGACTTTATTTCACTCGGTTTCTCAACTTTAGTCCTTTTCGATACTTTCTTTGCAAACCCCGCCTCGCCATCTCTCTTGGTCAGCAGCTAATCTAGCAGTCTATTCGCCATCCGATATCTTTTGTTCAGTAATCCATGGCCAGGACCAGGAATCGGGTAGTCGTTCACTATCTCCTTCTTGAGTTCCGTGTGTGGGGGGGGGGGGATATTTAACATGTTTGCTTTGTTCCCATCTTTTTCCACTTCTACCACAGATGATTCACTTTGTTTGCAGTCTTTTAGTGAACCATATATTCTCATGTTATTATGGAAACGTCAGTTAGAGGAAGGAAACCATGCTGCAGCTGACATCTGGATGAGTGCGTGCGCCCTCGGAACCAATGCCTGTGTGATGATCAGGGGCTATATATCTATTGCATTGGTTATTAGTGAGAGTGCTTTTAGTTAATAAATCATCCTAGATAGGTATTTGAAAACCTGAAGATCCGCAGCACGCGCTCGCCTCAGATGTTCCTCGGTCCTAAACGCAAAATATTTCGTCCATATTCTAATATGTTTCACCTTTTCTGACTAAATTCGCGGGGGGGAGGGCGCACTGCGATGACCCTGAGATTTCAATCAATTTGGGGGTTCTTTACTATTTTATTACCATTTTTATACATTTATATAAACTTAGCTAGATCTTTTAGAAGAACTAGTTTTTGTGGAGCATTTTTTATGGAGAAGAGACGATCTTTTATAAGAGAATTTCAGTTTCAACATGGATTCTTCGTGTAAAAACTTCCCTTAAAGCTGTTCTACAACTTTCCTGTTTATTTAGTGATCGAGAAAAAATAATAACATTGGTATTTCGCCGATCATAAATTACCTAAAGTATTTTAAAAGCTTTTTCCACAATAAATTAAGTGAAAAGCATTTTCGATTTGGTTTATTTCTGTGATTTTTTTTTACAGGTAAACCAAAATACATTGGAAGTGATTTGCCAGAATAAAGTATACAAAAAGCATTTTCCCCAATAAAGTAAGTAAAAAACATTTTCCATTTGGTTTATTTCTGGGATTTTTTTTACATGAAAAATGGCGCCTTGTAGATTGGAAATAGGATTCAAACGCGAATGAATCGCGAATATTCATGCACGTTTGAACGAAATATAAAAGCAACTTGGTCCCAATAGATTTCGGCTGATAAACATACACTTCGGCGGGCGTGCCGCTGATCTTCAGGTTAAACCATTACCATAAATTTGTTGAATTGGTTGGAATAGTCGTCTGCTAATATTTAAGCCTAACGACTGACGTGAACTGAATTTGAAAAACTCCGAACGCGAGGGTTATAAGAAAACGGGCGATAAACAAAATATATATTTATAAAATTAACGAATGCATAATGAGAGAAATGAATTAGGAAATAACAAGTGAGAGGTAATTACAATTATACGAATGAATGAGATAATTAAATTGAGAATAGTTAAGGAATACAACTAAAATATAATTGAAATATAGATTACAGGGTGGTATTGAAGGATGAGATTATAGGATGGTATTAATAGTATACATGGGGGCCGCAGAAAAAATGCAGGGGGGGGGGGGATGTGGAGATGTGTCGTGTCCTGAGCATTGGCTGTGTTCATGGTTGTCCGCAGGGGGGCAAGGATGGGACCCCTGCACACGAACTGATCTGTACCTCGCGTTTGTGCACTTCTACTCGCGCTCTCCATGTAATCCTTCAAGACCATGTCCCCTGCTTCTATCCTGAATCGCAGTAGGTCACTGAGGTTTCCCGATGTACTTTCCTTTCCTCTCAAAGCAATGTCCTGACTGCAGCAGAACAGAATACTAGATAGGATAGGGAACAGTTTCTCACGGCTTTGAGTGACTGCTCGGTTCATCTGGCTTACGACTTACGACGGTCAACTCTGGGTTATTTACAGTTGTGAGGAAATTGTTGGCATCTTGTAGTGCGCCTTTGTGCCAGGATGAAAGCATGTGCTTTCTCGTGTGCTCATTGAATTCTTTGTATTTGACAAAAGGAGTCACAATGACTTAAGTAGGACAACCATGGAGAATATTGGTTTATCCACGGGTGAAGGAAACAACGGGAGCCCTGTAAATCTTTCTGATAGTTGTAATCTGTTGGCGAGGGGACATATGTGTTCATCAGGAGATCATATCTTCTATCATTGGTCAAATGTTCTTCGGTGTTGACATATAATCCGATATCCAGAGGATGAGGCAAGTCATTAGCAACTGTAGCAAGTGGTGTTTGGGGTGGGACCTGATTGGTTGTTGTGAGTAATTACTCATCATATCCTCCTCTACGCTGCTCTGCTGATTCAGCATGTGTTTCCGATGTGGGGTATCTTAATTGTTGTCCGAGTAATCAGATTTACGTTTTTTGAAGAACCTCCTGATATCCATTTCACCATCCTAAAAAAAGAGAAATATATATTAGATATTAAATTCTCCATATAAAAATTATGTTTTAGTATCTTAGATGTCTTATCATTAGGATATCCAAACATACAGTGTAACTATTACATGTAAAAACAAAACTACAGTCCTATTAATTTAATAGTATTAATAGTATAATAATTTAATAGTACTATTAATCTAATAGTATTAATAGTATAATAATTTAGTAGTTTATACTTAATAATTTAATAGCATTAAGTGTAAAAACAAAAAAAAACCGGAAAGAACGACTGCTATCAAATGCTAGCCGCCTATATTTCCTATATTTCACATATTCCTGAAATTCAGGGGGGGGGGGCAAATGTCCATCCTTGCCCTCTCCCTGCGGACGCCCATGTTGGTAAAATGACTTGTATATATAAAGGATGTGAAGTGTAGGATAGTGTGGTTGACATGTGAGGAAGGCAGTGAAATATAACGTAACGTAATGAAATATATGAAAATAGTGAAATGTGAGGTGAGGTAAAGTACGAGTATGGTAACTATGATGAACTGTGAATTGGGATCTTGATTCGAAGTAAAGTGGAGCACGAGTGAGTGGGTGACTGCTTCAATGCGTCCAGCTAAAGGCATGCGTTCATTGGTGTGTGTTGGTGTAAGGGAAAATCAGTTGTTTTTCAGGGTTGCTTTATTTTTAACCTTAACTTAGAAATGGAGAAAGTCATAGTGCTAGATATAAAAATATAAGCTATCTGGGGCTAGAAATATTGCGGGAAAACGTGAAACGCGATCAAACTCAGACGAGTGGAGTTCATGTGTAAATGAAGTGAGTAATTTTTATATTAAAACTATATTTCTGTCTTATTGTTAAATTATTGATGCACATATAAGTCAGCGGTGTGCATTACGCCTCTTAATTTCTTTTATACATGTGTCTTATGCGAAATCTGTGATGACCCCGAGTGACGTTAATGACCTGGAGTCGCCTCTGTTCTAAATCTATTTAACTTCGCCAATCTTACCTTCTCTCTCTCTCTCTCTCTCTCTCTCTCTCTCTCTCTCTCTCTCTCTCTCTCTCTCTCTCTCTCTCTCTCTCTCTCTAAAAAAAAGCTCTCCTTACCAACTTTCTGCGGATGCCCTCGTTTGTTTTCGCGTTAAATTTTGAGTAAAGAATTCAGAAAAATAATGAGCATAGCCTAATGAACTACACAACAGAGTTGACATATCGTGAAAATAGACTGTTAAGCACACGAAAGAATATTCAATTATTATTGAAGCACATCGACTAGGCGCGCGAAAAGATTATGCTATTTGGTCATTCACCCGAACTGGTTGCCTTGCGTTGACGCCGAGAGTTGTTGTAAATGAGGCTGGGAAATGAGGAGGAATTGAAGGAAAGTTAGCGTTGGAAGTGCCTAAACCATTTGAGATACCAGTAAGAGGAAGAAAAGACAAGAGCTGTTCAGGGTGAACAGCATTAATAAATGCAGGGTTCAGGCGTGCCAAAGATACAGTATCCTGTTAGGTGTAACGCTGTAGGACAAACAACTTTTGCCTTGGGGAAATTTCGATAAATGGTCCGTTGTACAATGGTCGTAACGGAAAACAGACCATCACAACGGACAAAGACACGCGAGCAAGATGTCAATTCTTATAGAGCAAAGACAACTCAATTAAGAGACACTCTGTGCTTGGTTGTGCGAACCTCAGCTATCATCCGTGCCAAATTGTGAATGCAAGTAGAAATGAATTGAATTAGAATCCGAAGGTGTTATCATAAACTAATTCTGCACTTGAGCAAAACAAATCCTCCGCGAAGGATGAACGAATTCCACGCAAGATCAGAGACATCTTGTCCACCCATGTAATATTAGGATCCGTGGCGCATAAGTTAACTTTGATCTGACAGTGAACATGTTCAATGGCGCCATTACTCTGCATTATAGCTAGTGGTATAGAGGTCGAAAGAACAAAATAATGACACAAGCGTCGACGCTGGTGGGATTTAAAGTGGCTTCCACGATTGGTCATGTTCGTGGAAGGGACACCATATTATTAAATACAACCCAAACTCAGACGAAATCTCGAGTAACGGTCAAAGCTTGAATATCAGCGATAGCCAGAGCCTCTGGCTAATGAGTAATATGATTGATCAGGGTCAGAAGATAACTACAGCTATTTAGGTAAGGTAAAGAAACAACTAGATCGACATACGCCTGGAAGGCCTAGCTGGAGGTTCGATTTCTCGAACGACGAGATGTGATGAATGTCGTAAGATTGAATATGTATGCCTTGTTCCTGACCAAGCGCTAGTGTAGCAAGATTGGTGGACAAGAGACGAGATAATTGCATGTCTGAAATTGCGGAAATGCGATAACGTGCTTTCGGGACGACGTTGGGTGAGTCTGTAACATATCCGATGTCGCTAGTAAACTGCAAGATGAAATCCAAATGCCGACCATCACTGGAGAGGGCACAAAAGTTGTGCAGCGAGCGAGAAAGAACACTAACCAAAAGCTTGTGAGCAATGAGGATAGGGAAGTAACTCACTTTCAAATACTGACGGAAGTAGCCGACTGCGAAGTCGCTTTAAGCATTTCTCGAGAGAACGTGTTGTACCTATTTTGAGAGATGGAAAGAGAGCGATAGAAAAGCGGGAGAGGTTGCCAAGAGTAATAAACATTCTGTTGTGGCATCGCGCCGACATGAGTCGACGACGCCCCTGATGTAACGCTAATGGGGGATCCAAGGTACGGATGAACAAACAGGCAGTCGAGACTGTTTCCTCCTTTGTGCCAGAAAAAGCTTCGCACGCCTTAGGAGGCAACCTTAGAAAAAAGTTCTAAGTTCTCGATAACATAGTTTTCAAGGTTTGCATGACCGATCACAGACATGGATGAATTTGTGGTAGAATTAGATCATTTTGCAGAAACTGCAAACTTGCTTGGTCGAGGAAGGTCGAGGAAAATCCAGATTTGCTACAACTTTGTCCTCGAGAGGACGAATTCTGTCAACATGAACATGGTGTTGGAGAAAAGGAGAGTTGCACCACACCGAAAAATACTCAGAAGTGTTAATTACGATACCGTACACTTCAAGAAGAAAAAAAGACTTGACAAAGGTGAGATAGATGTGCACTTTAAAGGTAAAGGCGCTATTAAGGGGTTTTCAATGTAGCAAAAGACAAAATAGAGACCTCTCACGACCTGATCCATGATACGTTTCAAAATCCTTAACGGATAATTCATTTTTAGTACATCGATTTTCCGTTAACCAAAAACATGTTTGATGAACTAATTATGGCACCTGTAGAACTTGAATGTGGGGATATCGTTGATGCTGAAACTGACAGGGCCACTGGACATCAACAAGAAGAGGCTCAGGACTTTTGTCCCCACTTGGACAATTACTTTATATTCAAGTCAAGGAAAGTAAATAAATTGTTTTTCATCTGCCAGCCGTTCCTGCCCAAGACTATCTTAATCAATGGGCACAAAACAAGCCTCAATAATCTAAAAATAGTACATAAAGAAGATCCACTTATAAAAGCTCATACATACATTTTGATAATAACTTAAAGCAGAGTCATCTCATGGAAAAGCGGCGGCAGCTGAAGCAGCAACCTGCTTTCACATTCTGGTACCAAGAAAGCACGCCAACTAGGCATTATGGTGACTGTGCGCTATCCAGTGTTGTAAAACGTATCCTGCTTTGATAGTTAAGTAAAAGTATTGTTACCCTGACAATATTTTACTCGAAGTGCAAGTAAAAGTACCAAAACTTAAATAAAAGTAATAAGGTATCTGATTCATGAAATACTCAAGTTGTCAAAGTAAAAGGTATCAGCAAATAATAAAGTACCAATCACACCAGACACTATTCAGTATAATGTAGGGTAAACCCTCTTATACCCGCTGTACTGACCCTTATATATTGGGTGTGAATCGCCACTATTTTTATTATCAATGGTAGGTGTAGAAATTATGATGACCAGTAATGACGCGGCAGCACGCTAGAAGTCTAGGAGAATGAAGAATAATTCAATAAACTAACGCCTTCTCTCAGGCAGGTATGCGGGAGAGACAAACGAATTGTATATTGGATATGAAAGGATGCGTGTAATTGATCTAAACATGAAAAGCGCGTATTATTGGTTCAAACGAGAGTACAGGCATGTGATTGTCATCAACTGACTTTTGTTTCTACGCCTGTGATTGGCCAAAATTAACTGAGAAGTAACGAATACTTCTGTAGTGATCGGATTATGTAGTAGGTAGGCTACTGGCACCAAATTGCAGGATTAAATAGCCCCACCAAAACCCCCCACAAAATGGACTCGCGGTGGTAATATTAAATCCCAACATACCCCACTCATATAAAATAAATGTCTAAAATTGGAATATGGAATTAAGAATGTATGGATTAATTTTCATCTATGAATTTAAATACAAAAATAAGGAACGTAATATATTCGTTAATGTACATATATATATAAAAGGCAAGCGACCGTTGGAAGTGAGCGCGGGACAAACAATGTACGAACGCACGAAAGGTCAAAATGACCTGTGTCAATAAAACAAACGCGTAAACAAACATTTCGCGTCTCAGAAGTGATTTATCGAAAGATGGTATTCACGAAACACCTGAGTATATATATATATATATATATATATATATATATATATATATATATATATATATATATATATATATATATATATATTGTTGAAGACCATTGTGTATTTTGCCTTAATTAATTTCCCTTGGTTTTTTATTCCATCTTGTAGATGGGGGATCACTTGTCTTGTATTCATCTCTTTTTAAAATTAATGTGTTTGGTAAAAACCAAACTAAATTGCTGAGCTTTCAATCTTATTCGATCATCTTCGGAGCGTTTTGATATGTCCAATATTTTTAAAGCAATTTAATACATTTTCCCCCTCATAAGCCATTTCTAACTAATACAAAGAGAAACCAGCTTTGAAGATAAAAATAAAAATAAACATTAAATTTTAATTAAAATATAATATAACAAAAAATTAAACTATACGGAACATATTACACAAAATACACACAGTAATACTAATATATTCTCTCAGAAAAAAAAGATAAGGTCAACTAACAACTTTGTTCCATATATACCTCATAATATTTAAAGTTTTCTACTCTACTCTACTCTAATCCCGCCAGCTTAGTCCTCGTCTTCCTCCTCTACCTCGTGGGCCTTCTTGAGGAGGTGGAGGTTGCCCTTCATGAAGACGAGGGCCGCCCTCTTAGGCCTTAGGATGGTGCAACTTACTAGCGTTGGGGTCCGTAATAGCAGCAAAATGAAAACAAAAGGATTACTTCGAAGCGTTCACAAATGGTGGCAAGGGAACAGCGCAGCAGCAGCTTACTCTCACGCCGACTGGTTCTAAGCTGGTGTGGTGCGTCACTTAACCGATATGAGACGCGTACGAAAAATCAAAATTAAACACGTATTATACCTACTTTATACTTGTAAAATATAACCTTTTTATTATATATGGTTTAATAATTAATAATGTTATTTTACGCATAATATTATAGAGAAAATACGAAAGTGTGAATAGAATAAAACGAAAAATATTTACTTGAGAAAAATATAGAAAAATTTATTAAGAAATTGTATTGCGAAAAAACAAAGACGACGTCGACCTGGATTAATCGCAAATCGCTTTAAATTTTCGGCAGTCCGATTGCAATTATCAATACGATTCGTTTGGCGGGGTTAGTCCGATTCAATTATTCGACTCGAAAATGCGAGTCCGATTAATCGGATAAACGGACTTCCGAATCGCACCTCCGACCTCTGTATATATATATATATATATATATATATATATATATATATATATATATATTATATATTGGGAGCAGCTCAGTTAGCATGATTATTCTATTTTTAAGATTAGTAGATTACAGTCATTAGGAAGATTTTGTCGTTCACATTCTCCCTTTTAAGTTCACCAAGTCTTGTCGCTGCAGAATTTAACACTTCGCGTTGAATATATATATAGACTGCTAGTTGACCGCAAAGTAACTTCGTGACGTGCCGCTTGCCCCGTTAGAGGCCAATGTTAGAATACAGTTTATTTTTGCAACGTCCTTCTTTACTTCGATTACCCCGAAACCTTCTGTAAGCCCATCAAAATAAGAACACAGTGAAGAATTAATATTTGGAGTCAGATACTTAATTCACCTTCATATAAGTTGGTTACCCATAAATTGTTAATTCCCCTCCAGTACACCCCTATAAATGGGTGACTATCATAGTTCGTAACCCCATAACTAATGGACCTTTATAGAACATTATCCCCATAAGTGGTAATCCACCTATACTTCTATGATTTACACGAAAGTAGAAGTGAAAGTACTCAAATTATTTAGTACTTTTTAGGAAATAAAAAGTATAACAAAGTTACTTGTATACATTACTTAAGCAATTACTCGTATACTTCGTTACTTCACAACTCTGGCTGCATCTTTTTCATTTCAAAAGAGCCGAAATGAGTTGTAATGCTTGTATTTGGGACATATTCTGGATGAACTGATATATGGTTGATATGCATGAACCAAATTAATGCGAGAAAGATAAAAAAAAGAAGTGAAATCAGATATTATGGTAAGGGACATCTATCATAAACATTACGAGCGTCCAAAGCCCGTCAACCACTCACTGCCTCAAGTTACAAGATGTTATCTTCGGTACGACATAGAGTAGAAAGACTCAAGGAGATGAGTCTATATTGGCTAGAGGATTAGGGGGAACGTAAATAAACACTCATGTAGCCTCTATCTGATGAACTAGTATTTTATAGGCCTATCCTTCGGAGGGAGAATGGTAAGGGAGAATTAAGGCTCATCCCAATAGAGCCGTCAAACATGAGAATACTCTTAGAAGAAAAACAAAAAGGAGCTACGTATTGAGAGAAGTCGTGTGATCGACAAGCTTGACATTCCGAAAATGGACCAATAGTTTGTGGGCAAATAGAAAATCGAAACTAAAAAGAGGTGTCTATAGCAATCACCTCTGACATTCCTATAAAGCATTACATATATCAATATTCCATTGCATCAATTTAAATATTACCATTACCTAATCTCAAATATTTTGTATATGTATTTTCAATATATATTTTGTAATAAATAATTGCCATCCAAAAATCGTGGCTAAGATACATTCTTTTTGACAACGCTTACTTTTACCAACACACACAAACGAACGCACGCCTTTAGCTGCCCGCCTTGAAGTAATCACCTATTCATTCGTGCTCCATTTTACTTCGAATTAAGATCCCAATTCACAGTCCATCATAGCTACCTTACCTTATCTTACATTTCCTTACTTTACCTAATTTTATCTTACATTTCACTCCATACTTTTCATACACTTCATTACGTTACGTTATATTTCATTGCCTTCTTCACAAATCAACCATGCTATCCTACACTTCCCATCCTTTGTACAAGTCAATTATACTTGTAATACTATCTTATAATCTAATCCTGTAATCCATATTTCAATTATATTTACGTTGTGTTCCTTAACAATTCTCATTTTAATTATATCATTCATTCGTACAATTGTAATTACCGCTCATTAGTTATTTTCTAATTAAATTCTCTCATTGTGCATTATATGATTTTATAAATAAATAAATAAATAAATAAATATATATGTATATATATATATATATATATATATATATATATATATATATATATATATATATATATATATATATATATATATATATGAAATGAAAAACTCACAAAGTATCACGTGAGGGTAGCAAATGAATGCAATGTCCCGCAGGACATATATATATTTGTTTATCGTCCTTTTTCTTATAACCTATCGCCCGAAGTTTTCTAAATTCAGTTCATGTCAGTCGCAGTCGTAAGGCCTAAATATTAGCAGACGACTATTCCATCCAATTCAACAAATGTATGGTAATGGTTTTCAAATAGCTATCTAGGCTGATTTATTAACTAAAATCAATCCCACTAATAATCAAAACTATAGTGTCATTCTCAACAATGATGAAAATCCTTCGAAAAAGTCGATAGAGCCGAGGAGAAGCTTAAAGGTTACACCTTCAATATATCTTGATATCAAAACTGTTCTCAGTGAGAAGAAGTGAATCCGAGGGAGGACAAGCTTTATCGGTAGCAGAAGCAGAAAGAACACCCTGATCTAGTCTCGAAAATAAATGAGCGAGCTGAAAGTGGGTAAAAAATACGTGAAGGAGGCCTCAACGGTAAAATACAGAAGAGTCGTTTCACAGACCGCATGCCATTCTGGTTTAAAATGTGATGGGGCAAAATCTGAAAAACACTGAGGCTAATATGAAGAGGTTTTTATTATATTTTTTTAAGAGCCCATCTGGCGACTACCCAGCAGAAGATAATCTCAACAGCCACTCAGCTCACTAAAACCGTGGCACCACGGATATCGCAAACTAGAGGGTGCGGAGATTCCAATTCCCCGAGAGCACTCAGGACGCTCTGTAAGTCGTTATAAATTACGATCCGGTCTCCGAACCGGGCACGTCGTGTAATCTCTCGTACCGAATGGTGTATTACCACCAACTCAGCCGTGAGAACAGACGCAGCGTCCGGCAGAGCCCCACTAACTCAAACAGAGGAGATACGGCGTGAAAACCGAACTCCTCTTCGGACTTGGAACAATCCGTATACACTGGCACGGTTCCAGCGTGACCCGAGATGTGCCCCAAAAAGGCCGAACGCAATACTCCCGGCGATGTACAAGCTTTGGGAGCAGAAATAGCTAACGGTGGTACCCTCCAGTGTGGCATTCTGGGCAGAACCAGGGGCGCCACCGGCCCGAGAGATATATCTAGCCCTCGAAGGAGTTTCCTAGCCCTAAACCCAAAGTTTTGGGGCATGACTTGCGTCTCTCGGCGGCATAGGCACCGTCGAAATCCGCTGCGGATGTTTTGAGAGCCGTTGGCAACAAAGGGAGACGCTGCGCTTGTGCGTACAGGTGAGGAATGCATAGATAATGACATCTCTCCAGCATCTACAAGCAGGCTCTCAATAGGGGAAGTGCGGAAGGCACCGGTCCCTAAGCGAAGGCCGGTGTGGTGGATCGAGTCCACCTTCCGCAACACACGCTCAGCTGCGGATGCATAAAACTCACATCCGTAGTCGAGGTTCGAACGGACAAAGGATCGATAAAAAAGTAAGGCAGTAGCACAACCCCCCCCCCCTGCGCTGAACGTCACGGAACGAAGAATAACCATACTGCGGGTACAAGAGACCCTAAGGCTGCGAATATGGTCCTCCCAGGTGAGGCGTCGGTCAAATACAAGACCGAGTAAACGGTGCGATTCAACCACTTCCAGGCGCACCCCATTAAGAAACAAATCTGGGTCTGGGTGGAGCAGTGGCTGGCGGCTGAAGTGCACCACCTTAGTCTTGGCCAAAGAAAACCGAAACCTGTGCGCTTCGGCATAGCGAGGACGCAGTTCAATTCCGGTTGAAGTCGACGCTCCAGAGTTGGCATCTGGGCCGCGCCAAAAGAGATCGAAAGGTCGTCCATGTGGAGCGTAGTAAGAACATCTTCTGGCAGCACCGAGGTCATGCTGTTGATGCTCAAGGCAAAGAGTCTAACGCTGAGGACACTTACCTGCGGGACACCCTCTTCCTGCTCCATTAGGACAGGGAGGGTTCCCCCCATCCCCCACCCGTACGCGGAATCGGCCATCTCGCAAAAAATGAGATATAAAAACCGGAAGGCGTCCCCTTGCCCCCATCGTGTGAATGGGCTCCATGATACCGTATCGCCATGCGGTATCATAAGCCTTCTCCAGATCGAAAAACACCGTGGCGAATTTCTGTCTACGAAGGAAGGCCTCGCAGACAGCATTTTCCAGTCGAGCAGAGCATCCGACGTGGAATGCAACTCACGAAAGCCGCACTGCGCGGAACAAAAATGGCCTGCGCTGTCCAGAAGAAAGGGCAATCTAACATTTATCAATTTCTCCATCAACGTGCACACGAAGGAGGTTAGAGAGATTGGGCGGAAACCGGCCAGGACATAATGATCTCACCTCGATTTGCGAAAAGCTAGCACAGTAGCGATTCGCTAGCAGTCTGGGAGTTTACCCTCTACCCAGTCCTGTTGAACAAATCTAACAGAAAAGCCATGCCTAGTTCACCCAGGTGTCGAAGCATGGAGTACGGGCATCGTCTGGACCATGGACGGTGTTTGCGCACGAAGCAAGAGCGGAACTCAATTCACTCAGAGTAAACCTGTCGTTGAAGGGTTCTTCGCCTCTGGAGGTAAACCTTATCCGGCGGTCTTCCGCGACATCACGACGCGCATTGAATGCTGACGGAGCAGCATGCCAGCTAGAGAAAGCGCTCGTGAAGGATTCCGACACGGACGCGGGATCCGAGATTGCGGTCCCATTCTCCTGGAGAACGAGAGGGGGGTCCTGCGAGAACTTGCCCCGAATCCTTTTGACTCGCTTTTACACCTCAGCTAAAGCGGTCTTCCCGTTAAGTGAAGACACGTATGCCCGCCAAGAAGAGCGGCGGGCGTGCTTCGAAATTTACTGGAACCTAGCCCTAGCTCGACGAAATTCACCTACAGTGTACGGGTGGCGCTTATAGCGCATGTAGGCATAATGCTTCTGTTTGAGGGCCGTCTCACACTCGGCCGACCACCAAGGAAGTGGTGGGCGTGCAAAACGACCAGACGTTCTTGGAAAGTAGTCAGGCCCGCTGTGATGAGGCTGCCAGAGAAGAACTCAACGGCCTCATCTACTGACCTAAACTCCTCGACCGAGACAGAGAATTCAGTCATTTCCTGAAATGCAGGCCACCGCACGCGCGCCAAGCACCACCGAGGTGAGCTCTCAAGCGGCAGCGGCCCAAAATGATATTTGAATGGGAAAGTGATCACTACCATGGAGGCCATCGACCCCCCACCCCAACAAAATCAATCTGTGCATCCGGAGAGCACAGAGATAGATCAAGGCAAGAAAATGAAGCAGTTCTCGAGCAGTGATGCGTAAATTCATTTACATTAAGGACCCCCATCTCAAGCTCTTTGAACAGATCGACAAGGACTTGACCCCTGCGATTTATTGAGTAGTATCCCCATAGAGGATGTCTGCCATGCAGATCTCCAAGCAAGAGAAAGGGCATTGGCAACCGTGCCACCACGCGGCGGAAGTCCCCCGCGTCAAAGTCAACTGACGGTGGAATGTACGCAGAAATAACAGTATATCTTCTATACAGGTGAAGTTGTACAACCACTGCCTGAAAGGAGGTATCTCAAGTCAAAAGAAGAACGGAGCCATCATGCCAGGTGTAAACAGCTCATCCATCAGCCCGGCCCCTACCCCGCGGTGGTGGGGTCGCAAAACCCTTATACCCCGGGAGGGTGGGCAGGGGGCATGCACCTAGCATGGTCTCCTGCAGAAAAATATCAAACGGTGAACGGGACGAGACGAACCTCCGCAGCTCCTCCCAGTTGGCCCGGAGTCCGCTGCAATTCCATTGAAGTAATATGCCTTCCAGGCCTAGCTCGGCGGAGACGCGGGGGCCTTCTTTGAAGAGAAGACCCTCACGAGAATGCCGCACGCTTTCCAGGGGTATAACTCCAGGCGCTGTTTGCCGGACAATGCGCAGAAGGCGCTGTCGCTTTCCAGGACTTATTGGGGGAGGTTGAGCTCGCCATGCGAGGTTTTTCCTTCCTCCGCCTCAAAACCTTAGGTGGGTGTTGCGGCCTCTGAGGCGAGGGGCCCTCTTTTCGAGGATCCACCATCTAGGAGCAACCCAGCCCACAACTAGGCTTAGGCGAAGGAACCGAAGCTCCTTTGTTGCTATCTTCTTTTCGGGGAACAGCTTTATGAACCCTGGAAGATGGCCTAGCGACCAACTTCAGGGTTGCTGCCTCATGTGAGTCTAACGACTCGGTGGCAGCGCGTGGCCATTTCGCCTTTACGGGAAACAGTCACGCTGGGGGAAGGGGGGGGGGAAGCCCTGTTTTTTTTTGCCGGGGGTGGCTGTGAACCCTTTGTGTCTCCAGCTTTACCAGGAGAGCGCCCAAGTTGAGTATAACTTACAGAAGGGCTACGAATGTGCGCAGAAACAACCGTGCTCGTTGGCCAGGATGGGTCAGGAACAGAGGCTTTCTTTCTAACGATTGAGGCGTACGACGTCCCAGGCAAATTCCGGCGCGCCAGGACCAAGTTCTTAGCCTCGCGGAATGAGAGACGATCCTGGGTCTGAACGGCTAGGATTTCTTTCTCAAGGAGATATGCACCAAATTGCTTCGAAGAAGCTGGGTGTGGCTCTTTGCAATTGGCACAATTGGCCACACACCATTTGGACTTATCGCGTGTGGCCTTGGAGCAATTTACACAGACTTCGGATGACCCCCAACTTTGCACGTCTACATGAGCGATTCGTATGGAGGTAGCGGTTACAGTAATAGCACCTCCGCGGCAGTGGCACGAATGCCTTCACGCGATAGCGGTACCAAGCGGCACGCACCGGCTCAGGGAGCTTTTCACAGTCGAAGGTGACGAAGAGCGTAGGGTGTGTCTCAAGGCCCCTCCCTGTTTTCTCATCACGCGCTCGACCTTGCCCCCTTTCCCCTTCCGTGGTCGGCCAGCTCTAGAGTGATATCTTCTATGGAGTAGTCCACGAGTTCCCTCGCATAAACTACTCCTTTCACAAAGTTCATGGTAGAGTGCGGCGTCACACTCACCGGGGTGCCATGAAGTGTCCGAAGATCACTTATCTTGGCCGCCTCAGAGGGACCCGCCGCATTCGCCAGAAGGCTTCCGTCCGAGAAACGGGTCACCTTCGGATCTCCACCAATTATACCAGCTAAAACTCTCCTCTGATGGATCATGTTGCCCCTGGCCAATATGCTGCCATCAGTGAAGCGAAAAACTAAGAAGCGTTTGAAGCCAGCGGGCTCGAAAACGCCATGTAACCTCTGAATTAGGGGCCTCGACGTAATCGAGGCTCCGCTCTGCGCACTTTTCGTCTTATTTTTGGATTCCCCACACAGGCGAGCACCGGGCCCGGACGTGCCGATCTTGGCTTGCTCGGGAGAAGAGCCCCGAATCTTTTTGCTTTTTTTTTATTAGCCTTTTAGGAGAGGAGGGCGGGGAATAGACCCGCTTCTCCCCTCCCCCAGCAGGAGCTGCCAGGCCAAATGAGCCGGCATCTGCAAGGTCCTTCGCCGAGATCGTAAAGGGCCCAGCAGTCGTGTGGGCACCGGCCGGAGGAGGAGATCCCTCCACTCCTTTTGATGTCTTAGCAGCCCGACCATTCTTTCGAGGGCCCCGCACAAGAGCTGAATTGGGTTCGGTGTTTGATGCCGAGCCCGAATATGCCCCCATGGAAGGCCCCCTCTTCTGAGGCTGGGCTGCGTCAGGGAGCATGTCTATGTCAGGAGGGGGTTCCATTTGCCCCCCCCCCCATGACATTACAGGTCATGTCAGCTTCGTCCATGTTCTTTAGGGGGAGGGGGCATAGGCCTTCACTCCCGCTAGATTTAATGTTTGTGCCAGTAGGTCTATAGAGGGAAGCGGCGGATGGGGCCTTTCTTCCCTCTCTCCCCTAAGGGGGTTTGCCCTACCAAGCCTCTTCAACTTGGAGCGGCCGGTTATGGGCTGCCTGCTGGCTTTCCTGGCCGTCCCCTGTGAAAGCAAAGGCGGGACTGCCAGATTTGAGGTGGAGTCACGTGGTGATTCCAAGGAAGGGGGTGAAGGGGAGCCCCCTGTACCCTTAGGCACTGGAGAGGAGAAAACCTCCTCTCCGGTTGAAGAGTTATGGAGGGTCCACTGGGAAACTACAGGGGGAGGGGGACCTCCATTTCTTATGTGGAGCTGCCTAAGGGCGGCCCCTTTGTTCTTTAAGGGGAAATGGGGAGAGATTTTGTGTGAAAGTTTTCATCATTGGGCATGGTGACCCTTTTTTTATTACGGGATGCAAACGCTAATCACCCCCCGCAGTGGCCTGCTCTGTAAAGGGTGAGTACAGGCCTGGCAGAGCCAGGTGCCACCATTTCAGACCACCCCTCCCGCCTGGTGGCCTGGCAGTCTCTCAGCATGCTGGCTCCACCTTGGACACAGCGTAAAATGGATAGTTTTTGAAAATAGAAAGGAAGAGGAGGTGAGGAAGATGTGGGTGGAGATAAAGCAGCTTATTAAAAAACCACCACCCCAAACTGGAGCTCAGGGGTGATGGATCATTGTCTCCTCCCCCCTCAGCCCCCGATCCGGCATAGTTGGCTGAGATATTCAGCATCTACCCTGTGAAATTAGAGGCTAACCAGAGAAAGTTGTGGGAGAGGTTGTATGAAAAGCGAGGAAACGGAGGGAGGGGCACAAATATCTGAAGGCAGGAGAGGAGGCTAAGCTGGGGTCAGACGGGGTGCTGAGTCCCGTCAACACGGCGGCCAGGATGGCAAATCGCCACGCCCCTTACGGGGTGAAGAAGTAGGGAAGACGGATGTGAAATAGTGGTATGGTTGTTTATATGTTGCAGCTTTATTGCTGTATTTCGAATGATGCAACCACTTATCTGATGATTGAGTGATAATTAGGATGAAGGCTGATAATAAGAGGAAACAAATTTTCCGGAAATAAATGAGGATTAGAAATTGATGGCAAAGATTTTACGAGATGAGTGAGGGCTTGCCGAGCAAAATACATCACCACGCGAAAAAGTCAAATTTAGTCCAAGAAAAGGAAAACGAGCAAAGAAAATGAAACATAATGTCCGGTTGTAAGCCGAGCAAAACTTAAAAAAGACAACTGCGCGAAAAATTATCATATTCGGGTAGGAAAGAGAGCGATGGAGAAGGAAACTATTATTTTTTTCACGTTTACTGGTCTAATGAAAAATATTTAATCGAAGTGGACGAAATATTTATTTAGTTAAACTTTTTTGAGCATTGATTATATAGTGACGCTTCGATAAATTATTTTTTGAGCTTTTATAATATAGGATACACGTTGAAATGATAAATTAGAAAATACTCATTAGACTAGCAGTTGGGTGCCCGCGGCATTCGGTTAGGTACGGGTATCATTTCGAGGCCTATTTGCATTCCGTCACTCTGAGAAGTAGATATCCAACATCATTTTTTTTTCTGGGTGCCATTCCCTTTATAAATTTAGACGTACTTCCTCGTCGAAAGAAGAAACCATTCATGGATGTATCTTAGTTTGGTTATGACTTATGTTTTTTATCAAAGTTATTTCAAATAATTCTTTTATAATATCAAAAAACAAAATGGTGAAGTTCAGAAATAAATATAAGCATCGAAATTTTGTGAATTTTTTAAAACCCAAAGAATTACAAATGGTGAAGTTCAGAACATTTATTTTTATATATCTTCTATCTATATCTATCTAAAAGCTCTATATTTTAGCATCGTGATATTTTGAAAGGGGGAAAATTTATTTTAGAGTTCCTTTTTAAAATTATTATAATTGGCGAAGTTCAGAAAATTGATAAAAATTTAACAAATGGCTGCTTTTTTTTTTAGATTTTAAACTTTAATCTTAGTAGCGAAGCGCAAGCTCCCCCTACGGGGGAGGGTGCAAAGCCTTGGCTGGTTCCTTTATAATATATAAAAAAAAACAACATTTTGAAGTTCAGAAATAAATATAACGGCCGTATGCTAAAACAAATTTGAAATGCACATTTGAGCAAAGAAACTTCTTTTTTTTTATATATTTTACATTTTAGTCTTTTGCATATAATAAATTTATAAATAATTGTGAAGCTACACTAAATCTGATAAAAGTGCATTTCACATTTTTCCGAAAATTTATTAAAATTTATTCATGGAAATCATTAGAGTAAATTTAGATGGAGAAAAAAAGAAGAGAATCATGATAGGCCGTAGGCCAGAGACCGAAAATCTGCTAGATAAGCGCAAGCTCTCTCTGTAAGGAGGAGTGGCGAAGCTGCTCTTCTTGTTTGTAATGATAAAATTTCATTCCTGCTTATGACGTCATCAAAGACTTTCGGTTACATATGCGTAACCCCCTTTTTGTGTGCCCCGTGGGTCCCAAAGAGTCTTGTGGGGCCAAATGAGTATATGTATGTACTACTGGTCCCAAACCCCATCTGCATGTAAATATTAAAAAAAAAATGTGGAGCTGTTTTTGAGATGGACACATTCGCTTTTATTTCTATAGAAGAAGATAAAACGAGCCACACGGAGGACGGAACAAGCTGTGAATTGAAAGTGTTGAATTTAAGACTAGAACAACAATCATTAAATAGCCATATATTTTAACACGAGATATAATAAATATATGTAGGATGTTCGGGATAAATTTGACGGTTTTCATAACAGAACACCCACCCAACATCGCAATATCTCAACCCAAAATAACTTTAAAAAAAAATAATAATAATATCAACTAGATTATAGATTATGGCTTGCAAATAACAATTTACTTTTTGTAACCCGGTCAAGGATGTGGGTTAGTATGGCGTCACCATAACTGCAGACACACCCAGATAGCATCACAGTTAAGGGAAACTTCCTCTCCATGATAAAGGAAACGTCACGTGGATTGTAGGCAATCCAACTGTTGTTCTGGATGTTGTGCAACTGGCAAATGACTACGCTGGTGGGGAAGAAGTAGAAGAACATTTCGCTGGCCACGGTTTCCAAGATAGTCTAGTAGGAGGGCGGTAAGAGCTTGAGGTGTGTGGAAAGGCCTCCGCTCACGTCGGTCAGCAAGAAGAAGACAGTCGGGAGCACTGAGGTCGCTTTCTCAACGACTTAAAGCGTCGTGGCAATCAAATTCTCATTTGTTTTGATAAATACCTTTTGGGTCGATCCGGTCATCAACAAGCAAAACGACTGCGTGTTAAGTTTCGTCCAGGACATCTCCGAGATCCGCTACGTGACCACGACCAAGCACCTGGCCTCCGTGATAAACTCGTCGTCGTGGCTTTGAATGGCGAGAAGATACCTAGGGCGTTTTTCGCGACCGGTTACAGGCTCACTGCGGCTGATTACATGGGCATATTGGCCACGATATCCTGCCCTGAGTGAGAAAGATCATGAAGAAGGCAGAATACGTCTTTCAGAAGGACAGTGTCACGGCTCACGCGTTCAAGACCGTGCACGCGTGTTTAAGTTCGAACATAAACTTCTGGTCGAAGGACTTTTCGCCGCCGCAGTCGTCACTATCTTCGATTATAGCGGTGGGCGCATGTCGAGGTCTAAGGCTGCAAGGTCCGCCCCAGCAACCTCGACGATCTGAAGTCTTCCGTCAACCGCGTGTGGGCCAGCATGAGGAAGGACTTCGTCCGCACCTTGGGCACGGCCTTCAAGTCTCACCTGGAACGCGTGCTCACCACCAAGGGCAGCCACATCGATTAATATTACAGTATAAACACATATGTATATGTTAAAACAATAAATAACGTGTGTAACTGCATCAAAACTATCATGGTATCCTTTGTTGAGAGCGTCGCAACGAGTGTGACAGGACTTTTGCAATACCCTGTAAATTTTTCTTTCCTAACAAGATTAAACTTAGGTATTAATGTGTTAGAGGTTCTAACTAATGCATGAATACCTTAGTCTTTAGGTAGCAAATGCAATAGTCAGTACGTACATAAATTTTGTTGTTTTGGTTTTGACTGATCGTACCGTAACGATAACGAGGATTTAAACTCTCCTAGCTATCATGGGAATGTAATGATTCAAGTTAACAAAAATACGATATATTATTATTATTATTATTATACTAAATTAAATTAAATAACGGAGAAGATATTTAGGGGATACAAATTGAAGGCTATACAGAGAATATTGAAGAATACATAGATGATTTTAATTGAAATGGAATACAAATTATTCGTTTGGAAAATTAATATTTGAAAGCACGTGACGAGAATTGTGTATTCACAGGTGTATATAAATATGTATTGTAATTATTTAAATACACGACTAATGATGGAATGTGAATTGTGGTCTGTAAATGAGAGAAGCAACAGGAATTAGGACCTACTCTCTTGTGTGGATTGTTTGCAGAGAATAAGTAGAAGATGAATTTTGACTGAGCTTTCTTTGAAGCGACGCTGTGCACGAATGGATTTTAAAAAGCGATTCCAGGCAGATGGCGAAAGGCGTGTGTTTGTATATGCGTTCGTGTAAGGGAGGTCTCCTAACGACACGGCCGAAGCGTGTGACAGTGCCATTGGTTTGACTGCGGGTACGAGGACACAGATTCGCTGTGGCACTGCCAGTAGCATTGAACGAGACACTGGCACGTGGGAAGGTTGATAAAGCGAAGGGGATCCGCTTGCTGGTTCCTTCCGAGATGGCGTCAAGCTGGACGTGGAAGTCCCGAGTCCTGTTCTTTGATGACGGAGTGACCAGTGGTGGAGAGGTTTGATCTTGACTGACCCTCGCTGCCGACGAAGGTTCCTGCAACACAGATGGAGAAGGCAGTGAAACGGAGGTGGAGTTTGAGTAGTAGGAGTGGTTGAAAGGGTGGGTTGGAGATTGTTTGGGGGGCTTACTGGAGCATATAGGGTTATAGTGGGAGAAAGATGAGGTAAAGGGCGTTTTAGGTGAACATTTTCTATATAGGCAGATTTTAGGCGGTCTATGGAGAGAGTATCCTGCCTGGTGCCAAGCTGAAGTACGAAGAGCTTCGACTTTCTGGAGATGACGAGAAAGGGTCTCTCATAGACTGGTTGCAAAGAAGTGCGAGGAAAGTACAAGGAAGGTTGCGCATCACGGTAACTTTATCTTCAAGTAGGCTAATCCCAGCAATCGAGAGATGGTGTCCCAAGAAGGAGAGTTGCGAGACACCAAAGAGACATTTGAAGGTGTTGCATGAGGAAATGAGGTGTAGACAAGGGATGTAGCCCCTTTTGTCCCATGCCTTTCTAGTTTAAAGGAAAATTTGAGGTTGCAATTGAAGTTTGGAAATTTGAGGAGTTTGGTTGAGAAGAATGATGTGCAGGAACTGGAGAGTTGAGATTATGCGAAGGAGGTGGTACTTTGTAAATACATGCACGGTTGAAAGCATTTTACAGCCTGTGCGCCATATTTGTTTTGGTACGAGCACCATTGAGTAGATTGGGTGAAAATTTCAAAATTCCATTATGCTTGTGGAAACTACTAGGCACAGTGTGGGAAAAGGCATAATGTTAGTTGCAAGGCTGTGTATAGCGTACAGCGTTGTAACCATACATTTGATGGTACCAGCATAAGACCTGATGTTGTGGAAGGTTATGAGAATAGGCGGAAGAATGAGGTTGAAAATTTCGCTGTTTCTCACCTTTTGCGTCGAGAGCCCTCATTGTTTTCTCCCTTGGGAACTAGAGCGGGTCCTGTGCCTCCGACCACCCAACACGTGCCTGTGCTCGCTCTGTGACCCCCGTTGCAGTTTTAACCGCTGGATGTCGGCTTCTATCCTCTGTATTCAAGCTTCATGGCCCCTCGATAGAGAAGATGGAACCCTTAAACGCTCCGACCAGTCGCCAGAGGAGCTCGTCGTTCTCCGAACCTGAAAAATGGAAGTGTTGTTAGTTGGGCCATGATTTTGGCCGTTGCCCCAATTCACGTAAGGATTAGCAAATAATTTATCGGCCGATATGGCTATTCGTTCTATATTCGAGAGGTTTAAAATAGTGGCCTGATCTCCTCTATGACTCCCCTCATGAAAATCTCAGTCAGGAGAGGGCTAAAACGGCGGTTTGTGCACCTTTTACCCTGATAAGGTCCTTTAGGTGCTTTAAGAAGGTCAAATGACTCTTATCTCCCATTTCCTGAGTATTCGAGAGCTCTCTCAGGTCGTCTACTTGGAACCTGCCGTACTTCATGTGAAAAGCCTCCCTCAGGCGGTCCAAGACGCCAGCCTGCAAACCGTTAATTAACATCTCCCGGAAATCAACGAATGTACTTATTGGTAGACGCTGGATGACTGCTGCTGTCTTAAGAGTGCACGTGTGTGTGTGTGCGTGCGTGTGTGTGCGTGTGTGGGGTTACAGAGGGGAGTAGAGACCTTTGGTAGTTTTGCGTATGTTTATGTGTTTCCACGTGGCTCAGACTAACCGCTTGTTTTATATCTATTTAATAAATGTAAAAATTAATATATATATATATTGTTTCTTTTTCTAATTCTGTTTGGTTCTTTATTTATTGCATATTATTTCCTTAATTTACACAAATAGCCATTTATAGGATTTGATAGATTCAGTGAGCATCCATTTGTGGAGTTCCTCGCTGGGCCTATTAAATCCTGCAATTTGGGTACCGCAGGCCTCCCCCATTTTACATCAGCCCAACAATACTAGATCACAATTGTATTTTAATTAAGAAAAGTATGAGTCGAGCAAAGCGGACAGCCAGAGTTTCCACGCAGTCACACGAACATACGCCCACTAGGAAACAGCTGCCAGACGAAAACGATCTCAATAATAGATAACAGGGACAAGATGAGCAAATACAGGTTAGTATGTGATTTGGCCCGTTAAATTATTCGATGACCTGTGAAATACAAAACGGTCTTTCTGATACAGGATGTAAGCCCAACTTGGAAAATATGTAGTTTCATTAGAAGCACATACTTCTTGTAATTCCGCTCAACGGTCAACAAAAGAACTGGCGAACATATTTCTGATCTTTAACTCCGCCCCGCGCCCAAGTCAAGTGAAAAGAGGTCACGCCCATTGGAAACGAGAGGCCTATATATACCAAACACCCAGAGAAAAAAAAGAGAGACTAAGATAGAAAGATAATCAGTTAAGTTGTCTGTCAGTATAGCTTACTTGCTATTTTGTTATTATTAGCGTCACGAATGCGTTCCCTCGTCCTTAAGTAGTGTCTACTTAGACTCAGCTATCTAACATTAACGAAAAACTTACACACAGCCCCGTAGGACTCGAGCTGTTTCGCATACTCCTATTTTGGTATGCCCAAGCTCAGAATGAAGCCTACTTAACGCCTCTTTCCTTTCGAGGTATTTCCCTTCAACCCGTGATTACCGAGGCACCTCCTGGAACCCAGCCTAAAAGCGTATTCCCCGCGGGAAACATTGGGGGGTCAGAACAATATTCTACTGGAGGACAAATGTAGGCTTACTACCTACAAGCTATCGATATCTGCAAGCCAGACTCCACCACCATCATCACCATCACCACAACAACGCTCTATAAGAAAAGCAATAAAAAAATTAACAGCTTCTCACAGCTTTGGGTACCTTTCAGAATTTTGCTTTGTAGCCAAAATTCCTGCATTGTTGTTTGGAGAGGAGCTTTAATTCGAGTTCGATTTTTAAAGGAATTAACTCCTCTTGCATTGTAGATTCGGTTTCATTTATACAAGCATCAATAAATGGGTTTATCAGCCAGTCAGGCATTTCCATATTAGTGAGATCCTTATATTTACGGTTAATGTCCTTCTGCAAAGAGTTCAAATGTTCGAAAAAAATCAAGTGGTCATCATCTAATATAGAGTTATCAGCCTCATAATCATTTTCTAATAGATCAAGATTTGGAAATTGAGATAGCCTCCGATGACCAATAGTATGTCTGAAGAGTGAAAGATTGTCAGTGTAGCACTCACCAGATTCCTATAATCTGCAGTACTCCCGATATAAACAATTATTTAGCGGTCTATACCAATACAAGTGTAAATATTTATTTCTAACTGTATATATATATATATATATATATATATATATATATATATATATATATATATATATATATATATATATATATATATATAAGAAGGGGTAGTAACCATGACTTAAATCGAGATTGGTACACCTGCTCTCCCAAGCGTCTTAAAATTAACCATGAGGTTCATTCGTTGTCCTCCCATCGTTGAATCAGGTCTGTAATATTTGAATTGTAATTTGTTTAGCTAAAAGTTTGCCTAAAGAATCCCGATTTAATGCGTGATTCTTTTCTCATTTACAGACCCTTCCAACTCCGTTATAATCTATTTATCCAATATAATCTATTTATCATACCATTTAAATATTTACACAATTTAACTATACTCTATTTATCATCCTATAAAACAATTTAAAATATATTCTATTTAACAATTACCAATCGAATTGCCAATTTAATTGCAATCAACCAATTACTATTTATCAACTAAATCAATTACTAATTGTCAATCAATTTTCCAATGTATAATCTATTTAATATTTCATATTTATCAATTGTAAATCCATTCTCGTTAACTCATGCAAATTTAATTCACACGCGTAAAATTCAATCCAGTCAAACTGCTACTGTATAATTTCACTTTTCAATAAAACTGTTTAGTTGACAATATATATATTTTTAAACTCTTTGTTTTTGATTCACGTATTCTCCCAACGTCGCCCAGGTTTAGGTCTAAGAACATTCGTCTGCAAAATTCAGACTTCACGTTAGCATTTAACTTCATTCCTTTGAATGCACTCATATAGGCTGATGATGTCTATTGTCATCAGAGCTATCTACAATATTGACGCAATATTCACCTAAAATCCTATAATTATATATATTATTATAAAATGAACTCGAGCGGGGTAAGTCAACCAATATATATATATATATATATATATATATATATATATATATATATATATATATATATATATATATATATATATATATATATATATATATATATATATGTGAGAATGGATGGGGAGAGAGAAAAGTCCAAACACTGCACAGAGCTCTTTATTGACGCTTCGCCTCTTGGCGAAACGTCAATAAAGAGCTCTGTGCAGTGTCTGGACTTTTCTTTCTCCCCATCCATTCTCACCTATACGTCGAGTCTTTCATGCCATATATATATATATATATATATATATATATATATATATATATATATATATATATATATATATATATATATATATATATATGCAATATCCCGCAGGAAAAATGAAAAAGGTGCTTCACCCTTTTCATTTAACTACCAATAGTAGTTATCCTTAAGAATGAACTGAATAAAGTTTGAAAGTACTTGGAATCACCTTTTTCATTTTTCCTGCGGGACATTGCATTTATTGCCAACCTCTGTGAGTTATTCATTTCATATATATATATATATATATATATATATATATATATATAAATATATATATATATATATATATATATATATATATATATATATATATATATATATATATATATATATATATATATATATATATATATATATATATATATATATATATATTAAACTCTTTGAAAATGCGTTCCAATATCGAAACTGCCAATACTCCCGAATTTTGTAAGCCTCCACTCTCTCACTCATGCCCTCGCTTCCATCCAACAAAAAACATTTTACATGTTACTATTTGCAATCCTTTTTAATTATATTTTACATGCCTTTTGACATATCCTTTAAATATCCTTTTAATATCCTCTAAACATCATTCCAAATTCATATTAAAACCTCCATATATTTCACTTTACTCCATCGTCTTATACCACTTTTGTATCTTGTATCATGTCCAATCAATTATTATCTCTCTGTGTTGTTATCTGTTAATCCTTGAATAGAATTTATTTTCATACGTTTACGTGTATTTGATCCCTCGTGTGTTAACCTCAGCATGTTTCAGTAGGCCATCTCCCTATTGAAAATTCCTTCAAATAATATATATATATATATATATATATATATATATATATATATATATATATATATATATATATATATATATATATATATATATATATTTGCGATCTAGGCCAACAATATAATGACTAGCACACATATAAATGCTGCCCGGAATGAAATAATCTCCCGTCAATCGATAAATATAAATTTAAACATATATAATTTTCCAAACCCCTCACGGCCATTTTCGTTTTTTCCTTTTCGCACGCCCATTTCATCCCCATGATTCCATTTTCGTATCAGGTTTTATCGACAGCATCCTTCTTCCAATTGTTACAATTCTTATCATTTTAAATTATATCCCTTAAAAAAGACAGCGAGTGAATAAATTCCTTTTTATTTTATTTTTTCCACGTCTCTGTTGCGTGGCTAATTTGCGCACACATACACACAAATACACACTTGAATTTACGCACCATTCTTTCACGCACATCAATACAATTCATACGTTCTACCGTTTCCTCTATTTCTCATTAACAAACATCACACACAACATAAAGTGATGAGAACGGTAAATCAAACAACGTTGGCTAAAACGACTGTGATTGAGCAAGCAGCTACAACAGTGCAATCGTAAACTGAAACTCAAAAATGTCCACTCAAAGTCCCATACGCCTTCCTCACAATTTCAGCCTTCGATTTATCAAACCCCATCGCTTGGTTTGACGCCTGTGAGATAATTATCCGCCATAAAGCCACAATAGAAGAAAAAAAGATAGCTTCCATCATCCATAAAGTTCTCATAAGTATCTTCATTAAATTTAGGGACATCTTATTCAATGGGAAAAAGGTGGGAGCATATGACGAATTGTAGGAGGCCTCCCAAAATGAATTTGGAAAGTCTCAAGTTGAGGATCTCAGGGAGCTCCTAAATACTCAAGAGATGAGAGATACGTGTCCTACGAGGGCAAAAGGCGCACATTCTGACCTTTTTTACCCTCTCCTCACTGAAACTTTTATGCGGCGTGTCCCAGAGTATATTAGGCCCCTGACCCTTATTTCATCAACTACCGATGTTGAACAGATTTTGCTTTGGTAAGATTTCCATCACAACTTTACAATTGAAAATCCAGATCATTGAATGTATAATTAATCTATTAAGTTGGCAATATCAAATTTGCAAGCTAAGAGTTCGTCACTCAAATAACCACTTCTATTCACCTGCAAAAATCACATTATAGTGTTGAAAAGATAATAAAATTGCTTCAATCAGTTTCGTTTCGATAAAAGTAGACAATTCAATTCTTTATCATTGTTGTTGCCGCGTTGTCGATATATTCAGGAATTAACGCGAAGGCATTTTATTTTATTTATTGTTATGATAACAACACCAAGAGATTCATGAAGCCGATCACTTAAGCTCCTAGAATGAAAGCCTATATACTGCTTTGTTATGGTGCAGTACCCTCAATTGTACAAACATTTATAATGTTCATAGCGATTTATTTTTCATTAAACCGTTAGGGACTGTTTCAAGTTCCGTTGCAAACAATAATGCTTGCACATTATTCTTATATTTAATAAAACGACACATCATAAAATTAGTCTTTCATTACCTGGGAGAGCAGATTCGTACAATTGTAAAAATATTTTAAATTTTTTATTGTTATATAAGGTCTCTACAATGTCCTCAAACATTTAATCAATCTTTCTTTACATAGAATTATTACTAAGTGGAATTGCTTTAATAATTCCATTTGTACTATTACTTGATCTGACAACTGGTTGGGCTCATGGCTAATGTAGATAACTGGTAGTGTTTGTAGAAACACTAATATTGACTAATTTTTGAAACTTGAAATAAAACTAGGTAAATGTCACATCCCCACCCCTAAGGGCCTCATTCTAACATAACAACGCTCACAAGGAGGCACTAGCACCCACGTTGGGAATCATTTCTCTATGCGTTCTGATACTTAAAGAAGCCCTGATTTTGTCATGCAGATCCAGACCATCATTGCCACATTCCCGGCAAGTCATTGAGGTCCATAGAAAAGGACAAAGGAGTGTCAGATTCTCTCACCAGAGAGTTAGAAAATGAGAACATCCGCTACTACTCATATTGGATGAGAAAGGGTCAGCCTCTGTCGCATAAGATGAAGGAAAAACGAATTGAACGTGCTACGAAACTTGTGGACAAACTCAATTATCTTATCAAGCCTGGTATGCTTTGGTTATCTCAGCAAAGAAGAATTTCTGCCAGGCTCAGGGGGTGAACTCGCAAAAGAACTATTAGCTTGTTGTGTTCATCAAACATTTGCCGAAAAACATAAATACTAAGTTCCCTGTCCACATCATTGCATTTGGTTTGGTCAGTAGCAAGGGCCACGTTATGCCCTTATTTATCTTCTGGGATCACCTCAGACTCAATACGGAGGGTTACAACAAGTGAAAGGAGGAGTTGATGTTATCCGGAATCCAGGAGGTGGCAGAAAGAAGTCTATACAAGTGTCAGCAGGACTCTATTTCCTGCCCCCAAACAGGAGGACCCAGTCTTGGACGTATAGAGGTTATGACTAGTGCATGAATGATTTAGTTGCTTTAGATAGCACGTGCATAAATTTGTTACTTGAGTTGACTGATCTTACGGCAACCCTAACGTGGATTGGATCCCAAGCTACCCAAGGAATCGAATGACCCGATATGAACAAAAATAGGATATATTATAATTTTACAAGATAGTATTGATTTGAGTTTAATTTTCGTAAATTAATTTTAGTAAACAAATGATAACTGAGGAATTCAATTTTTATGGTAAACAGAGAATATGATGAAAGATAAGTAAGCGGTTGAGAATTAAATATAATACAAGTGATATAATTATACGAGTACAAGTGGTTACATGAGATTATACGACTAGGAATATTGGTGAATATAATCATGCACATACACGAGGGATATACGTGAGCACACGAGAGTACATGTGAATGTATAAATATAATTATGGGGTGTAGGTGTAGTAAGTATAATTAGTAGGATAGTGCTATGATGGAGTGTAAATTGAGGTCTGCAGTGAGAGAAGAACTTGAGTTATAATCTACTCTCGAATGGACTGATTACTGAGAATAATTGGGAGAGAAAGATTAACTAACCTTATTCAAAGCAACGTTCTGCACAAGTGGACTGAGTATAGAGCTTTAAGGCAGATGGCAAGAGGCGTGTTTGTATGTGTGTGCTCGTGTAGGGGAAATTCTAAAGAAAAATGGTATTTTTAATGTATTAGGGTGAAGTTACATTGAATATTCATGCGTTAAAAATGAATTGATTGATTATATTTTGGGATGATAATTTTATATATTATATACTCGTACATAGGAATATAATTTTCCAGGTTTCTTACTATTTGTAGGAATGCCCCAAACGGCATAGCTATAGATTTTAGACAATTCCTTTGACCACAGCACTATAAACATATGGTTTCCCAACTACCAAGACTGCAACCTCCTATACAATTATGTGTTTGGCGTAGCTGATAGAGAGAGTTCAACAACTCCCCATGCACCAACAAGGTGAAACTTAGTTCGAAAATCACCACATTTTCTCCCCAGCAGGTTCCGACGCCGCCTGGAGGCCGTCGTTGAGGACTACTACGACGACGACGACTTCCTTGTATATGTTTTAAATGAATATTGCAGCAATATCCTAGATAGCTCTTAGACCACAATAAACATAAAAACCTATATTTCGTTATTCAAAGGAATGAATTTTTAAATGCTAACGCGAGTCTAAATTTGCAGACGAATTCCCTGGGCCTAATCTGGGCGACGTTGGGAAAGAGTTAAGAAAAATATATATTATTGAATAAACAGTTAGATTATTTAAGGGTGAATTTATACAGTAACAGTTTATGATTGGATTGAGAATTATACGTGAATTAAATTTGAATGAGTTAACGGGAATGGATTTACAATTGATAAATATGGTTTGGTAATTAAAGTATAACAAATGATGATTGATAATTGGTAATTGGATAATTGGTAAATAGAGTATAACAAATGATTATTGATTATAAGTAAATTGGATTGGTGAGTAATTGGATGATAAGTAAATGGATTGTAAGAAATTGGATGATAAATATAGTATATGGTTATCTATGTGTTTTATTCTATGTTAATAAATCAGCCTAAATAGCGTTTCGAAAACCATAACCATAAATTTGTTTGATCGAAGTTGTCTGCAGTTAGCTTTAGGCCTAAGGCAAAAGCGAAATAATTTTTTGGAATAATGACTTGGGCTTAAGAAAGACAATTACACAAATATAAATATATTCATAAAATCAACGAATGTACAATGAGCTAAGTAGGTTAGGTATACAATTTAAGATATTTTAACATATGATTTACAGTAACAAGATGCGAAGAGAATTGAAGTATGTGAAATTAATATAGTGGAATAATATGGTGAAACAATAAGGTGAATAATATATAATATAGTGTAGTAATGTAGTGAATAATAGAGTAAATAATATAGTAATTAATAGTGTGAATAATAGAGTAAAAAATAATATAGTAAATAATAGAGAGTATCTATGATGGACTGAATTGGGGCGGCAATGAGAAGTAAATATGATTAGGATCTACTCTCGTATGGTCGTTTGCAAAGAATTGTGAGAGAAAATGGAATTAACTAAGTATGATTTGTTTGGAGGTAAATGAATAATTGTAGAAGGAATGATTACCGACCTTTATACGAAGAAAGCTGCGAGTCGAGTGGGCAGAATAGCGTGCTATTTTGATCGCGCTGAGAACGCCTGTTTGTTTGTTTGCGTGGGAAATTTAAGAAATGTTGTTTGGAAAAGTATACGTTAATTGAATTGACAAGTAAAATAAATGAATGAATTAATTATTAAGTTTAACATAAAATGATAAAATTTACAAGAGTTGAAGTAAATTAATTGAAAGATTAAATTGACAAAGTTAAAGTAAAATAATTGAATGATTAAATTAACAAAGTTAAAGTAAAATAATTGAATGAATTTTATACATAATAAATGATGATATATATATCTATATATATATATATATATATATATATATATATATATATATATATATATATATATATATATATATATATATATATATATATATATATAAGTTTCCCAGGAGGTTTTTATTATATGAATGCCCAGAGGCATTGCTATATAAGTAATTGGATGATAAGTAATTGATAAATAGTAATTGGATGATAAGTAATTGTATTATAAGTAATTTGATAAATAGTAATGTGTTTATAATTAAATTTGGTAAATAGTAATTGGCAAATAGAGTATAAGTAAATTGGATGATAAGTAATTTATATTATAACGGAGTTGAATGGGTCTGTAAATAATAGGAAAAGAATCACACATTAATTCAGGACTCTATCTGGAAATTATTTACCTAAACAATTCAAATATTTACAGACATGTTTACCGATGTAACACAGCTAAGCGAATGAAGCCTCATTTCTTGATTTTGAGACGCTTGGGAGAGCGGGTGTACCAATCCCCCGATTTAAGTCAGAGTTACGAACCCTTTTTGAAATTATATATATATATATATATATATATATATATATATATATATATATATATATATATATATATATATATATATATATATACAGTAAGAAATAAATATTTACATTTGTAGGGTGTGGACCGCTACACTTGAATGAAATGACTAGCAGAATCCTTCAAGTTTTATAGATCTAACTTTAGTAAATATATCTGTATATCTTTTTTATATTGAAGTTAGGCACTAAATTACCCACATCACCACATATATGTACACCCTCCCGCACATTAAATATATATATATATATATATATTTTATATATATATATATATATATATATATATATATATATATATATATATATATATATATATATATATATATATATATATATATATATATATATATATATATATATATATATATATATATATATATATATATATATATATACACTAACGGCATACTTTTAACTGCGATCAAAGCGGCGCTCGCTACCTCAGTGTGCCTGGTACGAATCGCTTCCATGCACGGATTTTTTGAAAAAAGGTAATAAAAATATTACTGCAAGGAAAAATTATTCCGTTTTCTCTTTCAATGTGGTTTGATGGATTCATTTTTATCATTCTCTCGTGCTACTTTGAGATATATATATATATATATATATATATATATATATATATATATATATATATATATATATATATATATATATATATATATATATAAAGATGATCTAACGGTCGAAATACGTCGAGGAATAAAGAATGTCATTCGCAGATTTCCTTTTCTCGTCTCGATGATCCTGTTAAAAAACTTGAAAGAAATATTTAGAAAATACGAGTTAAAATTAATAACGCTGCCACAGCTGTGGACTTAATAGTATATATATATATATATATATATATATATATATATATATATATATATATATATATAGAGAGAGAGAGAGAGAGAGAGAGAGAGAGAGAGAGCGCCATGGCTTCGCTGCTCACGCTCTCAGCCCTTCGAGCTGTTGGCCTTTGGCCTCTGATCTTTCAAAACGATTTTGATCATCTCTTCTCTCTCACCTCCATTTCGCCCCACACACTCTCATCTCCCTTTTCCTATAACCCTATCACCTCATCTACTCCTCCCCTATCCAACCTCGTCACCTCTCCCTATTCCTTACCCCCTAGTCTTCCATATATTCCCTAACCATTTTACCCCTCTTAGTCCACCTCTCTCACCCTATTTTTCTAATAATCAGTACTAAAACATTTTTTAGCCCACAATATATTTATATATATTTTTTCGGGAAAAGGACGTGTATGTCTGCTAATATATATATATATATATATATATATATATATATATATATATATATATATATATATATATATATATATATATATATATATATATATATATATATATATATATATATATATATATATATATATATATATATATATATATATATATATATATATATATATATATATATATATATATATATATATATATATATATATATATATAACCATTTTATGAAATTCTTATATATTATTTCACAAAAATATCTTTACTTGATGATTATTATTATTTTTAGATTTAAGGCTGATTCAGGAGAGGCGCTCGAACGGAGACTATGAAAGAAATAGAAAATGAATAAGGAATTCAAAGAATAAATGTGGAATAGTTAAACGCGTGTCAAATATACAAATGTATGTATATCTCTTAAAGTAGCGCGAGAGAATGATGAAAATCAATCCCTTAAACAACATTGAAAGAGAAAACGGAATATTTTTTTCTTGCAGTAATATTTTTATTACCTTTCTTTCATAGTTTTCGTTCGAGCTTGCGAAAGTGTTCCTTAAAAGCTATTCTATTCAGAGAATTTTTGGTTCTCTGCGTAGCGTAGTGTACTAATAGCATACTTTTAACTGTGATCAAAGCGGTGCTCGCTGCCTTAATCTGCCTGGTTCGAATCGCTTCCTTGCACGGATTTTTTCGATAAAAGATAATAAAAATATTACTGCAAGGAAAAAATATTCCGTTTTCTCTTCTAATATATATATATATATATATATATATATATATATATATATATATATATATATATATATATATATATATATATATATATATATATATATATATATATATATATATATATATATATATATATATATATATATATATATATGGGCTTCCCTTAGTTAGCGAGCATAGCCTAAAGTACAGGCCTTTCCGCAAATATCGCCCAATTTCGCAACCAATGGCACATATACATTCAATACTTCATGGTCAATTAAGTAACACCACAAAAATCAAATAATTAATTAATTAGATGGTTTAAAACTCACCGCCGTCAAAAATGGGATGAATTGCACCTCGAATGAAATTTTGAGACAATTAGAAAATGAAAGTTTCCAGATCGGTGGTTAACGAGCAATCATGAAAGACATAATTTAATGATGAAAAATTGCCGCCCCCTCACAAGTGCTGCCCTGGACGACAGCCCATACCACCCTTAGGAAGAACCGCCACTGATTATAACAACATTATGGGTACATTACCCATCTTCGGGTTCTATTATAAATATAGAGTTAGAACATAATAATTATGATCACAAGAAATTATGATTGTGATCAAAATAAAGGACTATTTAATTTGACACATTAAAATATGGGCGGGTTGGCACTAACAAAACATTGAAACGAAAACATTAATTAGGTTATCTAAGTGAGCTTTGAAATTATTGATTGCGTAAAGGTTAAGATTTGTGCTTACGGAATCAATAATTTTGCGTAAACACTGGTACCATCTCTACTAGTACCATCAAAGGTATGATACCAACGCTGTAAGCTGTACACAGCTTTGTAACTACTATTATGTTTTTTTCGCATACTGCGCCTAGTAATTTTTTTTAAAAAATTTAAGAGTTCATCTGGCGACTAACTACTTGGGGATAAGTCGCCATACTCACGACGGGGTGAGGGCCGCATACCCCTTCCCGGCGCAGGAACATGCGACCTACAAGGAAAACAACAGAAAAAATCTAGTTAAATAAAAGGGAGAAGGCCGGCATCCTCCCAAATGTCATGAAGTCCAAAGGTCGATGTGCACGAAATGGTCCCGAGTACAAGGGCTAAGCGGTAGCGACCTCGCTCGTCCCGGTACTGGGAAAGGAAACGGGCGCGAAGATCCCCCAGACTGGAAAATTCAACAAGAATGTGCCGAACAGTCTGGGGTACAACGTAGTCTTCACAGTAGGGCGCAGGAGAGTGCTCCATCATGTGGCAATGCGTCCCGCGAGTGTGTCCAATTCGGAGACGACAGAAAGCGACCTGAAGCCTTCGCGGCATTGCGGGATAGGTCCAGGGGAACAGTCGCGGTACAATGGCATGCAACTTTAAGTTCCCTTCGACCGTCTCCCATCTTAATGTCCAAGAAGCCCGGAGAGCTGCCCATATTCCTGTCATGTAATCAGTGTGTGCAGAAGAGCGAATCGCTTGTCTGGTCGCTTAAGCCTCGCGGACTCTTTGTCGCCCTCATCGGCGCACTCATTTCCCGCAATTCCTACATATCCAGGAACCCAGCAGGAGATAATCTCGACATCCGCCCGGCTTGCCAAAACCGTGGCATCACGGATTTCGCGAACCAAGGGATGCGGAGATTCCAATCCGCCGAGAGCACTCAGGGTGCTCTGTGAGTGACTATAAATGACAATTCGGTCTCCGAACCGGGCAGGTCGTGTAACCTCGCCTACCGAGTTGTGTATTGCCACCAGCAGGTCCGGGAAGACAGACGCAGCGCCTGGCAAGCCCCGCTAACTTCAAACAGACGGGATACGGCGCGGAAGCCGACCTCCTCTTGGGATTTGGCGCCATTCATATACACTGGCACGGTTCCAGCGTGATACGAGGTGTGCTCCAAAAAGGTCGAACGCAATACTCCCTGCGCAGTACAAGCTTTGGGAGCAGAGGCGTGGAGACAAATAGCCAAAGGTGGAACTCTCCAGGGTGGCGTCCTGGGCAGAACCAGTGGCGCCACCGGCACGAGAGCTATACCCAGCTCTTAAAGGAATTTCCTAGCCCTAAACTCAAATGGCTTAGGGTATGACTGGTGTCCCTCGGCGGCATAGGCACCGTCGAGATTAGCTGAGGTTGCAGTGAGAGCTGTTGGCGACTGAGGAAGGCGCCGGGCTCGCGCGTGCAGGCGAATAATTCACTGTGCATGGCGTAGAGCGATTGACATCTCCCCATCATCGACAACTAAGTTCTCAATGAAGGAAGTGCGGAAGGCACCGGTTGCCAGGAAAAGGCTAGTGTGGTGGATCGAGTCCACCTTCCGCAATACACGCTCAGCTGCAGATGCATAAAACTCGCATCCGTAGTCGAGCTTCGAACGAACAAAGTACCGATAAAAAAGTAAGGCAGTAGCCCTATAAGCGCCCAAAGCCCTGAGCGTCACGAAACAAAGAATATCCATGGCGCGGGTACAAGAGACCCTAAGGCTGCGAATATGAGCCTCCCATGTGAGGCCTCGGTCAAATACAAGACCAAGGAAACGGTGCGATTCAATTCCTTCCAGGCGTACGGTGGAGCCTTGGATGACGGCAGAAGTGCATCACCTTAGTCTTGCGAAGGAAAACCGAAACTTGTGTGCTTCGGCATATTGAGAGACGCGGTTTAATGCCTGTCGGAGTCTACGCTCCAGAGTTGGCATCTGGGTCGCGCCAAAAGAGATCGAGAGGTCATCCACGTAGAGCGTAGGAAGAACATCTCCTGGGAGCACCGAGGTGATGTCATTAATGCTCATGAAAAAGAGTGTGACACTGAGGATACTCCCACGGGACACCCTCTTCCTGCTCTTTTGGGACGGAGATTGCTCCCACCACCCGTACGAGAAATCGCCGATCTCGCAAAAATTCAGGTCGTGCGGAAAGTCTCCATGATACAGTATCGCAATGTGGTATCATAGGCCTTCTCTAGATCGAAAAACACTCTGGCATATTGCTGTATACGAAGGAAGCCCTCGCAGACGACATTTTCCAGTCGGAGCAGAGTATCCCGAAATAGAGTACAACTTGCGGAAGCCGCATTGTGCAGAAGACAGATGGCCTCCGCTGTTTAGAAAAAAAAGGCTAATCTTACATTTACCAATTTCTCCATCAACTTACATACGCAAGAGGTTAGAGAGATTGGGTGGAAACCGGACAAGGTAGGGTGATCTCTCCCCTGTTTGCGAAATGTGAGCACAGTAGCGATTCGCCAGAAATCCGGGGGGAGACCCTCCACCCAAATCCTGTTGAACAAATCTAAGAGAAAGGCCTTGCCTCGTTCGCCCAGTTGTCGAAGCATGGCGTACTGGACATCGCCTGGACCATGGGCGGTGTCCCCGCACAAAGCAAGAGCGGAACGTAACTCACTCAGAGTAAACCTTTCATTGAAGGGGTCTCCGCCTCTAGAGGTAAATTCCAGCCCACGGCCTTCCGGAGATCACGACGCGCATTGAATGCTGGCGGAGCAGCATCCCGACTAGAGAATGCTTTAATGTATGTAAGCATTTTTCTCACTACATGACAAATCTGTTAGGATATCTGTTATTTCTTCCCTTTTTCTCTGAGCCTATAGAATGTGCGATCCAATCTTCCTTCAGGATGAAATTAATCGGCTTTACTGTAATTTCATTGAACTAAAATATCCAATTCACCTCATAAATAGATGTCATTCGAAAGCACGCAAAAACCTCTATGCCACATTTACACCGCGAAGGGATGATTTTAACAAATGTTTTAGTTCCCCATATGATGCAGCCCTGGCTCCCTAAAATCATATGCGAACGGAAATGACAAATATTACATTTGAATATTCTAATACCATTCGAAAATCATTGACTAGACTGCGTCCAATCAATCTCGATGCTGGAGTATACAGTATACCATGCTATAATTTCAAATTAAAATACATCGGGGAGTCGGGCTACTATAATAAAAAGATGAAAGAACATTTAGCTGATATCAGAAGGTGTACGAATTCTTCAATTCTCTTTACGCACCTGCAAAAGCACGACCATAGATTTGTTTTTAACCATTCAAAAATCCTTTATAAATCAACGAATTATATTGAGAGGAGAATATCGGAATCCATCCTCATCAACAAAGTTGATAATTTCAATTTATCTGAAGGGCAATACTAATTTAACAACGAATATATAACGAATAGAGTCACCAATCGTATCTATAAGCTCCCGGACGCAATGTGCATCGGAGATTAGCAACTCTCCAGATTGTTTCCCCTTTCATTTCATTTTGTTTAGCTTGTGTGTGAGGATGGGGGGGGGGGGATTTGGATAATGATTGGATCACTTTGATATATATCTATATTTTACGTCGTTTTGTGATTCTCTTTGTTATTGCGCTCCCCTAAGATTGTTGCGAAATGTTCATCGTTAAACCGGATTTGGGTGATACGATAACGTTCCGAGAAATTATTACATGACTCCACAAGGTAATGGATGAATATTCTTGGCTGGGCGATGAGCAGAAATTCTGATATGATTTTGCTTTCGAGCAAAATGGAGATGAAAACAAGAACACTGCAGTTCTATCTATTTAGTGCCTTTGGGTGGCAAATGGACGAAGAATTCGAATTAGATTAATTATCGATTTCACGGGCTTATTTTTGATGATGCTTAAATGCAACTCTTAAACGATGATTAAATAAGAATCGTCTTGATGTAAGTCAGTTACGTAAATGTTATCTCCTAATGTGGAGTAAATGATTTGATTGGTATGTCCCGAGCGATGTGTGAAACTGCTCCTTGAAGTGATTTCTCTCGAATGATCTCCCTCGAATGAATGATCTCTCTCATCCTCGATTTTCTCGTTTTATACTTGGACACATTTACAAACACACACACACACACACACACACACACACACACACACACACACATATATATATATATATATATATATATATATATATATATATATATATATATATATATAATACTTTTGAAAACCCTTCCTTTCGTGAGAAAATATACTGAAACGATGAAATTTGGTCAAACTCTTTTTTCGCCTTCCTTAACAAAATAGAAATAGAATATTGTGGTTGTAATTTGATGCTCACCGAATGTCATTACGATCGAGTTAACTCATTTTTATGTTCCCTTTTGTAACCACAGAATAATTAGTCCCATTCCCAGTTTGCATTTTCACCACGACTTTGGTATTTTCGTTAAATCAAAAATGGGAACGATTCTAAAATATTCCTTTACATCTTACAGTGTTTCATTTAAGTTTCGTTTTCCACAAATCAATTCATTTACATTGGCTGAGTATACACATTACTATTCCATGGGTTTGTGTATGCACATAGTGTGGGCAACACAAGATTGTCATTCACGCCAGATTCACTCGAGTTTTTTTTCCAGACTGTTTCCTGTTGTTTCATTTTGTTTAGGAGTGTCTTACCTAATATATACTGTGTTCCTTGCCTAGTTTCTTCATTATTAGTTGAAAATGGTATCTTGCTGAAACTAGTCCGACATTTATAAATAAAATCTTGATTCAAATATTGTGGTTTACCATTATCTTTCATATATATATAAATATATATATATATATATATATATATATATATATATATATATATATACTATATATATATATATATATATATATATATATATATATATTTATATATATATATATATGTATATATATATATATATATATATATATATATATATATATATATATATATATATATATATATATATATATATATATATATATATATATATATATATATACACGAGGGGCGGTTAATATGCTTTGCAAGTCGGATATAAGGAAACGAGATATGAGGAAAAGTGTTTTATTATTTTTCAATATAACTACCCTCAACTTCAATGCACTTGCGCCACTTGTCCCTGAGGCTTTGAATTCCCAACAACCAGAAATCCCCCGACTGCTGTTCAATCCACTCCTGGACGGCGAGCTGGGCATCTTCATCGTCCCCAAACCAGTATCCACGCAGTGCCGGCTTGAGCTGGTGGAATAAAAAGTAGTTGCTAGGGGGCAGATCTGGACTGTAGGGGGGATGGTTGAGGTCTTCGAATCCGTACTCGCGCAGGGCCGCTTGTGCAACTCTGGCCTTGTGAACTTTGACGACGTTGAAGTCGATAATGGGGCGTGAGATTTCTAGGGACCCCACGGGCAGAGACTTTGGTCATGGCCAAATTGTCGTGGATGATATTGATAACACTTCCATGTGATATTCCAAGTTCTCGCTCTATTTCTTCGACCTTCACCCTCCGATTGTCGAGGATCATCCTCTCCACACGGGCCACATTATCCTCGTTGGTCACGTCTGAAGGGCGTTCTGGATGGGAGTCATCTTCAAGCGACTCACGACCATGGCGAAACTCCCTATTCCAGCGAGCAATGGTTACATAGACATAGATAAAAGCGGGGTTGGTGTACACTGCAACCATGCGTTCATGCATCTCTTTTGCATTCTTGCCTTCCTTGTTCAAAAATGTAATCCCTGCACGGTGCTCAGCCTTCTCCATTGCTGAAAAATTTGTGTCTCACGATCTGCGATCAGTTACTGCTTCTTAAATAGACGAGGCAGGAGCGTGCCGCTGCAGGTCCTTATTTGTCATAACTTGTCCTAACACCCCCACAAACCGCCATCTTCCTTCCTCTGTTTTGCCCTACTGATTCGCAAAACTTATTGACCGCCCCTCGTATATATATATATATATATATATATATATATATATATATATATATATATATATATATATATATATATATATATATATATATATATAGACAATGTCCCCAGGAAAAATGAAAAGGTTCTTCCAAGTACTTTAGAACTTTATTCAGTTAATTCTCAAGTATAATTACACGATAAAATAATATAATAAGGGTATATATAAGCTAGTAAAAGATAAAGGACCGTTTCTAAGCCTCCCAAATCACCAATGAGGAAGTAGTAGAGGGATGGGTAAATTCACATTAAGATTTAGCTATAACGGGCAGCAAGGTCAAACAAAGAGGCAAAAAAGTGCCAAGAACAGAGGCAAAAGGGATAAAATGATTAACGAACCTCACGTGCTACCCTATTGAGTTTTCATTTCACACACACACACACACACACACACACACATTTATATATATATATATATATATATATTATTTTTTAAACTGTTGCGATCGAATGTTCATTTTATGATACATGTTTAAAATACAAGTAAATTTCAAAGGGTATTGTTAAATTCAGGATTATACAATATATGACGTAAAAAAACTAGAATAAACAACAATTAGTCATTTTCTGTTGTGTGAACCCCCGTCCCGGATCTGAGAGAATTAGTGATCCCCCTGTGCTTTACACTGTTATTTATTATCAATGATCCTTGATGTTTACATTTAACACTTAATATCACTTTTTTTTAGTGATAGCTCATGAGGTGCTCTTCTGTAAAAAGTATACTAACTTGGCTTATTTATTCATAACTATACTACTCGTCTTATTAGATTATGCTTCTTTTTTTTCAAATGAAAGTCCCCCGTGCCCCCGGTCACAGGGGATTATTCATCCGAGATGTCCCCAAACGGCAAATCTCGAGTTAACCTAAAAAGACCGAATTCCTAGACATATCTCGATGCAGCTGCCGTAGATCTGTAGCGTGTGAGAAGTTCAACCGAGCGGCTTAAAGGATTTCCTTGAATGAGACTTTTGGGGGACTCAGGATGGCCGAGTGGATTAAGGCTCTCGCTAACGTCTGTCCAGCGATGCGGGAAGCGAGTTCGAAATTCGTTTCGATACTTTTCTTTATTTATTTTTCTCTGACCCCCTTTACTACACGAAGCTATCAACAATGGTGTCCAAGATCCTGGAGGTATGGGAGGGAGAACATTAATTCTCGAATAACATTTCCTGTTGCTGTTCTCCACAATCCCTCAAAATACGCTCCGCTTTTAGGAAGGGGCCTGTGTAGCGTGCGAGAAGTTCAGGCGAGCGGCTTAAATGCTTCGCTTAAATGCGAGTTTTTTTGGGGACTCAGGATGGCCGAGTGGTTTAAAGCTATCGCTAACGGCTGTCCAGCGACGCGGGAAGCGCATTCAAAACTCGTTTCGATACTTTTCCTTATTTATCCCCCCCCCTTTTCCTACACAAAGCTATCTAAAATGGTGTCCAGAGCCGGGAGGCCGGGAAACGAGAGCGTTAGTCCTCGAATAACAATTACAGAAGCCGTCCTCCTCAATCCCCCCCAAATACGCTCCGCTTTTAGGAAGGGGCCTGTGTAGCGTGCGAGAAGTTCGGGCGAGCGGCTTAAAGGCTTTTCTTAAATGAGTCTTTTGGGGGGCTCAGGATGGCCGAGTGGTTTAAGGCTCTCAGTAGACAGTCCAAACTTGAATGTTTTCAAACGCAAATTAGATAATTATATGGGAGAGATGATTAACCTTGGGTGGTATTCTGGACTCATTACTGTGGATGCAGTTTTTATTATTGTATATTATGATTTATTCGGATTTTGACGAGTCTAGATGATGATGCTTTTTGCTTTTGACACATTCCTGCGCATGGTTCTAATTGTATATTGTAGATTCATGATCTGACACAATCCTATGAATGCATTTTGTTGGTAGGTTTTGACAGATGCGAATGACCTTTGATAGGCCCTTGTGGCTTTTGTCATCCGTGAAATTATGTTATGTTATGTTATGTTAACGGCTGTCCAGCGACGCCGGAAGCGCGTTCGAATCTCGCTTCGCTACTTTTCTTTCTTTAGTTTTCTCTTCACCCCTTTATTACACAAAGCTATCTACAGATCTTACTCTAAAATAGCTACATAAAGTGACCAAAGCGACTGAGCAAGTTGTTTCACCTTTCTCTTCCCATCCATTAACTTCTGGTTCAGAAAAATATAACACCAAACCGAATTATCCCGCCAAATATCCTAATTCAGCAGACAGTCACAAAACGCCCGTAACACCACAAAACAAGACCAATGATGCTGCTAGTGTAAATGTAACTTTGGGAAACAAAAATTACTCAAATGATTCCAAATTGCGCATTGATCCCAAATTTCTTTTTTTGTGTATATTTAAGCTATACAATGGTTAATTTGACAAAATTAAGTCCATTAACAATAAAAAAAGTTGTTGAATCTCTTAAAAGAATTTGAGAGTGAACAATCCGAACTGTGGGGGCGGAGCCCCCCCTACGGCGAATAAATAGTTATTCATATGTAATTCGATGAGCTGAATAACATTGCCTATATAATTTTTGGGGGAAAATAGGTAGACGAGCGGCCCGGCCTAAAAAAAATTATTTTGTGTAAATATTATCGTTCACCCGTGTCTGAATATTCATGCGCGTTTGAGTCTTCTTCGAATTATAGCTGTCGCCATTTTTTTAAATAAAAAAATGGCTTTTTTTTTACCAAAATGCCCGAAAATAGCCAAACCAAAAACGCTGTTTACGTACTTTATTGCAGTGGTTATATTTCTGAAATAGCAAAGAGGATAGCCTATTTATTTCTTGCGTCTGCGTCCTATTCGAAATATAACTGACTTGAATCTCGTTTTATTTTAGAGCATCTAAATTCAAACTGAGGGGTCACATCTAATGCTCGGCCACAAATGTCGCATTCGCTTTTAATTTTAACTAAATTATGAGCATCCAAAAAGGTGAACAATTTATCTTTATTAGAAACTAGAGTTAATAATTCCGAAATGGAGGACGGACAAAGTGCACAATTCGATACCATTTTCACACTGCTTAAAAGACGTCTGTATGAGTCATTTGCACACTGCGTCTGTTTGACACATCACACTGCTAAAAAAAGTAGTTCCTTTAAATGATCCAGCTAAATAGATTTATATATATATATAAAAGAAGGTAATAAATATAGTAGAAATGGGGAAAAATATATTCACAAATAAAAATGACTCCAAAGGAGGATAATAAAAAGCTATTAAGTGGATATTTTTTTTCAAATCAATCATCTCTGACGTCATACCCTACCCCCACCCCTATTATAATTCGCAAAACAATTAAAGGCGCTGACATGACTTAGTTAAAGCATTCACCTCTGTAAACGCCAGAGCACTATAACAATTAGGATTATATACTGGGGGCTGTGCCCCCCCCAGACCCCCCAATTTAATGAAATTTCGGATCATCGTAGTGTGGTCCACGCATCGTGTTTACCCCCACACGAGCCACCCCCTTAAATGTACTCAAAAACCGTGAAACATTTTGGAACACGGACGAAATAGTACATCTTATCGGCCGGGCCGCTCGTCTACATATTTACCCCTTTTTTTAATTAGAATGCTCTAAAACCTTGGAAATGACGGCGCTATCTTCGTCTGAAATTACAGTACCTTATTCTGTATGTCTGAATCTTGTCACCACTTACTCTCCTCTCCTCTTTACCTTGATGAGTGTCTTCTCCGTCATCAGTCTCTGCTGCATCTTCCAACCAGGATAACATAATGGATTACAAGTAATTTAACCATATTTGGCTAATTTCAGATGCAGATAGACCACCAATAACAAGATGGAACTAGCAAAACTCAAAAAGTAAATGACCAAGAAAAGTTTCAAGAGAGAATAAAATGGGTGGAGGTTTATTGGTATATGTACAAAAATCACTCTAAAGGAGTCTCCAGACTGACATTAAAAAAAAGCAATAAGGTTGAGTCAATCTTGGTTAAGACTATTGATGCGAAAAGAAAAAATAAACTAATTGTTATTTTTTATTTGCCTCCAAATAATAGCTTTGAAAGTGATCTTGACATCTACCATGAAATAAATTCTTTTTCATCGGACTACCACTGAATACCAAGTTCAACTCCGTTGCCAATCAGCCCTAGCCTCGGAAGTTCTAGGCCTCCTCTCGGAAGACCTAGGCCCAGCCTCGGTCACCGCGAGGCCAAGATGGAGATGTTAACCCCCAGGGGGAAGCGTGGCCCAAGCCCATCGTCTCCAGTAGACCACCGTCCTCGTTTTGGAAACAAATCTGCCAAGAAGGCCACTGCCAGACCTCTTCCATCCCGCCCTCAGGCCACACCCCATCAGGATGACTCCAACCCCCGCAACGTAGTCCTTATCAAGTCTGCAGAGGACAAGTCCATATTTATCCATCCTCTTAAAGTTACCTCTGCCCTCAATGCCTCTCCTTTCCACAAACTCATCCTAGAAGGCTCGTGCAGGATTCTTGGCAAGGGTACTGCCATGAGGATAGAGCTATGTGACATAAAAAAACTGGAAGTGGACTTAGAGGATGTGACCACATTGGGGAACTGGCCAGTAAAATGCTGGCATCCTGAGGACGCCTCCATGGGAAAGTACAAATTCGGCAGAATTTCTGGCCTTCCAGCCTCCTTAGAAGAGCAGGATCTAAAAGAAAATCTGCGAATCCTGGACCAAAATAGCTCTGCCAGTCTTGTAGAAATCTCCCGCTTGTCGACCCACCCTGAAGCCTCCACTTATACTGCTCGTCTCAAATTCGCTGGTGATCTCCCTGAAAGAATGGCGCTTGGCTTTACCTCGTATAAAGTTAGCCCTTACCACCTCCCTCCCCTAAGATGCTACACCTGCCAACGCTTTGGTCATGGGACTCTAACGTGCAAGTCTACCCAGAGATGCAACAGGTGCAGTGGTCACCATGAAGGCCAAGACTGTACCAATTCCCCACACTGCTACTTCTGTAATAAGGATCATCGACCTTCTTCCAACAGCTGCCTCTATACTGAGAAAGCAAGAGAGATTCAACAAAAAGCAGTGGAGGAAGGTACTCCAAATTATACCACCCATGCATTACTCCGCTCAATGTACTTAGAAAAGGCTACCACAGCCAGCTCCATCCAAGAAGCCACACCAAAGCCTCCATCAAATCCCCACCCTCTCCCAATTGCCTCAAATAGAAACAAGCGCCATCCTACGATCACCTATGCTGAGATTGCTGCTGCCCCCCCCCATACCCCACCAAAGGCAATCCACTACAAGACCGCATCCCAACTACCCGCCGCCACACCCCCGCAGAGAGTCCCCAGGAAACCAACGCCAAAGAAAGCTAACTCCAAACTTTACTATCACCCTGGACATCAACCCTCTCCAACCCCTCCGCGTTATCCACTCTCTCCAATCATTCAGAATGTCCCACAGTTCCATTGCAAAGAACCACCTCCCACACAGCCATTCATAGCTAAGCTCCTAAATCTACTAAAAGAATTCATCTCCCTTCTACAATCGGGCTCCTCTCTTCAACAGGTCCTCATCACTCTCCTCCCAAGTGCCATCCAAATGATATCATCTTTCATGGCATAATGGCACCAACAAGCCCGATAATTTTTTGGAATGCCCGTTCATTACGCCACAAAATGAAAGACCTCTCCTTACTTCTCAACTCCCTCTCTCCCACCATAGTTGGAATCTGCGAAACCTGGCTTCACCCCAGCTTTTCTCCGAAAGCAAAAGGCTACTCCATTCTGCGCAGAGACAGGCCAAATAGGGGAGGTGGTGGCCTTCTCCTTCTCATCAAAGAGGGACTCAGCTTCCGCCCCCGCTCTCTTATTCCATACCCCCGCGGTCTTCTAGAACTCCTGGCTGTTCAGATAGCCATCCGCGGAACCTGGTGCGATGTCCTTGTCTGCTATAATCCATGCCTCCCAGTCACAGAGGATGAATTCAACCACTACTTCGACCAACTCTCCCCCACAAGCCTCATCATGGGAGACTTCAATGCCCCCCACCCCCATTGGGATCCGACGGCCACCATCAGCCGCCCAGGTGCTGCCCTCTTTCAATCCCTCCTCTCCTCAACTCGCCTCTCCCTTCTCACTCCCCCAGGCCTCTGCACCAGGGTGGACCCAGCAAGGGCCCTGTCATCCACACTGGACCTGTGCATTGGCAGTGGATCCTTTACCACTTCAACAGTCTCCACTGGCCAGTACATGGGAAGCGACCATCTCCCAGTGATCATCTCCTCAAGTGGCCTCACAAACCCTCCCCCCAGGTCAATCCGTCCACATTGGAGAATAAATAAAGAAGAATGGCCCAAATTCCAATCCTCGCTTGCACATCCCCCCCCAAATCTCGCCTCAGTTGAAGCAAAAGCTAGTTGGCTTTCTGACTCCCTCATGGCGGCTGGGAAACAGACTTTTCCCCTGACCACCTGCCGCTATAACGGCCGCCCACGCACACCATGGTGGACGGAAGAATGCGCTTCAGCAATTCGCCTCAGACGACTGGCTTTTGCAAAATGGAGACGCCAGCCCTCCCAAACAAATAAAATTGACTTCCGAAGACAGGATGCCATTTGCAAAAGGACCATTCTGCAGTCAAAAAGAAACTCCTGGCACAAGTTCTGCAGCTCGCTCTCCTTTTCAACCCCATCCACCAAAGCCTGGACCTTCTTCAGGAATATGACCTCACCTTCAAACCCCACTTCCTACCCTCTCTGCTCAGGGGGCCTCCCCCTAATGAACGAACAGGATAAAGCTGAAGCATTTGCCGCAGAATACAGCAAACTATACAGCTGCAAACCAAACACTCTCCTAACTAGACCCCAATTGTGGCTCCTGACAGAGAGTATTTCCAATACCACTGATGACCCACTGGCTTCCCCTTTCCATCTCAAGGAATTGCTTGGGGCACTCTCCTCCATGTCAAAAGGTAAGGCCCCAGGCTCTGACATGATCCCCTCTGACTTTCTAAACAATCTGCCAGAAAACCACCTAATATTCCTGCTGGACCTACTAAATGAGAGCTGGACACAAGGCCAATTTCCCTCCCCCTGGAAACTCTCACTCATCCTCCCCATCCCTAAAACAGGAAAAGATCCTTCCTTGCCGGCCTCATACAGACCTATTAGTCTGCTCTCCTCCTCCAGCAAACTACTCGAGAAGATGGTCCAAAAGCGTCTATCTTGGTGGCTGGAATCCCACCATCGATACCACCCAAACCAATATGGTTTTCGCCAAGGCCGCAGCACATTAGATGCCCTCTCCCATATAGACCACCTGCTGCAATCTGCCTTTAAGGAACACCTAGTGGCAGAGGTTGTCTCCTTTGACCTGTCAAATGCTTTTGACACTGTTAACCATGAGGCCTTACTGTTTAAGCTAGCCAACCTGGGAATTCATGGTGCCCCTCTCTCATGGATCAAAAACTTCCTCTCAAGCCGCTCCTATACAGTCATGATAGGGTCAACACAGGCCGCCCCCCGCAAGATCAACCAAGGAGTACCACAAGGTTCCCCATTGAGCCCCCTCCTATTTATAATATATATAGCCGATATACCTGACAGTGTGCACACAACATCCCTACTATATGCAGATGACATCTCTATCATCTGCACGGCTGAAACGCCCCAACTGGTCCACGACAGTCTCCAAGTTGCAGTAAATGACCTCACGGCATGGGCTAAAACTTGGAACCTGCACCTAAACACTGCAAAATCAAAATCCCTCTGGTTCACTCGCCGCCGTCTAGGACCACCCCCTCCCCTGCACATCTCAGGCACACCTATCGAACGGGTCTCTTCACACCAACTACTCGGACTACGGCTAGATAGCCCAACTCTAAGCTGGAACGCTCAAATCAATCATCTACGAGAAAGCTGCCTGAACCGTCTTGCCTTGATGCGTCGCATAGCTGGTGTGAAGTGGGGTGCTTCCCGGGAAACACTCCTTCAATTCTACACATCTTATATTCAATCCAAACTGGACTATGGGGCAATTCTCTACTCTGCAGCAAATAAGACCCTACTGTCTAAACTAAACTCAATCCACCACAGTGCCATAAGAACTGCCTTAGGAGCCTTCAGATCCTCACCAACCTCTGCACTCTATGCAGAAAGTGGCCTCCTCCCCCTTGAATATAGGAGAAAGATCCTCTTAGGAAAATGGCTCTACCGGACAACCCATCTACCAGAAGACCACCCCCTTGCTACATTTGTAGCACCCCACATATCACTCCAACCATGGCCAACCACTTCTCATCGTCCAGTTGCAGTTCGTGCAGCACAGACCCTCTCGCAACTAGCCTTTCCTCTCCCACGGCAGACTCCACTCCCAACAATACCTCCTATCCCCCCCTGGTTCTCTCTCTCTCCAGTGATATCACTCTCCCTCCCATGCAAATGGACTAAGTATGATCCACCCCACAAACTGAGAGCAATCTACAGCCTCCTTGAAAATGTCACCTACAAGGACTACTTGGCCTTATTCACAGATGGCTCCCACTACATGGATCCCCCCTCAACCACTGCAGCAGTCATCTGTTTAGAACACCCACTGGAACAAACATGGCATATAGACCCCTTACACAATATTGTGGTGGCTGAACTCTATGCCCTGTATCAAGCCCTCAAAATTGCCCAGTCATTTGTCTCCACCAGAAAAGTCATCATTTACACGGACTCAATGTCCTCACTCCAGCTTCTCCTCGCCTCCTCACCCCACACCCATCCACAACTCTGCTATGACATTCAGGAATTGCTCCTCGAGTTTACCAGCCACCCTTTATGGGACGTGAAGCTGCAATGGATTCCGGCCCACTCGGGTATCACTGGAAATGAAGAAGCGGACGGCGCAGCAAACCAAGCCCATTCCACCCCAATATCCAGAACACTTCCCATTTCCCCAGCCACACGATCCTCCCTTTGGAAGGCGCAGACCAGAGCCGCATGGGAAGATGAACTCCGGCAACAGCTCCAGGGATCATCCAGATCCATCTTATATGAGGAATTCGGTCCAATGCCCTGGTCTAGATCAACAAATCGTCGCCTTGACTCAGCCCTTGTCCGACTGAGAATCGGACATTCCGGGCTCTCTGCTCATCTTTTCCGCCTGGGTCTCTCTCCTTCCCCAGACTGCCCCTGGTGCCCCAACCATCCTGAAACCATACAGCACTTCCTACTAGAATGCCCGCATCACCACTCCCACCGGGTTCTACTCCATGAAAAACTTAGAGAAATTGGAGTAATGCAGCTAACAATCCCAGTCATCCTCAATGGAATTGGTCACCCTATCCCTATCCGCCAAGCCATTTCAAACAGATTCCAGTACTTTCTGACCAAAATAGGACAGTTGCACAGAATATAATCCACCCCCTCCAGCCTGTGCCAACAAGGCCCATTTCTTTGCAGACTGCTGAGTTGGCCAGCAATTAAGAACTCTACTCCTTTCCTAAGCCCTAGCGCACAGAAACTTCCAGGCTTTGACCATCTCCAGGGCCCATAGTGCTCACCCTGGCACTCTCTGGCCCTCAATTTACCAAATTACCAAATTACCAAATGAAATAAATTTAAGGTGTAAAAAGTATCAAGACATTATTATATTATGGGATTTTAATTTACCAAATATAAATTGGGACAACATAGTGGCACATGATAAAATTAGTTCCTTATTTCTATCTAGATTGCTTTCTAGATAATTTTCTTTGCCAGAATGTTTATGCACCAACTCGTGAAAACAACATATTACATTTGATTTTTCTCGATACCCTTTGTCTGTAAATGTTGGTGAATCCTTGGGAGAGAGTGACCACAGTATCACTCGATTCTCTTTAATTTTTGAAGTACAATTAGTAGAAAATGAAGTCAAAACGTTTAACTATAATAAAGCTAATTATAATTTAATTAGAGAAAAGTTAAAAGGCATAAATTGGATTACCCTTTTTAAAGATAAGACCACAATAGAATTGTGGACTATTTTCACAACAATCATTAAGTCTATTCAAAAAGATTATATTCCTTTAAAAGCTATTAGAAATTTGAAGGGTATGAAACCACCTTGGTATAACAGAGAAGTCAGGAGGAAGAGCGGATGTTGGGGAAATTTTTATTTGAAAGAGATGTAGTGAAAATGGAGAGAAACAAAGAAAGTTTCAAAAAAATGATGATGAAAAGGAAAATAAAAGCTATAAGATAAGAAGGCCAAAAGGGGAGCTGTTACAAAAGCAATTCCCGAACAGCATTCAAGTCAAGTCAAGTCTGATTTTATAAAAAAGAAAAATTCTCATCACAAATGCAAAGTATTATGTAATGAGGAAAACATTAATCACTATAAAAATATGAGAAGTAATCTTAATAAACTAATTAGAAGTAAGAAATGACAGGCTGAGATTAATCTGGCAAGAACATGTAACAAAGACCCTCCCCAAATTTTTTTCATTTTATAAATTCAATAAAAATCAAGATTGAGTAGGGCCTCTCAAGTTGAATGGAGTATCCATAGAAAATGATGGAGATTGTGGAAGAGTTAAATTCATATTTAAGTTCAGTTTTTGTTTAAGAAGGAGCTATCGATCCCAGTATAAATTGTTTCCCAAACCATATAATGAATGAAAGTATAAATATTACTCCTGAAGAAGTTAAGGGAATTATTAAGCAGGTTAAAATAAATAAAGCCGCTGGTTCTGATGAAATTCCATCAAAATTGTTATACGAGATACGTGATTTAATATCCCTGCCATTAAGTATGATTTATAATAGATCTCATGTACAACAAAATCCCTCTGGATTGGAAATTAGCTAATGTCCCAATATTTAAAAATGGTAGTAAGGAAGATGTATGTAATATATTGTCCTGTAAGGGAGTGAGAGTTTGTCTGCCGGGTGCTGGTGTAAAGGATGTGTGTGAGAGGTATGATAGGTTGGTGTCTGGGTGTGAGAGGGAAGCAGTTGGGATTACACATGTCGGAGTAAACAATGTAAAGAAGGTGGGTACTTGTGAGTTATGAAAGCAGTATAAAAGGCTGATTGAAAGAATGTGTGAAAGTAGAGTAAAAAGCGTTGTTTCAGGTGTGCTTCCGAGAATGGATATGGGGATGGAATGGTTGTCTCGTGCAAGGGGTTGAATGAATATGTGAAAGGTTTGTGCCAGGAGTCAGAATTGGTGTTTGCAGATGTTTGGAATGGGTTTTATGGGAATAAGGGTTTATATGCGATGGATGGACTCCATCTGAGCCGAGATAGGGTTGAGGTTTTGTGGCGGGAATTAGATAGTGTTATTAGGTCTTTAAAGGTGGGAAACTAGGTTTTGATAGTGGTCAGGGAAATTTAATGGCTCAAAGTGAGGCAGGGAAAGGAAGCAAACGCAGATGTGTAGAAGGTAGGCAGGCTAATGAAAGTGCTTTAGGGTTAAATTACTTGAGTATTGATATTGGTCAGGGAAATACAAGAGTACAGGGTCGGGGAAGGAGAGAAAGGAGATAGGCCCTCAGGTGCTTCAGGGATAGGTGGGCTGAGTTGTCTTTACACAAATGCTCGTAGTCTTAGAAATAAGAGGGATGAATTATTTAGTTATATCATTCATGAAGATATAGATATAATATGTATAGTTGAATCATGGGTTAATGAAAATATATTTAAGGATAATGTCAGTGAATTTGAACTAGAAGGTTCTGTTCTGTTTGAGGTTCGAGATATTGCCTTTACTTCGGCATCTCTTAAATATACATTATGTCTTGTTTATTTCTTTTTGTATTGTTTGTTTTGCAGAATTTATTATCTTTGTCATCTTATTAAGCTTTTTTCACCCTTGTCATTAATAACTATATATTTACGTATCAGGCACACTTGATTAGGATTGTCCTTGTCATCACTTGATTAGGTTTTTCACCATCGTCATTATTAATTAGATAAGATATTTACATACACATACTGGTGCCTATTGTCATTATTAGTTATATATTTACATACACATATATGAGTGCCTATTTTTCATCATTTACTTTGGCTATTTATCAATTTTATTAAATTGCTTTATCCATTAGTTTTTTTCTCATCATCCAAGCCTCTTTCAGGAAATTTTTACATTTATATTCTTCTTCCTCTTAGATATTATTAAATAGTAGTAACTTCTCTATTCTTATCTCTCTTATTTCAAATTTTTTTCTGATTTTTTCCAATTTGCTACATTTTATAAGAAAGTGTTCCAAAGTTTCCTCTTCTTCATTACACAGTTTACACTTTGTATCTCCTCCTACATAAATCTTCCTCCATTCAAGGTTCAAAGTGTTTGTTCTACATTTAAACATAAGAATTGATGGAAAATCATTACGATAAATTTTTTCTTGTTTAATCTCTCTTTTATTTTCCTGGTATAATTTGAGAGTGTGTTTTTTATTCAAATTCTCAATCCATAACTTGGTATCAAAATTCATTGTCAGTTCTTTTAGTTTTTCTTTATTTATTTCTCTTAGCTTCTTTGTATTTATTTCAATAAACTCCATATATTTCCTTACTATGTCATTCCATTGTTTGTCCAGTTTTTTGTCCATCATTTCTTTCATGATTGTTTTACTCAATGGTGTACCTTTATCCAGAACATATTTAATGTAACCCAATTTTGTTTCTATATCTCTTTTTAACATGGATGATGCTCCAATTTCGCCACGAAGAACAACTGAAGGTGTAAACCCTGGGGCTCCTAATATATTCCGCCAAACTGAATTTTCAATTCTTTGTAGCTCTTCTATTTCTTTCTTTTTCCAACATATTACTGCTGTTCCTGCCAATATACTAGGCAATATAATGCTTTTCCAGAAGGTTTTTCCAATCATTACCTTGTTACATGATCTTGAGATAACTGAGAATGTTAGATTTTTCATCTTTTTAGCTTGATTTATTTTTTCTTCTCTATGTTTTCTAAAACAGTCTTTTTTGTCAATAATTGTGACTCCTAGATATTTTACTTCGTTAGTGATTTCAATATCTCTTATCTTACTTTGTTCTTTTGGTTTGCTAAATATCATGATTTTACTCTTATTTTTATTCATTTTCAAACCACAGGCCTTTGCTATTTCTGTAATAATATCAATCATTTGCTCCATTTCTTCTATTGAACTTGCCAATAATACGCCATCATCTGCAAAGAATAATGTTGGTATGTAAAAAGACTCATCCTTGTATCCAAATTTCATGAGGCACAATTTCTCAATCAGTATGTTTATAACCATTATAAATATTTGTGGTGATCCTGTGCACCCTTGACGTATTCCATTTGTCACTTCAGTCTGACCTATTACTTTATTATTTATATATAAAGTAGTACTGTCATCTGTATAAAGTCTGGCTATTGTTTCTATTACATCTGGATCACATTTATAGTATTTTAATGCTTCAATCATCTTTCCTCTATCCACAGAGTCAAAAGCTTTTTCAAAATCAATAAAAGTAACAATAAGACATTTCTTCCTTTTTATGCTATTTTCAATACAATATTTCAATATTAGTAGATTATCTTCTCTTCTTCTTCCTTTTGTAAACCCAGATTGAAACTCGTTTTCTTGTTCCACATTTTCCAAGTGTTCCACCAATTTAGTTTTTATTAGGCTCATATATAATTTATAGCCAGTATTTGTAAGTGCAACTGGCCTAAAATCCTTTATAGTTGGCTTTTTTATCTTTGGCAGTAGCACTGTTTTTGATTCTTTCCATTTTTTAGGGACATTTTGTTCTTCAATTATTTTATTCAAACCTTTTGTTATGATTTCTAATGTTATATCATTTTCCCCTATCCATTTCCAAATTTCTCCTTTTATTTTATCTGGGCCTGGTTGCTTCTTATTTTTAATATTCAAGATATGTTTCCTTACCTCTATTGCCTGAAAATTTACTGGTTTCATCTTTTTTAATTCTTTCTCTTCATGAGATTTTCCACTCATTTCATAATGCTCTTTTAAGTATATAGGTATTTCTTTGTAATTTATATTGTTCTTTTTACCATTATATATTATTTTCTTTAAAGGTTTAATCTCATCACTTCTCTGTTCAATATTCATACATTCAAAATGTTCAATTAAGTTTTCTGGTACATATTGAATCTTGGTATTCTCGAAAAATACTTTCATTTTTTCTTGATTTTTATACTGCTTATATTTTTTTATTTCAGATTTATTCCAAACTTCTGTTATATTGTTGTGTTGTTTTTTATATATGCTATTCCAATAGTTCAGGATCATTTTATTTCTTTGAAAATCATCTTTTAATTTTTCTCCTTTTTCATTATATATTTCAGTTATTATATCCTTTCTGATATTTCCTCGCAATTTGTTTATATTTTCCCAGAGTTTTTCTCCTGACTTGTTATCTTTTACTTCTTGAGTAATATTTTTTTCATATTTTTCTATAGCTTCTCTTATTAGTATATGAACCTTTTGCTTTTGTCTTAAATACATATTCATATAGTAATCATTTTCTTTTTTATCTTTACTATTCCTTTTTCTCCTGTTATACATCTTTCTAATTTTTATTCCTTCTTTTATTTCTTTTGTTAACCATACTGGTTCTTTTTGATTTTTTTCTATCCTCCTTTTGATTTTTTTTATTAGGAATTTATCAGCTTTTTTTCCTATTATCTCTTCTATTTTCTGCATTGTGATAGAACCCTCATTGTCATCCTTTACTAAGTCAGCCTCCACTTCCTTCATAAACATTGTCTTTGCATATTGGTCCGTAACTTTATAGGTTTCTATGTCTTCTCTCTGATCCTTTTTAATTTCATCTTTTTTTTATTCTTAATCTCATTTTGAGAAGACAATGATCCGAGAGGTCAAACAATCTTTTATGTTCATCTATTTCCATATCTAAAAATAGGTTATATAGTTGCCTGTTTACAATGATAAAGTCAATTGCACTCTTTTCTCCTCTTTGTTCTCTGGTAATTGTTCCAGTACAATTTTCATCTGCATTTAAAAGTACTAAATTCCATTTCATTATCAGATCTATAACCATTTTTCCATTCCAATTACATTTTTGTGGTCCAACAAAGCCGAGATGTGCATTAAAATCGCCAAGAATTATGATTGGGATTTCATCATTCATTTGTTCTAGTTTTTTTTCAATATCTTTTCTTATATTTATGTTTCTTTCTTTGCATTTCACATCCATGTATACTAATAATACAAATATTTTATATTTTCCAATATGCACAAAAGCTGCGAGTATGTCATTATTTTGAAGCTCTATTTTTTGTATGTCTAAATTATTTTTTCTGTATAAGGCCATTAATCCTCCTCCTTTTTTGTCTTTTTCATCTCGGAACTTTTCAACTGTATTAATATTTTCTGAAAAGTTTATTTTCTTGTATTTTTGATGTGTTTCCGTAAGAAAAATAATATCTTGACCATTAGTCAAAGGAGAGATAGGACTGGTGGTGGGTTGATTATTTATATTAGAAATAGCATTTCTTCAAATCTAAATAACTCTATAAAGCAAGGAGAAGGCGAATCATTATGGATAGATATTAAGGTTGGTAAAAATAGGAAAATACACCTGGGAGCTTTTTATAGACCACCGGGACAGACTGATTGCATCAATGAGTTAATGATTAGAGAAATAAGTAAAGGATGCAAAGAAGATAGGGGGAGAGGAGGAGGGGTTATTATTTATATTAAAGATAATCTCGAGTGTTGTGTAAACAGTACAATTAAATTAGATGATAACACAGAGTCATTATGGCTAAATGTAAAAGAAGGTAAAAACAAGCTTGTCATAGGATTATTATACAGACCACCAAATCTTAGTAAGGAAGCTTCAAATCTTCTGTGGCAGGAGATTGAACGGGCATGTAGAAGTAAGCATGTGTGTATAATGGGTGATTTTAATTACAGAAATATAGACTGGGAAGCTCTTGTGGGTGATCAGGAGGCTGAGGAAATTTTGAATGTTGTCCAAGATAATTTTCTGAGGCAGTTTATTAACGAACCCACTAGAGGTAATAATATACTGGATTTAGTTCTGACAAATAGGGAAGAAGTTATTAAGGATACTGAGATTGGAGGAAATTTGGGTAATAGTGACCATTGTGAAATTAGATTCAAGATGAAATGGAATGGTATTGATAGTAGCATGAACAATGTTAAAATTCCTTACTTTAGAAGAGCAAATTATAATGGGCTAAGGACTTACCTGGAGGCAGTTGTACAGAAACCAGGCAATGAAATCAATTCAGGAATAGATTCAATGATATCAGTTAGTGGAGACAATAATCACCAGGAGGAAGAGATTACAATTGAAGAGGAGTATGAAAGAATAATTGAGCAATTAATTACAGGTCAGATGATTAACATTCCATATAAGGAGATTAGGACTAAAAATAATGACCCAAAATGGATGACAGAAAAAATTAAGCATTATATTGGCATTAAAAAGGGCATTTATAGGCAAATAAAATATGGAGAGGATCACTTAAGGCAGAGATATAATGAACTAGCAAGAGATGTTAAAAAGTTAGTTAAGAGTAGCAAGGAGAAATTATGAAATTAAAGTGGCAAATAGGGCAAAGGAAGATCCTAAAAGTTTTTATCAATTATACAAAACTAAGGTTAGAGATAAAATAGGCCCACTTATAGATTCCAATGGAGAATTAGTGAGTGATAAGGACTCAATGGCTGGAATGCTAAATGACTTTTTTCTCTCAGTATTTACACAGGAGGATACTCTAAATATACCTGAGGTGTCAATGATCTTTTGGGGTAATGATGAAGAGAAATTAAAGGATATCTTGATCACAAAGGAGATAGTGACAAAGGAAATTGATAAAATTAAAAGTAGTAAAGCACCCGGTCCTGATGAGGTCTTTCCTAGAATTTTGAAAGAATGTAAGGATGTGTTAAGTGAGCCCCTAGCATGCATCTTTAGAAAATCATTGGAGAGTGGCATTGTGCCAGTGACATGGAAGAAAGCTAATGTGATACCTATATTTAAGAAAGGGGATAAAACAAATATGTCTAATTACAGACCAGTAAGTTTGACATCAGTGGTAGAGAAAATGATGGAATCTATTATAGCAAGGAATATTAGAGATCACTTGGATAAGCATAAGTTGATAAAAGAATCACAGCATTGCTTTAGTAAGGGTAAATCCTGTCTGACTAATTTGCTGTCTTTTTATAGTAAGGTGTATGAAGCAGCAGATAATGATGAAAACTATGATATTTTATACTTGGACTTTAGTAAGGCTTTTGATCGAGTGCCACACTTACGGCTTCTGAGCAAAGTTAAAGCACACAGGATCGATGGCAGTATATTTAGGTGGATTCAGTTATGGCTTGGTGACAGACAGCAAAGAGTTAGTATAGATGGAGTTAAATCTGAGTGGGGGTGTGTTAGCAGTGGAGTTCCGCAAGGATCTGTTTTGGGTCCTTTGCTATTCTTAATTTATATTAATGATCTTGACATAGGTATAAGTAGTGACCTGAGTAAATTTGCTGATGATACTAAGCTAGGTAGGGCCATTAGGGCTGATTCTGATGCTGTTGTAATGCAAGAGGAATTGACCATTCTGTCCAATTGGGCCGAGAAATGGCAAATGAAGTTTAACATAGACAAATGTAGTGTACTTAGTATAGGTAGAAATAATCCATTGAATAGTTATAAATTAAATGGGAGAATTTTAGGGAGGACCGATTGTGAGAGGGACTTGGGTATTTTGGTAAGTTCAGACCTTCGTCCTAGAAAGCAATGCCTAAATGCTAAGAATAAAGCTAATAGGATATTGGGATTCATTAGGAGGAGTGTAAGCAATAAGAGTGCTGAAGTCATTCTAAAACTGTATCTGGCGCTAGTTAGGCCTCATCTAGACTATGCAGTACAATTTTGGTCGCCATATTATAGTAAGGATATTGATTTGCTTGAGTCTGTGCAGAGAAGGATGACAAAGATGATTGGTGGGCTAAGGAACTTACCTTATGGTGAAAGGCTCAGAAAACTAAATCTACATACATTGGAAAGGAGAAGAGTCAGAGGGGAATTGATTGAAGTCTTCAAATGGGTAAAAGGATCTAATAAAGCGGATCTGGGTAAGGTTCTTATACTTAGTGAACATGACAGGACACGTAGCAATGGGTTTAAGCTTGATAAGTATAGGTTTAGGAAGGAGATTGGGAGGAATTGGTTTACAAATCGTGTGGTAGATGAATGGAATAGGCTCACTAGACATGTGATAGAAGCCTCCTCTCTGGGTAGTTTTAAGAATAGATTAGATAAATATATGGATGAAGCTGCTAGATGGGACTGACTTTTTTTTTTTTTATGTATATATGTATATATTTTTCTAAGGAGTGGGGAGATTATATTTTGCGGTTGCATGAATGGACATAATCCTCTGGATGCATTTTATGTATATTGTAGATTAGATCTGACAAACTCCTGTAAAGGGTGACAATATTGATGACTTTTCTCTGGTAAGAAATCTTTTGTGTGTTGACTGGAACAGGAGCTGCCAAGTGTAGGCCATGAATGGTCTTTTGCAGTCTCCTTCTTTTCTTATGTTCTTATGTTCTTATTTTGGGTGACTTTAATTTAACTTCTGTATACTGGGAAAATATGATAGGAAGAGATAGAGCAAGTTTTAAGTTTATGGAGTGTTCTGAGGATAACTTTTTTACCCAATTTGTTAATAAGCCAACAAGGGGTGCCAATATATTAGATCTAATTCTTTCAAATGATGATCACTTAGTTCAAGGATTGAGTGTAGGGGAATCATTGGGAAACAGTGATCATCAGATGGTTCGGTTTAATTTGCAAATAGTTAAGGGTAGAACAACGACAAACCACAAAAATTCCAAATTTTTATAGGGGAAATTACGATAAATTACACAGCATGCTAAATCAGATTAGGTGGGATATAGAATTCCATGGAAAGAATACTTATGAGATGTGGGATATTTTTAAGACTATATTAAACATTGTTCAGGAACAGTGTATCCCGATGAAGTCTATTAGGAAGAAATGTAGGAAACCATTATGGTGGAATCAAGAAATAGCTAATAAAGTTTCAGAGAAAAAAAGGGCATACCTGAGATTACAAAGTGAGAGTAGTTTAGATAATTTAAACCATTATAGGTCAACCAGAAATGAACTAAATAAGATTATTAAGAAGACCAAAAGGACAGCAGAAATTAATTTAGCTAAAAATAATAATAAAGATCCTAAAAAATTCTTTAGCTATTATAGAATCAATAATAAATCTAACAGTGATAAAATAGGGCCTATTAAATATGAAGGGGTTTGGAAAGAATCTGATGAGGAAATAGTAGAGTTCCTTAATGATCATTTTGCTTCAGTATTCACAGAAGAGAAACCAGTTAGATTAATTGATGATAATTTTAGGTCAAGGAAAGTAGTGATAAATTCTATTAATATAGACAGAGAAGAAATTAAAGGGCTTATAATGCAGTTAAATACTAGTAAGGCATCTGGCCCTGACAACATTCATTCTAGGATACTCAAAGAAGGTGTAGAAAGTATTGCAGTAGCTCTTGAGAAGATATTTATTAGATCACTAGAGTTTGGAGAAATACCAAATGATTGGAAATTGGCAAATGTAGTGCCAATTTTTAAAAAGGGAAGTAAAGAGGATCCAAATAACTTTAGACCGGTAAGCTTAACTTCTATAGTCTGTAAAATTATTGAGAAGATGGTTAAGAAGGGAATTTCTGATCATCTAGAGAGTAGCAGGTTAATTAATGATGCTCAGCATGGTTTTAGAAAAGGTAGATCGTGTTTAACTAATTTACTGGATTTTATGGATTATGTAACCAAAGAATTAGATAGGGGTGAGAAAGTTGATGTGATCTACTTAGATTTCAGCAAAGCTTTTGATAAGGTTCCACATAGAAGACTAGTTCATAAATTAAAGCTGCTTGGGATATGTGGGAATGTTTTAAATTGGATAATTGAATGGCTGAAAAATAGGAAACAGAGAGTTGTACTGAATGGAGTGAGGTCAGAGTGGAGGAATGTTATTACTGTATACAGGCATGGTCACCACATTTTAGACATGATATAAACTTATTAGAGTCAGTACAAAGGAGGGCAACAAAAATAATACCATCCCTGAAGCACCTTGAATATGAAGATAGACTGAGGGTATTAAATATGTTTTCATTTGAAAGAAGGTGTGTGAGGGGAGATATGATTGAGCTTTTTAAAATCTTTTCTGGGATGGATAAATTAGATTTCAGCAAGTTATTTGAGTTAGAAAGTAGTAATAGAACTAGAGGCCACCACTTAATGATTAAAAAACAGAGGTGCAGACTGGATGTTAGAAAATATTTTTTCACTAACAGAGTGGTGAATTATTGGAATAGTTTGCCACCTGAGACTGTAGACAGCCCAAACTTGAATGTTTTCAAGCGCAGATTGGATGATTATATGGGGATGGAGGGTTAATTTCTTACTTTTTGGTATGTGGATATGTTTCTTTACTCATTCCTGTGGATGCAGTTTCTTTTTATTGTATATTTTGGAGGAGTTTGATTTTATTTTTGACAGACTCCTATGGAGGCTTTAAATTATATATTGTAGATGCATGGTTGGACATTCCTATGGATTGTTAAATTGTATATTGTAGATGCATGATCTGACAAAATCCTATGGATGCATTATATGGGTGGGATTTGATGGATACGGATGACCTTTGATAGGCCCATGTGGCTTTTGTCATCCGTTAAATTATGTTATGTTATGTTTATGGTGGTGTACCTCAGGGATCAGTTTTAGGCCCTTTATTATTTATAATCTATGTAAATTATCTTGGGCAAGGTGTAAATAGCAAAGTGTCAATTTTTGCTGATGACACTAAATTGGCAGCTGTAGTCAAAGAGGTTGAGGGTAGCTTTAAAGTGCAGGGTGACTTAAATAAGTTGTTAGCTTGGGCTCAGAAGTGGCAGATGACTTTTAACCTTAATAAATGCAAAGTTATTAACATGGGGAGAGATAATAGTGAATTTAGCTATGAGATGGATGGGTATTGGCTTAATTCAGTTGAAGATGAGAAGGACTTAGGAGTAGTAGTAGATAGGTCACTGAAATTTTCAAAGCAGTGTATTGAGGCAAAAAATAGAGCAAATAAGGTGCTAGGTTACATTAAAAGAAATGTTAGCTACAAGAGTAAGGAGGTCATCCTTAAACTATACAACTCTTATGTCAGGCCACATTTAGAGTACTGTATACAGGCATGGTCACCACATTTTAGACATGATATAAACTTATTAGAGTCAGTACAAAGGAGGGCAACAAAAATAATACCATCTCTGAAGCACCTTGAATATGAAGATAGACTGAGGGTATTAAATATGTTTTCATTTGAAAGAAGGTGTGTGAGGGGAGATATGATTGAGCTTTTTAAAATCTTTTCTGGGATGGATAAATTGGATTTCAGCAAGTTATTTGAGTTAGAAGGTAGTAATAGAACTAGAGGCCACCACTTAAAGATTAAAAAACAGAGGTGCAGACTGGATGTTAGAAAATATTTTTCACTAACAGAGTGGTGGATTATTGGAATAGTTTGCCACCTGAGACTGTAGACAGCCCAAACTTGAATGTTTTCAAGCGCAGATTGGATGATTATATGGGGATGGAGGGTTAATTTCTTACTTTTTGGTATGTGGATATGTTTCTTGACTCATTCCTGTGGATGTAGTTTCTTTTTATTGTATATTTTGGAGGAGTTTGATTTTGTTTTTGACAGACTCCTATGGAGGCTTTAAATTATATATTGTAGATGCATGGTTGGACTTTGATTTTGTCTTCCCCTGGTGATGGTGCTTTTTGTGGGTGGGTTTTGACGGAGGTCGGATGACCTTTGATAGGCCCTTGTGGCTTTTGTCATCCGTGTAATTATGTTATGTTATGTTATGTTATTCCTATGGATTGTTAAATTGTATATTGTAGATGCATGATCTGACAAAATCCTATGGATGCATTATGTGGTTGGGATTTGATGGATACGGATGACCTTTGATAGGCCCTTGTGGCTTTTGTCATCCGTGAAATTATGTTATGTTAAGTTTAACAAGTTTGGTTTGTTCAAGAAGGAGCTATCGATCCCAGTATAAATTGTGTCCCAAACCATATAATGAATGAAAGTATAAATATTACTCCTGAAGAAGTTAAGGGAATTATTAAGCAGGTTAAAATAAATAAAGCTGCTGGTTCTGATGAATTTCCATCAAAATTGTTATACGAGATACGTGATTTAATATCCCTGCCATTGAGTATGATTTATAATAGATCTCTTATGTACAACAAAATCCCTCTGGATTGGAAATTAGCTAATGTTATCCCAATATTTAAGAATGGTAGTAAGGAAGATGTATGTAATTATTGTCCTGTAAGTTTAACAAGTTTGATTTGTAAAATATTAGAAAAATGGATTAAAGGCCAAATTGAGAATCATGCTGCTCAATTTAATCTGCTAAATAAATCCCAGCATGGATTCAGAAGGGGAAAGTTGTGTTTAACAAATTTATTGAGTTTTTTGGAATTTGTTACTGATAGTTTGGACAAAGAAAATAATGTTGATGTTATATTTCTGGATTTTAGCAAGACATTTGATAAAGTCCCACATAGAAGATTAATTAGTAAACTCAAAAATTTTGGAGTCAATAATTATCTCAGAAATTGGTTCTCAAATTGGTTCAGTTCCAGAAAGCAGAGAGTTATGTTCAATAGTAGGAAATCTTCATGGAAAAATGTTGTAAGTGCGCTCCCTTAGAGCTCAGTTCTTGGCTGCTTTTGTTTATTATTTATGTAAGGGATTTGGAATGTGGTTTAAGAAATAAAATCTGGAAGTTTGCTGATGATACTAAGATAGCAGCATCAATTTCCAGTATTTCTGATTTCACTTCGCTTCAAAATGATTTGGATATATTACTTGTGGGTGGGTTTTGACGGATGTGGATGACCTTTGATAGGCCCTTGTGGCTTTTGTCATCCGTGAAATTATGTTATGTTATGGCTGGGCAGATAGATGGAAAATGGATTTTAATACTAATAAATGTAAGGTTATGCATTTAGCGTTTAATAATGAAAATTTTGGCTATTTAATGAATGGTAACTAGCTCAATGTGACTGAGGAAGAAAAAGATTTGCGAGTGACTATTACAAATGAATATGAAATTTCACAAACAGTGTCTTGATGCAAGAAATAAAGGAAATAAAATGTTGGGAATAATAAATAGGAATGTTTCATATAAGAGTAAAGAGATAATTTCAAGACTTTACAATTCTTATGTTTGATCACACATAAGAGTATTGTGCTCAGGCCTGGACCCAGCATTATAGAGGGGATGAGGCTTTACTTGAGGATGTTCAACAAAGGGCGACCAGATTAATTCCTAGTTTGACTAATAAGAGTTATGAAAATAGATTGAAGGAACTTAAAATATGTTTTCAGTTAGGCATAGATTTCTTAGAGGGGACATGATTCATGTTTTCAAGCTATTATATGATTTAAGAGAAAAGTGGATGGTAGGAGTTTTTTGAATTGGATAATAACTCTAAAACAAGAGGTCATAATAAGAAAATAAAGAAAAAGCAGTGGCATTTAAACCTTGTAAGAACTTCTTCAGTAATAGAGTTGTCAATTTTTGGAATAGTTTGCCATATGATATTGTAAATAGTAATAGCACGAAAGACTTAAAAATAGGTTAGACATCTATATGGATAATTTAAATATAGTATAATAAGAGTTATTTTATGTGTGTATATGTATATATATTTGTAACTTGAGACAATGCTCCTTGAAGCAGTACTCTTTTATTTCCTGACCACTATCAGTAACTAGTTTCCCACCTGCAAAGACTCAACAACACTATCTAACTTCTGCTACAACACGTCAACCCCAGCACAGCTTAGTGGAGTCCATCCAATGCCTACAATGCCTTATTCCCATAAAACCCATTGCAAACATCTACAAACACTAATCCCGACTCCTTACACAGGCCTTTCACATTGCATGAGACAACCATTCCATCCCCACATCCAATCTCGGAAGCACACCTGAAACAACGCCTTTCACTGTACTTTCACTCATCCTTTTAACTAACCTTTTGTACCGCTCTCGTAACTCACATGTACCCACCTTCTTTACATCATTTACTCCCACATGCATAATCACAACTGTATCCCTCACACCCAGACACCAGACTATCATACCTCTTACACATCATTTACACCAGCCCCCAGCAAGCAAACTCTCACTCCCTTCCATTTGCTTGCATTCAACTCCCTATCTAAATATCTAATCTGAGAGTCACCCATAAGAAGCACCTCAGTCATCCTCCTACTTCCCCTAGGCCTAGCATTACCCTCCCTCTCGTTCTCATTCAAACTACCACTTACGAGGGGCGGTCAATAAGTTTTGTGAATCGGTAGGGCAAAACAGAGGAAGGGGGATGGCTGTTTGTGGGGGTGTTAGAACAAGTTATGGCAAGCAGGACCTGCAGCTGCACTCTCCTGCCTCGTCTGTTTATGAAGCAGTAGCTGATCGCAGATCGTCAGTCACAAATTTTTCAACAATGGAGAAGGTTGAGCACTGCGCAATGATCAAATTTTTGACCAAGGAAGGCAAGAATGCAAAAGAGATCCATGAACGCATGGTTGCAGTGTACACCGACACCGCCCCTTCCTATGCAACCATTGATCGCTGGAATAGGAAGTTCCGCCATGATCGTGAGTCCCTTGAAGATGACCCCCGTCCAGGACGCCCATCAGACGTGACAACGAGGACAATGTGGCCCGTGTGGAGATATTGATGATAATTTTAAAGTGCAGGGGGATTTAAATAAATTGTTATCCTGGGCACATAAGTGGCAAATGACTTTCAACCTTGATAAGTGGAAAGTTATTAACATGGGAAAAGATAATAGAGAATTTAACTATGAAATGGATGGGCATTGGCTGAGCTCAGTAGAGGATGAGAAAGATCTAGGAGTAGTAATAGATAAATCATTAAGGTTTTCTAAGCAGTGTATTGAAGCAAGAAATAGGGCAAATAGAGTGCTGGGTTTCATTAAGAGAAATGTCAGTTACAAAAGTAAGGAGTTTATTCTTAAACTCTATAACTCTTATGTTAGGCCACATCTAGAGTACTGTATACAGGGCAACAAAGATTATTTCTTCCCTGAGGCACCTTGAATATATAGATAGACTGAGGGTATTAAATATGTTCTCGTTCAAAAGGAGGTGTGTGAGAGGGGATATGATTGAGCTCTTTAAATTTTTTTCTAGGATAGATAAATTGGATGTTAGCAAGTTTTTTGAGTTAGATGATGGAAATCGGACTAGAGGTCACCACTTGAAAATTAAAAAGCAAGGGTGTAGGTTGGATTTAAGAAAATATTTTTCACCAATAGAGTGGTAGACTTCGGGAACAAATTGCCGCGGAGGGTAGTAGGTAGTCCAAATTTAAATGTATTTAAGAGCAGGTTGGATGAGTTTATGGGAAGGGAAGGTTGTGATGGTTCCTAAGTTTTATATATAATAATATTGTTTGTATATATCTATAGCTGCATGATTTAGTTCTTGACTAGCCTTGATTGGTGATACCCTTGTTTCTGGACGCAATCCTCTGGATGTAGTTTTCCTGGGAGTTTGGGTTCCTTAAAAAAGAGGCCGTTTGACTCGGATGACCTATGATGAGCCCTTTTGGCTTTTGTCATCTGTTATATTATATTGTGGGGGATTTTGATTTTGTCTTTCCCTGGTGATGGTGCTTTTTGTGGGTGGGTTTTGACGGATGCGGATGACCTTTGATAGGCCCTTGTGGCTTTTGTCATCCGTAAAATATGTTGTTATGTTATGTTATGATCCTCAAAAATGGATGGTGAAAGTTGAAGAAATCGAGCGAGAACTTGGAATATCACATGGAAGTGTTATCAACATCATCCACGACAATTTGGCCATGACCAAAGTCTCTGCCCGTTGGGTCCCTAGAACTCTCACGCCCCATGATCGACTTCAACGTTTAACCAAGACCCGGCGGAATTCGAGTCACGCATAGTGACAGGTGATGAAATGTGGGTCCATCACTGGGATCCCGAGACCAAGCTGGAAGCACAGGGGCTCTCCTACCCCCATCAAGTTCTGGACCCAACCCTCAGCAGGGAAGATCATGGCCACCATCTTCTGGGATTCTGAGGGAGTGTTGATGGTGGACTATGCGCCTTTTGGAAGGACCATCACAGGCCAATATTATGCTGAGGAACTGGCTGAGTTGAAGAAGTGCATCCGTCAGAAACGGCGCAGCAAGTTGACACGCAGTGTCCTGCTCCTCCACGACAATGCCCCTGTCCACAAGGCCAGAGTTGCACAAGCTGCCCTGCTCAAGTGCGGATTCAAGGAGCTCAACCATCCCCCCTACAGTCCAGTTCTGGCCCCTAGCGACTACTTTTTATTCCGCCAGCTCAAGGCTGCACTGCGTATATGCTGGTTTTGGGACGATGAAGATGTCCAGCTCGCTGTCCAGGAGTGGATTGAACAGCAGTCGGGAGATTTCTGGTTGTCGGGAATTTGAAGCCTCAGGGACAAGTGGCGCAAGTGCATTGAAGTCGAGGGTAGTTATATTGAAAAATAATAAAACACTTTTCCTCATATCTCGTTTCCTTATATCCGAATTGCAAAACTTATTGACCGCCCCTCATATTTCACTTTCTGCCACAACCACATCAGACAAATCACTTTCAACCTCTTCCTCTCTCAGGGCATCGAATCTAACCTGTCCTAACCTATCTATTCTATCCATATTCACCCACCATTCATCATCAGTCACTTCTTTCTCTCCCCTCACACAGCTTCTCTCAAATGAGAACATATTTAGTACCCTCAGTCTATCATCATATTCAAAGTGCTTCAGGGAAGGTATTATTTTTGTTGCCCTCCCTTGTACTGACTCTAGCAGGTTGATGTCATGTCTAAAATGTGGTGACCATGCTTGTATACATTACTCTGAATGTGCTATTTATACCCTCCCCAAGATCATTTATTTAAACTATGAATAATAAAGAGCCTAGAACAGATCCCTGAGGTACGCCACTGATAACGTCCCTCCACTGTGACCTCACCCCATTCAGCACAACTCTCTGTTTCCTGTCTTTCAGCTATTCAGCTATCCAATTCAAAATTTTACCACATATCCCATGCATTTTTAATTTGTGAACTACTTTCCTCTGTGGAACCTTATCAAAAGCTTTCCTAAAATCTAAGTAAATTACATCCAGTAAATTTGTTAAACACGATCTACCTCTTCTAAACCTATGCTGTGCATCATTTATTAACTTACCACTCTCTAGATGGTCAGAAATCCCCTTCTTAACTATCTTTTCAAGAATTTTACAAACTATAAAAGTTAAGCTTACTCTTAGAGAAAGTTCATTCCAATGTGCTCTGTCATTGCCAAACCCTTGTCTTGTTTAACAGGAGGGCGTAAAAGTCAAGGAAAGAAGAAAATCTCTTGGACTGAAGAGATGAATAGTGCTTTTAAGAAACTTAAAGAGGTACTTCAACAAGAGATAATGTTAGCATATCCTGATTATTCACCTGATGTGAAACCTTTAGAGTTGTATGTCAACTCTTCTGGGAAAGGAGCTGGAGCCTCTCTTTGTCAGGAACAAGCAGGTAATAGAGTAATTATTGCTTCCGACTCTATGACTTTTGTGAGACTCACTACTCGACCATTGAACAGGAGTTGGCTGCTCTTCGGTTGGGAGTTAAAACATTTAGGCCCTTTTTGTATGGTCATTTTTTTTATATTTATTCTGACCATTGCCCTCTTATATACTTGCATGATATAAAAATGATTGACAGTCATCTGAGTAGGACTTTGGAAGAATGATCAGAGTTTAATTTTGTTGTTGGGTATTGTCCTGGTGATCTTAATACTGCTGCTGATTGTTTGTCTCATCTTCCTGGTTTGCCACCTTGTGAAATGACTCCTGATAACTCATATTTGAAGTTACCTGTTGGCTTGAAGGTGCTTAACCCCTTCTGTACAAGTCAGCGGCGCCCGCGTAGGGTGCTGTATACGACATTTTATTTAAATTTAAATTTTGCATTTATTGCATTATTCATGTTATGTTTAAATTTTGCCTATTCTTATGATGTTTGTTCATGTTGAGAATATCTTTCAAATAATTAATTTAAAAAAAAAACCATATTGCTTACTTATCTTAATGCAATGTTTCTACCCACCCGATAAATCCTTTGCTTCACATTCTTCATCACTACTTGAAATATGTGTCACTATCACTACTATCATTTGATTCATTGTCACTGCATGGGTTTGAAGTCACTACTTCATAATTATCACTATCGCTTTGAAGACCGTCAAAATATACAACAAAATTAAAAGTTTATGCTATATATTATGCAATCAATCACAAGTAATTTCCAACTGGCATAGAACATGCTTTCGCCTTGCTTGTATAAACAAACCCCACCCATGACAATAACCCTTTCATCATTGGAGACACAAGCAACAGTAGGCTTGAAGAAAGCTGTTTCATCATTGTTGGGAAGGGGCTAAGGAAATGAGAGGATGTCCAGATTCATTAATTGAGTCTCTTCTATGTGATCTTGAGCAACTGTTTGAAGAACAAGGCAAAGATTTGTTGATGTTGTCTCATGTAACTAAGCTCCGGGAACTTCTACTAGAGCAGTTTTGAAAGATTCCACTAAACGTGGATTCAAGTAAAGATAAGACTGTCCAAAATAGAATCTGTGCTATGAGGTATTCTGGCTGTGCGTCAGCTCTAGAATTCTTGTTAACCCTTTCAAGGTGCTTTTATCTACAGGTATGGGTGCATTATGACCCTGCCTGTCCAGTTGTGTATTGTCACCTTGATGTGAGCGATGGCCCTATCATTCATCTTCAATGTTTGGATGGGGGACATTTTAATCCTGTGCTAGTATTAAAGAATTTTGCCATTCCAGCAAAAGTTTTTAGTGATGGTAAACTAGCTAAGGCACCAGAAAATGATGCCACTGTTCCTATTGTGGAATTGGAAAATACCAGTGAGCCCGATATTCCAGAAATCCTGTACACTACGGAAGTGGAAAGTAGACAACAGTTATGGTGTAATCATGTCAAACACCCTTCTAGATGTCAAGTATGGGTGAATGGTGTGTTTTTTTGTTCCCTCATCGATACTGGAGCCCAAGTAAGTCTGTTATTGGAGTCTGTAGTATCAGACTTGAATTTGACTAATTCTATTGAGAGTTATGAAGAAAGTGGTTTCATTGGCATCACTGGTGAAACTGGTATTAATTTAGGGGCTATTCTAATGATTTTGACTCTGGCTAATGGTGTTGAACTTCCTTAATTTCCTTATGCCATAGTTCCAAATCAGAATTCTGATATCTGTTTCATTGTTGGTCAGAATGTATTGGCTGAGGCCAGTATAGTGATTGACTTTTCCCATAGGAGATTGTTGTTTGAGAATGAGTTAGTTGCTAGATTTATTGATTCCTTGAAAGTGAGTTTTGACGTTGCTATTGATTCCTCGAAAGTGAATTTAGGGGTAACGCTGATGACAGTAGTTTATCAAGGTAATGAACCTTATGATAATGCATTGGTTTCTGGTGATCACTTGAGGGAAATTCAGGCTAACCATAAGCAACTACAGAATGTAATAAGGATGGTTAACTCAGGAATGAGTAACAAGAATCTTCCCCATAATTTTAAGAGAGTGGTCAGATTTTGAGGTTCATGATGGTAGTCTTCTATATAAGACACAAAGAAAGATTGGTGAGGGTTGTCACTTTTAATTATTTAGTGAGGTTGGTAATGAGTACTCACCTTCAGCAGTGCCATATTGCAATCTTTAAATTGTTTACCCTTTTGAAAAAAATATGTTTGACATCAGTCCTTGATGACAGTAAAAAGGGATGTTTGTAAAACTTGTAGCATATGTCAAATGTGTAATGTTTGCAGCCAAGTAGTTGTTCCTCCAACATTGCATATTGCTACTTCAGGCCCATTTGATTTGGTTGCAATAGATTTGGTAAGTTTACCAAATACATCCTCTGGTTATATAGGCTGTCTTATGGTGGTAGACCATTTTTCAAAATGGGTGATTGGTATCCCTATATATAAGGAATAAGAAAAGCCAGACTATTTGTCATGTTTTGGAAAGAAATATCCTTCCAAATATACCTCGCGTACCTGTTAGAATTCTTACTGACAATGGTATAGAGTTGATCTCTGAAGAATTTAGCTTGACATTGGAGCGGTACAATATTGTACATTTGTGATTGATGCCTTATAAAGCTTCTAGCAATGGAGCAATCAAACTGGTATACTGAACCATTGGAGAATTGTTGAGAGTCTTGAATAAAGAACCTCGGAAATGGGATGATTCTCTTGCCAGCACTCTACTTATCTATTATCATTCAGTACATGCGGAAATAGGATGTACTCCTGCTGAATGTATCTTGAAAAGGTCGCATAATGTTGACAGTGTGCCTTTGCTGTCAGCTGAGACTGGTAATCCTTAGGCAGATGGACATCCAAGATATCAACCTTTCAAAGCTGGTACTTTAGTACTGAGAAAAGTTAAACTTATTAGGAACCTGATTGTTAATAAACTAGCCCCTCATTTTGAATGACCTTACCAGGTAGTTAAGGTAAACCAGAATCAGGTAACATATGAACTAATCCAATTAGCAGATGATGTGTTGGTTAAAGCCGACCATATACAATTGAAATCCTAATTTGAGCCTCCTTGGTATTTGAAATGACATGTCCAGTTTTAGGCTTCACCACTTATCAGTCCAGTTAATAATGATACAACTGTGGAGTCTCTTGTTTGTTCCATGTTGGAGAGAGATTCTTTAGAGGATGAAGATTCCAGTAGTGATACCGATTTTCCTCCAGTCTCTATGCTTATGGTTGAAAGATTTCTCAGTAAGAAACACTTCTCTACAGAATCCACTTTAAAACCTTCTGGTACTTTTGAATGAAGGTCTATAGAGAGAGCTTTGAGATTATTTGAGGAATCTTCTCATGTTCTATACACTACTCCATTAATGTTGCCAGCAGTAATTGCTCTCTTTGATGAATCTTCTGATGTTTTAGACACTGCTCCAATGATGTTACCCGCAGTAATGGATCTCTTTGAAGGATCTAGTAATATTTTAGATACCACTCCTATATTGTCTCCTACAGTAATAAATCAGATACCTACTGAGGAGCTAGAGATTTTTCCTGTTTTACCTTAGATATTCAGTCATCATTTAAGAATGATGAAATAATTCAACTATCAGATTGGGCTATTTCTCCCTATTGGAGTTGCAATTGAAAATAGTTTTCTTGCGTTTGTTTCATATCCATCTGGTGGCTCCAATTCTAAAGGTGATACTAGTTCAAACTATGGATTGAGTCATTTGTTTGAAGAGAACAATTATGTGGGAGATTTTCTGTTAGAGAAAACAACTTCCCCTAGGCCAGAGGAAGAAAAAATAACAGTTACTGAGAACTTAGAATTGAGGAATGTATCCCCAATTGACTTTTCTGGATTCTATGTTTCTTCCCCATCAGGAACCCCTAAGTCTTCTTCCCCAGTCTGAGTTAATACAGGTGTTAGAACCTATCAGGCTGTCAGGGAAGCTGTAAATGTTATAAAAAGAGAATATATTTTGCTTGCTCCTTCTGTGATGTCTAGTAGACTTAGCTTGTCTCCCATATATAGGGAATTATCTGAAGCTTGGGAAATGATAGCTAAGTTTAGGAAGAGAGCTTGGGATAGGGCTATTGGTAAGAGAATGAAGCTTAAGTTTAGTCCTTCTTTCACTCGCTCAAAGAGTAAAACTGTTCCTGTACCCCTTGTCCAGCCTCATGCATTGGAGAGAAAAAGAAGGAATTGAATAGTGTAACTAATGATGTTTCTTGTTTAACCACCTTAATGTTGTAAAGAAACAAACTATGAAAAGTGATTGGGATAGTCCTGTATCAGAAAGTCTTTTTGAAGTAGAGAAGAAGACAAAAAGGGGATATGGAGTGGGCAAATGTTCTACAAACTATATTATTTTTATGTCTGCCTCTCTCCTTCAATTTTCCATGAAGTTAAAAGTAACCTTTTTGTTTCTGGATGTCCTGTTGCGTGTATAACCCTGTATCCATTGTGTGTTCTTAATGCCTTTCTTAGTCTGCCTGCATTTTTAGCTCTGCTTATTTTTCTACTAGGCCTTCTCAGGTAACACATTATGTTTTGCATGGCTTCTTTTTTTTATTGTTTTGTTTGTCTTGTGTGACACTGATTAATTTTTATTATACCTGTTTATATTGTTTCATGTGTTCTCCAAATAGGTTAGTTTATGTAAAGATGAAGGCAAATTATTTTTTATTTTTCCTCTCAGGGCAAGGAACCGTTAGCCCCAATGAAAGCTTAGTTAGCCCAAAGCAACTTGAGCAACGCTTGTCACTTTCACTGATTCGGAAATTTGAAAATTGTACCAAATGTGCTATCTCTTGTCACGATTGTAATGCATGTATGGAACCTGTATAGTGGCAATTTTCCTATGTGCAATTCATCCCGGTTGAGAAAAGTGTCCTGGAGTTTAGCAATTGACCTCAATCAGTCAATCCAGAACTATTTTGTACTCGTTTTATTCTTGAAACTAGTCTTGTCTCTGTTGTGCTACTGTGAGCTTGGCTCTTGTTAGGCTAGAGGTAAAGCATAGAGCACTAGTGTAATAATTGTACATTACTGTTTTTCGGAAAGTAACCAATATCCCTGTAAATAACACTGGTCTGCATTGTTTTCAAGGTTACTGAATCTGAAAATCATGCTCATTTTACCCAATCAGGTCAGGTTTTTGAAATATGAGGACATACCAAAAACTCCTATATTTCCAAATATTTGTTGTGAACTAAACACATAATAGCAAATATTGGACCGATTTACTCACAGAAGGTTTACAGAATATTTTTAATAGATAGCATGAATAGTACAATGCACAAAATAAGCTACTCATGGATCAATGGTCTCTTCAGTGACCTCCGATTGTGTTGAGCAGACATCACATCCCTTGTAAGGCACCAACAATAGCCAGCCAGAAAGTTCACATCCCATTGGCCATGATAGCGTTCCTCCATGACACAGTGTCTTGATGAAAGCGCTCACCCTGTTCTTCACTGAAGTCTCTGCAATTTTCTGGAAAATAGTCCAAATGAGACCGAAGAAAGTGCATTTTCACTGACATACGTGCACCAAGTTTGCAGAAATTCTCCATCATTAAGTCATCAACCATCTTCTGGTACTGAGGACTTCTGTGGTTACCAAGGAAGTTTGCAATGACTAACTTAAGGGACAGCCAGGCAGAGAGTTCAGTAGGATTTAATGAATCATCAAAACTAGAGTCTTTTATGAGTTCTCTTATCTGAGGACCATCAAATATACCTGCCTTAAGCTTCTCCATGCTGATTCGTTTGAACTTGTGGTGGAGGAAGGCAAATCCTCCACCTTCCCTGTCCAGTGCTTTTACAAAGTTCTTCATTAGGCCGAGTTTGATTTGTAGGGGTGGAAGTAACACCTTGCTCGGTTCAACCAAAAGGTGGGACAGAACATTGTGTGACCCGGGTTCTAATCCTTGTCTTGATTACCACTCTTGTCTGAAATAATGCTGGTCATCAGCCCGACTATCCCACAATCACAAAAGGCATGGATACTTTGTGTACCCACCTTAAAGTCCTAGGATGAGTCCAACAACTTTAAGATCTCGACAAATCAACCATTTATGTTCCTGGTAATTCAGAGCAGACAACAGACGTTCCATGCTCTTGTGGGATTCTTTCATTTCAGCCGAGTGTCCAACAGGAATTGATGAAACCTTATTTCCGTTATTCAGAAGAACTGCCTTGAGACTTCTGTTAGACGAGTCAATAAAAAGTCTCCATTCCATGGCAACATACTTCATACCCATTGATTTCATCAGTTCAGTAATATTGTTACAGTAGATCAGTGAAGATACTTCATCGGACATAAATTTTTTTCTGAATTTGCTCTTGCGTTCCTGATACCAATACACATACCCACACATACATCTTTCTTCATCTCCCTGGAGATGTGCCTTTTAACAGTTCAGCTGATTGAAACTTTAAGATAAAACAGACCACAGTAGGCTCTTCATGTTGAATGTAAATGCTGCACCTAACCATGGCTACAAACTGGAATTACTACAATTCCATAGCAGCATTTGCCGCAACTTCTTTTCATACCAGATCTGTGGAACTGTCTACCACCAGAAGTGGTGAGCAGTTCAAACCTTGACTGGAGGAATAATCCATGACTTGACCATGGTGGTACACCTTGGAATAAAATGTAGTAACCAGTATATTTTAAAAGAAGTAGATAGGTATCAGCTTTTCTATCAAAATTTCCGGATTGTGTACTTTTTTTCTCAGTACAATCAGGTATCTTTTCCACTTTCTGATCTGCAAAAGTGGGTGGGGAGAGCCTTCATATGTGCTATGCTTTCTCTTATAGTGTAGTTTAGGGCTTTCCCAAAATAGTACCTCCATGGTATGGTCAGCAATGTCATTTGAGGTACTAAAATTCTGTGTGAGTCTACCTCTCTCACTCTTTCTCTCTTGCATGCATGCTTTCCCTCTCTCTCACTCTGTGTTGCAAAGATAAATTAATTTAGCCATACTTCTTGCTCCATAACACTTTTCACAGATTTCCTTGCAGCCCACCAACTCATCTCACACCACTCTCTCTGCCTCCAAATACACCACCTACTACATCAAATGTCAACCTCAAATATTGACATCCACCTTCAGTGAGTCCCCTCCCACATCGGCATTGTGGGCAACACTGTGGCCGACAGAGTCGCGAATAAGGCCACTCCCATCACTCTCTCATAGACCTCCCCACAGATCAGACAGACCTACTGAGCAACGTACAGGACTGCAACCTTCACTGGAAAAGGCACCTGACAGAGGCCTTACACTATACAACACTTGGACGCATCAGACAGGACACATATCACCATTGGTGGACCCACTCGCCCAACCATGCCCTAGACACTGCCATCACCAGACTTAGGATAGGACACAGCTGCCTCAATGCCCACATGCATAGGCTGGGCCTGACTGACACCCCGCACTGCCCCTGGTGTTCCACACAACCAGACAATGAAGACCGTCTGCTGCTTGACTGTCCCTGCCACCACTCCCATTGCACTGCTCTCCTCCCATCATTGGCATCGCTCCACATCCGCAGGACAACAATAGTGGACCTACTTGGTGGTTCCCAAGACCTTAACCTTGCCCTCAAGACAACCAAGTACACCATAGTGTTCCTGCAGAGGACTGGGCAGATCACTATAATTTAAACACAACTGCCTAATACCGGCACCTTTGGGCCACTAGAGGCTGTGGCACCACAGCCTGAAAGGCCCCAAATCCCCAAGAAGAAGAAGAAGAAGACACTATCGCATCATCAGACGACGTGACTCCGAGTCCCTGGCTCATGGCAGAAGTCTGAGATGTCATCGACATTAATTTGGAAGATCATGTTAAACTAGAGGTCATGCTCCTCCCCTCTTGCCTCCACTGGCATTCAGTCAGGCTCATGTACGATATGAGCCCAGCAAGTGACACCTTCACCCCTACATTCCAGCTTCCTTTTGTGGATAAGGTCCTCCGGAAACTTCGTCCCATAGACATGACTTGTAAGATTAAATTCAAGGATAGGTTTTACCATCTGAAGCTTCACATGCGTGCTCCCCATGCCTTGGGCTTTACGATGTTTTCGGTTCACTCCAATTCCAATGGGCTTCTCTGGTAGCCCCTTCTTGATGCAATCCCCACGTGCCGCAGTCATGAACCGCTGGGCCACTGAGAGAGGATGTCAGGCACATATAAACCCCGATGATGTGCTCCTCCTGGGTTCCCTGGATGCCCTCCAAAGATGTGTACCCCCCATCATGGAAAGTTCCCTCAATGTGAACAATGCAAAAAAGTGTACTAGAATCATGTACAGTGTTAACTTACTTGGCATTCATGTTGATCTATCAAAATATAGACTGGTCCTCACTAGTGCTTTGTGTGATAAAGTGAAATGTGTGCTGACTTAAGTGCTCACCCTGCTCCTCTTAAAACGTGGCTTCGTATGGCAGGCCTCCTTTACTTTATTGCACCTGTTATAAAGATCCCTTTCTTTTGGATCCCGCTGTGTTTTTTGCAGATATTTGCTCCCCAGCCTTGTGACTTTTCCTCCCTCATCCCCTTGGTGAACTGCAAGTGGTTCTGGTGATGCTGCCCTTGGGGTCGCAACTCCTGGTGTACACTGATGTTTCTCTCTCGGGGCCCCCGTAAGGGGCGCATCGATTTGCCATCCTGGCTACCGTGCTGACAGGACTCAGCACCCCGTCCGACCCCAGCTTAGCCTCTTCTTCCTTCTGAACACTTGTTTCTCCCCTGTTTCCTTGCTTTTCATACAACCTCTCCCACAACTTTCTCTGGTCAGCCTCTAATTTCACAAGGTAGATGCTGACCTTCTCAACCAACTATCCCGAATAAGGGCTGAAGGGGGATGGGACAATGTTCCCTAACCCCTGAGCTCTGGTTCGGGATGGTGGGTTTCTAACAACCTGCTTCATCCCCACCCATACTTTCCTCACATCCCCTTTCCTTCTCACTTCACCATCTATTTTTTTTTTTACGCCGTGCCCAAGGTGGAGCCGCCATGCTGAAGGGCTGCCAGGTCACCAGGCTGGAGGGGTGGTCTTAAATGGCGGCACCTGGCTCTGCCAGGCCTGTACGCACCCCTTGCAGAGTGGGCTACTGCGAGGGGTGATGAGCGTTTGCTTCCTGTAAGAAAAAGAGGGTCACTATGCCCATGATTTAAAACTTACAAAAACAAAAATCTCTCCCCATTTCCCTTTTAAGAACAACGGAGCCGCCCTCAGGCAGCTCCACAGAGAAAATGGAGGTTCGCCCGGGGACCCTCCATAACTCTTCAACCGGAGAGGAGGCTTACTCCTCTCCAGTGCCTACGGGTGCAGGGGGCTCCCCTTCACTCCCTTCCTTGGAGTCATCACAGACTCCATCTCAAATCTAGCAGTCCCGCCTTTGCTTTCACAGGGGACTGCCAGGAAAGCCAGCAGGTAGCCCATAACTGGCTGCTCCCCATTGAAGCGGCTCGGTAGGGCAACCCCCGTTAGGGGGGAGAGGGAAAAAGGCCCCATCAGCTGCTTCCCTCTAAAGACCTGCTGGCCCATATATTAAATCTAGCCGGGGTCAAGGCCTATGCCCCCCAAAAGAACATGGACAAAACTGACATGACCTGTGATGTCATGGGGGGGGATGGCCAAATGGAGGCCCCCCTGAGATACAGATGCTTCCTGATGCAACCCAGCCTCAGCTTCAGAAGGTGGGGCCTTCCCTGGGGGCAGCTTCGGGCTCGGCGTCGAACAACACCGAGCTCGATTCTGCTCCTGTGCTGGGCCCTCACCAGAAGGGTCGGGCTACTAAGACATCACAAGCAGCGGACGGATTTCCTCCTCTGGTCGGAGCCCCAACGCTTCACCTTCTTGGGAAAGGACCTTGCAGAGGCCGGCCCATCTGGCTTGGCGGCCTCTGCTGGGGAAGGGGAGAAGCGGGTCCTTTCCCTGCCCTCCTCTCATAAAAAGAAAAGGACAAATAAAACAAAGACAAAGAGACTCAGGACTCTTCTACCTCCATGGGGGCCACAGGGATGGATGAGGCCGCTAACATCCTTGAATGTAACCAAGCCAAGATCGGCACATCCGACCCCGGTGCCTGCCTGGGCGGGGAATCCGCCCAAAAGACCAAAAGTGTGCAGAGCGAAGCCTTGATTGTGTCAGGGCCCCTCATTCAGAAATTGCCTGGCATTTTTGAGCTCGCTGGCTTCAAATACTTCTTAGTTATTCACTCTACTGATGGCAGCATGTTGGCCAAGGGCAACATTATCCATCAGAGGAGAGCATTAGCTAGTGTAATTGGGAGAGAGTCAAAGGTGACCCATTTCTCAGATGGGAGCCTTCTGGCAAATGTGGCGGATCCCTCCGAGGCAGCCAAGATAAGTGCTCTTCGGACACTTCATGGCACCCCGGTGAGTGTGACGCCGCAGTCTACCATGAACTTTGTGAAAGGAGCTGTTTATGCGAGGGAACTCGTGGACTACTCCATAGAAGATATCACTAGAGCTGGCTGACTACGGGGTGGTCAAGGTCGAGCGTGTGATGAGAAAACAGGGAGGGGCCTTGAGACCCACCCCTACACTCTTCATCACATTCGACTATGACAAGCTCCCTGAGTCGGTGCGTGCCGGTTGGTACCACTACTGCATGAAGGCATTCGTTCCACTGCCGCGGCGGTGCTATTACTGTCACCGCTTTGGCTGTACGAATCACTCATGTAGATGTGCAAAGTCGGGGTCACCCGAAGTGTGTGTAAATTGCTCCAAGGCCGCACATGATAAGTCCAAATCGTGTGTGGCCAAGTGTGTCAATTCCGGAGAGCTTCACCCCGCTTCATCAAAGCAATGTGGTGCATATCTCCTTGAGAAAGAAATCCTGGCCATTTAGGCCCAGGATCGACTCTCATTCTGTGAGGCTAAGGACTTTGTCCTGGCGTGCCCGGCTCTGCCTGGGACGTCTTATGCAGACACCCTCTGCTCCTGGCTCCCTCTAGGTCAATGAGCACGGTTGTTTCTGGGCCCATTCAGAGCCCTTCTGCAGGTTCTACTCAACCTGGGTGCTTCCCTGGTAAAGCTGGCGGCACAAAGGCTTCATACCCAGCCCCGGCTAAAACCAGGGCTCATTCCCCTTCCCACAGTGTAACCATTTCCTGTAAGGCGAAACGGCCACGTGCCTCCACCAAGTCGTTAGACTCACAGGAGGCAACATCCCTGAAGTTGGTCGCCAGGCCATCTTCTGGGGTTCATAAAGCTGCCCCCCGAAAGAAGGATAGCAACAAAGGAGCTTCGGCTCCTTCACCCATGCAAAGTGGTGGGCTGGGTGGCCCGAAGATGTTGGGCCTCGGAAAGAGGTCCCCCCGCCTCTGAAGCCGCAACACGCCCGCCTAAGGTTTCAAGGTGGAGGGAGGAAAAGACTTGCATTTTGAGCCCAACCTCTGCCAATAAGTCCTTGAAGTTGACAGCACCTTGGGTTTTGCCTCCTGGAAACATACGGCCCATTCCCATGAGGGTCTTCTGTTTGAAGAGGGCCCCCGTTTCTCCTCCGAGCGAGTCCTGGGGGTGCATATTCCTTCAATGGAATTGCTGTGGACTCCGGGCCAACTGGAAGGAGCTGCGGAGGCTTGTCTCATCCCGTTCCCTGTTACCTATTTTTCTGCAGGAGGCCATACTAGGCGCGTGCCCCCTGCCTGGTAAACTTTTTTGGGCGGAGGCCGGCCTTCTCCCTTTTATTTAACTATTTTTTTTGTTATTGTTTTCTTTGTAGGTCGCACATTCTTGCACCAGGTGGGGGACCTACCCCCTACGCAGGAACTTGCTTCCTCCTTGTTACGATTTTCCCTTATTGTTGTTGTTATTATTATTTTTCATTCTTATTTTAAAGTAGCCTAGTGCTTGGCTGTCATGAGTGTGGCGACTTATGCCCAAGTGGGTAGTTGCCAGATAGGCTCTTAAAAAAAAAAATCTCAGTACTGGGTGGTTCCATTCCCATCCCAACCACCTGCCTTCGCCTACCCAACATCTTTCTGATGGAGTCACTTGCCCTCATCTTAACGTGTTTCATGTTCCCTAAAGCTCGGATGTTCTCGGACAACCTTCCAGCTATATGGAATATGGCACGCAGGAAGGTTCCCACGGAACTCCTCATGCTTCAGTGATCAAACCCAGACATCGCTTACTTGACTCTTCTGCAGCACGGCGCTTGATGTAGCCTATGTTAGATCCACGAACAACATCGATGATGACGCTTCAAGACATTTCAAATAAATGTAAACAAATATTGCCATGCCAACATGCCTGCCTCCTGGAAGGTATATAAAGACGGCGCCTCGCTGAGAAGCGCCATGGTTGTTTTGTGATGCATCGCTGCAACATCTCTCCACCAGCTCCCTGCCTATCCCTTCCCTTTCCTCCTGCGTTTGTGTTTATATAGCATTTCCCCATCAGGTGTGTGTGTGGGGGGGGGGGGGTGCTATAAGAAGATGAGAGACTGCCAAGGATAACATTTTGCATGCCATTATGCCACGACTGTCCTGAATGCTGTGATGGCTTCAGATCACTTTGTTATTTTTTAATCGAGCACACACTTGGCCATTTTATGGAGTGCTGCTGTGCACATTATTGTGATGACTGCATTATCCTCCAGACTGTTTGGCACATTCTTGTTGAATGTCTCAGTCCGGGTAAAATTCATGCACATTACCTGTCCTAGTATTGGGATGAGCAGGGTTGCTACTGCTTGTCCCTTGTACATTGTTGACTATCTGACTTTTTGTAGGAGACTAGCCTCCTCCATTTTATTTAACTCTTTGGTGTTAGTCGTATATTCCTGCTCTGGGGGGAGTTATGCCTCCCCCCACTGACCCAGAAGCTTCTTGTTTTTTCTTTGTTTAGTTTTGGTAATTTTAATGTAGCCTTAGTATTAGACTGAAATTATTCCCTTGAGGGCAGTTGCCAGATTCGCACATTAAATACAATAAAAAAATGCCTTAGAAGTAACCTCGGCTGTAAAAATACAAGCATATGAAGGATATGATGAATGTGTGTTCGTCATTGGAGTTGCGGCTGTTACTGTAATGAATGCATTCAGATAATTGGGATGGGTTATTAAAAAAGATTAAATCAGTACCTACTTGCTTTCTATAGACTGGAATTTTCCAGTTATGAGAGATATGGGTTTCTTATGTAACAAAACTTGACAATGTAGATATCACAGTGTAAAATCCCCCCTCCCTCCCAAATGTATAAATAGTCCTAATTAATATCTTTCATTTATGTTTGCTCCAGAATATTTTGAAAGCACATAGAAATGAAATGATTTAAAAGTTAGTGACCGCCATATTAGAGACACTCAAAGCACACTGTTCAGTCCCAATCATGTACTGGAAATGGTCTGTGGCTACTGTATGAGATTAGTTTTTTTGTGCAATGTGCTGTCAGATGAATCATGGAAACCATGCTACAGCTAACATCTGGAGGTTTGTTTGTATTGCTTCCTGGCCCCAACACTGGCATATACATTCCTCCTTGCCCCAATATCGATAGTAGGATGTGTGATTTTATATCTTTATCCTCACCTCTTTTTTTTATTAATTTTCCACACAGGAATTTTTCATTGGTTTTCACTTTAAATATTGAGAAAAAAACTACTTTGTTGCTTATTTAATTTTTATTATTCCAACAGATATAGCGTAAAACATGATTTATAATCAAGGATTGATATAAGGTTAAGGTTTCTTACATAAGCCTCATTTTATTTCATACAAAACTAACTGTATTGTAGAATATAAAATGGAAAAACTCAGGTCTGTATAATTTACTGTAATATTGCACTCTTATATAAAATTGTATTGCATTTTAAATAAAAATGAATGCTCTCTAATATTGCATTAATATAATGAATGCTCTCTAATATTCCATTAATATAATGGGTGCTCTTTAATATTGCATTAATATAAAATATTTAGGTCTGTTTTAATAAAGATTTATATTATAAGAAACAAAAGGAGGAATAAGACTACCAGTATTGACCAAAGTTCTCCTTATTATGGTTATATCAAATTGTTGTTCTTGTTATTGTTTATTGTTCTCCAGGAGGAGATGTCCCTGTTCCCTCTGATCGCTTGGGAGATTAAGGGAGAAAGCCTTTGATCCTACAGTGACTGCTGTAAGCTCCCATCAACGTTACCACAATTTAGTGAGGCCAAACCTTCTTCGAGGCTGGCCTGAGGGGATCGGGTTAGAGTGGAGGGAGGCTGTTACATGCTACAGGAATTTTACAGTATTCCCCCCCCTCCCCGTGTGTTAGCGGTCCTGGCAACAGTTAAGAAATGGAATACATCCAAGTGGGGGTGGTGCCACTCCAGGATTGCATCCACTAAAACTCCTTTTCTCTTTCCCTTCAGGGTAGCTAGAGTTTAAAAATGCTCAGCATTGCTGGGTGTACCATATCCAATTATTAGCTATGGATTATAAGTTAAAATTGATTAGTTTTTAAAAAGATTATGGTAATGCTTAGGCCCCAGGTCTATCACTGCAAGAGCTGACACAAATGTCAACACATGTAAAGCTCTGGCTGCCAATTGGTAGATGTGTTGTGCTTACCCCTGTGGCCTAGGTATATCTTACATAGATTATCACAACACCTCTATCTTTCCTCCCCTGTCTTCACAGTGCAATACACACTTCCATGATCTAAGGATTCCTACAGAGAGGTAGATGTATCTATCCAACCCCTGATGCAGATGTATCTATCCAACCCCTGATGCAGAATACCCCCCCCACCTCCTTCCCCCACGATGAGAGAGGTTCTTCTTGACTACTGGTTGGTGTCAAAACCAGAAATGCTTCCTGATATCTTCTCCCCCAAATGAGGAATAACCCCTGCCCCTCGGGCTCTCTAGCATTTGTCATGCTGATTTTTATGTTGGTTTCATTATTGGATTGTGGTGATTTCATCTGCAGGGTGAGGGATCTTGTCCACAAGTGAAAGATGGTTGGCACAACATAGTAGTCGTGAAATTTTAGTGGATTTCAATCTAAATAAATGGAAAGTTTGTTTATACCTTGGATAAGACAATTGCATATTATTAGAATACCTAATTTGAATTGACTTTATGGTCAATGCAGTAATTTATTGCAGTAATATGTAGTTCAGAGCTTATATTAAGAAGCTGTAGGTCTCCACAGAGATGCACTGAATGTCTGGTGTGAATTGGTGGAAAAATAACACAAAATGTATTAAAATTATGAAAACCGCTACGAAAAAGTAAAAAAAACAAAACAAAAATAAACAAACAATATGCCAAGTCTTTCTTCTTTCCATAGGCCTGTGGGGTGCTTTTAAAACTAATTTGTTCTTATCCCCTTCTTTATTTTTATAGGATTTCTTGTATTACTTGGAATGTTGAAACAACTTGGCCTCAAGCAGATCTTCATTCACTCCTTGGGCTAAGTAATAAAACAAAGATAAATTTGCCTGATATATACTTAATAAGGTAGGTTTTGTGTTAATAAATTTCTGATTTTAGACTAATAATTTTCAATCTTGACCTTAGGATGTCCACCTGTATATGAGGAGTAAAGAAATCCATACTGCCCTCTATTGCATGTTGTAAAAGGTGACTAAAACCGCAATGTTACCTGTATGTGGGGCAGGAAAAATATCCATACTGTCTTCTGGGGAGTGTTGTAAAATGTGACTAAGCTTGGATAGGGCGATGCAGGCCTGGGAAGGTACATCCTGAATGTTTGACTAGGATCATAACATCAGTGAACACCAATGATAGTAATGTGCCAGGCTACCATAGACCACACCCAGTTAGGCCAATTAATCTGTATTTGTGTGAATCAAGTTGGTATATATGATGTGGAAAAGAAGGGAATAGTAGTCATTGTCTTTAAAACAGATGCTTGCTCTATCTATGCAAGACAAACATGAAAAGGAAGGAAGAGTTTGTTTTGGGATGTAGTACATTCAGGGTGGTAGGAGTAAAGAGAGTATGTAGTGCTTTTATGGCTGCGAGATAGCCCATCTGGGCTACGCAGCTTTTAAATTTTCAATGCACTATTCATTCATTCATGTAGTGCTTTTAAGTGATGAGTTCCATGATGCAATGTTATGGTATGAATGTGTGAACTTTAAAATTATGTTTAAGTTGAGATTTGCAAAGCTGAAACTGTGCATGGTTGTAGTGTATACAATCTGTAATGATAAAAGTGAAAGTGAAGTTCTGGAATTACTTGGGATAAGTGGTAGATGGAGTAGGTATTGTTTGATAGCTGTAGGTTATATGAATTGATAAATGTGACAGAATGAGAGAGGGGATAACTAGAGTTTTCAGTTCTGTACTGAAAGATGTTTAGTAAACATATTCTTTTAGCGCAACGATGTATATAAAATGCACTTGGGTTGGGTAAAAGTGCGAGGGAGAACTTATGAGTATGATTGATCAGTGCCTAGTAAAAAAAAGGATGCTGTGGGATGTATTTGATGTTAAAGCTGTAAAAGGTGTGGAGAGGGGCTATCTGATAAGCTAATTGCACTGCTGTGTAAGGTTAAACTGGTTGTTGTATGGATGAGATTTGAGGAAGGTGGAAAGGAAGAATCAGAAGTAAAAGGTTATTAAATTAGAGAGATGGGGAGTGCATGTGAGAATGCTTGAGTAGAAGAGAGGCAATAAGTGTGAGCATGGAGATGGAACAAATATAAGGAAATGGTAGTGGGTAGTGCAGGTGCTGTGTGTGGGTGTGCCAGAACTGGAAAGAGGAAACATACAGTTGAAAGAGAAGTATACATACAAATGTTTAGTAGTGCAGATAAGCATGACATGTGGTTAAATGTTTATAAGCAGATGAAAAGGAAGGTGAAACAAGGGATGAAATAGAGTTGGAATGGAGCAAATGAAACATTTGGATAAAAGATGAATGAGGATCCTGATGAGAACTGGAAACTATTTTGGAAGAAAGCGAAAAGGGTAGGGAAGCAAAAAAATATCAAGTACAAGAATGTCAGGGTATTTGTGAGCGATGAAGTGGTTAAAGGAGATGGTGAGAGTGCTTAGATGAGAAAATGACACAATTGTCTGGAACCCTTTATTCTTAAAACTTAAATTTCACTGTTCATTTAGATCTACCCCTAAATAAAGCCGAACCCTTTTGCCTTTGTTGTCATTGTTCTTAGACTAAAGATTGAATCAGGTCACTTCTGAAACAAGGCTCCTGAATGAAGTTTTCTGAAAAAAAAGTTTCATTTTCTCATTTACAAACTCTATGAGTGAATGACCTTCATTTTTGATGAGTTTTAGTTGTGGGTATGGAAGATGGTACAAATGTAAATATGATTGGCTTGGTCAGGGTAAATCAGGTGCTGTATCTTGGTATCGAAGAGATAAGCATGTAAGAGGTTGTTAGTGCCATGAAAAGTCTGGGAAGATAGCTGGAGTAGGAGATATCCTCACTGAGATGCTAAAAAGTTGTAGTGATTGTGTTATGGAATAGAAAGGAATTAGTAGATGTTTTAGCATTGATTTGCACTCATTTAAGATGTCTTTATGACAGCTGCCATAAAGTCAACTCAAATTGGGGCTCTCTACAGTCACTAACCACACCCAATGAGGCTTAACTTCACTGAAATTGGAAGTGGTGTTTCTTGATGGAAAAGAGTGGATATGTAATGAGGATTTGGGGAAGGAAAGATGGTGTTGTGGTTGGTTCTATACATGATGATATGTGTAAGCACTACCTGCCCATATATGTTGGCTCGTATGTCTGCCAATAGGTGGTCCATTCCCTCTGTATGTTGAAGTATTGTGTCTGTTCTCACTAGGATTGAACCCAGTACCTAGAGGCTAGAAGTCCAATCCCTTTATCAAATAGGTTATGAGAGCTCCTTCAAGGGTGAAACAGTACTGTATCAGCTTATGGAACTAATATATATGCAAGAAGGTGTTAGCAGTGTTGAAAGATGGTAGAGATGTTAAAAATTAGTGAGGAGTAATGTGTACTGGTGGTTGTGCTGTTACACCTTCGAAAGTGGAACAGTGGTAGAAAAATTTAAGAATGCTGTGATAGTACAACTGTATTTTGAAAATGGGGAGAAAGATAAATGCAAGAGTAGGGGAGAATGTGTATTGTTTTCATTAAGGTGTTTGTATTAATGCAGAATAAGAATAACAGGGAATGGTTGGGTTTAGAGTGGTTCAGGGTTGTGTAATTCAAGTGTTTGCATTTAGGCACCTTGTTGAGAGATGAAAGGGTGAAGTGTCTGTTGGGAAATATTATTGTAGGTTCTAAGAATATATGGAGTAAGTGGTAAACTCTTGGGTGTTGTGAAATATTTTTTTGTTAGGTGTGTTAATTGTGATAACAGTACTGTTCAAAACTAGAGAACAAAATACCCAAATTGAGATTTTGTTCAAAATGCTCATTTAAATTCCCTGAAATTTCTACAGAGTATTCTTTGAAATTTGTCTCTGAAAGTGTCAGTTTTATTTAATAGAAGAGAGGATGTGTCAATATTTGAAGATATCACTTTGAATAGCTCTAACTTTCTTATAACTAGTTTTTTAAAATTTCTTTTTCAGATTAATAATGAATAACATTAAAATGATGAAGCAAATGAAAAGGCACACTGTAATCATTGACATAAAGGCTCAGCATAATGATACAGAGATTGCTTGCTCTTTGAAAGTTACCCGATCCTTCATTACCAAAGTTAGAAAAGACCTGGAAACTGCTGATAGGGATCCAACATCAGCAACAAAATATATGCCAAGGTTTCTAATACCATCACAACCAAAGAATTTGGGCAGAAAGTACAGGAAAGAATTCAAGAAAACCCTGTTAAGTTGGTCAGAGCCATTGCACCAGACTTCAAAGTTTCAGAATGCATCATCAGAAGAGGTGTGTATGAAGATATCCATTACAAGTTGTATGTGATGCTGAGAGGTCAGTTCATATCAGGTAAGATGAAAGAGAATCATTTGATCTCTGCAAAGTGCTTGCTATGTTGAAATATTAAAGCTCGAATGCTTTGATTTTTCTCTGGTGAGAAAAAACTTTGACCAGGACCAAAAGATAAACCCAAGGAATGACAGTTATGCAGAATGCCAAGCAAAGTTCCAACTGTAATACATACCAAGTTTCCTGCAATTATGATGCTTCTCTGAGTTGTTAACAGTGAGGGAGATGTCATGCCCCCTCACTATTTTTCACAGGGCTTAAGAGTCAATGCTGCTGCTTACACATAGGTTTTGAATAAGGTTGTGAGGCCCTGGATAGACAGTATGCAATGGAAGACTTTACATCTTTCAACAAGACTCTGCACCATCTCATAAGGCTAGAACAACCCAAACTTGGATATGTGCCAATTTCCATGACCATATTCTCCCAGACACCTGGCCATCTAGCTCACCTGACTTCTGGGAGTATCCAGATGGGCTCCCTAAAAAAAATTAAAAATATCACTGATATTTTCAAGATCCCAAAACTGCGATACCATCTTTGCTGTGGCCTGCAACATTTTCTTACATGAAAACAGGCTCACCTACTCCTGATGTTTGGAGAAAGGGGATCACATCTTCCTGAAGCAGATTATTGTAGATTGCAGCATTTACTTTGCTGCATAAATGGATGAGTAGATACACTCCTGCTGCTAGAAAACATGCCAATATCATACGCCTTCTCTTTCTTTTTTGCATGTGAGATTCAATCTTTTACCTGTATGCTACCCTACATGCTACTTCCCATCCAATCTAAAAAGTTAAATTTGATTTTATCATAAAAAAACCACTTTCTCACTTTTCAGCACTCCACAGGACATACTCAGTAGTAAAGACCAACCTAGCAACTTTCTTCTTATTAGTGGTACAATGTGAGACATCAGGAGACAAATTGAAGTTCATATACATACTTATCTTGATGTGAAATAGTGATCTTTGTCTCAAATTGGTCCCCATCAACATCTTTTGCATCATGTGATCTTCACTGGAAGTGTTTTTTTAGGGCAACCTTTTTCTTTATTGACTCGCAGGACTTGATATCCTCATGGAGCTATTTTTTATCATGAAATCAGTGTTTTTGATTGATTGCAATGCTCATCTACCTATCTACCTATCCTGATAAAGGTGTAATACCATCAGTTGTAGTTTGCAATACATGTGGGACATTGTTATCATACATACATAATGAATTTTTATGTGTAAATTGAAAGTTATAAGTTATCATTCTCTAGTTTTGGATACATCATTTCTTCAAATAGATATTACATACTTTCTTTATACCTTTTTTATCCGCTGTTATCTTAAATAAACCTTGGACACTATCAAAGAATCTTTAGTGCAATTTTCATGGAAATTAAGAGTATTTTCAAGAAAATGTTGATTTTGGTATTTTCTCTAGTTTTGGATGGTACTGTATACAGTGGTGTGAAGTGAGGATGTGATATTACTGTGAAGGCTTGATATTTTTATGAGCGGTGGTGTGCTGAGTTTTTTTTTTAATGAGAGCGGAGTGATAAATAGAAAATGATGTGAGGGACAAGGGTATGAAATTGATCAAGAATTTTTAGGGATAGGTGCTGTAAGTGGATGATCTTGTGTTTTCTACCTGACATGTTGACCCCCAGTGTTCACAAAATGTTAGGCATAAACTATTGTTTTAAAGGCTGGGAATGTCAACCAAGTGCAATATCTTGCAACATTAAAGTAAATTATTTAAAACATTTGTGTAACACATAGATCTCATTTTGTAGCCATTGTGTTAAAACTAAGAAGCAAATAATATCATCTTTTCCTCAAAGTATGGGGAGATGGCACATTATTTTCCATAACCTTTGCAACATTTACTTATGTATGGTTACCATGCAAGCATTGCGGCTATGAAGGTATGCAATCCTACAGCTGCAGCATGGGTCGCCAATGATACAAATGATGCCTCCCATGTTCAGTACTTGATGTAGTAGTTGTGGGTGAAACAGTGTGATGGAAATGAGTGAGGCAATCATGTTTGAGGGTTAGATGGGGTGCAGTTTGAGCAATTGTAATGTTTTAACTCTATGTACATGGTGTGTCATGAATGATAGTAGTATAGATGAGGTACAGACTGATATTAAAAGATTACAAATGGCAAAAATCCTACAATCAAAATACAAGTCCAAAGAAAAATATTATAAAGTATACAAATTAGGACAAAAATAATATAAATCAATGTAGCCACGCACTTTCTGGGTTTATTATAAAATGTTAGTATTTTACCCAATCTCGTGCACTATTCTAAATAGGGTTTCGGAGGTGGCCCCACTCTCTTTTGAGAAATTCCTGGAGTTCCCAATGGACTTCTGGGAATTGACTGTGGTTTTTGGTGGTACTTCTCTCAGAAATGGTTGTGGATTGTGACAACACTCTTCTGGAAATTGGCTGTAGTCTGACCTGCACTTCCCCAACCAGAAGGATATGGCACCACAATCTTAACAATGCACATGCGACGGCTCTCGCAGGGCCTAGGCAGCTGGAAAAGAGAAGTCACTTTCAGTCAAAGGTACTTTCAAACATTGACACCAATCTCATCTACACAATCATACACACAGACCCTAACCTTACCTCATTACCTCAACAACTCCTCTTGTCTTTGTCAGATTCACTTCACTCAATCAGTTAGTTGTACTAATTAAATATTCACTTTACTTCTTTTATAATACACTCTTCTGGGGGAAAAAAATGGAACTAAATGCTGGGCACAATGGATGTCCATTAAGCCCCTCATGATCCAGTCACTTTGCTCTGCAACATCTTGGAAAAGAAACGGGGATTAGGCATTTACATGGGCGGGGGGAGGTGAACATATGCAACCACTATGATGTGTATGGGAGTATAACTATGGTGCAGAAAGAGAAGTAAGGGTCTGGAATAAGAACAGTTAAAATGATAGTTAGAGATGGCTAATGGGTGTGAGAGAGAGAGAATTTAGAGTGAGAAATGAATGGGTTAGAAGTAGTGTATGAAGACAAAAAAAAATAATTGGCATGTGTTTTACCACCGATCTGCACTCATACAAAATGCCTTTTAGATCAGTAAAGACCTAAGGTTTAATATGGCATTTGAAACATGGGTATCTACGGCATATGGCAGCTGCCATGAAGTAAACCTGAATTGGCACTCCATCTGGTGATTTAATACACCCATTGTATCTTAACATTACTAATCAGAAGTAGTGTTTCCACAAGATTCGGCTGTAGCTTTCTTGTGTGAAGCTCTTGAAGTTTGTAATCAAGAATATTTTGAGGTGGATAGGAATGGATGAAGATAGACTTCTTAAGAGAATATGAAATGAGTGTGCTGGTATGTGTAAAAGTTTGATTATGTGAGGGATTTCTTAAGGGGGACAGCGTCATATATGGCAGGTGGTATATGGAAGGGGTTTGTAAGTGGGTATACTTGGGGCATTCTGCATAGAGAACAACCCTGACTGTACAAGATGCTGCAGCCCATTGCTATGAAAGACCAATAGTATGTAAAATATGGTGGCTAGCTTTGTGGTAGGTAGGTCATAAAAGAAAGGTCTTATTAATTTATGGTTTTGATCTATGCCAACCTTACACTTATGTGGGAAAGTAATATTGATAATTTTGGTGGCAAAGTTTTTTAATAATATTTTGTTTAAGGTTTAATTTTATATATACATAGATAAAATATAGTATCTATAGAAGTGCATTAATTACTAGTCAAGGTTTCTAAGTCTTATGTGGATTGATGACTAGTGACTTCATATCTGAGGTTCAAAATTAAAACTTGATCATAACTGAACTTCCATATTAAAAGCTTGATCATACCCAAGGTTCCAGGTTTAAAGTTTGATCATACCTGAGGTTAGAGATTAAAAGATTGATTATACCTGATGTTCTAGATTCAAAGTTTGATCATGCCCTAGGTTCCAGATTAAAAGCTTGATCATGTCCTAGGTTCCAGATTAAAAGCTTGATCATGTCCTAGTTCCAGATTAAAAGATTGATCATGCCCTAGGTTCTAGATTAAAGATTGAAAGCTTGATCATACTCAAGGTTCCAGGTTTAAAGCTTGGTGATACCCGAGCTTGTGGATTAAAAGCTTGATCATACCCGAGCTTGCAGATAAAAGGCTTGATTATACTCAAGGTTCCAAATTTAAAGCTTGAGCATACCTGAGGTTAGAGATTAAAAGCTTGATCATACCTGAGGTTCCAGGTTAAGGGCTTGATCATAACTGAGGTCCCAGATTAAACGCTTTATCATACCCGAGCTTGCGGATTAAAAGCTTGATCATACCCGAGCTTGCTGGTTAAAAGCTTGATCATACCCGAGCTTGCCGATTAAAAGCTTGATCATACCCGAGCTTGCAGATAAAAGGCTTGATTATACCCAAGGTTCCAAGTTTAAAGCTTGATCATACCTTAGGTTAGAGATTAAAAGCTTGATCATACCTGAGGTTAGAGATTAAAAGTTTCATCATACCTGAGGTTAGAGATTAAAAGCTTGATCATACCCAAGGTTCCAGGTTAAGGGCTTGATCATAACTGAGGTTCCAGATTAAACACTTGATCATACCTGAGCTTGCAGATTTAAAGCTTGATCATACCCGAGCTTGCAGATAAAAGGCTTGATTATACCCAAGGTTCCAAGTTTAAAGCTTGATCATACTTGAGGTTAGAGATTAAAAGCTTGATCATACCCGAAGTTCCAGGTTAAGAGCTTGATCATACCTGAGCTTGCAGCTTAAAAGCTTGATCTCACCTGAGCTTCCAGATTAAAAGCTTGATCATACCCAATGTTTTAGATTAAAAGCTTGATCATACTCAAGGTTCAAGATTAAAAGCTTGATTTAAAAATTGTAGTTTCCCTTTTTCTTAGGCACCTTGCCTTTTCCTTTGAACTCCTGGCATGACATTCAAGTTTGAATTTTGAGTGTCTTTGCTCTAAGTGTTGTGGGAAGCGTCTAGTATACCTTTACATCCCTAGTATTTATGGTTGATAATTTTTTTATTCTGGTTTTACGTTGTATATTTTTGATTATTATTCTTTCTATTTATTCACCTTTTTCTTTTGTCTGGCCATTATTCTCTTTGATTTTGCCACCTAGCATAAATCCTCTCATTGATTACCTCAATTTCCTTTCTCAATTAATACCCACAATGGGGTGGATGGTATAATAGATAAAGTCTCTGCTACACCTGAGGAATGCTGCAACTGACCCCAATGCCAGCAGGAAGATCTTTGGCTATATATATCTCACATTTTTTAACTTTACCTTCATCACTTTTTTTACAGATGTCTTTAACAAGCCATCTGCCAGATGCCCTTGTTGGTTTTCTGTCCTTGCTGGTTTTATGTCATTTAGTTTTCTGCCTCGTTGGTTTCCTGCCTCGTTGGTTTCCTGCCTCGTTGGTTTCCTGCCTTTGTTGATTTTCTCTCCTTGTTCATTTTCTGTCAGAGATGATCTTGTTGGTTTTCATTTTAAATATAATAAAATCCCACTGGAACATTTATGATTGAATTTTGTGTACTTTTTTGTTATATTTTAGCCTTCAAGAAGTGAGATCCCAGCCTCATGATGTTGTTATCGATATGATGTTTGAAGAGCCTTGGACTACAACCTTTAGGGAAATACTTGGATCCCATGATTACGTTAAGATGACTGGAGAACGACTTCAGGGCATGGTTACATCGATTTTTGTGTTGAGGAAGCATCTACCTTATTTCAGAGATATTTACACATCAGTCACAAGAACAGGGTTGGGAGGATTTTGGGTTTGTGATGTTTTAAATTTTTTATCTAACATAATTTTTAGTAATTTAAGACGTGGATTTTCTCCTAGTTTGATGTTTGTAGCTTGTTGTAACACAATAGCTGTATGTTGTCATTGTTTTATACTCAGTTTTAGTTATTTTTTTTTTACTTTTTTGTCTAAATTAATTGCATGATGCTGTATTAGGGCTGTTTTATTACCTCATTAATTTGTACTATTATATAATGCAAGATGGAAAGATTAAAGAAAATGTGACCTTTAGGCAGGTCAGAGTTCGAGTCCCATCATGGTAATTTTGGGTCATTTAATTCATTCATTGAGTATCATCCAAATGAATTAGTTCCTTAGTCCAACAGCATCTAACAATTTAGGAATATGTGCAATCATATTCACTTGCAACCGACACACATAGTGGCGATTACTCAAACAAAAGGGCGGTCAATGCACTGCCTCATTCTTTTTACAATTTTTTAATGGTGCCTTTAATACATCACACTTAAGTTTATAGAGGTTTGTTACAATGCGATTTTAGCCTGCCTTTTTTCATGTTTCCCATTTTATTTTCTCAGTCCCCTTTTCTAAGTCTTCTTTCTCTACTGAATTAGCTCTCATTGGATTACACAATTTCCCTTGCTTTGCTTAATAACTAAGACTTTCTTACTTGCAGGGTAACAAAGGGGGTGTGTCAGTGAGGTTTTCACTGTATGGGTGCTCCCTGTGCGTAGTCAATTCCCATTTGGCTGCCCATGATTCAGGATATGAAGAACGGTGTAGGAACTACAACACTATCATCGATGACACCGTCTTCCCAGTCCAGCCCACATCTAATATTCTTTTCCACGAGTAAAGGATTTGTACTTTTCATCGCAGTTAGGTTTTTTTTATATATCCTTAGATATGAGGGAAGGTTTTTTCCCCCATTTTTGATGTCAATGTTGTAATAGGTGTGGAAATGGGCCTTCTTTCCCATTTGTTACATGTCAGAGTTAAAGGACTTCTTCCCTCCAGTTACTGTGTGCAGTTTCGATTCAAATGATGAAATAATTAGGTTGGGATTTATTCCTTTTATTATTGGAAACCATCAGTTTATTGTGAAATCTGTATTGCAGCAGCCCAAAGTTGACCCAAATAGGGACACTATCCGATGACTAACCACACTGATATGTCTTAACTTCACTGTAATTGAAACCCTGTTTCTTCTCTAGTAGGCCCTAGCCCATGATTGGTGATAAAATTGTGAGAGGGAAGGGCCTACCCCCGATGCCGGAGCTAGTTTTCTTCTTGTTGCCTTTTTGCTTTTTTTTATTTGTTTGTTTTTTAACTTGTGTCTTGCCTTTGTTCCTTTTTTATCTTTATTTACTTGTTTTTTAATCTAGCCTAGTACTAGTTTTTGCATGAATTATGGCAACCTTTTCTTAGTAGGCAATTGCCTGATGAGCTCTTAAATTAAAAAAATGTGAAGGGGAAGATTTAATGAAATTCATCCTTATTATAAACTAATATCTAATAAAGGGAAGTGACACGCATTAACTGCCCTAAAATTACTCTACCTTCACCTTATATACCCAATAACGCACTTAATTACCTACCTCTTTTCTTGTATTATTGGCTTTCTTATATCGACACACACTCGTATATTCTCTTCACAGGCCTATTCCCATCTATTCTTGATCTATGCCCATACTATCTCAATCGTAACCTCTTTTACACATATTCTCGTACCTATTTCATTTCTCATTATATCTACCCATATCACACCCAAAGTTTCCCTGTCACACTCTTTGGTTGATAGCAGCACACTGTGGGCATTCAACTCTCTTGCACAGTTGTACCCTTTGCATTCCCTCGCACTCTGACTGTGCCCTTGTTATCAAAAGTCAGTCTCATTTTTTGTTCATTCTTGAGTCTTCATCACCACCATCAAATGCTTTCCCACAGTCAAAGGGCATCAATGCCACTAACAAAAACTACCCAGTCCCACCCCTTTATGCCTTATTAAGCACAAATCCACTCATTAACCCCCCCCCCCCCCTTCCCACACACACACACCTTTCATATGGATGGGGTACTAAACCAAATCATTGTGGAATATGGTTGAAGAATAGTAAGGAAAACCACTATACGCAGTGATGGTATGCGGTTAGTATAGCAATGAATACCTACATTTACATTGCATCGGGCACCTGCCATGCAGTTACTTGCGCTTGCCGTGGAAGAGGAGCGTCCCCCAGACGTGCCCTGATGCCATGTGAAGGTGGGTAACCATTGCTATACTAACCGCATAAGCTGAAGAAGCTCAAGTATGTGTTTTATCATTGATGTTCACCCCTTTTGGTTCTTTGTTTTTCCGTGTTGGCATACATGGTAATGTGGGATTCGAACCACCGGTTGCTACAGCATATCACAAGTGTCACAAAGTTGATATGAAGAGTTACCCCATCACTCCACTGTAGTTTAACTTTGCTCGCGCCCCTGAAGAGCCATTATTAAAGCTTGAAGAGACGTGATTCTGCCTTGAAACTCATCACTTCAGGCAACCTTCGATTTTCAGAAAGGTCCGGTTAAAACAGGGATGTCTTGGTTTCGCTCCTCTCGATTGAGAACCTCGGTATTAGATACTCTCGCAGACGTTGTGTTGGAGTGAATATTTCTGATTCGCCATCACGCACGATCATAGTAACAAGGCGCCTATCTGTTAAAGAATTAGTTCTATTTATGACATTTGCAAGTTTGTATATCAAATTACAGTTATGTGTTTTGGCTAGGAGATTTAAATTACCGATTGAGTGGAGAAGAAACGGCTAATGTGATTGTCAGCAAAATTTGCACATTCGAATTCGATTGGCTACTCGCAAAAGATGAATTGAAGAAAGCTCAAAAGCGTGGAGATGCATTTGAGTCTTTCATCGAAGGAGAAATCACTTTTAGGCCGACCTACAAGTACATTTCTCTGAATCAATATGATTTAAAGTAAGTTGAATTTTAGTATTTTCATTTTGAAACTATTAATCGATAACTACTTAGGCTTCCCTATTGTGGGTGACTACATAATGCAAAACTTTAGATAGGGTAGGAGGACACTCCGGCCCCAACCATGCCTATTCCACCTTTTCTTGTTAAGTTCTCTTTGGCATCATGCATGGTAATGCCCATTTATTGACCAATAAGGGGAGGTGAGTAGAGAAAAACCTGTGCACCAAGAGAGGTTTAGAACATTGAAGCATTTACAAAGTGATGTTAGGTATCTTGTGGGAAAAATATTGAGCTTTCTTTCTCTGTCATAACTAGACTGCCATATAATTGTGGCATGGCATATGTCATGAATGCCATATAATTGTGTCGTCATGGCTGCCATATAATATTGTGGCATGGCATATGTCATGGATGTCATATAATTGTGGCATGACATATGTCATGAATGCCATATAATTGTGGCAGGGCATATGTCATAGGTGCCAAATAATTGTGGCATGGCATATGCCATGGATATTACGGGTGAATAAAAAAAAGAAGACTAAGAGTGAATCCAAGTCAAATGAAAGGAAATGGTCTGCATTAAAGCAGGTCCGGGCCACTGATTCCGAGACATTCATTTTCTTCATTCTATCCTCAAGACTTCAAATCTAGAAATTTCCCGCTAAAAGTGGGGTTTGTGTGAGTCAATGCCATTAAAACCTACCCGCCCCTCCACTCCCTTCCATGCCCTATTAAGCACAAGGCTACCCAGCATTTTTTTTCCCCATGCACAATTGGCCCTTCATATCGATGAGGTGCGATGTGCATTGGCACCTCGTCCAGTCAGGGTTCCTTCCTGGGCAGAAGGCTCCAAGCACCCGCCCTCACAAAGCCCCTCCATGCACCTATTCATACACAATATCATTTACTTCCTCCTTAGTCGTTCCTTTCTCTCTCAAACATTTACTTAACTGAGCTCTTATGTGGTCTTCCAACCATTCTCACACCTTGACAGTCTTGTTTAGTCTCTTTACAAGTCTTAATCTCATTTCCATCCTTGTTCATAATATAAACGCCCTTTACCCAGTCGTTCTTCACTCTACTACTTTTAGCACACCAAGCATCCCTCTCAAGTTGTCCATCTACGCTGATCTCATTTAAGATATTTCCTTCCCTACCATACTCTCACTCCCATACACCACTGTTAGCACCAGCATACTCATGCAACTCCCTGCCCCCTTCCACACTTGAACACTTGCCATTCATTAGCGGTCTAATTGCCCCGGGGACCTTCGTGGTCACATTCTGATTCATTTGTACACTCATCATTTACATTGTATTGTCGTACTTAAAGCTTCGCACTTGTTCAAGGGTCACTGATATTACACCCAAATCTATTCTCATCTTTCCATTTCTTGCTCCTTTTTTTTATTTACTTTTAGGTGCCTCCTCTCACACCCTATTGAAGTGAAAATTTCCTCATTGAATTACAACAATTTCCCTTTTCTCAAACTTCACACAGCCGCCGCCCTGCATGGACAGACCGGATCCTTTATCAAGTTCATGAAGCGGCATACGAAAACACCAGCCTTGGGGTCGAACAGTTGACCTATAAAGCAAAGGAAACGTATGGCCAGTCTGACCATAGGCCTGTAGTGTCCACATTTGAGATAAAAGTAAAATATTTTGATTCTTCTTCTTTGAGAATAGGAATTTCTGTCTTATTATTTTGTTCAGTTATTACCCTGGATTTGCACTTTTACTGGGTTTTGTTCAATCATGGCTTATAGTTGAGGGATCTGAACCATGGATGGCTACAAGGCAACTACCGCAAAGTCCACTCAACCCAGCTACTGACCCTGCCTTATGTGGCTTACCTTTGCTCAGCCAGTGAATGGTGTTTTTCACTTGATCAGAGCATAGCCTGGATTTTTAGGTGGATGTTTACTTATTTTTGTTTGAGTACGATACTCTTTGAGTGATGTTGATGTGCGCCAACCCACTGCGAGATAGCTATTGATGATGATTATTTTTGTCCATCCAAAGGAGCTCAAGTTGGAACTTTTAAGTGTTCTTTTCAAGTAACTTGTTCGTTGAGGTTTTTCTACCATAGGCGCCTTGTCTTTGTTGCAGAGTTGGGGGCAGGTACATGGTACGACGGGTCTTCAAAAGGTTCATTGAAAATGGAATAAAATTAAAACAATATTCAGTATAAATTTTATTTTTCAGCTTAGATTAACTGAGGTCATAACACTTTTGCAAGCGATGATACCATCCATTTAAACCATTTCTATAAAACTGAAGACTGAGAATTAAACCAAGTTAAAACGGCTCTTTTAACATCAATCAAAGCAAAATGAGTGTGCTTAGTGCTTTATTTAAGGATAAGGAACATAAAATAAGTATGGGGCTAGGGCAAGACTGTAATGATGGTGCGAGATCAACTCCCAACGAAATTCACAGTTGATTTTGCCAAAGAAGCGGAATGAGCTGTGGCATTATCACGATGAACGAGGACTGAAGTTTTCCAGGGTGTTTTTCTGCTATACTCTTGTGAAGTTTTCTAAAAACACTTTCATAATAGGTAGCTTTGATTATTCTTCCCCCTTTGAGAAATTCAACAAGTTTCACACCTTTGACCCCTCCTTCCCCAAACAGTAGCTATTATTTTTCCTCCTGATCTTTTAGACTGCTTTGCTGGGTCCTCTTCCACCTCTTGGTAACCATTGTGTAGACTGCTTTGTCTTTCTGATCCTATTGTTAAATACATGTCTCATTCTCGGTTACAGTTCTATGCAAAGATTCCTCAGGATCTTCATCCCACTTGTTTTAATTTTACAGTGAAAAAATAGCTCTCTTCTTCAGCTGATTTGCAATGCAACAATTTGGCCACCTCTCGAGTTGCCATGATGGAATAAACTGAACATGCCGATATTTTTATTGTATCTGCAATCATTTCCTGTTAATTGGCAGTCCTCTTTAATTAGTTCCCACACATATTTGCTGTTTTCTTTCCTTACCGATTTTGATGGTCTGCTACTGCAAATCTTGTCTTCAACCTCCTGTCTCCTATTCGCAAAGGGATTTATCCATTTATAAATAATAGATTTCTAGGGGCAACTGTCTTCTTAAACTTTTATTAATGCATCAATAATCTCACTTCTACCAACCAAGCTTAACCAGAAATTTGCTGTTTGTCCTTGTTTCAACTTCCATGGAATCCATTGTATCATTGTGGGGTCCAAATTTAAAGTGCTGCTATGTCATTTAAAATGAAGCAATGTAATTTATGTGTACATAACTAATAGCAAATAGGTAGAAGTTTAGATGAGTATAATTAGAATTTTTCATGGGTATAAATTTTTTTTAGCATTTTCTCCAAACATTTTGAAGACCCCTCTTATATCCTTTGTCTCAAAGGCTCCAAGTAGTCTCATATTTAGGTTACCTTTGTGATATATCTTCTGCATCGTTTTCCTTTCCCGTAACTTCACTTTCCATGCAGCAGGTTGTCTGTGTAGAGTATTACACCAGGTACCTGGTGGAACGGCAGGTCCTCCTGGCCCAACTTACAATAGGGAAGGTCTGATGCATTGGGTTAAATTGAACTCTGGAAATGACTGTGAGAAAGCTGGTCTGTTCCATTTTCTCGCACACAATTTTTTTTTAAGAGTATTCCTTCCTTCTTCTTTTCCCTAGATTTAAGGACCTGACTAGGCACTTTGAGTCAGAAGAGTAGCTTTAGAATATTTATAAACAATGCCTTTTAATGCCCGCAGGTTATTAGAGAGCAGGACTTGAGAGGTCCTTGCCGTTGGGATGTGATTAATGGGAGGGTCGGTATGGGCCCATTTACCTCTTCCCTGTACCTAATGGGCTGACCAACTACTTGAAGCCATTCTTGGTTGTATAATGCTATATTACTTGGGTGGGTGTGCTTTATTGCCTTGATTGCGAGGTGAACTAAGCATCTCTGGATCCCTTATGGGTCTGTCACAATAAATATTTTATCATGGCCGTCTTTACAATGATTAGTATAACCTAGTAAAGGCTTCACCCTGTCCCCTTAATTGTCTGGTCTTTGCGGAGCGACTGTCCACTGGGCAACTTCGGGATGGTTTGTGTCGCTGCCTAGGTGGGAACATCGCTCTCTAAGATGCCCACCCCGTAAGGGGCGCGGCGATTTGCCATCCTGGCCGCCGTGCTGACAGTACTCAGCACTCCGCCCGGCCCCAGCTTAGCCTCTCTTCCTTCCTTCAAAACACTTGTTTCCTCTCTTTTCACACAACTTCTCCCACAACTTTCTCTGTTCAGCCTCTAATTTCACAGGGTAGATGCTGACCTTCTTCTCAAGCCAACCGTCCAGGATCGGGGCTGAGGGGGGAGGGGACAATGTTCCCTAACCCCTGAGCTCCGGTTCGAGATGGGTTTTTTTTAACAACCTGCTTCATCTACACCCATACCTTCCTCACATCCCTTTTCCTCTCCTCTTCACATTCTATCCATTTTTACGCTGTGTCTAAGGTGGAGCCGCCATGCCGATGGACTGCCAGGCCACCAGGCGGGAGGGGTGGTCCGAAATGGCGGCGCCTGGCTCTGCCAGGCCTGTAAGCACCTCTTGCAGTGCGGGCAACTGCAAGAGGTGATGAGCTATTGCGTCCCGTATAAAAAAGAGGGTCACCATGCCCATGTATGAAAACCCCCCCCAAAAAAAACAACCCCCAACTTCCCCTGAAACAGCGACGGAGCCGCCCTCGGGCAGCTCCAGCAAAAAAATGGAGGTCCCCCCCTCCCCTGTGCTTGCGCAGGGGACCCTCCATATCTCTTCAACCGGAGAGGAGGCTTACTCCTCTCATACGCCTACGGGTGAAGGGGACTCCCCCTCACCCCCTTCTCTGGAGGTGCTTTCGGGTACCTCCCTCTTACCAGCGGCAGTCCCCTCTGTTCTTTCCAAGGGGACTGCCAAGAAAGCCAGCAGGCAGCCCTTAGCCAGCCGCTCCGCATCGAAGCGGCTCGGTAGGGCAAACCCCCTTATGGGGGAGAGAGAAGCCAGGCCCCTACGGTCGCTTCCCTCAAAAGACCTGCTGGCAAGAATATTGAACCTTGCCGGGGTCAAGGCCCATGCCTCCCCACACAAGACTATTGACGATACTGCCAACGGGACCTGCGATGTCTTGGGGGGGATGGCCAACTGGAGGCTCCCCCTGAGATAGACATGGTCCTTGAGGAAACCCAGCCTCAGACGGTAGGGCCTTCCATGGGGGCGAATCCTGGCTCGGCGCCAAGCACCGAACCCGAATCCGCCCCTATGCAGGGTCCTCCTCAAACGGCTGTGGTTTCCGAAGCAGTACAAGGAGGGGAGGGATCTCCTCCGACCGGTGCACCCACGACTACCAGGACCTTCTCCATTTCGGAGAATGACCTGGCTGAGGCCGGTCCATCTGGCCTGGGGGCTCCTTCCGGCGGAGGTGAGAAGCGGGTTCATTCCCCGCCCTCCTCTCTAAAAAAGAAAAAAAAAAGACAAAAAAGACTCGGGGCTCCTCTCCATCCCCGGGGGCTACGGGGACGGATGGGTCTGCTGCCACTTTGGCAAGCGACCAAGCCAAGATCGGCACATCCGGCCCCTCTGCCCCCCTGGTTGTGGAGCCCCTGACTAAGACCAAAAGTGCACAGGGCGGAGCCTCGATGACATCGGGGCCCTTGATTCAGAGGTTACCTGGCGTTTTCGAGCCCGCTGGCTTCAAACGCTTCCTCGTTATTCGCTCCACTGATTGCAGCATGTTGTCCAAGGGCAACATGATCCATCAGAGGAGAGGATTAGCTAGTGCAATTGGTAGAGAGCCGAAGGTGACCCGTTTCTCGGACGGGAGCCTTCTGGCGAATCCCGCCGAGGCGGCCAAGATAAGTGCTCTTCGGACACTTGATGGCACGCCTGTGAGTGTGACGCCGCACTCTACCATGAACTTTGTGAAAGGAGTAGTTTATGCGAGGGAACTCGTTGACTACTCCATTGAGGACATCACCCTAGAGCTGGCCGACCATGGGGCGGTCAAGATCGAACGTGTGATGAGAAAACAGGGAGGGGCCTCGAGACCCACCCCTACACTCTTCGTCACGTTCGACTGTGACAAGCTCCCTGAATCGGTGCGTGCCGGTTGGTACCGCTACCGCGTGAAGGCATTCGTGCCACTGGCGCGGCGGTGCTATTTCTGTCACCGCTTCGGCCATACGAATCGCTCATGTAGACGTGCAAAGTCGGGGTCACCCGAAGTCTTTGTAAATTGCTCCAAGGTCGCACACGATAAGTCCAAATCGTGTGTGGCAAACTGTGTTAATTGCGGAGAGCCGCACCCCGCTTCTTCGAAGCAATGTGGTTCATATCTCCTTGAGAAAGAAATCCTGGCCGTTCAGGCCCAGGATTGACTCTCATTCCGCGAGGCAAAGGACTTGGTCCTGGTGCGCCCGGCTCTCCCTGGGACGTCATAGTTAGAAAGGCACCCTCTGCTCCTGGCCCATCCAGGCCAAAGAGCACGGTTGTTTCCGCGTCCATTCGGAGCCCTTCTGCGGGCTCTACCCAACCTGGGCGCTTTCCTGGTAAAGCTGGCGGCAAAAAGGTTTCATACCCAGCCCGGGCTAAAACCAGGGCTCCCCCCTCTTCCCCCAGCGTGACCGTTTCCCGTAAGGCGAAACAGCCACGCGCCTCCACCGAGTCGTTAGACTCACAGGAGGCAACACCCCTGAAGATGGTCGCTAGGCCATCTTCGGGGGTTCCTAAAGCTGTCCCCCGAAAGGAGGACAGCAACAAAGAAGCTTCGGCTCCTTCGCCCACGCCCAAAGGTGGAGCGAGTGGCTCGGAGACGGTGGTTCCTCGAAAAGAGGGCCCTTCGCCTCCGAAGCCGCAACGCCCGCCTAAGGTTTCGAGGCGGAGGGAGGAAAAGACTCGCATGGCGAGCCCAACCTTCCCCAATAAGTCCACGAAGGCGACAGCGCCTTCACCGCTTTGTCCGGCCAAAAGCGCCCGGGGTTCTGCCCCCGGGAAGCGTACGGCCATTCCCGTGAGTTTCTTTTGTTCGAGTAGGGCCCCCGCGTCTCCTCCGAGCTAGGCCTGGAGGGCATATTCCTTCAATGGAATTGCCGTGGACTCCGGGCCAGCTGGGAGGAGCTGTGGAGGCTCGTCTCGTCCCGTTCCCCGTTAGCTATCTTTTTGCAGGAGACCATGCTAGGCGCGTGCCCCCTGCCCGCCCTCCCGGGGTATAAGGGTCTTGCGACCCCACCACCGCGGGCTGGGGGATGCGCGGTTTACACCCGGCGTGATGTCTCCGTTCTTCCTTTCTCTTTAGATACCTCCTTTCAGGCAGTGGCTGTGCAGCTGCACCTGGATAGGAGGTATACTATCATTTCTGCGTACATTCCACCGTCAGCTGACTTCGACGCGGGGGACTTCCGCCGCGTCGTGGCACGGTTGCCGAGGCTCTATCTCTTGCTTGGAGATCTGAACGGCAGGCATCCTCTCTGGGGAGATTACTCCATAAATCCAAGGGGACAAGTCCTTGCCGATCTGATCGAAGAGCTTGAGGTGGGTGTCCTTAACGTGGATGAGTTTATGCATCACTGTCCGAGAACCGCTTCATTTTCTTGCCTTGATCTATATTTGTGCTCTTCGGATGCACAGCCTGATTTTGATTGGGGGGGGGGGGTCGATGACCTCCATGGTAGTGATCACTTTTCCATTCAAATATCATTTTCAGGGCAACTGCTGCCTGACAGACCACCTCGGTGGTGCTTGGCGCGGGCGCGGTGGCCTGCATTTCAGGAAATGACTGAATTCTCTATCTCAGTCGAGGAGTTTAGGTCGGTAGATGAGGCCGTTGAGTTCTCCGGCAACCTCATCGCCGTGGGCCTGACTACTATTCCCTGGACGTCTGGCCGTTTTACACGCCGACCACTCCCATGGTAGTCGGCCGAGTGTGAGACGGCCCTCAAACAGAAGCGTTATGCCTATAAGCGCCGCCCGAACGATTTCACTGTGGGTGAATTTCGTCGGGCTAGGGCTAGGTTCCGGTATATTTCGAAGCACGCCCGCCGCTCTTCTTGGCGTGCATACGTGTCTTCACTTAACGGGAAGACCCCTTTAGCTGATTTGTGGAAGCGAGTCAAAAGGATTCGGGGCAAGGTCTCGCAGGACCCCCCTCCCGTTCTCCAGGGAAATGGGACCGCAATCTCGATCCCCGCGTCCGTGGCGGAATCCTTAGCGACCGCTTTTTCCGCATTCTCTCGCCGTGATGCTGCTCCGCCAGCATTCAATGCACGTCGTGATGTCGCGGATGGCCGCCGGCTGGACTTTACCTCCAGAGGTGGAGAACCCTTCAACGACAAGTTTACTGTGAGTGAGTTGCGTTCCGCTCTCGCTTCGTGCGCGGACACCGCCCATGGTCCGGACGATGTCCCGTACGCCATGCTTCGACACCTGGGTGGGCGAGACATGGCCTTTCTGTTAGATTTGTTCAACAGGATCTGGGTGGAAGGTCTTCTCCCAGACTCCTGGAGAATCGCTACTGTGCTCGCCTTTCGCAAGCCGGGGAGAGATCACTCTACTCCGACCGGTTTCCGCCCAATCTCTCTAACCTCTTGCGTGTGCAAGTTGATGGAGAAATTGGTAAATGTTAGATTAGCCTATTTCCTGGACAGCGGAGGCCATCTGTCTTCCGCACAGTGCGGCTTCCGCAAGTTCCACTCCACATCGAATGCTCTGCTCCGACTGGAAAATGCCGTCTGCGAGGCTTTCCTTCGTAGACAGCACTACGACACGGTGTTTTTCGATCTGTAGAAGGCCTATTATACCGCATGGCGATGCGGTATCATGGAGACTCTCCACACGATGGGGGCGAGGGGACGCCTCCCAATGTTTATTTCTGAATTCTTGCGAGAACGTCGATTCCGCGTACGGGTGGGGGGGGGGGAGCCCTCTCCGGCCCAAAGGAGCAGGAAGAGGGTGTCCCGCAGGTAAGTGTCCTCAGTGTCACACTCTTTGCCCTGAGCATCAACGGCATCACCTCGGTGCTGCCGGAAGATGTTCTCGCTACGCTCTAAGTGGACGACCTTTCGATCTCTTTTGGCGCGGCCCACATGCCAACTCTGGAGCGTCGACTCCAACAGGCATTGAACCGCGTCTCTCGCTATGCCGAAGCGCACAGGTTTCGGTTTTCTTTGGCCAAGACTAAGGTGGTGCACTTCTGCCGCCATCCACGGCTTCACCCCGACCCAGATTTGTTTCTTAATTGGGTGCGCCTGGATGTGGTTGAGTCGCACCGTTTCCTTGGTCTTGTATTCGACCGACGCCTCACCTGGGAGGCTCATATTCGCAGCCTTAGGGTCTCTTGTACCCGCGCCATGGACATTCTCCGTTCCGTGACGTTCAGCACCTGGGGCGCTGATAGGGCTACTACCCTACTTTTTTTATCGATCCTTTGTTCGCTCGAAGCTCCACTACGGATGCGAGTTTTATGCATCCACAGCCGAGCGTTTATTGCGGAAGGTGGATTCGATCCACCACACCGGCCTTCGCCTTGCGACCGTTGCCTTCCGCACTTCCCCCATTGAGAGCCTGTTGGTCGATGCTGGGGAGATGCCACTTGCTCTGCGCCGCGTGCAGTGCATCACTCGCCTGTACGCGCGAGCCCGGCGCCTCCCTCAGTCGCCAACAGCTCTCACTGCATCCGCAGCTGATCTCGATGGTGCCTATGCCGCCGAGAGACGCCAGTCATACCCTTAGCCCTTTGGGTTTAGGGCCAGGAAACTCCTTCGAGAGGTAGATATAGCTCTCGGGCCGGTGGCGCCCCTGGTTCTGCCCAGGACGCCACCCTGGTTGGTACCACATTTGGCTATTTGTCGCCACGCCTCTGCTCCCAAAGCTTGTACTGCGCCGGGAGTATTGCATTCGACTTTTTTGGAGCACACATCGTGTCACGCTGGAACCGTGCCAGTGTATACGGATGGCTCCAAGTCCCAAGAGGGGGTCGGCTTCCACGCCGTATCCCCTCTGTTTGAAGTCAGTGGGGCTCTACCAGGCGCTGCGTCTGTCTTCACGGCCGAGCTGGTGGCAATACACCACTCGGTACGGGAGATTACGCGACGTGCCCGGTTCGGAGACCGGATTGTGATCTATAGCGACTCACAAAGCGCCCTGAGTGCTCTCGGGGCATTGGAATCTCCGCATCCCCTGGTTCGCGAAATCCGTGACGCCACGGTTTTGGCGAGCCGGGCAGATGTCGAGATTATCTTCTGCTGGGTTCCTGGACATGTAGGAATTGCGGGGAATGAGCGCGCCGATGAGGACACCAAAGAGTCCGCGAGGACTCTGCGACGGGACCAGCGTTTCGCTCTTTCTCACACCGACTACATGGCAGGAATACGGGCAGCTCTTCGGACTGCTTGGCAAAGAAGATGGGAGACGGTCGAAGGGAACTTAAAGTTGCGTGCCATTGCGCCGCGACTGTTCCCATGGACCTATCCCCCAATGCCGCGGCGGCTTCAGGTTGCTTTCTGTCGTCTCCGAATCGGACACACTCGTGTGACGCATCGCTATTTGATGGAACGCTCGCCTGCGCCCTATTGCAACGACTGCGTCGTCCCCCAGACTGTTCGGCGCATTCTTGTCAAATGTCCCAGTCTGGGTGATCTTCGCGCACGATACCTGTCCCGGTACCGAGATGGGCGGGGTCGCTACCGCCTGTCCCTTGTACTCGGGACAGATTCGTGCACATTGACTTGTTGACTTTTTGGGGAGGCCGGGCTTCTCCCCTTTATTTAAGGTTCTTTTTTTTTTGTTATTATTTTGTTTGTAGGTTGCACTCTCCTGCACTGGGGTGAGGGGGACCTCCCCCCGCTTCCGGAGATTGCTTCCTGATTGTTAAGTTTTTCCAATTTATATTATTGTTAAGTTTTCATATTTTTATTTTAAAGTATTCTGGTTCTGGGCTGTCGTGTTTTTCGGCGACTTATGCCCAAGTGGGCAGTTGCTAGATGGGCTCTATAGAATTAAAAAAATAAAAAATCTAAGATGCCCACGGTTGGAACCCTGATTAGTCCGAAAACTTGAGACTGAATAGATGGGAGTGACTAGATGCAGGATGTAGCCCACCTTGGGGAATGGTTACTGTGTTCGCTTTTCACAAATGGGGATAAATCACTCTAGTCTGGCTGGTTTCCACGTAATTTTACTAACCTCCTGCGTATGCAAGTTGATGAAAAAATTGGTAAATGTTAGATTAGCCTTTTTCCTGTATAGTAGAGGCCCTGTCTTCCCCACAGAGCAGCTTCCGCAAGTTCCACTCCATGTCGGATACTCTGCTCGGACTGGAAAATGCCGTCTGCGAGGCCTCCCTTCGTAGACAGCCCCACGTCACGGTATTTTTCAATCTGGAGAAGGCCGCTGATACTGCATGTCGATACGGTATCATTGAGACTCTCCACACGATGGGAACGTCTCCCAATTTTTATTTCTGAATTTCAGCGAGATCGTCGATTCCGCGCATGGGTGGAAATAGCCTTCTCCTGCCTTACGGGGTAGGAAGAGGCATGACACTGTTCTCAGTGTCGCACTTTGCCCTGGGCATCTCTGGTATTACCTCGGTGCTCCTGGAAGATGTTCTTACTATGTCTCTTGAGACGACCTTTCGATCTCTTTTGGTGCGACCCAGATGCCAATCCTGGAACGTCTACTCAACAGGTATTGAACCCCATCTCTCCCTATGCCGAAGTGGCCAGGTTTCAGTTTTTTTGGGGGGGCCAAGACTAAGGTGTTACATTTCTGCCGTCATCCACGGCTCCACTCTGACCCGGACTTGATCTTAAATGGGGTTCGTCTGGATGTGGTGGATTCGCACCGTTTCCTTGATCATACTACCTTACTTTTCCACCGATCCTTTGTTCGTTCGAAGCTTGACTACGAATGCGAGTTTTACTCATCCGCAACCGAGTGCGTATTGCGGAAGGTCGACCTGATCTACCACACCTGTCTCCATCTGGCTATCCATTCCTTCCGCACGTACCCATTGAGAGCCTACTTGATGATACAAGGGAGATGTAACACTCTCTGCGCCGTACACAATGCATTATTTGCTTGTATGCGCAGACCTGACGTCTCTCTTAGTCGACAACGGCTCTCACTGCGTTTGCGGCCGACCTCGAAGGTGTATATGCCATCAAGACTTGAGCCGGTGGCGCCTATGGTTCTTCCCAGGACGCCACCCTGGGGAGGGTCCCACCTTTGATTATATATTTGTCGTCACACTTATGCTCCCAAATTTCCCCAGCGCCGGGCGTATTTTGTTCGACCTTTTTGGAGCGCACTTCGTGTCACGTTGGATTCGTGCAAGTCCCAGGAGGAGGTCGGCTTCCACGCCGTATCTCCCCAGTTTGAAGTCAGCGGGGCTGTACCAGGCGCTGAGTCTGTCTTCACGGCGAGCTGGTTGCAATACACAGCTCAGTACTGAAGATGATGCGTCGCCCGTTTTGGAGAAAGTTGTGTGCTATTGCGCCATGACTGTCCTCATCGACTTAGCCCCAATATCCCGACGGCTTCAGGTCGCTCTCTGTCGTCTCCGAATTGGACACACTCGTGGGACGCACCGCCATTTGATAGAACGCCCGCGTGCCTTTATTACTATGATTGCGCTGTCCTCCCGATTGTTCGGCACATTCTTGTTGGGCGCATGCTCCGGTGCCGCCTTCTTGCTTTTGTTCTCCTTTTTTCTCGCCTTTTTTTGTCTTGTTTCATTTGTTACCTTTTTTGCTTGGTTTGTATGGTTTTTGTTTAATTTTAAAGTAGCCTAGTAGTAGGCTTTTTTTTCTTTTTTTTAATTACCGCAATTTATGCTCTTGGTTGCAGTTGTCACATAGGTACTTACATTCTTTTTGGTTCAGGGCAATAAAACTTGGGTGAGTTAGATGTTATTCGAACTGGTGGCGCCGACGATACAGCACTGGAATTCCTGCCTACCTATTTCTTGGTGCATGCAACTTGCCACACTTGAGCTGTGTCAGTGTACACAGATGGCTCCAAGTCCCAAGTGTGGGTCCACTTCCATGCAATCATCCTCCTGTTTGAAACTGGCGGGACTCTTCCTTGTGCTGTGTTTGTCTTCGCTGCCGAACTGGTTGCAATATACATTCGGTACTGGAGATTACCTTTCCTACCTTCTTCGGAGACTATTTTTTTTTAATCCATAGCGACTCACATATCGCGCTAAATGCCATTTTGGCATTGGCATCCCACTTCCACTGGTTCACATCACCCCTGACGCCATGCCTGCTGCGAGCCGAGAGGATGTATGGATTGTCTTCCACTGGGGTTGTTGTTATGCTGGGTACCTGGAAATGAGCGCACTGATGAGGCAGCGTCTGCACAGACTGAGCAACCGAACTGGCGTGTTCTTCACCGCTTGGATTAAATGACAGAGATCAGGGCTGCATTGCAACGAAGATGAGAAACGGGTCGCGGGAATTTTACGTTGCTTGTCATTGCACTCAAACATTTCCAGTGCGACTATCCCAAATGCCTGCCTTCATCGACTAATTTTGTATCGTCTCCTATCACACATACTCGCGGGACACAAGGCCATCCTGACGGGACGCTTCCCTTAACTTTTCTTGGTCTCAGAGGGTACGCCACATTTTGGTTGAATGTTTCTGTTTGGGGGAGCTTTGTCCACGGTACATGTCTCTGTACCCTGACGATTGGGGTTGTTACTGCTTGTTCCTCGTGTTGGGCTCGGGCTCCTGCATATCAGACTCTGATGTTATAGAGGTTTTGAAGGATCCCACAGAAACTTCATTCTCTTTCATCTGTGTCTCACATAGTGAGAGCATCTAAATCTCCTTGTTTTAAACTCTCCCTACCCCCTCTCTCATCACACTCAGGCCAGCTCACCATTTACACGATTAGTCACCTTTACGACACACCACAGAAGGTGTATGGGTGTTGTTCCTGCCCCCATACCCAGATAAAATTCTGGACCCAGCTCCTTTTTGCGACACGCCAGACGAGGGTATGGGTTGTTTTGGTTCTTTTTTTCTTTTTTTAAACTAAAATTAGCCTAAGAATAGGCTTGGCAATAATTTTGGTGGTGTTTCTGCTGTCCTGCTGGCAGTTGCTAGATGAGCCTAAAAAAAAATCCTGCCCCACTTTTTGATATTTGCTTTAATTTGGGGACACACTGGTAAAAAAAAAAAAAGAACTTCTTCAGACGGTTTATTTTTGACAGGTCTTCGCACGCCATTTCGAAAGGTGCGTCACTTTCAGACCCGTGGATGAATGGGTGATTGGTGCGGTGAATCACGTGAGTTATTCGTTGGATGATGCCGTGTCGACTTCTCCTTGGGATTATATTGCCCTGTTCAAGGTAACCTAGTTCCTTATGTGTTGGGGTTATAAATTACTTTTAAATACCTAGGTATCGGGTTCGATCCCTGCAAGAGCGTACACAAAACCTCAACGTACAGAGGGATCTGGCCGCCTATTGGTCGACGCGCTGAGCTTGCCTGTGTCAGCCGGTAGCTTCTCACATCGTAGGCACATAGCCACTGGCCGTGTGTGTCTTCACACAAACAACATACCCTCTTCCGTGCAGGAACCTGCCGAAGGAATGGCTATATTCGCACACTCCTGACGGGTGCTCCACCCCCTGCCCGCTGTGAAATCACAGTACTACTCTGCTCATCCCCCTCTCCTAAAATGAGGACTGTCCTTTGGTACCCTCGGGCTTGCTAGTGATTGTCATTCTGATCTTTATTCGAAGTTCATCTTATCAGGATCTCGTCATGATTGTAAAGGGAGCAATGACTTAACTAAGTCGAAAAAATGGTAGAGACTTTATCAGCAATATTTAATTGGTTGTTATTGGAACAAGTGAGCACGATCTGAGAGAATGGCAGTGAAGTAGTTCTTGAATCTTGAAAATAGCGGCGTGATGAACAGGCCTACGCAGACCCCTGATTACTTAGTTTGTGAACCCCTGAGTTTTATTCAAGAGAACCCGACAGCTCTCAGAAAGTCTGAGGCAGCATGTGTTATTCTGCCGAGGTCTTCTCGTGAGGTTCTGAGATAGTCAATAAGGGAAAGATAGGATGGATTGGACAGTGTTTTCAGATTGCAGCAAAGGCAGTCAGGATCTCCACTAGGCCGGGAGGATGAAACTGCTTCGGCAATCTAATGTTGATTCAGATTTGTGGATATTCGGGGTATGAGGTTGAAATGCTATGTGGGTAGTGTGTGTTTGTTTTATAGTGTTTTAGTTCGGCAGGTTCGGTTGTCTAGCAATTGGGTGTGGGTAGGAGTGGAGAGACAGCAGTTTACTGAAGACGTGTGTCATCATGTTTAGGTAGTCCTCGATTGAGGGGAACTTCGTTTCTGCACGGAGTCGGTATATTGGGGTGTTTTTGTGCAGCCAGTTTCGATGCAGAGGGATTTTTGGTACTACTTTTATTTATTTATTGGTAGGGATTTTACCAGCGTGTAGGTGCTTGGGCTGGGGATGCGCAGTTCAGTGTCGTGCTGACGAATTGCCTGTATATAATTGTGAGGGTATCTTGGTGCTGTCCAAAGTTGTTTGTTAAGTGTTACCGAGGCTTTAGAGGTCGTATTTTCTTCATGTTGAGTGAAGGTCGTGTGGGTCATGTAGCTGCGGAGACAGCCAGAATAGTGGGGTAAGTAAAGAGGACTTGACTTGGGGGTTGGGGGAGGTCGACATTTTATTTAGTGTGAAGTAGTTTATGAGGAGTTGTAGGTATTTCGGTTTCTGAAATTTGTGACTAAGAAAGTTGATTGAGATGTGATGTTTTGTCGGTGTGTTTTGGGTAGTGGGGACCATGGAGGGAGTTACCCTATGTTGACTATTACACTTAGTATCCGAAGAATCTGCAGGTTCTCCCGACCCAACTGCAAATAGGAAAGGTCTGGCTTACTGGATTGAATTGAACCCTTTAATGATGACCCCGCAGTGGGGTACCCTGTGTTGCTTGTTACACTTGGTATCCGGAAGAGCTGCGTGCCCTCGCAGCCTGAGTGCAAATCGGGGAAGCCACGTCACTGGGTTGAAGTGAACTCTCAGACTGGGCCTACTGGAGTTGATGCACTTCCTCCTCACTCCTTCTCAGCGCTACTATGTTTATATTTTTTTACACTTCCATTTTTCACTCACACTTTTGTGTACTTGCACTTGGCACGGAGAGGAGCAGTTCTCTCACGGACTGAATCCAAATTAGGGAAGCCTCGTCACTAGGTTTGAACACTGTGACTGGGACAGTTGTTGGTGCCCCTCCTCGCTACCTCAGCATTCCCCTTTTTCAGAAGAGAGGCTTTGGAACCTCTTTAAACAACGCCCACGGTCGCAACAGATCAGGAATTGAGGGGTTCTGGACGTTGGGGGTGCGAAGAATAGAAAGATCTGTGTTGCCCCAGTAACCCCTTCCCTGCGTATATATGAAAAACACCTCCTAACGGCCATTCTCGGGTGCATATTGTTCTATTGCTTATGGCCGGCGAGCTTTACTTGCTCACAGCCAGGCAAACCAAGTCTCGGGGCTCGGGTCTCTGTGTCTGCCACAACGGATCTTCAGAGCATGCCGTCCTGTCAGCGATTACGACCTATTAAGGAAATCCGCCTTGTTGCCCTACCTCTCTGCTTGCTTAGTTGGGAGCTGCGCCCCTTTGGGGACCGACCGCTCCACTAGGCAACTCGTGACGTGGTGATGATCCCTAGGCTCCCTCGCCCCAGATGGCAGGGTCTTCCTTGTTGGCCAACCTGGGCTCGGTGCCAGACACTAAACCTAAGTCCACCCCTGTGCAAGTTCCTCAGGTGGCACTGGCCCCGAAGAGTAACAAGAATAGGGGCCCCCTCCCCATCATAGCTCCTTATCGGTCAAGATTTCCATTTCGGAGAATGATCTGGTGGCTGAGGCTGGTTCCTCCGGTCTTGGGGGCCCCTTAAGGGGTCGAGAGAAGTGGATTCACTCCCCACCATCTCCCCACAAAGAGAAAAGGATAGGCAAGAAGAAATCAAGCTCGGTACATCCGGTCTTGACCCTTGAGACTCGCACGTACACACTTCATCATGTTCGATCGTAACAGGCTCTTTGCATCGGTTCGAGGCAGTACCGTGTCAAGGTATTCGTGCTACTGCCGCAGTGATAATACTGCCACCGCTTCAGCGATATGAATCGCCCTTGTGTACGTGCAAAGTCCGGTTTACCCGAAGTGTGTAAGTTGCTCCAGGAACGTACACCATAAGTCCCTATCTTATATGACTAAGTGTGTCAATTGAAGATAGCCACACTGCTTCCTCGAAGCAATATGTCGGTTATCTCTTGGAGCAGGAGGTCTTGGCTGTTAAGGCTGCGGTCCGAATCTTCCCGAGGCTAAGGACCTGGTCCTGTCCTTCCCTGTATTACCTAGGAGGTCCTATGCCTCAATTATTAAAAAAAAAAGCATTCTCCCGGTTCCTCCTCTTGGCACTACCCTGTTAGAGCTGGTGGCACAAAGGGCCCACCCTCAGCCTCGGCTGAACACCTATCCCCAGATGACCACTTAGTGTAAGGCGAAACTGCTGCGTGCCTTCACTTACTCGTTAGAAACGCAGGAGGCAAACTCCACAAGGTGGTTGTGAGAGTCTTCTGGAACTCTTAAAGGAGTCTCGCGAAATGAAGAAAATAGCAAGAGAGAGATTCGGTGCCCACGCCCCCATCCCAGGCTTCACTGGCTGTCTCCGAGGCGCGGGAGCTTCTAAAAGAGTGGCCCCCCGCCCCGCCCGAAAAAAAGGTTTCGAGGCGGAGAAGAAAAGATTCGAAGGCTAGCCATATCTCCCCCAATAAGTCCTCGTAGGCGACAGCGCCTTGTACGTCCAACAGCATCCTGAGCTTTGACTCCGGGAAGCGTACGGCCATTCCCGTGAGGGTCTTCTCATCGAAGAGGGTCCCCGCATCTCCTCCGAGCTACCCCCTCCCTCTCTGGGATCTTTTCTTCAGGGGTTGTTCCCAGAGAGGCTCTGGCCTTCTCGTGGCGAGGGGGGGGTCAGCCCTGGGCCCCCTAGGGGACCCATGGTGCTGCCGACAAGACTTTTAACATACCCCTCTTTCTTTCCTCCTCTATTACGATCTTCCACTGCCCTTTATTTCCCCCTCTTCCTTCACCTATCTAGTGGTCCTTATCAATACCCGACCTCTGCTCGTTTAATGGATTGATTCTGAATTGTTCTTTCATGAAGGTGAAAGAGGCTGGGCATCTCCACCGCCTTCGTCTACCGAATGCCCAAGGAGAAACCCATCGTTGGCCCCTTTTCTCCGTGCGTAGGAGAACTCGGGCAGCCTCTTAGGGTTACAAAGATGGTGTGGTGGATCCGTATCCATTCTCCAAGAGGACATACCGGACGTAACTGATTGCATAGTTGCAGTAGTGCCGGGCCCTTGTAGGCCTCCATGGTGGGGAGCCCCGAGGGAGAATGCGAAGTTTTTTTCTTTTTGCAATGGCTAGCCATAAACCAAAAACCTCCCCTTCTCGTAAGGGTTCTCGTGCCAAACGTTCCTTAGCTTCCCTTTCAGCCTTTCCTCGCTCGTTGGACCCCTATTCCAACGAAGTAGACCCAGATCTTGATTATCCTCGCTTTCTTGTCATGAATTCATCATCTGACATCCCACTTGCAAAAGTCGATGTGTTTGACGTCAATGAATCTTTTGAGTCCCGCTGTGGTGAACCCCGCCGGATGTGGTCAAGAGGAAGTGGTGATGTCGTAGTCGAGGTGTCATCCCACTCTCAACACAACCTTGTGCGAAATCTATCTTCGATAGCTGAAATTCCAATAACTGTCTCGCCCCATCCGCGTCTGAATTTCGTCAAAGGTGTCGTCCGTTCAAACGAACTAAAGGACTACGACCCCACCCGCCTTCAGAGTAAGCTCAGTACCCAACGTGTGACACACGTACACAGGGTAACTAAAACATTAGGCTCCACTAAAGTTCCAACCGCCACACTGATTTTAACATTTGAACGACAAGAACTGCCGCAGTATATTAAAGCTGGGTACCTTCGTGTCCCGGTAAGTCCCTACATCGAACTACCCAGACGCTGCTTCAATTGCAATCAATTTGGACATGTTGGCCGAGCTTGTCGGCACTCTCGCTCCTGCGTGAATTGTAGCTCTGACTACCATGGCCCCGAATGCACCAAAACGCCCCACTGTGCCAACTGCGGAGGTACCCACAGTGCCGCGTCGAAACTCTGCTCTATATTTTTATATGAAAAGGAAGTTCTCGCTTTGCGCGACTCCCTACGTCTAGATATAAGAGAGGCCCGCCAGCGTGCCTGAGCACAAACCTCGCCACTCGGCCGGCTCTTCTCTGACGTTTTACGTGATGCTGGACGAAACCGACCATCACGCGCGAGTTCCGACCGGCCTGAAGCACTTCACCCTAGATCTACTCGCGGCGTCGAAAATATTCAGAATATGCAGTCGAAGCATCGCTCTCATACCGAGATAATTAATGTAGCCCCCCTCTCTCCAGCAGCTCTAGCTGGGAAAGACGCTCAGGGTGAGACGCTTGAAGACATCAGGCGCTATTTGAAAGAATCCTCAACATCGACCAGTGAAGGATCATCCACCCGGCCACGAGACTCAAAGCCCAGTGGTAAGAGAAAGGATTCCTCACCTGGGTCATCGACCACCAATAAGCGGGCAGCCTCTGGAGCCGACTCGGCCGAACCCCGAGAATCTCCAATGGACTCCTCCCCTATGGTTGAACATTCTCTGCCCTTAAGTCCGTCTCGCCCTTCACAGGACGTAGGCCCCATCCTGATCCAAACGATGGCAGAAATACACCCAGCTCCACACACCTCGCTCAGATCACCTGTTCGCCCCGCTCACCCTTCAAACCAAGATCCGATTGAAGCAGTTGATACTCCAACATCACCAACTGCGGCGGTTGGACCAACTCCTCAGACACCTAAAATACCCTCGACCCATGAATCCGGATCTACCGGCCGAAAATCCCTTCTTGATCTTCCTTTTCCGCCAGGTTGCGAGCCCGAATTACAATCAAGGGCCTCGGTCGGTTCTCCAAAACCCACGAAAAAAACCTCAGTTACTACTCCATCTAGGATTTCTCCCCCTGCAAAAGCAGGATCCTCAAAATCAGCTCTCCGTCTCCCAAGCTCTTTGGGAAGAACCTCAAATACATTATCGGCCTCAAAAGAGAAAAAGATATCAACAGTGGTATCTAATCGTCACACATAATATCTTCCATTTTACAATGGAATTGTCAAGGAGTTCTTCCAAAGTGGGAAGAACTCAAAATTCTTTTGACGACTATCCACCCCGCTGTTATTTTTCTCCAGGAGAATAAACTGGGTATACGGCCCTTTCCGCCGGTACCCGGTTTTCTCACTTTCAACTCTATTGCTCCTGCTGGAAGCCCCTCTCATGGAGGGGTGTCAATCATGGTATCTTCATCCTACCATGTTTCTCTCATCTCCCTACATACTACCCTCCAAGCTGTTGCTGTGAGGGTTTTTCTTACTAAGCTTTTTACCGTTTGCTCTATTTACCTACCCCCTTGTTTATCATTGTCAAGATCCGACCTTTTAGAACTTATAGACCAGTTACCCTCCCCATTCTTATTACTAGGAGATTTTAACGCCCGTCACCCATACTGGGGTGACATCACTCGAAATGCCAAAGGCAGTGTTTTAGAGTCTCTTTTATTATCTGACCTTCTTTGTGTTTTAAATACTGGCGCTTTTACCTCTTATCATGTCCAGACGGACTCTTTTAGCTGTGTTGACCTTTCTGTTTGTTCCCCTGATTGCTTCACGGAATTTCGATGGTCAATTCTTGACGATCTCCATGGAAGTGACCACTTCCCTATTGTCTTGTCGGCCCTTCAAGTTAGCCCTCATACAACCATGCCCCTTAAGTGGGACTTAGGTCATGCAGATTGGGAAGGTTTCCAAGAGGCGTCCTTCACAAATGCATCTTTGGGGACCTTCAATGGAGTGGACGCGGCAGTAAAATACTTAACATCTACTATCTACAATGCAGCAACACAAACCATCCCACGGAGGCGACCTGTCACGGGCCGCTCAACCGTGCCCTGGTGGACTTCGACGTGTGCAACAGCTATCAAAAATTACAAGTTAGCCCATGCCCGATTCCGAAAGAACCCAACTTTGTGCAACAAGGTCGACCAAAACCGAGCTCGTGCGCTTCGCCAAAGAACCCTTCGTCAAGCTCGCCGAAATTCATGGCGCAGATACGTTTCATCGATCTCCTCTATGACACCTACTGCTAAGATCTGGAAGAGGATTAATAAGATCAGGGGCCGTTATGCTAATCATCATACCCCCACACTCAACTTAGACGGTTCCTTGGAGAATGACGGCCTGGCGGTCAGCAATGCTTTTGCTGACCATTTTCGCGCCGTCAGCAGTGTCAGCCGTTACGATAAGGCTTTTCAATCCTACAAATCAAAGGAAGAATCTCATTCTCTCAACTTCACAACAAAATCTAACCTTCCGTATAACGCTCTATTCAGCATCTATGAGCTGCAAAGCGCTTTGTCCCTTTGCAGATCTACTTCCCCTGGCCTTGATGAGATCCATTTCGACATGATTCGGCACCTACATCCACACTCTACTCTCTTCCTGCTTGATTTGTACAACCTTATATGGGTGAAGGGTTTTTACCCGTCATCATGGCGCATTGGGATCATCCTTTCCTTTGTCAAACCGGGCAGGGACGGGTTGAATGCAGATCACTACCGCCCTATAGCTCTCACCAGCTGTTTGAGTAAGTTGCTGGAAAAAATGATATTGGAGCGCCTAAACTGGTTCCTAGAAGCCAATCACCTTCTCTCTCCATTTCAATGTGGCTTCCGCAAAGGTCATAGTACCCTTGACCTACTAGTACGTTTCGAGGGATCGGTCCGGAAAGCTTTCTCATTAAAGCACCGAGTCCTGGCCATATTTTTCGATATTGAGAAAGCCTACGACACAACATGGAGATACGGCATCTTGAAGCAGTTATACGTCTGGGGGATGAGAGGCCTTTTACCTTCATTTATTAAAAGTTTTTTAGCATCTCGATCCTTCAAGGTACGTGTTGGAGACGCATACTCTGACCTGCAACCCCAAGAGGAGGGAGTTCCTCAGGGCAGTGTTTTAAGTGTCTTATGTTTTATAATTGCCATCAATGATATTATTTCGTCTCTCCCAGAAGGTGTATCGGCAACTCTGTTTGTCGATGATTTAGCACTATACTGTTCCTCACCTCGCCTTTCATCAGCAGCGCGTCGGCTACAACTGGCGGTCGATGCTGTATCCAAAAGAGCACAACTTAAGGGATTCCGCTTTTCCACGACCAAAACCAAAGCAATGTATTTTCACCGAGGCAGAGGGGTTCTTGTTCCGCCATCTATATCCCTACAAGGCGAAGAAATAGAGTTCTTCTCCGAGTTTCGGTTCCTTGGCGTAACTCTCGATCCAAAGTTATCCTGGTTACCACACCTACGCCGACTTCGAACAGGCTGTCTGCGGGCTCTAGACATTTTGAAAGTCCTCTCACACACTTCGTGGGGCAGTGACCGACAAACATTGTGGACATTATACACAGCCCTCGTTCAATCCAAATTGGATTATGGCTGTCAAATTTACTCATCGGCTTCCCCTTCAGCCCTTAAAATGCTGAACCCCATTCGAAACCTTGGAGTTCGCCTTTCTAGTGGAGCCTTCCGTACTTCTCCTGTCAACAGCCTTTACTGCGAGAGTGGGGTACTCCCTTTGCCCTACCATAGACTTCAAATCTGCATGCGATACCTCTGCCGAGTACAGCAAGCCCCTGTATCAGAGGTCTACAGATGCCTGTATGCTGCCGAATCAACGGCGGCATATGATAAGTTGCCATCTTTACCCCGCCCTTTGAACCTTCGCATAGGAGATCATCTCTCTAACCTGGGTGCTCCAAGGGTCCTTACCCTTCCATCCTTACTGAACCCTAGGTGGCGTGCTCCTCTCCCCACAGTATGTACCAACATGTGGAGCATGGAGAAATCCTCCATGGACCCTCGCATCATTAAAAGCCTGTTCTTAGAGCATTCGATCTCCCACAAACAATGCTGCCCACTCTACACGGATGGCTCTAAGTCGGACGGTGGCGTGGGCGCCGCAGCCATCTACCCTGGAGGAGAATTCTTAACTTTATCTTTGCCGCCAGCAGCATCCATTTTTACCGCTGAACTTTCAGCAATCCTTTTAGCCTTTAGACTCATCCAAATCTTACCTTTTAGTGATTTTGTCATTTTTTCCGACTCAAGGAGTGTCTTACAATCAATTAGATCTTTTAATGCGTCCCATCCCGTGGTCACAGAAATTTGCAACTGGCTGATCCAAAATGCATCCCGATATAGAATTATTTTTTGCTGGGTTCCTGGGCATTTGGGGGTCCTGGGCAACGAGAAGGCTGATCGGCTGGCCCACTCAGCACATTCTGTGTCCCCTGAGAACTCTACTCTGCCTTTTAGGGACTATTTTCCTTCAATAAGAAAGTATATTTTTCAACTGTGGCAGAATGAATGGGATGACTGTTCATCATCCAAACTATACAAAATAAAAAATTATATCCGCTCTTGGCCCTCGAGTTGTCATGAATGCGGTCGTTGGAGGTGGCCCTTTGCCGAGTTCGCATTGGCCACACGAGACTTACTCACGGCCATCTTGTTTCGGGCGATGCCCATATCAGACCTCGATGTCGTTTTTGTGGTGGGGACCAATCGGTTGCCCACCTTTTATTGGATTGTAGCCATTTTACCATTCTCCGGTTGTCCTGTTTCCCGACCCTTTTAACTATTCCTCAACACACCCGTCTTCGATTCATATTAGCGGAGGAATCTTTTAACCCGTCGTTTTTTAAATTTTTGTCACAAAGTGGTCTCCTCCACCTTTTATAGATGATATTTCTCGTTTCACCCTAGCGGCCATATAGAATCCACTTGGATTGGGCAGCAACCCACCGGTAACTTATCTTAAATCTTAAATCCTCCGAGCTAGGACTGGAAGGCATATTCCTGCAATGGAATTGCCGTTGGACTCTGGGCCAACTGGGAGGCTTGTCTCCTCCCGTTCCATGTTAGCTCTCTTTTTGCAGGAGACCATGCTGGGCACGGGTCGCTTGCCAACCCTCCCAGGCTATAAGCCGTTTGCGACCCCACCACCACGGGATGGGGCCGGGCAAGAGGATGCACAATTTACACCCGGTATGATCTCTCTGTTCTTACATTTACTATAAATACTTCCTTTTTGTAGTGGCAATGCAGCTACGCTTGGATAGGAGGTATGCTGTTATTTCTGCGTACATTTCACCGTCAGCCGATTTCGACGTGGGGGAATTCCGAAAGTTGTCATTTCCCTTGCTACAACAAACTTGGAAGAATAGCACACCCTCCCTACCCCAATCGCCATAAGAATCTGTTGCGCTCTCTCCCTTTTTGGGCGACTTTTGTGCCTCTTAAATCTACCCCGCCTCGATAGACCTAACAATGGGTAAAAGAGGGCGTTAAACTTCCTAAATAATAATAAAATACTAAACACCTGTATACACGAAATTGGGGTTACCATTACAGCTTACATTTGCACCTGGTGCTACGAAGAACTAGACAACATGCTTTTCACTGCACATCTATGACGAAATTTCCCAAAACATGCAGTGGGAGAACCCCGTACGGTTGGCGTAGTCTGGCGACGACGCTGCCTTAAGGGACGGAGCTTAAGTCCTTAACTAGGGGCAACATAAGTAAAAATTGATGTCTTTGGGATGGAGGATTCTTGATATCAAAAAATGTGAGCCAATACGAAGTTGCGTTTCTTGACTGAAATTTTCGTTTTTCAGGGAAATTTTACCTCAGTACATCAGTATGTGACTTACGCGTATGTCTCCTTGGCAGCAGCAATTACAACACCTTCCGAATCTTCATTATCCAAGGAAGGTGTAAGCACCTCGAAACCATTGCAATCTAATCGGTTATTTAAGGTGAGACTTCTGGATCAAGATGTGTATGGATTGTTTTGCGGTGCCGGAAGGCCTTGGAGTAACTGCTGCACATGATGGTACGAGTCCTGTGTGTAGGGTTTCTGTTATTGGGCACATGACTCAAGCAAGGTTGTGGTCATTGAATCTGCCAGAACGAGGGTTGTTTTTGTTTCCTCGAGAGTTGTCCATTGCTGGCTCAAAATTTGGTGGGCATTGAGTTAGTTGTTAGAGGCTGGTGAAGGAATGCTGCGGATTCTTTTTAGGTTTGTGCTTTGTGGAGCACTACTACATAAGGGACTCTACTTAGTTTTAAGGGGGAGGGGGACTTAAATAGAGTTGCATACCCAATATATGCGGCTTGATATGGCAAACCCCCATAGGGGGGGGGGGGGCAAGGGGTGCCAGGGCCCGTCGGTCCTTGCCCCCTTACGTCCTGCACTCTTGCATTCTGAGTTTAGAGGGGGCTGTCGTACCTGCTCCTCTCTCTTCCTCGATGGATGCCGGTTCGCCGGCCCAAGACGAGACAAAAGATACGAGTACCTCGAATGCGATCCGTGATCTCTTGTGGAAGGGGGGGGGGCACATTTCAGAGAAAGATCTTGCTGAGGCCGGTCCATCTGGCCTAAGGGCTCCTTCCGGCGGACGAGAGAAGCGGGTTTATTCCCTACCCTCCTAAAAAGAAAGAAAAACAGGAAGAAGACAAAAAAAAAAGACTCAGGGTTCCTCTCCCTTCGTGGGAGCCACGGGGACGGACAACAGGTCCGCTGCCCTTCCGGTAAGCGACAAAGCCAAGATCCGCATGTCCCGCCCCGGTGCTGTCCCGTGTAGGGAGTCCCAAACAAAGAGCAAAATTGTAAGTGGGCAGAACGGAGCCTTGATTACGTCGGGGCCCCCTCATTCAGAGGTTACGTGGCGTTTTCGACCCCGCTGGCTTCAAACGCTTTCTAGTTATTCGCTCCACTGATGGCAGCATGTTGGCCAAGGGCACTAGCTGTTGATTGGTAGAGAGCCGAAGGTGACACGTTTCTCTGACGGGAGTCTTCTGGCGAATGCGTCGAATCACTCCGAGGCGCTCATGATTAGTGCCCTTCAGACACTTGCTGGCACGCCGGTCAGTGTGACGCCCCACTTTACCATGAACTTCCTGCAAGGAGTAGTTTATGCTAGGGAACTCATGGACAGGTGGACTACTCCATAGATGACATGATCTTAGAGCTGGTCGACCATGGAGTGGTCAAGGTTGAACGTGTGATGAGAAAAAAGGGAAGGGCCTCGACACCTACCCTTACACTCTTCGTCACGATCGACTGTGACAAGCTCCCTGAGTTGGTGCGTGCTGGTTGGTATCGATACCGCGCGGAAGTGCTACTACTGCCACCGCTTCGACTATACGAATTTCTCCTGTAGAAGTACAAAGTCGGGGATACCCGAAGTCTGTGTAAGTTGATCCAAGGCCGCACACAAGTCCAAATCGTGGTAAATTGCGGAGAGCCGCACCCCGCTTCTTCGAAGCAATGTGGTGCGTATCTCTTAGAAGGAAATCCTGGCCGTTAAGGCCCAGGATCGTCTCTCAGTTCGCGAGGTTAAGGACTTGGTCCTGGCGCGCCCGGTGCTGCCTGGGACGTCTTATACTTCAATGTAAAGGAGGGATCCCCGCCTCCGAAGCTGCTCCCCTTGCCTAAGTTTTCGAGGCAGAGGGGCGACAGCGCAATGTCAGGCCAACAGCGGCCGGAGTCCTGCCTCCGTGAAACGTACGTCCATTTCCGTGAGGATCTTCTCTTCGAAGAGCCCCCCACCATCCTCCCTGCATCTCCTCCTAGCTGTTTCGGAGTGGTGATGACCTGAGGTGCTGCGAATAAATCCTGTGGCGAGCCGTGGTGCTTTGTTTTCTAGTTATGGGTCGGTTCGAGGACATGGCCCGCTCTTAAGGCGGTCTAGTCAATTTATTTTTCCTACCCCAGCTGATGCCATTGATGCTTGCCAACGGCACATTTAGGCTCGATGATACCCTACTACTGTTGCTTAACTAAATATTTTACATGTAAGTAATTAAACGAGCGATGAAGGCTTTTGTTTTATTTTTCACAGATGGCAATGAGTGACGAATTGGTGCAATCGCCGGGCTCTTACGTCTTCGTCTATTACTCTGCCAAATATTCTTGCTACCTTGGAATAAGTGATCCTTTCCCCGTAGTTGAAAAGGTCTAGCTATAGGATAACGTTCGATCACGCCTATCTTCACTTTTTGGTCAGTGGCAACTAACAACTAATCAACATGCCCTGGATTGCCACTTAGTGGCAATCAGGAACTTGGGTTGCACTTAAATGGAGTTAGTAGAAAAATAAATAAATGGGGCTGACAAGCGGGTTATTTGAATTTGAAATAAAAAAAACCTTAAGTTTTAAATTTTATTGGTATTTGCTGATCTGTAACCTTTGGTGTCTTAGATCATTTTGCGTATAAACATTGGACTGATGCTTAATAATTTCATAAAACTTAAAAAAGTAGTTTATTTCTGCCGGCACATATGTAACAGAAAAGCCAGGTATACATTGTGATAAAATATTCCTGAAATATTCTAAAGAAAAAATTTGTGTGTTTTATTCAAATATTACTTTGGTTATTGAGGGCGGAGTATTCGAAGCTTCAAGTTATAAGGGGTGATTTTTGTACGGTTTTTGGATTTTGCTACAAATTTAAACGATCTGATCCATATTTCCTTAGGGACCTAGAGCTAAACGAGAAATCCGAACCACGTCACTCAACTCAAACCCCACATTGACGATCGTAGAGTTATTCGACGCAGACGCAGGCAAATCTTTCTCACCGACCCACACTATGCACCCATCACAAACCGCCAGACGGACCACATCATCAATAACGTCAAACACTCATGCGCCTATGGCCCAGACAACATCAACAACGTACACCTCCGACCCAAAGGCATACAAGCACTCACCAACATAAAATACAGTTATCCACAATACAATACACAAAATCTGGAAGCATGGTAAAATAATCTCCAAACCCAACAAAGACCCACACTTCCTTCACAGAGACTCATCACGCTCCTCTACACTCCCTCAAATGTTATTGAACGCCTCATTTTAAACTTAGTCCTTTATACACTTCCGTAGCACCATCACAACACTGTTTCAGACCACAAGACAAATACTCCTCACAGACCACTCAGAATTTTTGAAGGCATCAACTCTACTAGACCCCTACATAGAAGAGTCCTCACTACCCTAGATATCAGCAAAGCCTTTTCTGTCATTCCTCGCCACAAACTACAACATAAGCTGGTTGGCCAACTGTCTAGCGGGTAAATATGCCCATGTGTCATTTGCTGACCAGTCATAACACAGAAATTTCACAAATGTTTTTTTGTACTACTGAGATCCATACTTTCAGCAACTATTCAATCTGTACATGGACGACATACCTGCACACCACGGTCCTCAGATGAACGTAGATTCCTATGCAGACGACAATTACATTACACACCAAAACAGACGGCCACCCAACTTCTTCAGCCCTACCTAAACAATTCACACATGGTTCACCACAAAGACACTAAAGATACCCCTAGTCAAATCTACAACTATTCTTCTTACTAATTGGCCAACACAACATGATTATACATCTAATCTCACCATAAACAACAGCCCCATACCACATACACACACAATACTTGGAGTAAAATACAATACATCACTGTCATTCAGACAACACTATAAACAAAAAACAAATGCACACCAGACAACGCTCTCAGATCTCTTGCCAATACAACATTCCAACACAAAGAACCCACGACCACATAATACAAACAATATATACGCTCAGTGGTGGACTATGCAGGCCCTGCCTGTGTCTCTAATCTCTGAAACCACAACACAATGCAAACCATACAAAACAAGGCCATCAAAATCATCACACGCTGCACAGCTACTACACCCAGAGACCACCTACATCACGAAACTAAAGTCCTCAAAGTCGAGCATCGCCTGGACATGAGAGGCACACAAACCTTGGTCGCAGCTTACACAAACCCACAACACATAGTACAAGATATCGAACAAAAATACTGATCACTCCTACCTTGCCCACCACAAATCAGCATCCGGATACATATCTACACACAAATCACTCGCTCCTCCATCCAATCACTCAAAAGAAAACTCAGCTGCAAGCTCGCCTCCCGGAAATCCACTTTTCCGAATCCTCCATCCTCCTTGAAGACAGTTCACATGGCCAGATTGCGGATTGGACACCACCCAGCCCTTTGGAGCTATTAGAAGAGGCTGGGTAATTCCATCGTGGATGTTTGTCCAGGCTACTACCCAGAACCCCACTCCATCGAACACAATGGAAGATTTCATTGCACACAACCATATTCGCCAACAACATAATATACACTTCATGAGGATTTTGTGAGAAAGCCCAGTCCAGGGCTCGGGGTTGTTTTGCCAAGCAGCCTCAGGAACGGCTACAAAAAAGTTACTCTCGAGCCGGTAACGTTCTCTCACTTGAACCCGGTGGCACTAGGGTAGCGCGCAACTCAACATGGTCGATTCCAGAGGACCCTTATGGAAGGTTCCTGGCAGGGTATGCAGGCTCGGCTGTCGCCTGTCGCCTGTTGCCTGGCACGAACTATGATTCCTCTAACGGAAAGATGACCCCACCAAACTTAAACCCCCTTCCTTCAAGGAGGAAAACGATGTGATTGGAGAACGGTGTAGTAAAAGGGAATTAGAAATCTTTGAGGCTAATATCCGGTTCCAATGTATTTTGGCCGGCAGCGTTACAACCATAAAAAAGAACAACATTCACTTCAACCTCACAAATTAAGGAGCTCAATCTTGGCAAACACCAAAATAACATTCTGGGCAGACAAACCAAAAGACCAATGCGCAAGAAGACGCCAAAAATGGTCGCGGCACATTTGAGAGAGTCTACTGGTAAGTGGGTGATCGTGTTACTGCTTTTGCAGTGAGGGCACTGAAATAACAAGGGTGCCTTCACCGGAGGCAAAATAATAATGATTCAATTGGGTATAGCCAATTTGTGGAAGGCAAAGTGCCACCAACGGATTGGTACTTCTGGGCACACCGTGGCCAGGAACGAAGAGACGACTGTTTATATTTTTAAATCGATGCAATCATCATCTTGTACCAAAAATCTCTTACTACCCGAGAACGGAAAGACTTCTATACGATAGCTCCGAAGATACCTGGATATCAATGGCGGGCAAAGAGATGCCGATGACTTGGAGACCCAACAAAAGAAAACGCCTGGTTGCATTTTTAATGAATGCGCCTGATTTTATTGTACTAGAAAGGAAATATAATAATGAGAAATTCGGCCAAGAGGAATCGCACAAATTTCAACCTTAAAAATACAACATCCTAGGACTCGCAGGAATACACTGCTGCTGCACCTACTCCACTTTGATATATAGTCATATGTGTTTATGCAGCAGAGGATAGAGTGAATGTTCAAGAAATGAACAACCTCGGATCTATGTATTTATAAGTGTTCCACATCTCTGGGCGAACATTTTAAGTTAGGGTGGGGGATTGGGGGGTGAAGCCTATCGTGTGAACCACCTAGAATAATGGTTAACACGTCTGGCTTCTCTAAGATCCACAAATGGTACTCATCTTAAGACCTGCATATAGATGGCCAGTCTATGAAAGCATTAAATATATACTTATGGTCTACAGAAGATGCATCTCAGAAGACCTGTAGCCTGATAGAAGAGAGAGAACAGGCTTTTTACATTGGCGGTACGAAAGGCGTCACTAAACAAAGGCAAAGGCCATGTTACGAATGTGGCCTAACAATCTTAGGGTAGTTACTGATGCGGAAGGGTACACCTGGTACCCTTAATTTAGTTGAGGTTGGGCAAAGTGCTCTATATCCTCCATAACTCGCTATCGCTGCCACATAGGTGTGTGGGACAAGACTAAAAATATTATTTTCAAACCGTCAGCCTTAAGGCGATATAAATGGGGTAGCCATGTCAATTTAAAGTCACTCCTAGAAACTAACTCCACTAGTTATATTTCAATTTTCTCTAGGAATGATTCAAGAGTTGTGCTCCTCTTCGCTTGTAAAAAATCATATCTTGATTGCTAGCCATCCTACCTCTTCTGCGAGGTGGGCGGGCTTTAGGAAGGACACCACGCCCCCTTGGTGGTTGCACTGGTCCCTAAGAGAGATTGTGCGTGCTTGTGTAAAGTTTGAGCGTTCTATGATTAAGTGTTATCTGGGCTTTTTTTTGCATCCGGTGCATAGGGACTTATGTCAACCAGAAATTGCATTCGAAGAGATGCATAAGAACTAAAGCATCCAGGAGGAGGTTTGGGAAACTCACTGGAAGGGATGAGGCAGCACTTCCTTGTCAAACACCTGACTAGTCAGTTTCGGAACAGGTTTCTCCAATACGTTGGACCACCATTCCCCAAACATGCAATTATTGCAACTTGCCTTATCGCCCCATGGTGGAATCTTTCTTTATGTCGAAGAAGATAAATAAAATTTAGCTCCAAAGGCTTCTCGAACTGATTATCTCATAACCCCAAAAGACCAGTTCGAATATAGAGTTTATGAAAATTAGAGTAAAGGGAAAAAAAAAGTTCTTTTAGCGGTCTAGCCTGACTAAGCATTTCTTCAGTCGACTCGTCAAAGGGAATCTTGTCTAAATTACGACTACCGAATATAAGTTGGTTTGTTTTTTAGTCACCGTAATTAAAATTCTCGCAAAAAATAATGAAAAAAAACGGGCAACAAAGAAAAATAACCAACAAAAAGGAAGCACGGTCAGGAGCTGAGGTTGCGCCCGGCGGAAGCTCCCCACCCGGCGCAGAAACTCGTGTTATATGTTGCACTTATTCATTTATATTTGTTCATAAGTATTCATGTTGCTAATGTTTTGTTTATTTTCTAGATGTATTATGAATGTACTTGATTAAATCCTATAAAAAGGGACAGTTTGAATATAGCTTACTACTACTCATTACAATTTAATCAACTATTATGGATCAAGTCATACAACTGGCAAACTATGGAAACTTTGGTATAGAAATTTCTTCTACTTCCTTTCTACAATATTTGATCATTTTCCAGACAAGTTAGAAGTGCTTTACTTGTACATTGGTCCTCATGGCGCAGGTGTAATAGAGGGCTGTGCTGATTATTATTCGTAGGCTATCGAATTGTTGCAAGCTGCCTATATTAAGGTGCCCAGTGAAATTCATGCCAGACATTTGCTTTCTACTCGAATTCAACTTCCAGAATACAGAATAATCGATTGATCAACACTTTCAAGCTCCCAATTGCCTTGCTGTGGATTGCAACTTTCAGGATGTTATTGATGAGAGTATCAGGGATTCCTTCGTACGAGAGTTAAAATCTTGGAATATTCGTGCACGACTCCTTGAGAATCAAAAGCTTACATTTACCGATGCTACTCAACAAGCTCGAGCATTAGAGCAAGCATTACTCAGATCTGAATCATACTTAGTTACTTCCGGCTGTTCTGGTACATCTATGACATCTAGTAAAGAAGAAGAATGTGAAGAAGTTGGCCTGCCACTTACAGGAGCTTTTTCAAAAGATATTTAAAAAATGAAGCAAACGTGCTACAATTGTGGTGGTCGTCGCCATCCTGAGGATGACCGAACACTTTGTCCAGCTCGTGATGTAATATTTCGTGAATGTAGGAAGTTTGGGCATTTTGCAAAAGTTTTCAAGTCAAAATCCAAACGTCCTGTTTCACTATCTCCTACCACGCTTGCTTCCGCCTGCGCTACCAGCCGCTTGTTGTTGCCTACTGTTCCTGTTCAATTAAACGGAGATCAGTTAATTCAAGGTCTGATTGTCAGTGGAGGTTCAGAGAATTTTATAAATGAGGCTGTAGTACAAGCTATGCATCTTCTGTTTCATGAATGATCGTCTGTTATTTCGATGGAGTCTTCTTACTCAATAAATCTTAAAGGATACTGTTTTGTTAAAATTTCGATGAATGGTCGCACTTATGAGAATTTCGAAGCTACTGTACTTACAATGCTTGAACTGATATTATTCTTGGCTTACCATTTCTATGAGTGCATAAAAGCGTTAACATAAATTATGGGCACACAAAAATATCCTTAACTGTGCCTGGATTCCCTAAACTAAAGATTCCTTCAGTTAAACTTGAGAAACTTATCCGGATTTCATTCCAAGTCTCGCCATTACAACTCCGAAGGTGCCGATTTCGTTGAAAATGAGGTTAAACGTCTACTTCGCGAGGGGATTATTCAAAATAGTAATTCTCCTTGGCGCGCACAAGTGGTAGTGGCATCAAACACAAATAAGAAAAACGAATGGTGGTAGACTTGTAGATATCTTTGTGTAGGAAAAGGGTATAGTGTATGGTTATCAATGTGATTTATCTTCGGTTAATAAATCAGCCTAGATAGCGTTTCGAAAACCATACCCATAAATTTTTTTTGATCGAAGATGTCTGCCGTTAGCTTTAGGCCTAAAAGCAAAGGCGAAATAAATTTTGGAATAATGACTTGGGCGTTAAGAAAGACAATTACACAAATATAAATATATTTATAAAATTCAACGGATGTACAGAGATAAGTAGGTTAAGTAAATATGGTGAAACAATATAGAGTGAATAGTAATATAGAGTATAATAGAGTATCTTTGATATAGTAAATAATATTGAGTTGTAAGTAATATAGTGTAGTAATTTTGAGTATCTTTGGTATAATAAATAATATTGAGTTGTAAGTAATATAGTGTAATTTAGAGTATTTTAAAGTATCTACAATGGACTGTGAATTGGGGGCTGCAATGAGAAGCAAATATAATTAGGACTTACTCTCGTATTGTCGTTTGCAAAGAATGTAAGAGTGGAATTAACTCAGTATGATTTGTTTGGAGGTAAATGAATAATTGTAGAAGGAATGGTTACCGACCTTTATACGAAGAAAGCAGCGAGTGAGTGGCAGGATCGTGTGCTCTTTTGATCGAGCTGGAAACGTGTGTTTGTTTGTTTGTGTGTGAAATTTAAGAGATGTTGTTTGGAACAGTATACGTTAATTAAATTGACAAGAAAGTAAATGAATTAATTAATTATTAAGTTTAACATAAAATGATTTGATTTACAAAAGTTGCAGTAAATTAATTGAAAGATTAAATTGACAAAGTTAGAGTAAAATAAATGAATGATTAAATTAACAGTTAAAGTAAAATAATTAAATGATTAAATTGACAAGTTAAAGGAAAATAATTGAATGATTAAATTAACAGTTAAGGGATTGCATGAATTATTTAAATGACAAAAGAATTGAATTTTATACATAATAAATACTGATATATATATAAATATATATATATATATATATATATATATATATATATATATATATATATATATATATATATATATATATATATATGTTTCCCAGGAGGTTTTTATTATAGCAATGCCCAGAGGCATTGCTATAAGGGGCAAAGCAAAAATAAAGAAAAGTTGCGAAACGAGTTTCGAACGCGCTTCCTGCGTCGCTGAACAGCCGTTAGCAAGAGCCTTAAACAACTCTTCCATACTAAATCCCTCAAAAGACGCATTCAAGCAAAGCAATTAAGCCGCTCGCCTGGACTTCTGACTCGCGAAACAGGCCCCCTCCTAGAAACGGAGCGTATTTTGAGGTGATTAGGATGAACGCCGTCGAGGAAATGTTATTCGAGGACTAATATTCTCCCTACCGGGTCTTGAATCCATTGTAGATAGCTTTGTGTAGGAAAGGGGGAAAAGAAAATAGAGAAAGAGAAGTAGCGAAACAAGTTTCGAACGCAAGTTCCGCGTCGCTGGACAGCCGTTAGCGAGAGCCTTAAACCATTTGGTCATCCTGAGTCCCTAAAAAGACTCATTCAAGCAAAACATTTAAGCCGCTCGTCTGAACTTCTCGCACGGTACAGACTTTCCTAGAACTATAAATAAGTACACCCCTTTGGACGCTTACCCACTACCCAGGATTGAAGATATACTTGCAAATATCGCTAAAAATCACTATTTCATCATTATTGATCTATCAAATGCATATCATCAGATAGAAATATGCCTAGAGAGACCTTATACTGCTTTTCAGGCCAGTAACAGTCTTTATCAATTCAGGGGAATACCTTTGGGTGTTACGAATGGGGTTTCCGCCTTTCGACGCTGTGAATCAGTTTATAGCCAATAACAAACTATGTAACAGAGGTGGGCGCCGCTACTCCTCTACATTGGCTAGCTAAAACCGCTACCGCTACTTTTTCAAAACCGCTATCGCTACTTTTTATTGTAAAGTGTCCCCGCCCTCCAAACAGCTTTTCACTGCTTTTTTTAAAAAGCAAGGAAACTACTCTATATTACATCCAAAATTAGCAGTTTTATTGTAAACGTAAACTAGGTAGCGGTAGCGGTTTTGATTTTTTTTGTCCGCTACCCACTACACTGCCTTTTGCTTATAGAAACCGCTTCCGCTACTATTTAGAGAGTCTGCAAGTAGTGGGCTAATGTACCGGACCGCCCAACTCTGCTATGTAACACTCATGCCTATCGCGACGACATAACAGTCTGTGGAAAAACGAAAGAGGAACATGACAGCAATCGAAAGCGTTTCATATAAGCTTCTCCTAAATACAATCTCCCTGAATTCTGAGAAATCTAAGTGTTCTCTAACCTGCATTAATATTCTCGGTTACTAAATTTCTGACGGCAATCTGAAACCAGATCCTGAACGGATGAGACCTTTGTTAGAATTACCTGTACTATCTAGTAAAAAAACCCTTGCAGCGTTGTTTGGGGTTATTTGCATACTACGCTATGTGGGTTCGCAACTATTCAAAGAAAGTACGGCCTCTTGTAGATTGCTGCGGATTTCCTTTATCTCTTCAGGCTATTCAAAAAATTTGAAACTTTAAAGAATGCAAAAGATAATGCAATCGGTACCACCTTATCACAGCGCGGACGACCAGTGGCTTTCTTCTCACGCTCATTGAACCGATCAGAGAAGAGACACCACATCGTTGAAAATGAAGCGTATGCGGTGGTACGTAAATGGAATCCTTCTTGGCTGGGAGATTTTAACGTAGCAACTGATCAAAGAGCTGTGTCATTCATGTTTGATACCGATGTAAAAGCTAAAATCAAGAATGATCAAATCATGCGCTGGCGTATGGAATTACTTCCATTTTCATTCGATATTAATCCGCGCCCGGGTCACACTATCACGATCGTATTGTAATACCACTTCGTATATTACAAGTCTAAAATCGCTCCATCAGAGCCTCATTCATCCTGGAGGAGTCCAGCGAATGCTACATTATGTTCGTGTTAAACACCTTCCTTACTACATCAATGAAGTCCGCCGTATTACTGCTGATTGTCAGGTAGGTGCTAAAATTAAGCTGCATTTATTTAAACCAGAAAATACTTATTTGACACGGGCGACTGCGCCTTTCCAACGTCTTTCAATTGGTTTTAAGGGGCCGCTTCCAGTTTCCTCACACTCGTCACGTTATCTCCTTACAATTGTTGATGAGTTTAGCCGATTTTCCTTTGTATTTCCATGCCGCGATATGTCATCCAAAGTAGTTATTGTCGTCTTACTAATCTTTTTTCGTTATTTGGTTTACCCGCATATATCCATTCAGACTGCAGCCTGTCATTCATTTCAAGGGAGTGAAAGAATTCTTAGTACGTCTTGGTGTAAACAGCAACCACACCTCTCCATATAGCCCCCTTGGAAATAACCAATGTGAGCTCTATAATGTCATTATTTGGAATACTGTGAAGTTGGCTATTGAATCTCGAAGTTTGCCATTAAGTGCATGACAAGATGTGTTACCTGATGCCGTACATGCCATACGTTCACTACTTTGTACCTCTACAAATACCACACCGCATGAACGAATCATTGCTTTTGAGAGACGATCAGTTAGTGGTTCAGCGCTACCTTCTCGGTTAATTGAACCTGGAGAAGTCCTCTTCAAACGGTTTGGAAATCGCCGTAAATACGAACACCTGTGGACGTCGTTAATCTCATTGAAACTAATCTTACACATGCTCTTGTGAATTTGCCTGATGGGATACAGAGTATAGTTAAAGGGGAGGAGGATAAGGGGCAACGAATAAAAGATAGCGTAGGCGAGTTGACTCTGCCTAATTTAGCTCATGTTCTAGGAATATTTCACCTAATGATTCCGAATCATGAAATCCATGTGTCCTTTCCAATTTAGCTCCGCATTCCGGTTACCCATTTACAATTACTAACTTTGCTCAAGCCAACGAGAAGATATTGGAAAATGGGCAAGAAAAAATTATCCAGACAAAAAGATCATGTTCATGATGCTGATAACAGTGTGAATAGTCACCACAATACAGTTTCCTGGCCCAAGAAGATCTTTACGCGCTTATAAACCTGGGCGTCGTTTAGATTTGTAACCTTTTCGATTTCTAATTCATTTTGATGCCTTACATTAAATTTCTTTATCTAGTGTATTACTTACACATTTTGTAATTTTGAAAAGGAATGAATTCTTTTTGGTGGGAGTGACTGTTGCACTTATTCATTTATATTTGTTGCATTTATATGTTGCACTTATTCATTTATATTTGTTGCATATATATGTTGCACTTATTCATTTATATTTGTTCATATGAATTCATGTTACTAATATTTTCTTTTGTTTCTTTTATAGATGTATTATGAATATAGTTAATTAAAGCCTATAAAAAGGGATAGTTTGAATATACCTTACTACTCATTACAATGCGACCTACAAAGAGTCAAATAAAATGGAAGAGGCCAGGCTCCTGCGAAAAGTCAGATAGTTCATAGGTCTGTGTACACGAACCCGTCCCCAGTATAAGGGACAGCGGTAGTGACCCCGATCATCCCGATACCGGGGCTGGGGGGCAGGTAACATACGCGAAGATCACCCAGATTTAGACATTCCGCAGTCGTTGGAATAAAGTGCAGACGCGCACCACAATCAAATGGCAGTACGTCCCGAGAGTGTGTGTTATTTGAAGAAGACAGAGTTCCACGCAATGGCACGAAATTTTAAGTTACCTTCAACCGTTTCCCATCTTCTTTGACAAGCAGTCCGAAGAGCTGCCTGTATTCCTGCCGTAGTCAGTGTAAGGAAAAGCGAAACGCTGGTCCGGTCGCAGAATCCTCGCAGACTCTTTGGCGCCCTCATCGGTGCGCTCATTCCCGGCAATTCCTACATGTCCAGGAACCCAGCAGAAGATAATCTCGACATCCGCCCGGCTCGCAAAAAACTGGCGTCATGGATATCGCGAATCAGGGGATGCAGAGATACCAATGCTCCGAGGGCACTCAGTGCGCTTTGTGAGTCCTTATAAATCACGATCCGGTCTCCTAACCGGGCACGTCTCGTTGTCTCTCGTACCGAGTGGTGTATTACAACCAGCTCGGCCTTAAGGACAGACGCAGCGCCTGGCAGAGCCCCACTGACTTGAAAGAGAGGGGATACGGCGTGGAAACCGATCCGCTCTTGTGACTTGGAGCCATCCGTATACACTGGCACGGTTCCAGTGTGATGCGAAGTGTGGTCCAAAAAGGTCGAACGCAATACTCTCGGCGCTGTAGAAGCTTTGGGAGCACAGGCGTGCTGAGCAAAACCAGGGGCGCCACCGGCCCAAGTATTATCACAAGCTTTCGAAGGAGTTTCCTAGCCTTAAAACCAAACAGCTTAAGGTATGACTGGCGTCTCTTGACAGCATAGGTACTGGCGAGATAGGCTGCGGATGAGGCGAGAGCTGTTAGCGACTGAGGGAGGCGCCGGGCTCGCGCGTACAGGCGAATAATGCACTGTGCACGTCACAGGGCAAGTGGCATCACCACAGCCGAAGGCACCATTCGCCAGGCAAAGGCCGATGTGGTGGATCAAATCCACCTTCTACAGTACAGGCTGTCCTGCTGATGCATAAACTCACATCCGTAGTCGAGCTTTGAACGATCAAAGGATCGATAAAAAGTAAGCCAGTAGCCCTATCAGTGCCTCAGGAACTGAACATCACGAAACGAAGAATATCCATGGCGCGGGTACAAGAGATGGAAGTATGAGGGACCCAGGTGAGGCGTCGGTCAAATACAAGACCAAGGAAACGGTGCTAGTCCACCCCTTTCAGGTGCACTCCATTGAGAAGCAAGTCTGGGACAGGGATAGCGGCAGAACTGCAAAACCTTAGACTCTGCCAAGGAAAACCGAAGCGTGTGCGCTTCGGCAGAGCGAGAGACGTGGTTCAGTGCCCGTTGGGGTTGACGCTACAGAGTGCATCTAAGTCGCAACAAAACAGATTGAAAGGGCATCCACGTAGAGCGTAGCGAGAATATCTTCCCGGAGCACCGAGGTGATGCCGTTGATGCTCAGGGCAAAGAGTGTTACAATGAGGACACTTCGATGCGGAACACCCTCTTCCTGCTCCATTAGACCGGAGAGGGCAACCCCCACCCATACGCGGAATTGACGATCTGAAAAAAATTCACATATAAAGATTGGGAGGTGTCCTCTCGTCCCCATCGTATGGAGAGTTTCCATGATACCATATCGCCACGCGGTATCATAGGCCTTATATAGATGGTGAAACACCGTGGCGTAGTGCTGTCTACGAAGGAAGGCCTCGCAGACGGCATTTGCCAGTCCAGCAGAGCACCTGACGTGGAGTGGAACTTGCGGAAGACGTACTCTGCATTTACAAATTTCTCCATCAACGTGCACACGCAGGAGGTTAGAGAGATTGGGCAGAAACCGACTGAAGTAGAGTGATCTCTTCCCGGTTTGCGAAAAGCTTACTCAGTAGCGATTCGTGAGGAGTCTGGGAGGATACTCTCTGCCCAGATCCTGTTGAACATTTGTAACATAAAGGCCATGCCTCGCCCACCCAGGTGTCGAAGCATGGCGTAGGGGACATCGTCTGGTCGAGGGGCGGTATCCGCACACTAAGCGAGAGCGGAACGCAATTCACTCAAACTAAACCTGTCGTTGAAAGATTCTCCGCCTCTGGAAGTAAAGTGCAGTCGGCGGCCTTCCGCGACATCACGACGCGCATTGAATGCTGGCGGAGCATCATCCCGGCTAGAGAATGAGGAAAAAGTGGTCGTGAAGGATTCTGCCATGGACGCGTGATCCGAGATTGCGGTCATATTCTCATGGAAAACGGGAGGGGGGTCCTACGAGAACTTCCACTCGCATACACCCCTGATAGAGGGCGTCTTTCCCGTTAAGTGAAGACACGTATGCCCGCAAGAAGAGCGGCGGGCGTGCTTCGAAATATAGCAGAACCTAACCCTAGCTCCACGAAATTCGCCGACACTCAACTGAGTCGGGCGGCGCTTATAGCCCATGTAGGCATAACCTTCTGTTTAAAGGCCGTCTCATCCTCGGCTGACCACCACGAGAACGGTCGCAGAGCAAAGCGGCCAGACGTTCTAGCAATAGTAGTTAGGCCCACGGCTATGAGGTTGCTGGAGATGAACTCAACAGCTTTATCTACCGACCTAAACTCTTAGACTGAGCTGGAGAAATCAGTCACTTCCTGAAATGCGGACCACCGCGCCCGCGCCAAACACAACCGGGGCGGGCTCTCACCCGGCAGCTGCCCAGAAAATGTTATTTCAATGTGAAAGTGATCACTACCATGGAGGTCATCGACTAACCCCTACCCCAAATCAGGGTGTGTATCCGGAGTGCGCAAATATAGATCGATGCAGGAAAATGAAGTGGTTCTCGGGCAGTGATGCGTAGACTCATCCACATTTAAGACACCTATCTCCAGCTCGTCGATCAGGTCGACAAGGAATTGACCCCTAGGGTAAGTCCAGCAGTCTCCCCAGAGGGGTTATCTACCGTTCAGATCTCCGAGCAAGAGAAAGGGCATCGGCAACAGTGCCACGACGCGGCAAAAGTCCCCCGCGTTGAACTCGGCTGACGGTGTAATGTAGGCGGAAATAACAGTATACCTCCCATCTAGGTGCAGCTGTACAGCTACCGCCCGAAAGGAGGGATCTAAAGTGAAAAGAAGAACGGAGATATCATGCCAGGTGTAAATCGCGCATCCTCCCGCCCGGCCACCATCACGTGGTGGTGGTGTCGTAAAACCATTATACCTCGGGAGGATGGGTAGGGTTTACGCACCCAGTATCGTCTCCTGCAAAAATATAGCTAACAGGGAACGGGAGGAGACTATAGTATATGGTTATCTATGCGATTTATCTTGTTAATAAATCAGCCTAAATAGCGTTTCAAAAACCATAACCATAAATTTGTTTGATCAAAGTTGTCTGCCGTTAGTTTTAGGCCTGAGGTGACATCGAAATAAATTTTGGAATAATGACTTGGGCTTTAAGAAAGACAATTACACAAATATAAATATATTCATAAAATCAACGAATGTACAAGGAGATAAGTAGGGTAGGTATACAATGTAAAATATTTTAACATATGATTTACAGTAAAAAGATGCGAAGAGAATTGAAGTATGTGAAATTAATATGGTGGAATAATATGGTGAATAATAAGGTGAATAATATATAATATGGTGTAGTAATGTAGTTAATAATATAGTAAATAATATAGTAATTAAGTGTCAATAATAGAGTAAATAATAATATAGTAAATAATATAGGGTATCTATGATGGACTGAATTGAGGCTGCATTTTTTTTTTTAAATTCTATAGAGCCCATCTGGCAACTGCCCACTTGGGTGAATTGAGGCTGCAATGAGAAGGAAATATAATTAGGATCTACTCTCGTATGGTCCTTTGCAAAGAATTGTGAGAGAGATGTATAGTATATGGTTATCTATGTGATTTATCTTGTTAATAAATCACATAGATAACCATATACTATAAAATTGGTGCCAAGACCGGGGAGCGAAACGGGAACCTTTAGATATTCATAAAATCAACGAATGCACAATGAGATAAGTAGGTTAGGTATACAATGTAAGATATCTTAACATATGATTTATAGCAACAAGATGCGAAGAGAATTGAAGTATGTGAAATTAATATGGTGGAATAATATGGTGATGAATAGTGAAATAATAATATAGTAAATAATATAGAGTGAATAATAGAGTAAATAATAATATAGTAAATAATATAGAGTATCTATGATGGACTGAATTGGGGCTGCAATGAGAAGTAAATATAATTAGGATTTACCCTCGTATGGTCATTTGCAAAGAATTGTGAGAGAAAATGGAATTAACTAAATATGATTTGTTTGGAGGTAAATGAATAATTGTAGAAGGAATGATTACTGACCTTTATATGAAGAAAGCTGCGAGTCGAGTGGGCGGGATAACGTGCTATTTTAGTCGAGCTGGGAACGTGTGTTTGTTTGTTTGTGTGTGAAATTTAAGAGATGTTGTTTGGAACAGTATACGTTAATTGAATTGACAAGTAAAATAAATGAATTAATTAATTATTAAGTTTAACATAAAATGATTTAAATTACAAAAATTGAAGTAAATTAATTGGAAGAATAAATTGACAAAGTTAAAGTAAAATAATGAATGATTAAATTAACAAAGTTAAATTAAAATAATTGAATGAATTTTATACATGATAAATGATGATATATATATTTAAGTTTCCCAGGAGGTTTTTATTATAGGAATGCCCAGAGGCATTGCTATAACACTTCTCCCCCCCCCCTGAGAAGGTTACCCCCCCCCCCATTTTTACTATTTTGAGAGTATAAGTCCGAGTACCGACGAGGCCTCCTGACCACGCGACCGGAGCGTGTGACAGGGCCATTGGTTTGGCTGCGGGTACGAGGATACATATTTGCTGTGGCAGTGACATTAGCGTTTAACGAGGCACTGGCACGAGAGAAGGTTGACGGAGCGAAGGTGATCCGCTTGCTAGTTCCTTCCGAGATGGCGTCAAGCGGGATGTGGGAGTCTTGAGTCCCGTTGTCCGCTGACGGAGTGACCAGTGGGGAAGAGATTTGCTCCTCACTATCCACTTCTGCCGACGAGGGTTCCTGCAACAAAGTAGGAGGAGGCAGTAGTTAAAAAGGTGGGGTTTCAGTTGTTTTGGGGGATTACTGTACCATAAAGGGGTATAGTAGGAGGAGAATGAGGTGATTGGGGTTTTAGACCAACATTTTCGGTATAAGCAGGTTCTAGGCGGTCGATAGAGACAGTATCTTGCCTGGTGCCAAGCTTTAGGACGAAGAATTTCGGCTTCCTGGAGATAACGAGAAAAGGTCCGTCATAGAGTGGTTGTAACGAAGTGTGAGCTGAATCGCGACGGACGAAAACATGGGAGCATGCTGTCATCTCCTTCGGCACGAAGGTTTTATAATTAGCAGGTTTCCAATATGAAATCAATTGTAGTCCATCTAACTACATTGAGTCCAATCACCGCCAAAAGAAAAGTGATGTAACCTATTACTCTTCAAAAACCGTTAACCTATAAGTGACCATAACTGATCACAGCCAAAACAAACGTGTTCGAAAAGAGTAAAAACAGTCAACCTTTTCACTTATATTGGTTGTTTTGTCAACAATTTTAGTGTAGGAGATAACAGAAAATGTTTTGATTTTCTTTTTACAATGAAGTTAATTGCCAATGAGAAAGGATTGTGGGTCAGAATCAGAACCAAATTCACCTTGGAACGATCGGTAACGCAAAAAATTGTAAACTGAATCTGGTTAAGAACCAAATTGGACCTGAGGAAGTCAGTCAGGTAAAAAAAATGGGCAAGGAATGAGGGTACGAACCAAATTGTACATGGACATATTTTTTAAGTGAAATTAGGAAAGGAATAATGGTAAGAACCAAATAAGACCCAACGAGATCAGTTAGATCAAAATTGGGAAAGAAATAAAGCTAACAAGAAAATTGGACCTTGACAGATCGGTCGTGTTGAAATTTGGAAATGAATGAGGGAAAGATGCAAATTGGACCTGGAGAGATTAGTTGCATACAAATTGGGAAAGGAATGTGGGTACGGAATAAATTGCACCTGGATAGATCGGTCGTATATAAATTAGGAAAGGAATAAGGGTAAGGACCAAATAGGACATGGAGAGAAGAACCAAATTAGACATGGGCTGAGCTTTCGCGTATAAATTGGAAAAAAGATGAGGGTAAGAACCAAATTGGTCTTAGAGAGATCGGTCGGGTAAAATTTGGGAAAGGAATGAGGGTTAGAATCAACTTGGAACTGTAAATTTTTCAAAATTTTAGGAGCCTATCTGGCGACTACCAATTTGGACACAAGTCGCCGCACTCATGACAAAGACAACCTAGAACTAGGGTACTTTAAAAAAGGAATATGCAAAAAACAACAGGAACGTGCGAACTACAGAGAAAACAACAACAAAAAACTAGTTAAATAAAGGGGAGAAGGCCGGCCTCCCACCAAAAGTATATAAGTCCACCAGTCAATGTGCACGAACTCGTCCCGAGTACAAGGGACATGCGGTAGCGACATCGCCCATCCCGGTTCCGGGACAGGTAACATGCGCGGAGATCGCCCAGACTAAGACATTAAAAAAAAATGTGCCGAACAGTCTCGGGGACAGCGTAGTCTTCACAGTAGGGCAATGACGAGCGCTCAATCAAATGGCGGTGCGTCCCGCGAGTGTGTCCAATTCGGAGACGACAGAAAGCAACCTTAAACCTTCGCGGCATTGGGGAGTAGGTCCATGGGAACAGTCGCGGCACAATTGCACGCAACTTTAAGGTCCCTTCGACCGTCTACCATTTTCTTTGCCAATCAGCCCGAAGGCTGCCAAAATATTCCTGCCATGTAGTCAGTTGTGAGGAAGAGCGAAACGCTGGTCCGGTTGCCGAGTCCTCTCGGACTCTTTGGTGTCCTCAATCCCCGCAATTCCTACATGTCTAGGAACCTAGCAGAAGATAATCTCGACATCTGCCCGACTTGCCAAAACCGTGGCGTCACGGATATCGCGAACCAGGGGATGCGGAGATTCCAATGCCCCGAGAGCACTCAGGGTGCTTTGTGAGTTGGTATAGAACACAATCTGGACTCCGAACCGGGCACGTCGCCTAATCTACCGTACAGAGTGGTGTATTGCCACCAGCTCGGCCGTGAAGACAGACGCAGCGCCTGGTAGAGCCACGCTGGCTTCAAAAAGAGGGGCTATGGCGTGGAAGCCGACCCCTTCTTGGGACTTGGAGCCATCCGTATACACTGGCACGGTACCAGCGTGACACGATGTGTGCTCCAAAAAGGTCGAACGCAATACTCCCGGTGGTGTAGAAGCTTTGGGAGCAGAGGCGTGGCGACAAATAGCCAAGGTGGTACCCTCTAGGGTGGCAACCTAGGCAGAACCGGGGGCACCACCGGCCCGTGAGCTATACCTAGCTCTCGAAGAAGTTTCTAGCCCTAAACCCAAAGGGCTAAGGGTATGACTGGTGTCTCTCGGCAGCATAGATACCGATTAAATGAGCTGCGGATGCAGTGAGAGCTGTTGGCGACTGAGGAAGGCGCCAGAGTCGTGCGTACAGGCGAATAATGCACTGTGCACGGCGTAGAGCGAGTGGCATCTCCTCAGCATCGACAAGTAGGCTCTCAATGGGGAAAGGCACCGGTCTCCAGGCAAAGGCCGGTGTCGTGAATCGAGTCCACCTTCCACAATACACGCTCAGCCACCGATGCATAAAACTAGCATCCGTAGTCGAGCTTTTAACGAATAAAGGATCGATACAAAAGTAAGGCAATATCCCTATCAGCGCTGAACGTTACGGAACGAAGAATATCCATGGCGCGGGTACAAGAGACCCTAAGGCTACGAATATGAGCCTCCCAGGTGAGGCGTCGGTCAAATACAAGCTCAAGGAAATGGTGCGATTCAGCCACTTCCAGGCGTACCCCATTAAGAAACAGACTGTGGTGCCATTTTGTACAGGCCTTCTGCTCAAGCATCGACCACAATCCAAAGTTAATTGGACTAAAATCTGGCGAACAGGGAGGCCCAAGTCCCTATGACCAAAAAACCCCCTAGAATTTGCCTGGCACAAGTCTTGAACATTTTATGTTATGTGTGAGGTTGCTTCATCTTAATGAAGGGCTACACCGGCATTTATTCTGGTAGCATCCACCCAGGAAATGACTTTCTTCTTCAACATGCCCAAATAAGAATGTTAATTGATCTTTACCCTCTCTCCAATGAAGATGAAATGTGTTCTTTTTCCCGTTAATGTTAGGCCCACTCACATTATCACTAAAGCTGGCTTCTGTCTTCTGAAAGCTGTTCGCTGTTCAACTGGAATCTTATTTTTATTTTGTGCCAAACACGATAATTGTATATGTTTTATAGCCAGTGAATAACTAACTTCCCATCTATCCACAGATTTGGAGGCTGCGAGTCATCAAGGAGCGTTAGAGGAGCAGCTTTACTATTTTGACTCTTTTCTTTTGGGTGGAGTTGGAAAGCAGGAGTTATTTAGCTATCTTGAATGGACGAAGTTTCAGGTCATATTTAAATTTTTTTTGCATGATCACATGGCTCCATTTGTCCTTCGAAGCAACTTTTTCTAGGATATCTCTCGATCTTGTTCATCTTGTTCTTGATGAAGGTTTGGGTCCTCACTGATCAGGGCGGGTGGTTTTCACTCTTGGAAGATAATGGTATGTCTCTTTAAGCGGTTTGATAGCTTTAAAATCTCCAGATCTGGTTACACTGGAGTTCGACACTTTTAAAATAGCTCCCGCTGTATTTCCGCTTATATACAGGTACTTGATTGTTTTACTTTTCTAGTCATATTTATATAGAGGTGGTGTTTTTATGAATTTACAATTTGATTACCAAAATTCAATAAATCCTGAAAGTACCTGCAAGAAAGTAACTAATTAATGGTGTGTAAATATATTTAAAATGATTTGTAAAAGGAATTCTACACTTAGTTTTCCCACCCTGTATCTTCCACTATTTTCACTATGTTTACCATCATCTCTTTCCGTAGAGATTTCTCCTTACTAACTTTCTGAGCAGCCTGGGCGTATCTGAGCTGCAGGGGAGACACTTTACCTACAACACAGAATGTACCCCTGTAGTTCTTGCATTAACCATTCACCCTTTTACTATTATACAACAGCCCTATTACTGCATTCTTTCAATCCTCAGGCAATCTTCCACTTCCAAATACCTTGCAAAACAGCCACCAGACTCATTTCATAACACAATAAACACCTCCGTTTAGCCCCTCAATGTCTACTTATACACTCCATCTTCCTTTCCATTTTCAGACCTTTCACAGCATTCTTGGCTGCTTCTCTTTTCCATATCCCCAATACAGCACTCACGATGGCAATCATATTTAAATTTGCATCATCTTCCATACCTATATTATATAACTCAAAAGTATTCTTTTCATCTACTTTTAACATCATTACACACTATTGCCCTGCCAGTCCTTCCCTTGATGTTCACAGAGTTATTCTTCTCCTGGTTCTTCAATTTTTTCACTTCCTTCCTGAGTAGCCTTTTATTCCTATTGGAGGGCACGAACAAGTCTCGAGTATAAAAGACATGCGGTAGCAACCCCGATCGTCCCGGTTCCTAGACAGATAACGTACGCAAAGATGCTCTAAGACTGCGACATTCGACTCAAATGTGCCGTACTGTCTGCTGGGAAGCATGCATTGGTCGCAAGGAGCACTTCATCAGATTGTGAAGCGTCCAGCGACTGTCCTGATTCGAAAGGGAAAGAAAACAACATGACGTCGATGAGGCATTGGTGAGTAGATTTACTGAAAGAGTTGCGGTGCAATAGTTCGCAACTTTAGGTTTTCGTCAACCTTCTCCCATCCTCTATGGCAGAAAGCCCGAAGTGCTCACCTGATTCTTGCTTTGTAGTCAGTGTGAGGAAGAACGAAATGCTGGTTTGGTAGCCCAATCATCGCGGACAATTTAGCGCTCTCATTCTCGCAATTCCTACATGTTCAGGGATCCAAGTTGAAGACAATTTCGAAATCGAGCCTCCTTGCCGCAGTTGTAGCATCACAAATACTGCAAACTAGGATATGCTCAGATCCCAATTCCTCGCGAGCACTTAGTCACTATTAATTAAAATTTCGTCTTCGAAACGGGCAAAAGATGTAATCTCACGTCTCGAATGGTATACTACAACCAGATCAGGCCTGAAGTCAGACGCTATGGCAAGAAGAGCTCCGACGCCTTAAGAGGGTGTTAGGGGAGATAGGCAGAAAGCCAATCTCTATTCATATTTAAACCTATCCATGTACACTGGTATGGCTCTGGTGTGAGACGACATGCGTTCAGAGAAGTATGAATGCTGTACTCCTGGTGCTCTAGAATACCACATTCACACATGGTATTCTCTAGGGCAGTGCCTTGGGGACCATCCGCTCGAGAGTTACACGAAGCTCTGCAAGTTGTTTTTTTAGCACTAAGCCGGAAATGCTTAGAGCATGAATGATGTCTAATTTGGCCATAGTAACCGCCAAGATCGGCCGCGTAGAAAACGAAAGCCGTCGGCAACTGCAGGAGACGATGAATGCTGGTGTAAAAGCGCATAGTATACGGTGTAAAGCGAGCGGCATCTATCCAACATCGACAATGAGGCTCTTTACAGCAGAGATAATTGTGGTGGATCGAGTCCATTTTCCGCAATAAACGGCCCGCTGAGGATGCTCAAAACTTGCATTGGTAGTCTAGCTTAGAACGAACAAAGAAGAGGTAGGATAGCCTAAAGGTGCGAATGTCACCCTCCCATGTGATTCGTCGGTCGAAAGCAGGAGCATTCAAAGGATGCTACTCTATCACATTCCTTTGAAACTGTGTTGAGCGGCCTGATGTTCGTCGCTCTGTGCATATCCTCCTGCTTTCTTACACCCCTTCTACGTGTATTGGTAATTATATGCACGCACCTGTTCCGTATTTTTCGCATACTCGTCTTTGCGCTTTCCGAGACGCTAAAAAAAGATGGTGAGGGATAGATGAGGGTGGACCTGACCAGCGCCAGATATTGTTTCTTTGGATGAAGTTTCTGAAGGTATAGAGGGTTCTGACTGCTGAAGGTGCTCTTTGGATCCGTTCTTTGACGTGCTTCCCTGTGCTCGGTTGAAATGATTTTCATCCCGAGTACATTGTACTCGTTCATGTAGGGATGGCGCGTATCCGACAGTCTCACATCAAAAAAGTTTACGCTTCTTAATGGGACAATCTTCAATTTGCCGCCATTAGTTCGGATCTTCCATTTTGACTCATTCATTAAGTTTTCTTATTTCTTCGGCGGTCATTCGAGCTTGCATTGGCGCATTCCTATATCCACAAACGATGACTTTGCTTATAGCATCGGCGAACTGGATGGTTAGGCTAGTGAGGTTGCTTGGTTTTGGGATGACGGCTGTATAGATCGCATACAGGGTAGGACTGAGACACCTGCCTTGAGGTTATCCTGCCTGTAGTTGAAAGGCGGGGCCATCCGTGCGCCCTATACTGACGTAAAACGACCTCTTCATGACATAACACAGAGAATTTTTTCTAGCTTAGCGCTTAAACCTAGCTGGAGGATCTTGTATTGTATCTCCCTTAGCCATACTTTTTCGAATGTTTTTGATACGTCCCTGCATACGATGTCGATATAGCTCCTATTTTTCTTCGCTTGAGCAATCTTCTCCGTGATGACATTAATTGCCATCTCGGTGCTTCTGTTCTTTCTGAAGCTGTATTGCCAGTTGTTGTATAACAAATTTTACTCCAAATGAACAACGAGTCTTCTATTCAGGATTTTCTCGAAGAGTTTACCCTCAATTTCTATAAGGAATATTGGGCGATAACTCTCCATCCTCATCGGGGTATTTCCAAGGTTTGGCAATTAAGATCATTTTTGCCATTTTGTATGCGCCGGGAAAGTAGCCTACATTTAGGCAGGCGTTGAAGATGTTGAGTAAACATTCCATTACGCATCTCAGCGCTTTGACGAAGTTTAGCTTCGTCAAGCCTGATCGGCCTGGTGCTTTAGGTTTAAAGGAGTAGAGCGCGCTTTCCAGTTTTTCCAGCGTCACTCTTTCTTCTTCTCTTTCTCCCCTGTTCACTTGGTGATTCTGGTGCAGGCTTTCAATTACATATTTCGTTGAGCTCTTCTATAATCTGGTTTTAAAAATCAATGTCGAAATGTCCTCATTTCATTATCTTCTTCACTGATTTCGAAGATCTTTCCCCAGTGTCCCCTGAAGATTTCCTCGATCTCATTCTCCTCTGACTTTATTTCACCGTAGGCGTCTTCTAATTCCATTTTTCTTTTCTGGGGCTTACTTTTCATTCTGTTAATCTTCGCCAATAATTCCTTCGGTATCGCTTCGATATTAAGTTCATCGATACATTCGTTCCATTTTTATTGTTGTTGTTCATGTATTATATTTTTGAGTTCTTCCTTTACTGCTCTAGTGCGGTACATTGTCTCACTGGATGTTTCCATGGTAATGTTCAATTGATACAATTTATTTAACTCATGGTGTAAACTTTTCATACGATCGGTCTATTTGTATGCAGAAATTATTCTGTATGCAGTTTGGGGAATTGACACTTTGTCAGCCTCAATTATTTGGGTCTCAAGCCATTCCAATTCCTCGTCTATTTCTTCTAGCGTTGCTTCGTCGAGGTTCGCCGGGATGTAGTTTCTTAACAATCGCTCATAATTATCCCAATTCACCCTGCTGTAATTTTTCTTGTATGTGCTGGTACCAATATAGAGTTAACGTTGATATTGAGGTTAATTCCTATATGGTTGCTACAAGGTATCACTTCGGGGTCATGTGATAATTGAATGGTACGAGGAAGTTGGCCAAGCAAATGTCTGGCTCAGTGGCGTTCCTTTTAAGCTTTAAACATAAGCGCTACAAAAATTGGTCAATCAGCGTCAAGATAGATTTTAAGGAACAATTTACGTTCAAACACTTTCAAACTTAAGCGTTACCGAAATTAATTTTTTCATTCATAACTGCTCTAGTCGATTGAATATTCTTTACTCTTAATCGTTGAAACAGTACAGAACTTTTTGGAATTTGTACTGGTTTTTCATTTTAAATGAGGTTGATTGGATCCCGCTTTGTTGTGCGTGACCGGATTTTATACAAGCAGTGATACGTTCGGAAGTAGCTATTTTCTCCTTGATTGGCCTTGGTGAAGGCTAGTAGAGGGAAAAGAAGAAGGATTCCTCTACGCTACCTGAAGGTAAAGTAGCCACTTGTTCATTGCACATATTTTTGTCCACCTTCTTCACATACCATTCTTCCTTATTTTTCACAGCGGATCCCTAAAATATATACATGCACAGTTACACACACCTACAGACTCGGGTGTCCCCAGATTCTTTCACAAATTACGCCCTTGGGCGCAATGATGGAGAGATGAGGGAAACTCGGCGTATTGCCCTGAGAACCTTGCCAGGCTGGCAAAAACCTAAGAGGAGCAAGGTCTTCGAAAGAATTTATGGCGAGCTTAATATTGCCCTCGTAGGGCTAATTGACTTAAAAAATGGCTACGCGGCTATCTGTGCGAGGGAGGCGGACATCAAAGCCCTCTCCTCCCCACGTTCCACAGACACCTTTAAACAAATAGATCTCATACCACAGACACCGCAACAAATATGCACACATAGAAGTGTTATCTTCCAACGCCTAAACCCCTGAGTTTGAGAACACTCGATTGAACAAATCACGGATGAGATTCTTCAGAATCATAAGTGGGAAAAAGTAGCCGAAGTAATAAAATTCAAGGACTGCACCCACGTTTTTAAAGTTGTATTTACTGAGAGCACAATGCCGAGTAAATCAAAACAAAACGGCCTTCTTCTCTTTAATGTCCGCATCTGCCCCGATCTGATTGAGCGTAAGGAGTTCGTTGACCTGCAAATGTGCTTCAACTGCTATAGGTACAAAGAACACACCACCACCACTTGCCCCAACGCTACACTCACAGTATGCTCTGTGTGCGCTGGCAAGACCATTCCTGGCGCGAATGTAAAAGTTCGTTCCAGAAATGCCTCAATTGTGGTGACCCATACAGAACTATAGCAATGGCCTTCTTCTCTTTAATGTCCGCATCTGCCCCGATCTGATTGAGCGTAAGGAGTTCGTTGACCTGCAAATGTGCTTCAACTGCTATAGGTACAAAGAACACACCACCACCACTTGCCCCAACGCTACACTCACAGTATGCTCTGTGTGCGCTGGCAAGACCATTCCTGGCGCGAATGTAAAAGTTCGTTCCAGAAATGCCTCAATTGTGGTGACCCATACAGAACTATAGCAATGGCATGTCCAATAATGAAGGAACAAATGTTAAAACAAAGGACAAAGGCATAAAAGAGGAAAAGAAGGCTAACGCCGCATACGCGAAGGTTGCCAAGGCAACGGTGGGAGAGAGTAGTGTTACCACTGCACCCACGTACGAGTACCTGCAGCTAGAGAATGAAAAGTCGACAAAAATAATGTGTTGCGTATATTATGCACACATTGATAACTTGACCAAGCCTGGCACCTTTGAGAATGATCTGAACACCATGCTTGTAAATAACAGCATGGAAAAAATGTGGTTCCCTGAAAACCCTCCGTCAAACGAAGTACTTCGAGTGAATCTCCAACCACAGACCGAGAAGAGCGGCCAAAAAGCTCCGGACACGAGCAATGCCCTTTCACGGGATCCTCGAGTCCAAGCCATAGCTTCCCGGCAGAAGGCACAAACTGACTCACAAACACACACAACTACCCCAACAGAGGCACAAGTCGAGCGGACTTGTGCCCTCAAAAGGCCTCGCAGTCACGTTGACCGAGTAGGTCCTCGTCTTCCAAGAATCGGGCTTCCTGGTACATGTACTACTCGAGGATATTAAACCTCCGAGTATATGCTGCCAGTTTTCGGACGACTCAGGCCCAGAAGATATTGTCGATGGCCTTAGGGCTGGACAATACAAATGGGACTACGAGGCTGACATACCTGAAGATCTGGTAAAGCAGGCTCTCTTCCGCGACATTGTACAATTCTCAAGACACATATGTTGTTCTCTCGGACGCAGAGTTCCGTAAGAAGAGATCTGACAAGGGAAAGACTCCTCCGTCCTTTTCCCCCCAAGGAGCAAAAGCGGACTGAGAATAAACACTCTTCGTCATAACACCTACGCTAGATTGCGAGTGTAGTATCAAAAGCTAGCCAAAAATTAAAGAAGACCTTACCCGAAAGGAAACTTAAACTTTAACATGTAATACTTCTACCGATAATTACATCAATTATGGCAAAGTTTCACCAAATTTGACCCCCTGTAGTAAAGAGTAATTCTAGTTGCTACAAAGGCTTGAATGCCTACCAATCTATGACGAAAAACAAAACAACCAACACAAGATTAACACTGCCAGAGCTACCATTTGACCAGGGATCTTTATATCCCTGCTATCACTGTACTATTTTTACTATACTATCTACTTTTGCTGGAGATACCCTTCCACCAAGGAACAAAAAACCCCCAAACATTTAAACTTATCTTTAATACCTTTTTCAAAACCCTTTCACCACTATACTCTCTCACTTTTGCTCTAATCTTATACCTTCTAACTTGTTATGTCCAATGTCTAATTTTCATTCGGAAGGACTCATTTTGATTTTCAAAAACTTGTTCACAGCTTTGTATAAAGCATTTTCAAACAGAGATATTCTTTTCTCTGAAAAATATAATACAAGTATTAAGAGATTATTGCGTTCCTTGGGCTGATTAGAGAAAACTCCTGTTCCTAGGAAAGAATTAATACCTCAAAGTGGTATTAGTGTCTCTTTCACACGTTTCCGTCAACCTTTTTTTCTTGCACACGATTTTTTCAGACTAGCACAGCATAACTCTGTCACCGGCAGAGTCTAAGTTAGAGTTGGAAAATAGGGTGTAGTGAACCACTGAAGAAGACCTCATTAGGAGGCCAGAAAAGAGGGGGGAGGGGGCGATTATTGACCACGAGCCTGAAACCAACTGTGGACTGATGGTAGGGCTAGGCTTAACTAGTTAGGGTGACCGAGGAGTGTGCGAAAATTAATAGGTAGGAGAGATAGAAATAGGCATAAATAGTAAAAACTACTCACTAGTGGTAATAATCATAACGGAGGACGCATATTTTTTTCAGAGCTAGAAAAATAAATATAAAGAGAGAAAGAGGAGACTACCAGGAGCGCCGAGGTGCTCCAAGCAAAAGTGGAGATGGAGTGCAAACGAGTTGCATTCCGGAGTATAGGAGACACCCCCAAAACTGAGAGATGTAAGGTAGGTCAAACACTGTATTGAGAAATTAAAGTCGCCCTGATAAAACTAATTGACAATAACAACAGATTCATCGCCATATGCCACCACGAACATGATGCGGAAAAACGAGTCTCGAACCAAGGGATCGAAATACTCAGACAAATTTGGGAGGGCTTAATCCAGTAATACCCCCACAAATAATAGCGAACAGGTGTGTCAACTGCAAGAAGGTGGATCTATGGGTAGGATCTCACACAGCCGAGGAACTCAAAGATGAAATAGAAAAAAACCCAACTAAAATATAAAGATTCACCAAATAATAAAATTCGGGCAAAATACACATGTGTTAAAAGTGATATGCACTAACAGGGAAATGGCTAACAAAATCGCTACAAACAGGATTCTCTGCCGACAATATAGAAAGAGAAATACACAAATGTTCAAATGTGCTACATTTGTCATGCACTGGAGAGCTACACTACAAAAAATTGTACAATTAACGAGAAAAAATGCTCCGAATGCGCAGGTGAACATAGATGGGGGAAGTGTAAATCATCCACTAAAAAGCGCCTAAATTGCGATGGGAATTTTCGCAAAATGGCAATGAGCTGCCCCAAAAGAAAAGAAAGAGAAAAAAAATCAGGAAAGACAAAGGAAACAAAATGTCATGTACGCAGGAGTGGCTAAAGCAACAATAAATGAACTCGAGGAAGCCAAGACTAACACTGTTGTACCGCAGGGACTAGGATCAGACCTCCTGGTATGTATACTGTATGTGCACTTATCGAATATAGGAAAACCAGGCACTTTTGCATCCACATTAAATCAACTATTAGTGAAGAATGGAATCATGGAAATGCGGTTCCCCGAACATCCTGCATCAAGTGAAATACTGAGAATGGATATGTTAAAAAATAAGAAAAATACGATGCAAATGGAATTAACTCCTAAAGAAAATGGAAATAATCAAAATAACCAAAACAACAACTACGAAAACCAAGAAAAAGACGAAACATTAAACGAGACGGAAGTAGCACAGCAACCATCAGTCATAAACGTAAACAAGAAATAAGGTATGTTATGCGAAGCAAGAGATCTCAGATTGACGATCTATGCTAAAGCCTTTATGCCCTTACCTCGTTAAATGAAACAAACAGACATAATCTGTGCACTTGCAGAAGAGAAGTGCAAATGGGCATATAAAGAAGACGAAGATGAAAAAACAGTTGAAAAATACTTAATGGAAGGAAGAATCAGAATTTACGCAGGTGACGTAGTGACCCTTTTAAATGGTACCTACGAAAAAATCATAAACGGAAAATTTATCTCCGAAGGAGAAAATATGCAAGAAAGAGACACTGGAAGAAGAAATACAAGGCAAAATCCCCAATAAAAAACAACATCAAAGAATATTCTGATATTGATCCACTGAACAACTCCTACTGAATCACACGAAAAAATGGGAAACGATAAATATAGAAAACTAACTATTGTACAAATAAACACAAACGGACCGATCAGTAAAAGTACATCGATTGGGAACGACATCAGGAGTATCGATCCAGATATAGTACTCATATCGGTACATGGAATTAACGATAATGATAAAAGAATAAAATTATATAACTACAATGTATTAACAAAAAATGTGTCAGGAGAAAGACATGCCGGCGCGGCTATAGCGATTAAAAGAGACACACATAGAATACATAGAAATACAACTAACAGATCAATCATAGTTAGCCATGAAAATAAAGCTAGAAATTCCCCTTTTAATTATATCAACGGGGTACCAGCCCCCAAAGAGAAACTTTTTGCCTGTACATAACTTCAATACGATATTCGGCTAGGGTCACCCTACAATATTTATGGGAGACCTAAATGCAAGATGTCAAATAAATGGATATCGATCTACGAACACCGCAGGCAGAAATCTGGAAATGATGTTAGACAGAAATATATTAGTCAGAGTGAGACCAGAGCACCCCACCTATATTACAGCGAACACCGCAACGAAACCAGACGTAGTATTAAGCACCTGTAACTTGCCGTTGAATTTCCATATGGAACCGGTAACAATTGCATGCAGTGACCATATAGGAACACCACTGCAATTAAACCAAAATCCGATACAGGTACCTGCAACTAAAAGGAAAATATACCATAAGGCAAACTGGAGGATGTATAAAGAAGAACTTGTTACATATAACCCTAAAGACCTGGTGAATGCTTCACTCGAGGAAATCGATGAAGAGTTGAAGCACTTTACGGATACCCTGGTAGCCGCAGACTCGAAACACGTTCCGAAATCAAGTCATCGAATAGTACAGCAATATGAGTGGACTACAGAGATGAAGAACAAAAACAAACAAATTCAGAGGGTATATAATTTAATTTGGAGGGGAGGAACAAACCGAGAAAGATGTAGAAAAAATAATGAATTAAAAATAGAAATTAAATACTTGATAGAAGAACAACTAGAAAAAAATGGGATGAACTAACTAGACAGATAGATATAAATAAAACTCCAAAGGAAAATTGGAAAGCAATAAACAGGATAAGATGAAAACGGAATATTAATACCCAAGAACGGAATTAGAACCAAAATTCCTAAGTCATTGGGAAAAGGTTTTCTCAATCTCGCCGGAAGAAAACGATGATTTTTGCTGGATAACCGAACAAATGGTTCATGAATACCTAAGAAATAACTTAAACAAGTCAATTCCACAGAAGTAGTAGACACAAGTAGGGAAGAACAAGTGGTCGCAGGGCAATAATAACAACAGAAGAAATAAAAAAACGTAATATGTTCATTTAACCCCTTCCCCAACATTTTTTTTGTTAAAAACGTTTCTTTTTCAGACTAATTTTTTTATTTTGGTTCTATATAGTATTTTTGATGCTGGTTATAAAAACAGTTTTTAATTATTTTTTCTTCCCATTTTTGTGGTTAACTTTTTATTTTGAAAATACCTTTGTCGGCAAAAACGAGTCAACTCGTCTTCCTATAAACCATATTTTCTTAATTTTTCTCAAAATCTTATTACCAAATGTAAAGAGAAATGAAAACCTATTTTATTTTTAATTTTTATTACAATTGTTACCAAATATCTAGCAATAATTATAATATGCATAAAAAATGAAATTCCTTTTTCCGGCATTTTATTATGAACAAAATCAATTGAAAACTGTAAGTTGTTAGCAAAAAATAAAACAAATGAATTTTATTTCCACATATAAAAGAATAGTATTTCCTCAGAAAGTTTCCAGATGAAATTATTTAGAATGGTACTTTTCAAAGCATGGCACAACACATAGAGCTACTTGGCAAACTTTACACATGTAGCGTGACTCTTTCTTGACTGGTTTCCCTCTATGGTCACGCTCCAGACTGCATACAACACATTTTTCTTGTTGGATTTTTCTTTTTTTCTGTTGATGGAACTTCCATTGGAAAATGTCCTACTGGCGTATGCCGCAAACTTCCTGGTTATGTCGAGGGTCTACCTGGTGATCTTCTTGGTGGTAAAGCAGGTCCATACTTGCCAAATATGTATCGTATAATTTCCAAACGAAACTTCAGGTGTGTTAGGCTTTTTTTTCCTGACTGAGTGAATGCTTCTTGATGCAGGATGAAAGCATTCCATACTCCAATATCCATCAAATGGACGAAAACTGTCTTCTAATATTTCTTACCCCGTTTCCTTGGAATGGGATAATCTACCAGTTGCTGGTACACCTTGTCAACTCCTCCCATTGTATGATTGTATTCACATACAACTTTGGGTTTCTTCACAGGCCCTTGTCTTGTCTCAATGTCATGCATGGCTGGGTTGTGAATGGTTGATAGCATGGCAACATGCTTTTTGTCTTTCCAACGAAGAGTCATTACCTTGCCTCCCTGAAATGCTGCAACTTCTCCTTTCTTCAGTTTTTTTTTCAGTTCTTATGGCACTTCTTTTCGATTCATACGTAGAGTTCCATAAGTATCAGTCTGGTTCATAACTAGAGCATCAGCTAATTGTGGACTAGTGTAATAGTTATCCACAGTAACACAATAACCTTTCCCAAATAAGGGCTTCATCAAAGATAAAACAACACGCGAACTCACAGGATATGCATCATACTCTGGATCAAACTTTGATCCTTTGCCAACATAAATGGTCATTTTGTACACATATCCAGTCTTTGATTCACACAACATGAAATATTTCACTCCAAACCTCCTCCTTTTCAGTGGAATGTACTGTACCCATCCTAACCTTCCTTTGAACAACATAAGGCTCTCATCTATACATACATCTTGCCTAGGGGTGTAACACTTCCCAAAGTTCTCACACAATGTCATGAATACATCATAAATCTTATACAATTTTGGGTTGGGGCGAGTTTGTGCATCATGAGTTTCATTATCTACAAAATGAAGATATTGCTTTATCTTACTGTACCCTTTCATAGTCATTAGCTGCCAAAAAATTGGTCTTTCAAGCAGTTCATCATGTGACCAGTTCATTTCTTCTTCTGGCATTTTCACAATACCCCCAAGCATTTTCATGGCAAAAAATACAAAAAGTTCAGCCTCTGTTACAGGGCGCCACAAAGAATCATCTTGCTAAGTTTGTTCAGCAAAACGATTAGTCTCTACCAGTACAGAGTCAATAATCCTCTTATCAATAAAAAGACTGAAGAATTCAAATTGACTCAGTTCTGCTGGGTTTTCATCAATCTTTATTCCAGGATTTCCTGTGAAAGAAAAACGTGGTGGTTATGTATTTATACGCTCCTCTGACAACTCGAGGCTTCTCCAAGCTCTCCCCTCACCCCCCTCCTCCTCCTCCTCCTCACTTGTCGAGAAATAGTCATTGTCTGATGAACTCGCAGAGTTATCAGAAGTATTCAAGCTTCTGAGGGAAGGTCCATATTCACTATCTTCCGTTGAACTAGACATTTGGGGTGTAACACTTGAAAATGCTACAAAAAAATGAATGCAAATAACACCCATCCGACGACAATGGCTGTCGGAGCAAGTCTAGTAACAATGTCCTTGAAACCCACAGCTCTACCCTATCGCCTCTGCCAGGCGTACGATTTGACAAGAATACTCGTTTCACACGTAGAATGGCTTACAAAGGCTTAAAATCGACGAGTATATACGTATGTAGCTGGTTTTTGAAGGTAAAGTTTTAGACGAGTATACTCGTCGACGACTGAAAAAAGAACATTTTGTGAAAACGTGTATACACGTTTCTGCCGGGGAAGGGGTTAAACAAAAAGCGACAAGACCACCAGGCCTAACAAAATTGAACTATAGTAATGCGTTGAACGAGGCACTGGCACGAGAGAAGGTCGATGGAGCGAAGGTGATCCGCTGCTGGTTCCTTCCGAGATGGCATCAAGCTGGATGTGGGAGTCTTGAGTCCCGTTGTCCGCTGACGGAGTGACCAGTAGAGAAGAGATTTGTACCTGACTAACCACTTCTGCCGACGAGGGTTCTTGCAACAAAGGAGGAGGAGGCAGAAAAACGGAAGGTGGAGTTGGAGAGGCAGGAGTAGTTAAAAAGGTGGGGTTTAGGTTGTTTGGGGGGATTAATGTACCATCAAGGGGTATAGTAGGAGGAGAATGAGGTGATTGGAGTTCTAGACGAACATTTTCGGTATAAGTAGGTTTCAGGCATGTTGCGAGAGCACTATGCGAGTGCGAGGATTGATGACGTGTTGTCAGAGCACTATGTGAGTGCGAGAGGATTTATGGCGTGTTGCCAGAGCACTATGCGAGTGCGAGCGAATTGATGACTTGTTGTCAGAGCACTATATGAGTGCTAGAATTAATGGCGTGTTGCCAGAGCACTATGTGAGTGCGAACGAATTAATGGCGTGTTGCCAGAGCACTATATGAGTACTAAATGTAATGGCGTGTTGCCAGAGCACTATATGAGTACTGAATGTAATGGCGTGTTGCCAGAGCACTATGTGAGTGCGATGATTGATGACGTGTTGTCAGAGCACTATGTGAGCGTGAGAGAATTAATGGCGTAGCACTGTATGAGTGCTGAATGAAATGATGGCGATATGAAGTGAGGATTGAGTGTGGGTCAAATTGCAAAAGTGAGGATCTACCTGAATAAGTGAGGTGCAGGTGGTAGATGTTGCCTCGTTTATTGTCAACAGGGGAACTGTACAACTATAGATCCGAAGGCAAAGCCTTGTAGTTAAAGATAGCATCAAGAGGAAAGAATAAAAAAACAACAACACCTGCTTTAAGATTATTATACTCAGTCCGAGGAATCTCGCTGAAGAACAAGCGAAAGATATCCATGGCATTGGGAGGGGCAACATTAACTTACCCACCAATTCCACTGCATACAATGTCAAAGGCAAGAAAAAAGGATATGCAGCGAGTCCGAAATAAAGCCCTTAGGAAAATAACCAACACGAGGAGAAGAGAGAGAAGAAATATGAGAGAACTACATTTAGAGGACAACATGCTGCCAATAAATGCGGATCAAAGAAAAATGGCTAATGATATATGGAAGAAAATTAATAACCTCCCCCAAGACTTTGCGGAACATTTCTATATAAATGAAGAAGAACGCACTCAACTTGGATTCCAAAGCTCAAGACATCAGCTAAGGAGAGAAGAAGAACCCATATTTATGGGATAAAATCAGAAAGATGAGCTTAAGGAACAAAATTAAGAATACGAATATCAACTATAAAAAAATACCAAACATAATACAGTAAACCCTAAGATTGTAAATCAAAAGGTTAACAAAAAATTGAGAAAAGCTCGATGAAAGTTAATCGACTAAGATAACACCAATTTTACAACCAACTATGACAATCAAATTAAGACAACCGGAAGGGAAAAACCATATATGAAATAATGGAATATGACTAAACATAAAAAATATGAAAGCAGAAAAACAAATAAAATAAGGTAAAGTATATAAACACAGAATACAAAACATTTTATAATGCAGCTAAAGGCATGAATGCCAAACAATAGTAATTACAAACACATTATTCAACATAAACGATAGGCGCAAGAGATTAGTCGGAACTCCAGATAACTAAACACTGTAATAGCGTAGAGTCTCTGAAAGTGAAAGGGAATGCAAGAATAAGAATAAGTGCAGTATGGTGGTTCGGAATCCACATTAAACAGTAGGTCCCCCGCGCCTACAAGGCGTGGGTATTCCTTTTCGCCTTCAACTACCTATGCTGTACACTCTGTCTACTCACTAAAACTCTGTTCTATCTTCACGTTTCCATCTTCTACTATAAACCCTCTTCTAAAGCTTGCTCCTGACTTCCCACTAAGCACTTCCCTATTGGTTCACTTGAGCTAAGGCAGGAAGTGTAAGAGGTTTCTCCAGGAGTAAGTTGGCCGCGGGCCTCCACCTCTTCTGCCGCCCCCCTTCCTCCGGGTGTGGGAGGTGACCCAACCCGTTGGCCGTTATTTCCACCCCTAAAAAAGCAACAAAAAACAAACAAAAAACAACAACATTCATTGACGGTCCAGTCTTTCTGACAACTTTACGCTCTTACGCTCTGGTAAAGATACTCACCGATAAAGGAGGCAAAGTCAAGAAGAAGGACAGATTGGACGTGATTGTTTTTACGAAAAGCCACTTTTCTTCAAAACTGCACCCAATATACATGCGTACTTACTCTGATTGAAGAGACCTCCTGTTACTAAGTACGGGGTGATCACCCAAAGAGGGATTATCCACATTTGCGCTATCTAGCTTCCACTCTTTTTCATATCTTCGCAACATAGCAGAACCCTCAGTGCGCCTAGACCTCCTTAGTAGTACGGTGTGATAGAACGAGTTGAAGCTGCGTTAATTTCAACTCCTATCCGATATTATTTAAAACCACGATGCTGCCCACGTGCATCTTCGATTCGAAGCTTGGAGTCTTATCACAGCTACCGGATGTCAATGTTTAAACAAGGAGGTTATCGTCCCCCCGTTCGCCCCCATACGCCGACCTCGCCAGATTGAGTTAGGCTTATGGGCAGATAAGGCATTGTTCTCCGGCCCGGCTGTGCATTCCCTCGAAGCTCCCACTCTATTGTCCCCCCACGCCAAGGAGATGTCCTGGCTATTTATATGGAAACTTTACCACTAAGAGCAGATTGGAGATCCAGATTTTCGTCGCGAAACATCACTACGACCCTCTCTTCCTTTGTGCGCCAAGGGACCTCGACCTCGAGATTCACCATCACTTGTCCAGAAGGAGGACAATATTCCTTGAGTGCCAAAGGTTCGAGCCTTTCGTGACGCCAAGTCCGCAAGGCTTCCCCCCCCCTGTTGTTCAAAGGAGAACAGCATTAGAACAGCCATTGTTCGTTTTGAGCCCTTCGCCAAGAAACGGTTCTCACCCCCCCTGTTGTTCAGAGGAGAACAGCATTAGAACAGCCATTGTTCGTATTGAGCCCTTCGCCAAGAAACGGTTCTCACCCCCCCTTGTTGTTCAGAGGAGAACAGCATTAGAACAGCCATTGTTCTTGAGCCCGTAGACAAGAGACGGTTCTCACCTTCCCTTTGTTCAGAAGAGAACAACGTAGAACAGCCATTGTTCTTCAAGCCGTTCGTCGAGAAACGGTTCTCCTTCCCAAGACGCCACGTCAGGATCATCTTATTCCCCCCCTTCGGCTGGAGCTCACCAGCGGACCGAATATTCCTTCAAGTCGCCTTCCACTGCACCACTAGTGTAAAAGTTACGTAAGCCAAACGTCACCTTTGAGTATTGATCCCTTTTGTCAATTCTATCCTGTGCTTTAAATGGTTTATCGAACCATCCCATCTCTTTAACTCTATATTTGTTTTACCTTTTTAAATCCTTTAAATCCTCGGATTAGCCCGAGTCTCCACGACCCTTTCCATTCTGTTTATGTCAATATTTTCCGTTTTTGTGTATTGTTGATAGTTATTATTAATAAAACTCTATTTTATTAATGATAGCAATATTATTATCCTTGAGCTCAGTTCCACTTCTTAAGCATATCGAAGATACATACTATCGGCCGCCAGACAGTAACGCACTCTAAAGATAATTAAGGAAGTTCCCTCAACGAATAGTGATATATGGTATCGTCGGGAGTCATTCTACGACATATATATATATACTATTTAAATTTGGTATCAGGTGTGTAAGGTTTAACGCTATATCTTTGCAAACACTGGTCTCAGTCAAGTAAAGCATAGTGTTATTCGTTATAATAATAGAATATAGTAGTTCCCTTTTGTTTTAACGATTGCTATCCCCTTTTTTTTTAAACTTAAGAAGCTGGAGTAGCTCAAGGAACTGTTATAATAATTTGTTTGTGTTTTTTTTTGTGTGATTTTAGTCAGTTGTTATTTAAAGTAAGAAACCAAGTACGAATAGGTCAGTGCCCATATTTAGGTAGGCTAATTCTATAGAGGCATAATTCTTGTTACAAGGAATTTTAGTTGGTTGACTAGTGCGCCCCCAAGTGCAAAGATGACTCAGTTTGAAATCTTTAAAGCGCAAGGAGAATCCTTTGGACTCTCTGGAAAAGAACTAATTGAGTACATTCAAGAGGAGCAAAGAAAAGAGGAAGAACGAGAAGAAAAAGAAAGAGAAAGAGAGGAACGGATAAGACAAGCTGAGCTTCACCATCAGATTGAATTAGCTCGGATTGAAGCAGAATTTCAAAGAAAAAAGGTAGAAAAAGAAAGGGAAAGAGTAATCCGACAAGAGGAACGAGAAAGAGAAATACAACGAGAGGAACGAGAAAGAAAAATACAACGAGAAGAACGAGAAAAAGAAATCCAACGAGAAGAAAGAAGGAAGGATTCGCGCTCCTTCCCAGGAAAGATGACAAAGTTTCCGAGCCCCGTAAAACCCCAAAACTTCTTTCCCCAAAACCAACAACGGGACTCCAAACCTGCCGTTAAGATTTCTCCTCCATCTCTCTTCCCGAAGCGACCAATAATATGCTTCACCTGTGGTGTAGAAAACCACATGAGCTGGAACTGCCCCCAAAATTCTAGACTTAAAAGCGGACCAGCTCACCAAGTTCACCAGATTAATGCAACCCCGGCTCCCCCGGTGGTGCAGACCCAAGCAGAAACTTCTTCCCCTCCGTCAGGCCACCAGGTAAATTTTGGTTTTGATAAAAGTTCATCGGGAACTTTGAAATATGAGGAGGGCAGCGTGGACAGCTGCCGAGTATCGACTCTCGTCAGGGACACAGGATGTACGTGTTTCATCGTGTCCGACGAACTCCTCCCAGTGGCCTCTAACCACGAAAAATTTGCGGTGGTACATGACCACCTTGGGCGGGCGAACCGATTCCCCGTCGTTAGATGTTACCTGCAGTGTCAATATTATAATGGCTGGGCTGAAGTCATTGTAGCACCCATACAATTCTGTTCCGTACTTATAGGACAGAGCCCCCAAGTAAGTTTCGACCCTGTGTTTCAGGCCGCCCTTCCTCGAGGCCGAGATAAGAAAGAAGCCTTGGAGCCCGTCCCCATCAGAACCCCGATACCGTCCGATTTCTCGGAAACCTTTAACCAGGACTTTAGGACGGCACAAAAGGAGTGTGAATCACTAACACCCTTAGGTGATAAGGCCCCAGACAAGGACACAGAGACTGTCCCTGGACCCCAAGAAAAAAAGAACCCCCAACGCGCCCATGGAGATACCTTCGTAGAACTGGACGAAACATCGGCGCTTGAAGAAGATTACCCTGCGGAGTCCCTTAATGTAATCCAGACAGTGTGCATCCAACCTGATGCCGATTACCCTCCTCCTTCCCTACCAGGCAAGTCTTTAGAACCCTCTGACCTGGATAGTGACGCGCAGCTGACACCACGTCAGAAGAGTCAGCTACAAGAACTAATTAAATGGAGTCACCATTTACCCGCCCTATTAGCTCTTTTTGAGCGACTGCGTGAAAATGGCCTCACCATTGGCCCCAGCAAATGCCATTTTGCCCACGAAACCATCAAATATTTGGGTTTCAAAATAGGACAAAGCAAGTTAGGTCCCCACGAGAACAAGATTAAGGCAATCGCCGACATGCCCCTCCCGATTACAAAGAAGCCATTAAGATTATTCCTAGGATCAGCTTCTCCCTATCAGCCATTTGTTCCGAATTTCGCTGCAATTTCGGCCCCCCTATGCCCCGTTCAGAAAAAGAATTTCCCCGATCGTTTACGTTGGAATGATGTCGCTGTTTCCCATTTTAATCAGCTCAAGAGTAAGTTCATTTCTGCCCATATTTTAAAGTTGCCCAACCCGGAAAAATCCTTTGGGATTAAGACCGACGTGAGCAACGAGGACATTGGAGGTGTACTCCTTCAATACGTGGATGACGAAACGAGTCATCCAGTTGCATATGCTAGTCGTCAATTATTACCACGCGAAAAGAGATATGCCACTAGAGAAAAGGAAGCTCTATCAATTATCTGGGTCATAGACAAATTCAAGATGTACTTGATAGGTAAAGAATTTCAAATAGGAACCGACCACCGTCCGTTAGCCTATATTAGGAATGTGAGACACTCAAACGGCCGCATCATGCGCTGGAGTTTACTCTTGCAAGAGTATCAATTTAAAATAAATTATATCAAAGGTTCCGATAACCAGGTCGCTGTCGCACTCAGTAGGAATGCGTTACCGAATAGCGTAGAATAATTGTATTCATAGGATTAGTATCTCCATGTAGGTATATACCGTCTTGTACGACTTAAATTAAGATTCTTTTGTAATATAATTAATTAATGTATATGTCTGAATTTTGTAACGCTCAATGTCTAATTTTTGTATGTATATATATTTGTACCCATTAATTTACGTATAAATTATTTTGTCCTGTATGTACTAATTTTATATCATTTCATTGTTCCATGCCCTTTTTTTTCTTTGATTAAGTTGTATTAAAGGTTATTTTCCCCTGTAATCTAAAGATCAAAATAATCATATGTATTGAGGTAATACTAGTTAGGTGCAGGAAGGTATGGTTGGTACAAGAAAACGAGTTCCCTACAACGGAGCTCTATCGTTGTCCCTTCTCTCTCTTTTTTTCGAAGTGACAACTTCCCCTGGAATGGAGGGGTGTGATAGAACGAGTTGAAGCTGCGTTAATTTCAACTCCTATCCCATATTATTAAAACCACGATGCTGCCCACGTGCATCTTCGATTCGAAGCTTGGAGTCTTATCACAGCTACCGGATGTCAATGTTTAAACAAGGAGGTTATCGTCCCCCCGTTCGCCCCCATACGCCGACCTCGCCAGATTGAGTTAGGCTTATGGGCAGATAAGGCATTGTTCTCCGGCCCGGCTGTGCATTCCCTCGAAGCTCCCACTCTATTGTCCCCCCACGCCAAGGAGATGTCCTGGCTATTTATATGGAAACTTTACCACTAAGAGCAGATTGGAGATCCAGATTTTCGTCGCGAAACATCACCACGACCCTCTCTCCCTTTGTGCGCCAAGGGACCTCAACCTCGAGATTCACCATCACTTGTCCAGAAGGAGGACAATATTCCTTGAGTGCCAAAGGTTCGAGCCTTTCGTGACGCCAAGTCCGCAAGGCTTCCCCCCCTGTTGTTCAGAGGAGAACAGCATTAGAACAGCCATTGTTCGTTTTGAGCCCTTCGCCAAGAAACAGTTCTCACCCCCCCTGTTGTTCAGAGGAGAACAGCATTAGAACAGCCATTGTTCGTATTGAGCCCTTCGCCAAGAAACGGTTCTCACCCCCCCTTGTTGTTCAGAGGAGAACAGCATTAGAACAGCCATTGTTCGTATTGAGCCCTTCGCCAAGAAACGGTTCTCACCCCCCCTGTTGTTCAGAGGAGAACAGCATTAGAACAGCCATTGTTCGTTTTGAGCCCTTCGCCAAGAAACGGTTCTCACCCCCCCTTGTTGTTCAGAGGAGAACAGCATTAGAACAGCCATTGTTCTTGAGCCCGTAGACAAGAGACGGTTCTCACCTTCCCTTTGTTCAGAAGAGAACAACGTAGAACAGCCATTGTTCTTCAAGCCGTTCGTCGAGAAACGGTTCTCCTTCCCAAGACGCCACGTCAGGATCATCTTATTCCCCCCCTTCGGCTGGAACTCGCCAGCGGACCGAATATTCCTTCAAGTCGCCTTCCACTGCACCACTAGTGTAAAAGTTACGTAAGCCAAATGTCACCTTTGAGTATTGATCCCTTTTGTCAATTCTATCCTGTGCTTTAAATGGTTTATCGAACCATCCCATCTCTTTAACTCTATATTTGTTTTACCTTTTTAAATCCTTTAAATCCTCGGATTAGCCCGAGTCTCCACGACCCTTTCCATTCTGTTTATGTCAATATTTTCCGTTTTTGTGTATTGTTGATAGTTATTATTAATAAAACTCTATTTTATTAATGATAGCAATATTATTATCCTTGAGCTCAGTTCCACTTCTTAAGCATATCGAAGATACATACTATCGGCCGCCAGACAGTAACGCACTCTAAAGATAATTAAGGAAGTTCCCTCAACGAATAGTGATATATGGTATCGTCGGGAGTCATTCTACGACATACGGTATAGTGAACCCAGGAAGGAAGCCAAGTTAGGGGGCGCGGAGAAGGGAGTCCCTTATGGACACGAGCCGAAGACCTAGGAGAGGCGTCTAGTAGTGTAGGCCTATTTAGGTAGGAGGGTTGCGGAGTGCGCCTGGTTGGAAGGTATTTAAGAAATCAATAAGTACACATAGAAAAGGGATTAGATCTTTGGATCCTCTGCTTTTCAGAGTCGGATGGGAGGGGGTAGCCCCCTCCCCCTCACACACACAGGGCACACACGAGAACCATGAAAGTGGAATTCATCAAGCGACTCCACCTGAAACTGATCCCGAACGGAAGGAAAAGAACACTGCAGGATATCGTACAAAGGATCTTCACTGACCTTCAGATACACTTGATTAAGTGCATCGAAGTGCCGACTGGATTTATCGCCATAGCCCTGAGAACAAAGACGTTGAGCAACTACTATCATCAACAGGAAGCATCACGCTTAGAAAGCTCAATCTGGAAGCAAAGACGCCACCGGATATTACCGCCAACAGAAGCGTGGTGTGCCGGAAAATAAAACAATGGGTAGAAATGCATTCACCTCCAGAAATAAAGGAGGAATTAGAAGCAAGACAACCGTGGCTAAAAATACAAGAGATCATAAAATTCAGATAACACACACACGTGTTCAAAATCGTGTGCCAAAATACCTAAATGGCCTCCAAAAATCATAGAAAAGGGACTCGTTGCATTCTGCATGAGTATTCCCAAAACGAACATCAAAAGAGACGCCTTCATAAATATACAAATATGCTTCCGATGCTATGCAATGGAGGACCATATAATAACAGAATGCCCAAAGAAAGACTTAGTGACTTGTTCGGAGTGCGGCTCGGAAGGTCACACCTTTGAGAATGCCAGAATGCGACCAATAAATGCATAAACTGCGGAGGAGCACATAAAACCATTGCCATGTCATGCCCTAAGAGAAATGACTGTCTGAAAAGTAAAAAAAACACCAGATCAATCAGGTAAGAGTGAATGGACTTATAAATATTTCCTATGCAGCAGCAGCCAAAACAAATCCAGAACAACCCAGAACGGAAACACGAGTAAACATCGATGGTAAACTGAACACAAAAATACTTACCTGCATTCTTCACGCAAACATAATAAACATAGCTAATCTAGGAAGCTATGCAACTTCACTTAACGAGATGCTAACTGGAAACGGGTTCAAACCAATGAAGTTCCCCAAAGAAGTTGACTCTTCGTCGGTCTTCAATATCAATATAACAGAAACCACCCCAAAAGATTTGATCGAACAACCAAAGAAAACGACGATAAAGATGAAGGTACGAATGCAGATGAATCAGAATCAGAAGCCAGGGCCGAAGATTCCGCTCAAGAAACCAGAGTAACAAGAAGGAAAACACAGAAATCTAAGAAATCCAAATCAAAGAGGAGTAAATCCCCAAGGGAACAATCAACGGCCCTGTCTACCTCAACCTCCAACAAAGGAAAGGAAGCTTATATGATTACAAGAGGACAATACGAAAGGAAGAAGAAAAAACACTAAATCCCAATCGGACGAGAACTCCAGCACCAGGAAAAAGAACCTAACAAAACTTTCACCATGGAAAGACGTAAACTAGAAATCATACAGATAAATACGAATGAGTGGAAAGACAAAGAATAACATTTTTAGAAAAGTCGATCCAGATATAATTTTAATATCAAGTCACAGAATTGACTTAGAAAGAAATAGGATGAAAATTTGGAACTACAATCTCGTAGCATCAAACCCTTCAAGAGAAAGATTCGACGGAGCCACTATTGCGGTTAAAAAAGAACTGGATTACAAAATATACGAAGGACTAATAGAATCATACACAGCAGTAGAAATACAGCTTGAACTCATCAGTCTTATCATAGCAACAGGGTATGAACCCCTGAGGAGAGATAGCTTTCTGATTGAAAATTTCATAAAGATATTCAACAATAGGATACCAGTCATCTTTATGGGAGACTTAAACGCCCTCTGTACAGAGAATGGATATAGAGACACAAACAGCGTGGACAGGAAACTGAAGGCGATGCTAGATAGGGGAATACTACAAAGATTGGGAACTCAATTCCCAACCTACATCAACGACAATGTAGCATCGAAACCAGACATCTGCATGACGAACTTTAACCTCCCGTTTAACTACCACCTGGAACCTGTGGACATACCTATTAGTGACCACATAGCATCCTTGTTAACAATTAACCAGCTACCCATTAAGAAGCCACCAAAAGAGTGGAAGGCCGACCACCAGGCTGACTAGGCTAAGTATAAGGAAATCCTAAGAAATTATTAACCAACGCCACTCGGTGAAGCGACACTAGAAGAAATTGATGAAGAACTCAGGGAAATTAGAAGAACAATGACAAACGCAGATAATGAGGCAATCCCCAAAGAACACACATAACCATACAGACCTTCAGATGGACACCTGAAATGATAAATAAAAACATAGAAATAAGAGAAACTTCGGAAAGGATACACAGAGAAGGAACAAGCAGAGAGCTATACATCGAACTAAGAAGGAAAAAGAGAGAGTTAACGGCATTAATAAAAGAAAAGAAAGAATTAATTCATAAGATAGATGGAGAAGGAATTCCAAAAGGGTTCTGGAAATGGGTGAATAGGATGAAAGATAAGCTAGCAAAAGAGGAGATTAGACTCAAGAAATAAAGAGGAAACCAACTGGAAGATGACATCGACGTTGACAAAGCATTGAGAGTACTGAAAAAACTTTTTTAAGATAGATGAAGAAGAAAATGATAACTTCGACATCGACTTCGAAAACGAGATTATAGAACAACTCAATCAAATAATAGAAAGAACCCACCCTCATCACTTTGTTGACTTAAATAGGAACCTCGACGAAGAAAATTATTACAACATAACGACCGAAAAGTTTATAAAAACAATAAACAGCTTTAAACAGAAAGCACCAGGGACTTCGGGGGACTCACAAAGAAAAACTACGTGTAAGCATCTAATAACATATTGGAGAGACTGAAGAACGTTTTCAATGCGTGCCTTAATACAGGCTACTTCCCTGACGACCTGAAAGTGTCGAAAATGATTTTCATGCCAAAAGCTTGAAAATCACCTAGTCGAGTATAAGACTATCGACCAATTTCATTACTAGATTTCATCGGAAAAGTATTTGAAAAGATTTTAAAACGCAGACTCGATAAACACCTCGAGGAAAAAAACTCTATAATGAGTGTCAATTCGGATTCCGGAAAAAAAAGCACGGACATGGCACTATGCCTGATAATGGAAAATCTCGCAAAAAGAAGAACGAAAAGATGAGTGTAGAGATGTGTCTAAAGTTTTTGACAAAGTTTGGCAGAGGGGCATCCAGTTTATAATACTACAACTAGAGCTAAACAATAAAATTAAGAGAATACTGTGCGATTGTCATGGATAGATACGCGTATATAGCCACAGACATTCACCAAGGGAAACCTTTTTTAAGCTTGAAGCAGGGGTTCCTCAGGGCGGATGTCTGAGTCCAGTATTGTACGCCATATATACAGCAGACATCGTATCGCCAGCAACAGAGGAATGTATGAACATACAGTTCGCGGATGGCATAACACTGATTATTGTGTCACCGTACAGTTACAGACAGTTCCATGCAAAAAGAACGATAGAGGAAATAATAAGGTTAAATCGATATGAAAGAAAATGGATGGAAAATAAGCACAAACAAAGACAAATTCAAAATTATAAGGTTGATGAATAAATTCTTGCGTCGACGTGGTTGGTGCACATATTAATAAACAATAATAAATAATGAGAGCAAAATTTGCAAAGGTTAGGCTACGTCTCTTAACAGCATAGACTATTAGGCTTTTGCTTAGGCTACGTCTTGAAGTTGAGTAATAAGTTGTGTTAATTTAATTTTTGTTCTGTACCCTCAAAATGGAATGTCAAGTTGAAAGAAAGGCGCATTTTTGACACTTGTTGTTATTCAATTTTAATCGAGACGGGAACAATGCAAACGCAGCCAAAGCTCGTCGCGATATTTGTGCTGTGTACGGAGAAAATGCTTTATCAGAAAGGACAGCTCAATGGTGGTTTTCACATTTCAAAAACAATTATTTCAATCTTAATGACGAAGAACATTCTGGTCGCCCGATTAAGTTGGATGAAAATCGATTCAACGATCCTCTTCATGAAAATCCTCGTCAATCGACTAGAGAATTGGCTGTACAATTGGCGTGTGATCAGAAAACTGTAGTGAACCACCTTCATTCAATACGGAAAGTTAAAAAACTAGGTGCATGGGTTCCGCACACTTTAAACGAAAGCAACAAACTTCAACGCTCCACGATTGCCGCAGGTTTGCTTGCTCGTCACAAGGCTACTCGTGGATATAAATACAGATTTCTTCACTGAATCATCACTGGCGACGAAAAGAGGTGTGTTTATGTCAACATGAACAATCGAAAACAATGGCTTAGCTCCAATAAAAAACCACTTCCGCGATTAAAGCAAGGATTTCATCCACGAAAGACGATGCTGTGTGTGTAGTGGGATTGTGAAGACATCATTTTTTATGAGCGACATGCGAATAACGAGATTGTCAATGTAGAACTCTACGTTCAACAAATGTATCGACTCGCCGAAGTTATTCGTGAAAAGCGACCTCATCGAAGTTATGGAGTCCTTCTGCAACACGACAGTGCTCGTCTTCACATTGCCAATATGACAAAAGACGCCATCCAAACGCTTAATTGGGAAATCCTGCCGCATCCACCATATTCCGATCGTCTCCAACAATTTGCGCGGCGATTCGTTCAATACTGATGTGGAATTAAGAACCTGGTTAGACGAATTCTTCGAGTCAAAATCCAGAGATTTTTATTGCAGAGGCATCGAAAAACTAGTTGAACGTTGGGAAGAAGTCGTAAATAACAACGGAGAATACATTATTGATTAAATTGCATATTGTTATCAATTAAAAATGAAGTTTTTCTAAAATTGTTAATGGTAATGAATAAATTTGATAAAACCGCAAGAACTCATTCCTCAACCCAATATTTCAGTCTACAGGAGAAAGATATTATATATTTAGACGACATAAGCTACAGATACAGCGACGAATGCAAAGTACTAGGACTAAACATAAATAAAACAGGTTACAAGAAACATGTAACCAATAGAATAGAGAAAGGAAAAATTGGACTGAAACTCAGCCAACAGAATAAGAAGAAAATATGCAAATCAATAATCTAGCCCACACTAATCTATCCGATGATTTCAATGTGCACTATATCAAGAAGCAACCTATTAAAATTACAGAAGATCCAGAAGAAAGCAATGTGTCTCAAAACAAACACGAGAAGGATAGAAAGAGAAGAATGGAAGATCTACACAGAGAAGTAAAAATTGAACCTCTTAACAAACTAATAAGGAAAAGAGCGAAAGCAATCATTGAAAAGTCTCTTGGAGAAGCACTAGCCAATCAAATTGTGCAAAAGGCTCGATGGGGACGGCATAGGCGGTTTCCGAGCAGCATGGCCACAATGATAAAATCCTGATTAAGATTACCGATTGAGACAACCTTTAGATGAAATCTAATTAAGACTCACCGATATATACCAAAACGAAGGAATTTTTTAAAAATAAATGAAGTATCAGAAGAACAGGAGGAAAGAATGAAAGAATAAAAGGAAATGCAACCAAAACATATGCTGTAGATACAGTCACAAAGTAGGCTAACTACGAATACATACAAAGGAAAACAACAACAATAAACCTTACCAGTGACTAAGTTGCAATCTACCGACGGTTTGAACGCCAACAACAACTATCACAAATAACATAACAGAAAGACTTGATAACAATAACCTGTAATTCAGGCACTTAGTCTTACTAAATTATCCACTTATAACTATTTAACAACGGCCAGAGATTAGCTTGACCTCCAAGCAGCTTGCAACTCTCCAACTTCCTTCCTTTTCTCTCTATTCCCTTAATGCAATCAATTTCAATGGGCTCTACATGAAAACGAGGGTTGGTGATACACACTGTGGTATTAGCACCGCGTTTATATTTAGAGCCAAGACCACCTAGGTCAGCTATCTAATCTCCTAATTGTTTCTCACTATACTATCGCTCCTCTTTCCCTTCCTCTCCCTGTCCTCCTCCTCTTCCCCTAAACTTCCCCACCGTTGCCTGAGGGCACATGGAGGGAGGCAGATGGGAAAGCTGGGGGAGTCCGGGCTCTCCCGCACGCCTCTCCTCTTTGCCCCGAAAGAAGCGGGGAGAGACCGGAGGGAAGGTATCGGACGCTCTATTCCCTCTCCTTCTTCTCGCCCCCCCCTCTCTCTCCTTGAAATAGGCGGATGTGATTAGTGCGAGAGAAAATCATACACACAAAACCCTTTTTTAATGCGTATGGCCCCAGAGTTTTTAAAATGGCGAAGAAGAATGGTCCTCCGTTCCGCAAGTTAACCTGCAGAATCTGAAAAGTTTATAGATGGAGTGAAGACTTCGGGGGCAGGAACTGCAAGGATCTCACAGATGTTGTTAGTGTCTGTGACTTCTGCGAACTGGAGAAGCGCTTAGGCCAGAGCATCGCTCAACTGAGAGAGGAGAACTCCCTCCTCAAAAGGGAGGTTCACATGCTCAGGCGAGTGTGAAGGAGAGAAGGCCTCCGACGTCCAAGTGCAGGAGTTTTCTGCTGCTCTGCTGCAGGACTGACTCAACGAGCCAAAAAGAAGAAAAGAAAGAGGGGAAAGAAGAGAAATTAGAAAGAGAAGAAGAGAAAGTAGCAAGAAAAGAAAAGAAAGTGGAAGCAAGACGAGCAAGTAGAAACAGAAGAAGAGAAACTAGAAACGGAAGAATAGAAGACAAGAAAAAGAAGAAGAAAAATGTAGAGAAAAAGGAGGAAACCGGCAAGTTGCTTCCGAAAGTAAAGACTTAGTCATCTGCAGACAAATGTGCAAGAGTCACCCTTATTGGTGATTTTCAAGCATGGGGTCTGTAGCCGCTGCTAGCGGCTCACTTTCGCACTAGTGTAAAGGTAAGCTACCTGCCAGGACGGGGTAACCACCACATCAAAGTAGAGGCGCAGAAATCTCAGATTTCTGAGAGCTCAGTCGTTGCTATGGTGGTAACTGGCAACGACCTCTACCTGAGAGGAGGACGTAGAGTAGGCCCTACGGATAAAATCCTCCACACAGTCATGGGTACCGTGGATGACTGTGGGCTGAAAACCCGCATGCGTGTTGTGGTCGGGATGCTCTCGAGGAGAGATCCAACACGGACCGTTCACTCGAGAAAGGTCTCTTTGAACCAGGGCCTGGCAGATTTGTGTACGGCAGAGGGGGTCTTTTTTGTGGACCCGTACAGCACCTTTTATGGTAGAATGATGGTATGATAATTACTCATTTAACATTCAACTATAATCTAATTAATAAATGTCAATCTAATTATCAATCATCATACTCGTATGTGTACTCTAATTCTCAGTAACTCATGCAAAGTTAATTCACCCTCGTAATCTTATAGTGTATGGTTATTTATGTGATTTATCTTCCGTTAATAAATCAGCCTAAATAGCGTTTCGAAAACCCTAACCATAAATTTGTTTGATCGAAGTTGTCTGCCGTTAGTTTTTAGGCCTAAGGCGACAGCGAAATAAATTTTTGGAATAATGACTTGGGCTTTAAGAAAGACAATTACACAAATATATATATATTCATAAAATCAACGAATGTACAATGAGATAAGTAGGTTAGGTATACAATGTAAGATATTTTAACATATGATTTACAGTAACAAGATGCGAAGAGAATTGAAGTATGTGAAATTAATATGATGGAATAATATGGTGAAACAATAAGGTGAATAATACAGGGTGTCCACAAAGTCTGGTTACATAGGAATTTCAATATTTTATTTATTTATGTTATTTTTCCTTCCCAGATCTGTCTAAAGAAGAAAGAATCGAGTTGGTCCCTTTAAGTGGACGAGAAGGATGGTCTTATTGCAAAATCGCCAATGAATTTAACCTTCGACTGCCGTCGGGAAATTGGTCACGAAGTTTAAGAAACAGGCAGTGTCTTGGACAAACCCCGTTCCGGGCGACCAAAGACTTCAGACGAAACGAAAGAGGTTGTCATGGTCAAGATTGCTGCTAGCCCAAAGAAATCACTTCGTCGGACATCCATGGAGTTAGGTGTTCCAAGGTCAACTATCCACAAAATCCTGGTAGAGCAGAAGTTCCATCCGTACAAATTACAGATATTGCATCACTTAAATGAAGACGACCACGATAGACGAATGCAGATGTGCGAATGGTTTTCAGATAAATTGGATGAAAATATCAATTTTACTAAAGACATTTTGTTGTTCAGTGATGAAGCTTTGTTTTATGTTAATGGTGAAGTCAACAGACAGAATCTTCGATACTGGTCTCAAGACAATCCACATTGGATGGATCCATCCAAACAGCAAGGCTGCCAAAAGGTGATGGTGTGGTGTGGTTTGTGGAAAGCTCATGTGCTAGGACCCTTCTTCTTTGATGAACATGTAACCGGTGAAACTTATCTGAACATGTTGAGAGACAAATTAATGCCTCAAATTGAGCGCCTAGGCGAGGGACTTCCAGACTGGTTTCAGCAGGATGAAGCCCCTGCCCATTTTGCTACAAATGTTGGAGATTGGCTGAATGGCACTTTTCCTCACTGGATTGGAAGAAGAGGTCATGTGGAGTGGTCCCCTCGTTCACCAGACCTTTCTCCCCTTGATTTCTTTTTCTAAGGTATGTTAAAAGAGAAAGTTTACTCAATCAAGATTGCAAATCTAAACCTCTTGAGAAAACACATTATCAGTCAGTGTGCAGAAATCGACGGCAATGTACACCTATTCAATCGAGTTCACAGAATTTAGCAAGGCGCATTGCAAATAATGGAAATCATATTGAAAATATAATTTCTTAAAATTATAATTAAATAAAATTGTTTTGTTCTAAAGGTATGTATTTATCCCCTATGTACCCAGACTTTGTGGACACCCTGTATATAATTTAGTGTAGTAATATAGAGTATCTATGATGGACTGAATTGGGGCTGCAATGAGAAGTAAATATAATTAGGATCTACTCTCGTATGGTCGTTTGCAAAGAATTGTGAGAGAAAATGGAATTAATTAAGTATGATTTGTTTGGAGGTAAATGAATAATTGTAGAAGGAATGATTACCGACCTTTATACGAAGAAAGCTGAGAGTCGAGTGGGCAGGGAGCGTGCATTTTGATCGAGCTGGGAACGTGTGTTTGTTTTGTTTTGGTGTGAAATTTAAGAGATGTTGTTTGGAACAGTATACGTTAATTGAATTGACAAGTAAAATAAATGAATTAATTAATTATTAAGTTTAACATAAAATGATTTAATTTACAAAAGTTGAAGTAAATTAATTGACAGATTAAATTGACAAAGTTAAAGTAAAATAATTGAATGATTAAATTAACAAAGTTAAAGTAAAATAATTGAATGAATTATATACATAATAAATGATGATATATATATATATATATATATATATATATATATATATATATATATATATATTTAAGTTTCCCAGGTTTTTTTATTATAGGAATGCCCAGAGTCATTGCTATAATTTATCCAATCATAAATTGTATAATCTAACTTTTATATCATAACTTTATTCAACAATATATATTTTTCGTCTCTCTTTGTTCTTAATTCACGTATTCCTACGACGTCGACGATTTAGACCTAAAGAAAATTCGTCTGCAAATTCAGACTTTCCGTTAGCAATTAACTTCATTCTCCTTGTATAACAAAAATATAGGTTTTGAGGTTTATTGTGACGTGGGCTATCTAGTGTATTGGCGCAATATACACCTAACAGCCTATAGCCGTACCGGCTGCTGGGTGAACTTGTTAAAGACAGAGTGCGTATCGTCATGGGAGACTTCAACACTCAAGTTGACTGGGAAACCAGAGAACCCTGTGGCGAGAACGCACTGGTCCTGGAGTACGCGAACAATGAGTTCCTGACTCAATGCGTGAGAGAGCCGACGAGAGGCGATAATACTCTCGACTTGGTTTTCACCTCTGATGACGACATCGTTGAGGATCTCTGTACGCGAAGAGCTCGGTGGTAGTGACCACCGGCTAGTTAGATTTATTGTCAAAGTCCCCAAGGTAGAGTCTGCAACTCGTGAATCAAGGAAACTTGATTTGAGAAGAGCAGACTTAAGAACATAAGAACATAAGAAAAGAAAGAGACTGCAAAAGACCATTCATGGCCTACACTTGGCAGGTCTCCGTGCAAGATTGGCTGATGTGAGACTGGGAAGGTATGATAATGTTGAAGACCTGTGGAATAGTTTCAAATCCACGCTCATGAGTCTCAAATCACAATTTATCCCTGTGAAAAGCCTCGTCGGTCTTCCGTTCAACCAAGGTGGTTTAATCGAGAAATTGGTCAACTGCTGAGGGAGAAAAATATGTGTACCGGCAGTCAAAGACTTCGGGGGACTCTGAGGAGTAGCGGAGGCTAGCTAGGAGAGTGAAGTCAAGCATAAGGGCGACAAAACGTGCCGAGGAACTCGGAGTGGCGAGATGTTGCAAAGAAAAATCCCAAGGAGTTCTTTGGATATGTAAACAGCCGTAAACCAATCCGCCGAACGATTGGCCCTTTAAGGAATGAGGAGGGGGCATTAAAGCACTCAGATGCAGAAAATGCTAACCTCCTTAACGACTACTTATCTTCAGTGTTCACTGAAGAGTGTGGTCCCATTTCCTAGACCGGATGGGTTTCTACCCAAAGTGTTGAAAGAAGTACGCGATGAAGTGTTACAACATCTGGGCACAATCTTCAACATGTCAATCCGGACCGGATGCGTTCCTGGAGACTGGCTTGAGGCGGAGGTGACTTCCATGTACAAGAAAGGAGACTCTAGCCAACCGTCGAACTACCGACCTATTAGTTTAACTTTGATAGTTGGTAAACTCATGGAAAACATGATGGTAGACAAAATAACGTCATATTTAGAGTTGAACCTGCTACTGAAGAGATCCAAGCACGATTTCCGAAGCCACCGGTCTTGCCTAACGAACCTTGTGGAACTCTCTCACTTCGTTTACACTGAGCATGATCAAGATAAAGCGGTGGATGTTGTGTACCTCGACTTTCAAAAAGCCTTTGGTAAGTTACCACATCGCTGCCTTCTCCGCAAAGTGCGTGCACTGGGTATAGGCGGAAAGATAGCAGGTTGGATAGAGAACTGGCTAAGCGTCAGACGGCAACGAGTGGTGCTGAATGGACAGGCTTTTAAGTGGGTGCCCGTTACCAGCGGTGTACCTCAAGGTTCTGTCCTGGGACCACTACTTTTCATCATCTATGTTAATGACATGGATGGTGACATGGTTGCAAAGATTTCTAAATTTGTCGACGATACAAAGCTTGGTATGAACGTTCAGAAGCAAGGAAACACTGCCCGCCTACAAGATCTCCGGAAGATTGGGGAGTCGTCGGACACGTGGCAAATGCCTTTTAACGCGAAGAAATGCAAAGTAATGCATATCAGCTACCGAAAACGCCAATCACGGTATATCCTTAAGGGCACTGTTCTCGAACGCACTGATACCGAGAAGGACTTGTGTGTAACAATCACTAGTGACCTCAAGTTCTCGAAACAGTGCATAGAGGCGGAGAAAAAGGCCCAAAGGATGTTAGGCTATATAAAGCGACAGTTTGGGTATCGAAACAATTCACTTGGCCGACTGCACCAGGAGTATGCCGAACAATTTTGGAGTCCTTCGTTTCGCAATGATATCGCGAGATTGGAAAGTTTGCTGAAAAGTTTAATCAGATAAAGAACTCCGTTTTGGAGATAAGGTCAATCCTCCTAAAGAGAAGAGCTGTTCCACAGGAGCTGAGGACGGAAGGGTGGTGTTGTATTTAATAAATAAATTTTTTATGTTTGGATATCTATCTAAACTTTAGTGTTTTATTTGAATCCCGAAGGGAGCTGAAAAATTCTAAATCTACGGTTGATCGTGTTTGAGTGTGTTTTGTAAATCCAAAATAATCGTCACTGTCCGATACACCACTGGATGATGCAGCTTCGAGTCCCTCTGCTAAATTCTCAATCACTTGAATCATAATATTTTTAACAGAGTCTTGGTGGCTTGAACTCTCCCATGAAATACTGATATCTAACTAGCGGAGTTTGAAGAATGAATGACTTGTTGATGCAATAATGGCATCTGCAACGTTGGCTTCATTTGCCAAGGTCAAATAAGGTTGGTAGCGCTTTCCAAAGCCCTTAGTCACTGCACTTAGAAGAGGTTGGCAAATTTCAGAGAATGTGATTGAAGGCTCTTCAGCTTTTTCTCAAAAGTGAAAAAGTTAGGGAGCAATTGCCACTGCAATATGAGCCAAAAGTGAAACATACTCCCCAAGAAATTCAATTTCGTGACTTCTGAACACTGGAAGTTCAAGGGATGTCATGAGTTGATGTAATTTGTCCTTGTGTTTTAAAAGTAATGGCAATGCATCAAACAGAGGGTAAACCTGAAGATCCACACCCCGCGAGCCGTACTATGGGTTGTTATATGGGGGCGGGGGGGCGTAGCCCCCCATACCCCCCGCTCGCCCTCAGGAACAAGTAATAAATCAAGTTAATCACACAGTTGGGTGACGCATGCTGGGAGGTGGACAAAATATTATGGAAATGCTTTTGGGAAAGCTCACGGGGTATGGATCTTCAGAATTACCCCAAAAGAGTTCCACCTTGTAATGCAAGGCACCTTTAAGGAGCAGTTGATAACAGTTTTGATAATCTCTGTTGATTTTGGACGACCACTTTTGTTCCATAATGCTGAGCATTTTCCCATCGCAGTATGATTGATATTTGCAAAAGAAGATATTTTCAGTGCCTGTTTTGCATCAGTTGTGGCGACGTGACTGAGTGTGTGTGAAGCACAGGGCACATGCTTAGGTAGGCTGAAGCTGCATGGGTCAGACGAAAGGTCTTCTTCCTGATCTAAGACACTTCTCATTAAGAAACTATCCTCCATCTCGTGCTCACCCTGATCTTCTTAACCTACGTCGATTCCATCTTCTAAATATGTGGACACATTTGCAGCAGTGACTGCAAATTCTTTAAACACCTTAACAAAATTAGAACCGTTATCAATGACGGTGCTCGTGATTTTCTGCAGGGGGATATCGTATTCATTGATATTCTCCATATGTTTAGCAATCTTGATGTAGTTATGTTCTCCTTTAAAGCGACAGTATGCCAATACTTCACTGTGACGGACAAGAGCAGCTTCCTCTGGCTGAAAAAAAATAAATGAAATAACAGTCCAATGTTTGTCTCATAAATGTTTTCATAGATTTTACATATTAATATAATCGAGATAAATTCCACCAACAAATAGGTCTGATTTCAGCCAAGAGCTGATAACTCCCTAACTGTAAAGACATTTTCAATTTGATATTTCATAAATAACAAAATCTTAACATACCCAATGAACTGTAACGCCACAAAAACTACGGTGACGAGTTGACCAAATATCTGCAGTAAGACATAAATAAGAAGTGAGGTCTAGTTTATTCTTCAGTCGAGCTCTTGTCACTTTATCTTCTTCTATAAGATTTCGGCCTAGCGTCAGCCTTGAAATGACGTCAAATGAAGAATTTAGACCTGCGGTAGTGGAATGTGTGGTTATTGTGAGTGAAATTGATTTTCACAGTGAAATCAGAATATATATTATGTATATAAAATTTCATATGTAAAATGTAGTTATGTGAATATCCTATAGCTATATATGACTGGTACATTAATTCATAAATATATTATTAGTCCTTCATATTCAGAATTACATAGTAAAATATTGACTTTCAGTATTGTTAGGAATATATACATTATCAAGCTTTATTTCCTATATTTTTGATGGGCGGGCATGCTAGTTTTGAAATAATGATATACAGATATTGCTACTATAACGAAATAAATCGTTATAGGAATTCATCTAATAACTACATATAATCGATCAATAATTGTACTAATTATTCGTGAAATTTTTATTCTATAATACTCGTATCTTCAAGTAAATGATAGTGCGCTTTAAAAATATATGTATATGGATCTCATGAAATTATTGCAATATATTAACTTCTGTTGTTTGTATGTGTTTTCCTTTATTTAACTTCGTTATATAGACTACGTAGTGACAAATGATCCGAACGCTTTAGGATTCAGTCGTTATAAGAGCTTAACCTGTATTACTCATACTATAATTGTAAACAACATTTGTTACTCAGAACTCACCTTTAATTAATCTCACAAAAGCTCGTTGCTCCATGGTTGATAGGGGATGCACACCTTGTATGATAAAATTTGCAATCAGCTTATCAACAACAGATTGTTTGATCTTCTTAGTATTCACCGCAAAACACTCCGGTAATGACTTTACTTTAACACCGCTCTATGAAGGACTATCGTCTAATACTGAACATTTTTTTTAATCTTTTCTTTGAGCTGTCACGTAGTTATCCGCTTTTTGCATCAAAGTAGGATGCTTTCTCTGTTGATAAATGTACATAATCAGATAATTAAAGGATATTTGTTTTACGTTGCCATAATTCACGTTAAATTCAAGCAGCATATACTATAAATAAAGGTGTTTCAAAAGGAAGCAGGTAGGTTCGTGCATGGTAAACCTACGCTACTTAACATTATCGTTAGGCTATACTAGCAATTTTGCGATTTGTAAAATAAGAAATATTGAAACTTGTCAATTCAATTAAGTATCATATAATTAGCTTTAATAAATTCTTACCTTCAAATGAATGCGTAGATCGGAAGTAGCATTGCTCGCAGCAGAGATTTCGCCATTGCATGATGTACATACACACCACTTTTTTTTTCCGTCGGAAGATTTCACTCTAAAAAATTTACCATGTAGTAAAGGACGACTATAATTACATGATTCCTTATCTTCCTCGTCTTTATTATTGTCTAATTACTCTATTTCACACTCTTTCGAATAAGTTGAAGTTACCACGCAGCAGTTGAAATAACGCTGAGCGCTCTCACTATACAACCGAATACAACTGAACTGTGACCATCTGTTAACTGAATTTGAACTGATGCAAGCAATTTCCCCTCACCGGCTCGCGCAGTCAACCGTTTGTGTCATACAAGTTGCGACAAGCTAAAACATGCATTACACGTTCTTAACCGCTATATAAACCTATTTTCAGTAAAGTATTTGCAAAAAGTATTTAAATACTTTTAAAAGAATTTAAATACATGATTTCAAATGTATTTATAAATACAATTTTAAATACATAAATGTATTTAAATATTGCTTACCTCCGGCAATCAATCTATACTAGACTAGATCCTAACTCCTGTTCTTCTCTCATTGGAGACATTAATTCACAATCCATCATAGTTCTATCCTACTAATTATACTTACTATATTTCAATCTCAACCGCTTATATTTCATATTCTCTGCACACCCTAAAAATTGAATTCCTGTTATCATTTGTGTTACTTTACGAAAATTTACTTCAAATCCATACATTCTTGTAAAATTATAATATATCCTATTTTGTTCATATCGGATCTTTTCATTTCTTTGGTAGCTCGAAGAGTTTCAATCCACGTTAAGGTTTGCCGTATGATCAGTCCAACCTAAATAGCAAACTTATGCACATACTGACTATTGCATCGCTACCTAAGGCAACAAAATCATTCATGCAATAGTTAGAACCTCTGCATAACACTCTAGAAACAAGATAAGTTTAACTTGTTGCCCCTATAGCAATGCCTCTGGGCATTCCTATAATAAAAACCTCTTGAGAAACTTAAATATATATATCATCATTTATTATGTATAAAATTCATTCAATTATTTTACTTTAACTTTGTCAATTTAATCTTTCAATTTATATACTTAACTTTTGTAAATTAAATAATTTTATGTTAAACTTAATAATTAATCAAGTCATTTAACGTATACTGTTTCAAACAACATCTCTTAAGTTTCACACAGAAACAAACAAACACACGTTTCAAGCTCGACAAAATAGCACACTATTCTTTCCCAGTCGACGCACAGCTTTCTTCGTATAAAGGTAGGTAATCATTCCTTCTACAATTAGTCATTTACCTCCAAACAAATACTTAGTTAATTCCACTTTCGCATTCTTTGCAAACGACCATACGAGAGTAGGTCCTAATGATATTTACTTTTCATATTGCAGTCCCTAATTCACAGTCCATCATTACTACTCTATTATACACACTATTAATCACTATATTATTATTTCACGATTCTTCACCATATTATTCCACCATATAAATTTCACATACTTCAATTGTCTTCGCATCTTGTTGCTATAAATCATATGTTAAAATATCTTACATTGTATACCTAACCTACTTATCTCATTGTACATTCGTTGATTTTATGAATATATTTATATTGGTGTAATTGTCTTTCTTAAAGCTCAAGTCATTATTCCAAAATTTATTTCGCTGTCGCCTTAGGCCTAAAACTAACGGCAGACAACTTCGATCAAACAAATTTAGGGCTATGGTTTTCGAAACCCTTTCTAGGCTGATTTATTAACAGAAGATAAATCACATAGATAACCATATACTATACCCCACTTCCGGTGAAAGAGCATCGCCTTCGTCTTTGAGGCGGAGAAGCGGAAACCTTTATGAAGGGCCCGGCGGTAGATGGTATCAACTGTCAACTGGAGGCGGTGGGCTGTGGCTGCCGGGCGTGAGGCAGAGCAATAAAGAGCGAGGTCTTCTACAAATAAGGTTGCAGACATCCCTTAGGGGAGAGTATATGAAGCTATTTATCGTGATAGAAAATAAAGTAACACTCAATATACTGCCCTGGGGAGCTACCTCATCCTGAACATAGAGATCAGAATAAGTGTTGCCAACCCTAACCCGGAAATTGCGAGTAGCTAAAATACTCTGGATAAAACTGGTAAAAGTCCCCTCAATCGTAACTCATACAACTGCCGAACAACTCACAGAAAGTACCTTCCATACAGACAAGAAGATCTCGGGCTTCTTACGTAAGCCACATTGGTATTCAGTTAGGCCATGTTATTCATCAGTGTTAACCACTGCAAGCGAGTATTTGCCATTTTCTCCAACAACTTACTAAGACAGCTGGTGAGGTATATTAGCCGATAATGGGAAGGAGACAAGACGTCTCTACCTGGTTTCAAGCCCATCGACCTTCTCCAGCAGTAGGATATAATATATGGATCAATATTCAGTTAAAAATATCTAGTGAGAGTGATTCCGTACGGGTATGGAGATGCCCAATAAAGTATCGGATAAAGTCTAAGCCTTATACGTGGGGGCGTACCGAGAGAGAGCTGAACTAATCTCCTCGGTAGTGAACAGACAGTTGTAGGGCTCTTGTCTACAGGCCCCTAAACGCAAAGCTTCGCCCTCCAGTCCGGGTTTGATACGTTTAAACTCCGCCGGGTAGCGCTCAACACTACCCGCAGGATCATAGACGATAGAACCATTCATCTCAATACCATAGGTGGGTGACCAGCATACCGACCCCTGATTTTGTTAATTATCTCCTACACCAGAACTGAAGAGGTAGTGGTAGACACATATGCACTCCCATAGTCATTGTGCGCCTGACGTAATGTTTGCTGGCGAATGGCTCTAGTTCGATTTCGGTCAATACGGTTCGGAGGGTTTGTGTTTCAGCAAAACCACGCGCTCGCCTTTTAATAAATCCACCACACGGTTGCAATCACCATTCCACCATGGGATTGATGTTCTGACCCGGCCAGACCGAATACAAGGAATTGCAGATTCCTAAGCATCAAATATTCAACATGAAAAATAATGTATAGTCGCATCAATATCTACAAAATCTCCAATTTGTTTACTAGTGAAGGAATCGTCATGGAACTTTGACCAATAGGCCCTTACAACGTTCCATTTTGGGGGATATGAAGGGGAAAGGCAAAGGGTCGTATTTTATAAGACAATGGAGAAGTATTTGCTGCCATGCAGATCATCTAAAATAGACTACTAGAAATCAGAGATACAGTCGACGGAGCCAAAAGATAGATCCACACAACTGAAAGAATCAGCATGAATGTGGTAGGACATAACATGCTCAGACTTAAGAATGTTAGAAGGATTAGTGGATAAAAGAGATTGAAAGAGACGGCCTTAAAGGTTGCTCACTATATCACCCTATACGGATTGTCTGACATTAAAAGAACAAACTAGAAATGGGGTAGGAAGCCGAGATAAAAGATCTAAAAACTGAGCCCTTGAAGGGGGCTCGTCTGGATTAATATAAATCGGCTAAAAATTATTAATTCTCTCCGTAAGCTGAACAAGGGCTGCGACTGCTTGAAAAGTAGTCCACAGAGCTGAAAACGTGCAAAAGTGGTTAGTGTTCCCCAGGAGCGAGACACCACCATGGGCCACCCCGCTAGTGAGTGGTAGAGTTAAAAACGGTGAAATGACGAAATTTTGGCGAAAAAAAGATGTTTCCCGAATTGTTTTTCGGCAAGCAAATAACAAAGGGCTATTTCAGATACTAGAGGAGAATTCCTCACATTTGGGAAGAATCCCCTGGCAGTTCCACTGAAGAATTAATGCCATCACTCAGACCGGCGAGAGACTACGGTGGAGATAATACGGGGGAAAGAGGGAACCCTCACGAATAAGTAGCGTGCTAGAGGAACCCGGCACGGGCGTTATTGGAGTCTCAGAACAGCTAGCTCTGGCTAACCGATTGGATACGGCGTTAGTCTACTAACGTCGCGGTACCAGGTTGGATCCCGGCATGAGCGGACACAAACATCAGCGCACATACAGATGTCTACCAATTGGTGGAAGCGGTGTGCTCAGCCTTGTTTTAGGGTTGGTATATCTTACACTTATCACACGCACAGCCAATTACAACACTGCTTTCTTTATTTTTTCCCTTTCTTCCCAACAAAAAAAACACACACTAAAGAATCCCCCGATGGGTATCTACGAGGGGCGGTCAATAAGTTTTGCGAATCGGTAGGGCAAAACAGAGGAAGGGGAATGGCTGTTTGTGGGGATGTTAGGACAAGTTATGACAAGCAAAGACCTGCAGCCGCAAGCTCCTGCCTCATATATTTAAGAAGCGGTAGTTAATCGCAGATCGTCAGTCACAAATTTTTCAACAATGGAGAAAGTTGAGCACCGCGCAATGATCAAATTTTTGACTAAAGCAGGCAATAATGCCAAAGAGATTCATGAAGGCATGGTTGCAGTGTACACTGTCGTAGAATGGACTCTCGAAGATATACCATATATAACTATTCGTTGAGGGAACTTCTTTAATTATCTTTAGAGTGCGTGGATGTCTAGGCTGGCCGATATTATGTATCTTCGATATGCTTAAGAAGTGGAACTGAGCTCAAGGATAATAATATTGCTATCATTAATAAAATAGAGTTTTATTAATAATAACTATCAACAACACACAAAACGGAAAATATGGACATAAACAGAGAATGCAAAGGGTCGTGGGGAATCGAGCTAATCCGAGGATTAAAAGATTTAAAAAGGTAAAACAAATATAAAGTTAAAGGGAGGGGATGGTTCGCTAAACCATTTAAAGCACAAGATAGAGTTGACAAAAGGGTTAAATACTCAAAGGTAACGTTCGGTTAACGTAATTATACTGGTTGTGCAGAGGAAGGCGACGTGAAGGAATTTCGGTCCACTTGCGAGATCCAGCCGAAGGAAGGGGGGGAATTAAATGATCCTGACGTGGCGTCTTGGGAATGAGAACCGTTTCTTGACGAACGGCTTGAAGAACAATGGCTGTTCTACGTTGTTCTCTTCTGAACAACAAGGGGGGGGAACCGTCTCTTGTCTACGGGCTCGAGAACAATGGCTGTTCTAATGTTGTTCTCTTCTGAACAACAAGGGGGAAGGGTGAGAACCGTTTCTTGGCGAACGGGCTCAAAAGAACAATGGCTGTTCTCTTCTGAACAACAAGGGGGGGGTGGGGGGGGGGGTGAGAACCGTTTCTTGTCAACGGGCTCGAACGAACAATGGCTGTTCTAACGTTGTTCTCTTTCTGAACAACAGGGGAAAGGGTGAGAACCGTTTCTTGGCGAAAGGCTCAAAAGAACAATGGCTGTTCTACGTTGTTCTCTTCTGAACAACAAGGAAGGGGGTGAGAACCGTTTCTTGTCAACGGGCTCAAAAGAACAATGGCTGTTCTAACGTTGTTCTCTTTCTGAACAACAGGGGAAGCCTTGTGAACTTGGCGTCACGAAGGCTCGAACCTTGGCACTCAAGGGATATTGTCCTTCTTCTGGACAAGTGATGGTGAATCTCGAGGTCGAGGTCCCTTGGCGCACAAGGTGAGAGTGGGTCGTAGTGATGTTTCGCGACGAAAATCTGGATCTCCAATCTGAATCTTAGTGGTTAAGTTTCCATATAAATAGCCGGGACATCTCCTTGGCGTGGGGGACAATGGAGTGGGAGCTTCGAGGGAATGCACAGCCGAGCCTGGGAACAATGCCTTATCTGCCCATAAGCCTAACTGAATCTGGCGAGGTCGGCGCATGGGGCGAACGGGGGGGACGATAACCTCCTTGTTTAAACATTGACTCAGGTGGCTGCGATAAGGCCCCAGGCTTCAAAGCGAAGATGCACGTGGGTAGCATCGTGGTTTTAAATAACATGTGATAGTGGTTGAAATTAACGCTGCCTCAAACCCGTTCTATCACATACACCGACACCGCCCTTTCCTATGAAACCATTGCTCGCTGGAATATAGAGTTCTGCCATGGTCGTGAGTCCCTTGAAGATGACCCCCGTCCAGGACGCCCGCCAGACGTGACCAACGAGGACAATGTGGCCCGTGTGGAGAGAATGATCCTAGAAAATCGACGGGTGAAGGTCGAAGAAATCGACCGAGAACTTATAATATCACATAGAAGTGTTATCAACATCATCCACGACAATTTGGCCATGACCAAGGTCTCTGCCCGTTGAGTTCCTAGAAACCTTACGCCCCATTATCGAATTCAACGTCATCCAAGTTGGGAGGAGCTGCTGCTGCTGTATAACCAAGACCCGGCGGGATTCGAGTCATGCATAGTGACAGGTGATGAAACGTGGGTCCATCACTGGGATCCCGAGACCAAGCTCGAAAGCATGCCCTGGAAGCACAGGGGCTCTCCGACCCCCATCAAGTTCTGGACCCAACCCTCAGCCCGTCAGATCATGGCCACCATCTTCTGGGATTCTAAGGGAGTGTTGATGGTGGACTATGCGCGTCGTGGAAGAACCACCACAGGCCAATATTACGCCGAGGAATTGGCTGGGTTGAAGAAGTGCATCCGTCAGAAACGGCGTAGCAAGTTGACTTGCTGTGTCCTGCTCCTTCACGAAAATTCCCCTGTTTACAAAGCCAGAGTTGCCCAAGCTGCATTGCGCGAGTGCAGATTCGAGGAGCTCAACCATGCCCCCTATAGTCCAGATCTGTCCCCTAGCGACTATTCTTTAGTCCGCTAGCTCAAGGCTGCACTGCGTGGACGCCGGTTTGGGGACGATGAAGATGTCTAGCTCGCCGTCCAGGAGTGGATTGAACAGCAGTCGGGAGATTTTTGGTAATCGGGAATTCGAAGCTTCAGGGACAAGTGGCGCAAGTGCATTGAAGTCGAGGGTAGTTATATTGAAAAAATAATAAAACACTTTTCCTCATATCTCGTTTCCTTATATCCGAATTGCAAAACTTATTGACCGCCCCTCGTATAGCTACATATTTCTAACACGGAACACATCCCTCTACCCCTAGGCAACGAAGGTTCCATCAGAACACCTTTATCTGTCTGGATTAAAGCAGGTTAGTGAACCGCTACTACTACTACTACTACTACTACTACTACACGCTCAGGCGCAATCAACCACACGTGAGAGTAACAGCCTATACATAATGGTCGAGGAGGGAGAAGATAGGTATAATAAAAAATCCACTTTGCAGTCGGCTTTAATGAGCGGGCTGAGCACCCTCTCCAACGGCAGGGCTAAGGAAGCACAACGAGCGAAAATGGAGTCACGTATTCAAGGATGTCAGTTAATGAAAGGGGAACTGGGAATTCTGGGGGCGGAGATTGATCGAGCAACTTGGTTGTTAGGCACCCAGAAAAAAGTGGAGAACCTATTAGAGAACGAAAGCTACCGAGAGCGCAGTAGGACCTTGCGGATCAGAGTAGTGGGATAATAGAGAAATCTGTTAACAATACGAATTCAGTGGGAGTAGGAAGGACCTCCGAATAGCGTTCAGGCCTGCTGTGTACGATGGATACTCGGGGGGTGGAGGGAAGATTTGCAGCGAGTAACCGTTTCTAACATGACGGCAGTGTAAGAGGTGGGGAGGGAGGAGTAATCATCGGTGAAGATGGCCGTCTATTGAGTGGATGGAAGGAGAGGTAAGCCGGCTATGGCTTACCTCACATACATACATTTCGTTTTTTTAATTTTAGGAGCCCATCTGGCGACAAACCCACTTAGGCCCAAGTCGCCGCACTCACGACGTAGTCTTCACAGTAGGGCGCTGGCGAGCGCTCCATCAAATGGCGGTGCGTCTTGCGAGTATGTCCAATTCGGAGACAACATAAAGCAGCCTGAAGCCTTCGCGGCATTGGGGGGATAGGTCCATGGGAGCAGTCGCGGTACAATGGTACGAAACTTTAAGTTCCATTCAACCGTCTCCCATCTTCTTTGCCAAGCAGTCTGAAGAGCTGGCCGTATTTCTGCCATAGGGTCGGCCCGGTGGACGAATGCTCGCGAACCCTTTGGCACTCTCATTCCCCGCAATTCATCCTGGTCCAGAAACCCAGCACAAGATAATCTAGAGATCCGCCCGACTTGCCAAAACCGTAGCGTCACGGATATTGTAAACCAGGGAATGCTGAGATTTCAATACCCCGAGAGCACTAAGGGCGCTTTGTGAGTCACTATAGATCACAATCCGGTCTCCGAACCGGGCACGTTGCGTGATCTCCCGTACCGAGTGGTGTATTGCCATCAGCTCGGCCGTGAAGACAGACGCAGGGCACCGCTGACTTCAGAGGGAATACGGCGTGGAAGCCGACCTCCTTTGGGACTTGGAGCCATCCGAATACACTAGCGCGCTTCCATCGTGACACGAGGTGTGCTTCAAAAAGGTCGAACGCAATACTCACGGCGCTGTAGAAGTAAGGGGAGCAGAGGCCTGAAGACAAATAGCCAAATGTGGTACCATCCAGGGTGGCGTCCTGGGTAGAACCAGGGGCACCACCAGCCCGAGAGCTAAACCTAGCTCTCGACATTTTCCTAGCCTTGAACATAAAGGCTTAGGGTATGACTGGCGTCTCTCGACGGCATAGGCACCGTCGAAATCAGCTGCGGATTCAGCGAGAGCAGTTAGAGACTGAGGGAGGCGCTGGGCTCGCACGACAGGCGAATAATGCAGTGTGCACGGCGTAGAGCGATGGCATCTCCCCAGCATCAACTAGTAGGTTCTCAATGAGGAAAGCGTAATTTATTTATTTTTTTTTAAGGGGCTATCTGGCGACTGCCCACTTAGGCATAAGTCGCCGCACACAAACAGCCTAGTTTTAGACTATTTTAAAATAAAAATTGGAACAGGAACAACAATAAAAAAAAAGAGATAATCTGGCATCGGGGGGAGGTCCCCCTCCCTCCGGCGCAGGAGCCTGCGACCTACATTTTTTTTTAAAGGGGCTATCTGGCGACTGCCAACATAGGCATAAGTCGCCATAAACAAACAGCCTAGTTCTAAGCTACTTTAAAAGATTTGAAAATAAAACAACAATAAAAAGAAATAACAATAACAAAAACAACTAAACCTAGTTAAATGAAATGCAGAAGGCCAGCCTCCCCCCAAAAGTCAACAAGTCAAAGTGCACGCACTCGTCCCGAGTACAAAGGACAGGCGGTAGTGACCCCGCCCATCCCGGTAACGGGACAGGTAACGTGCGCGAAGATCACCCAGACTGGGACATTCGACAAGAATGTGCCGAACAGTCTGGGGGACGACGCAGTCGTCGCAATAGGGCGCAGGCAAGCGCTCCATGAAATAGCGATGCGTCACACGAGTGTGTCCGATTCGGAGACAACAGAAAGCGACCCTAAGCCGTCGCGGCATTTGGAGAAAGGTCCATGGGAACAGTCACGGCGCAATCGCACGCAGCTTTAAGTTCCCCTCGACCGTCTCCCATCTTCTTTGCCAAGCAGTCCAAAGAGCTGCCCGTATTCCTGCCATGTAGTCGGTGTGAGAAAGAGCGAAACGCTGGACCGGTCGCAGAGTCCTCGCGGACTCTTTGGCGCCCTCATCAGCGCGCTCATTCCCCGCAATTCCTACATGTCCAGGAACCCAGGAGAAGATAATCTCAACATCCGCCCGGCTCGCCAAAACCGTGGCTTCACGGATATCGCGAACCAGGGAATGCGGAGATTCTAATGCCCCGAGAGCACTCAGAGCGCTTTGTGAGTCGCTATAGATCAGAATCCGGTCTCCGAACCGGGCACATCGCGTAATCTTTCCTGCCGAGTGGTGTATTGCCACCAGGTCGGCCGTGAAGACAGAAGCAGCGCCTGGTAGAGCCCCGCTGACTTCAAACAGAGGGGATACGGCGTGGAAGCCGACCCCATATTGGGACTTGGAGCCATCCGGATACACTGGCACGGTTCCAGCGTGACAAGAGGTGTGATCCAAAAAGGCAAACGCAATACTTCCGGCGCCGTACCCTCAAGGGTGGCGTCCTGGGCAGAACCAGGGGTGCCTACTGCTCGAGAGCTATATCTAGCTCTCGAAGGAGTTTCCTGGCCCTAAACCCAAAGGGCTTAGGGTATGACTGGTGTCTCGGCGGAATAGGCACCATCGAGATCAGTTGCGGATTCAGTGAAAGCTGTTGGCGAGTGAGGGAGGCGCCGGAATCGCGCGTACAGGCGAGTGATGCACTGCACGCGGCGCAGAGTGAGTGGCATATCCCCAGCATCGACCAACAAGCTCTCAATGGAAGAAGTCCAGAAGGCACTGGTCGCAAGGCAAAGGCCCGTGTGGTGGATCGAATCCACCTTCCGCAATAAACGCTCGGCTGCGGATGCATAAAACTCGCATCCGTAGTCGAGCTTCGAACGAAAAAAGGATCGATAAAAAAAGTAAGGCAGTAGCCCTATCAGCTCCCAAGCGCTGAACGTCACTGAACGGATAATATCCATGGCGCGGGTACAAGAGACCCTAAGGCTGCGAATATGAGCCTCCCAGGTGAGGCGTCGGTCGAATACAAGACCAAGGAAACGGTGCGATTCAACCACATCCAGGCGCACCCCATTAAGAAACAAATCTGGGTCAGGGTGGAGCCGTGGATGGCGGCAGAATTGCACCACCTTAGTCTTGGCCAAAGAGAACCGAAACCTGTGCGCTTCGGCATAGCGAGAGACGCGGTTCAATGCCTGTTGGAGTCGACGCTCCAGAGTTGGCATCTGGGCCGCGGCAAAAGAGATCGAAAGGTTATCCACGTAGAGCGTAGCGAGAACATCTTCCGGCAGCACCGAGGTGATGCCGTTGATGCTCAGGGCAAAGAGTGTGACACTAAGGACACTTCCCTGCGGGACACCCTCTTCCTGCTCTTTTGGGTCGGAGAGGGCTCCCCCCACCCGTACGTGGAATCGACGATCTCGCAAAAATTCAGATATTAACATGGGGAGGACTCCCCTCGCCCCGATCGTGTGGAGTGTCTCCATGATACCGTATCGCCATGCGGTATCATAGGCCTTCTCCAGATCGAAAAACACCGTGGCGTAGTGCTGTCTACGAAGGAAAGCCTCGCAGACGGAATTGTCCAGGATGAGCAGAGCATCCGATGTGGAGGGGAACTTGCGGAAGCCGCACTGTGCAGAAGACAGATGGCCTTCACTGTTCAGGAAAAAGGCTAGTCTAACATTTACCAATTTCTCCATTAACTTGCACACGCAAGAGGTTAGAGAGATTGGGCGGAAACCGGTCGGAGTAGAGTGATCTCTCCCCGGCTTGCAAAAGTCGTGCACAGTACCGATTCGCCAGGAATCTAGGAGAAGACCCTCCACCCAGATCCTGTTGAACAAATCTAATAGAAAGGCCATGCCTCGCTCACCCAGGTGTCGAAGCATGGCGTACGGGACATCGTCCGGACCATGGGCGGTATCCGCGCACGAAGCAAGAGCGGAGCGATCTCACCCACAGTAAACCTGTCGTTGAAGGGTTCTCCGCCTCTGGAGGTAAAATCCAGCCGGCGGCCTTCCGCGACATCACGACGTGCATTGAATGCTGGCGGAGCAGCATCCCGGCTAGAGAATGCGGAAAAAGCGGTCGCTAAGGATTTTGCCACGGAGGCGGGGTCCGAGATTGCGGTCCCATTCTCCTGGAGAACGGGAGGGGGGTCCTGCGAGAACTTGCCCCGAATCCTTTTGACTCGCTTCCACACCTCAGCTAAAGGGGTCTTCCCGTTAAGGAAAGACACGTATGACCGCCAAGAAGAGCGGCGGGCGTGCTTCGAAATATACCGGAACCTAGCCCTAGCCCGACGAAATTCAGCGACAGTGAAATCGTTTGGGCGGTGCTTATAGCGCATATAGGCATAACGCTTCTGTTTGAGGGCCGTCTCACACTCGGCGACCTCCATGGGAGTGGTCGGCATGCAAAACGGCCAGACGTCCTAGGAATAGTAGTCAGGCCTACGGCGATGAGGTTGCCGGAGAAGAACTCAACGGCCTCATCTACCGACCTAAACTCCTCGACTGAGATAGAGAATTCAGTCATTTCCTGAAATGCAGGCCACCGCGCCCGCGCCAAGCACCACCGAGGTGGGCTCTCAGGCTGCAACCGCCCTGAAAATGATATTTGAATGGAAAAGTGATCACTACCATGGAGGTCATCGACCACCCCCGAATCAAAATCAGGCTGTGCATCCGAAGAGCACAAAGATAGGTCGAGGCAAGAAAATGAAGCGGTTCTCGGACAGTGATGTGTAAACTCATCCACGTTTAGGACACCCATCTCAAGCTCTTCGATCAGATCGGCAAGGACTTGTCCCCTGGGATTTATGGAGTAATCTCCCCAAAGAGGATGCCTGCCGTTCAGATCTCAAAGCAAGAGAAAGGGCCTCGGCAACCGTGCCACGACGCGGCGGTAGTCCCCCGCGTCGAAGTCAGCTGACGGTGGAATGTACGCTGAAATAATAGTATACCTCCTATCCAGGTGCAGCTGTACAATCACTGTCTAAAAGAGGTATCTAAAGAGAAAGGAAGAACGGAGAAATCATGCCGGGTGTAAACCGCGCATCCCCCAGCCCGGCCATCCCGTGGTGGTGGGGTCGTAAGACCCCTATTCTTCGGGAGGGAGGGCAAAGGGCACGCATCTAGCATGGTCTCCGGCAAAAAGATGGGTAACGGGATGAGACGAGCCTCCGCAGCTCCTCCCAGTTGGCCTGGAGTCGACGGCAATTCCATTGAAGGAATATGCCCTCCAGGCCTAGCTCGGAGGACACGCGGGGGCCATACTCAACAGAAGACCCTCACGGGAATGGCCTTACGCTTCCCGGAGGCAGAACACCGGGCGCTGTTGGCCGGACAAAGCACTGTCGCCTTCGAGGACTTATTGGGGGAGGTTGGACTTGTAATGCGAGTCTTTTCCTCCCTCCGCCTCGAAACCTTAGGCGGGCGTTGCGGCTTCGGAGGCGGACGGCCCTCTTTTTGAGGAACCACCGTCTCCGAGCCACTCGCACCACTTCTAGGCGTGGGCGAAAGAGCCAAAGCTCCTTTGTAGCTGTCCTCCTTTCAGGGAACAGCTTTAGGAACCCCGGAAGATGGCCTGGCGACCAGCTTCTGGAGTGTTGCCCCCTGTGAGTCTAACGACTCGGTGGAGGCGCGTGGCCGTTTCGCCTTACGGGATACGGTCACGCTGAGGGAAGAGGAGGGAGCCCTGGTTTTAGCCGGGGCAGGGTATGAACCCTTTTTGCCAACAGCTTTACCAGGGGAGCGCCCGGGTTGAGTAGAGCCCGCAGAAGGGCTCCGAATGGGCGCGGAAACAACCGTGCTCGTTGGCCTGGATGGGCCAGGAGCAGAGGGTGCCTTTCTAACTATTGAGGCATATGACGTCCTAGGCAGACCCGGGCGCCCCAGGATCAAGTCCTTAGCCTCGAGGAATGAGATTCGATCCTGGGCTTGAACGGCCAGGATTTCTTTTCGAGGAGATATGCACCGCATTGCTTCGAAGAAGCGGGGTGTGGCTCTCGGTAATTGACACACTTGGCTACACACGATTTAGACTTATCGTGTGCGGCCTTGGAGCAATTTACACAGACTTCAGGTGACCCCGACTTTGCACGTCTACAAGATCGATTCGTATGGCCGAAGCGGTGACAGTAATAGCACAGCCGCGGCAGTGGCACGAATGCCTTCACACGGTAGCGGTACCAACCAGCACGCACCGACTCAGGGAGCTTGTCACAGTAGAACGTGACGAAGAGTGTAGGGGTGGGTCTCGAGGCACCTCCCTGTTTTCTCATCACTTGTTCGACCTTGACTCTCCCATGGTCGGCCAGCTCTAGGGTGATGTCCTCAATGGAGTAGTCAACGAGTTCCCTCGCATAAACTACTCCTTTCACAAAGTTCATGGTAGAGTGCGGCGTCACACTCACCGGGGTACAATAAAGTGTCCGAAGAGCACTTATCTTGGCCGCCTCGGCGGGATTTGCCGCATTCGCACGAAGGCTCCCGTCCGAGAAACGGGTCACCTTCGGCTCTCTACCAATTGCACTAGCTAATCCTCTCCTCTGATGGATCATGTTGCCCTTGGACTACATGGTGCCATCAGTGGAGCGAATAACGAGGAAGCGCTTGAAGCCAGCGGGCTCGAAAACGCCAGGTAACCTCTGAATGAGGGGGCCCGATGTCATCGAGGTTCCGCCCTGTGCACTCTTGGTCTTAGTCAGGGGCTCGGTACACGGAGGGGAGAGGGGCCGGATGTGCCGATCTTGGCTTGGTCGCCTACCAAAGTGGCAGCAGACCCATCCGTCCCCGCGGATGGAGAGGAGCCACGAGTCTTTGTCTTTTTTGGAGAGGAGGGCGGGGAATGAACCCGCTTCTCACCTCCGCCAGCAGAAGCCCCCATTCCAGATGGGCCGGCCTCAGCCAGGTCCCTCTCCGAAATGGAGAAGGTCTTGGTAGTCGTAGGGGCACCTGTCGGAGATCCCTCCCCTCCTTGTACTGCCTCAGAGCCCTCAGCCGTTTGAGGAGGACTTTGCATAGGGGGCGGATTCAGTGCTTGGCGCCGAGCCCGGATTCCCCCCCATGGAAGGCCGAAGGGGCCTGGCTTCCCTCTTCCCCCTAAGGGGGTTTGCCCTACCGAGCCGCTTACATGAGGGGCGGTCGGCAATGGGCTGCCTGCTGGCTTTCTTGGCAGTCCCCTTAGAAAGAAAAGGAGGGACTGCCGCTGGAAATAGGGAGGTGCCCGAAAGCACCTCCAGAGAAGGGAGTGAGGGGGAGTCCCCTACACCCGTAGGCGTAGGAGAGGAGTAAGCCTCCTCTCCGGTTAAAGAAGTATGGAGGGTCCCCTGCGCAAGCACAAGGGGAAGGACCTCCATTTTTTTGGTGGAGCTGCCCGAGGGCGGCTTCTTTGATGTTCTTGGGGAAGTTGGGGGTTGGGTTTTTTTTTTGATACTCATCATTGGGCATGGTGACCCTCTTATTTACACGGGACGCAACAGCTCACCACCTCTCACAGTTGCCCGCACTGCAAGAGGTGCTTGCACGCCCGGCAGAGCCAGGCGCCGCCATTTGGGATCACCCCTCCCGCCTGGTGGCCTGGCAGTCCATCGGCATGGCGGCTCCACCTTAGACACGGCGTAAAAAAAGATAGATTTTGAAGACGAGAGGAAAAGGGATGTGAGGAAGGTATGGGTGGGGATGAAGCAGGTTGTTAAAAACCAACCACCCCAGACCGGAGCTCAGGGGTTAGGGAACATTGTCCCCTCCCCCCTCAGCCCCGATCCAGGACGGTTGGCCGAGATGAAGGTCAGCATCTACCCTGTGAAATTAGAGGCTGACCAGAGAAAGTTGTGGGAGAGGTTGTATGAAAAGAGAGGAAACAAGTGTTTTGAAGGAAGGAAGAGAGGCTAAGCTGAGGCCGGACGTATGAAAAGAGAGGAAACAAGTGTTTTGAAGGAAGGAGAAGAGGCTAAGCTGGGGTCGGACGGGGTGCTGAGTCCCATCAGCACGGCGGCCAGGATGGCAAATCGCCGCGCCCCTTTCGGGGAAAGGGGCCTCCAGTTGGCCCTTCCCTCCCAAGACATCGCAGGTCCCGTTGGCTGTATTGTCACTAGTCTTGTGTTGAGAGGCACAGGCCTTGACCCCGGCAAGGTTCAAAATTCTTGCCAGCATGTCTTTTGAGGGAAGCAACCGAAGGGGCCTGGCTTCCCTCTCCCCCCTAACGGGGTTTGCCCTACCGAGCCGCTTACACGAGGGGCGGTCGGCAATGGGTTGCCTGCTGGCTTTCTTGGCAGTCCCCTTAGAGAGATAAGAGGGGATTGCCGCTGGAAAAAGGGACGTGCCCGAAAGCACCTCCAGAGAAAGGGGTGATGGGGCTGTCCCCTGCACCCGTAGGCGAAGGATAGGAGTAAGCCTCCTCTCCGGTTAGAAATATATGGAGGGTCACCTGCGCAAGCACATGAGGGGGAAGGACCTCCATTTTTTTTCGGTGGAGCTGCCCGAGGGCGGCTCCGTCGTTGTTATAGAGGGAATTAAGGGAAGATCTTTTATTTTTTGCATTATTGGGCATAGTGACCCTCTTTGTTTTACGGGACGCAATCGCTCACCACCTCTCGCAGTAGCCCGCAATGCAAGAGGTGCTTACAGCCCCGGCAGAGCCAGGCGCCGCCATTTGGGCCCATCCCTCCCGCCTGTTGCCTGGCAGTCCATCGGTATGGCGGCTCCACCTTGAACACGGCGTAAAAAAAAAAGATAGATTTTGAAGACGAGAGGAAAAGGGATGTGAGGAAGGTATGGGTGGGGATGAAGCAGGTTGTTAAAAACCAACCACCCCAGACCGGAGCTCAGGGGTTAGGGAACATTGTCCCCTCCCTCCTCAGCCCCGATCCGGGACGGTTGGCTGAGAAGGTCAGCATCTACCCTGTGGAATTAGAGGCTGACCAGAGAAAGCTGTGGGAGAGGCTGTTTGAAAAGCGACTAAGTAGGGAGAAATACAGGCTATCTGAAGGAAAGAAGAGTTGCTAAGCTTGGGCCAGCCGGAGCGCTGGATCCCGTCAGCACGGCGGCCAGGATGGCAAATCGCCGCGCCCTTTACGGGGGTAGAAAGACGCAAGAAGACTTATGGGGAATCTCTGAGTAGCCTAATGAATGGCCGCATTGATAGTAAGTTAGACCTGTCTAGCGACCGTAGGAATACTGCCGCAATATAGTAGATCACTAGGTCGTCTGTGTAGTTTAATGCTGATGGGAGGGGGAAGAGAAGAGATGCTTTTCATCACAAAAGTGAACGTTTAGGAGAGTCCTGGGAAAGGCCATATTGTGAGTAGGTGTCGTGCAAGAACTGGAAAGGAATGTAGGCAGAAATTCACCAAGTCTAGATGAATGCCGACCTAGAGAAGTGGTGACTTGTGTCGTAGGCTTTTCGGGTGTTAGAAAAGAGAGCCAAGATGATACTAGAGCGAGAGAATGGCTCCTGAACGTTGTAGCTGAAACAGAGAAGGAAATATAGAACATCGCAGAATTAGCTTTACTGGTTATCACTTTTATCCTTTTAGCGATCCTGGAGTACCAGGATTACTAGTTTCTCAATTGAGCTGTATTTCTTTTAAATTACAATGTATTCCCAGGAGGAAATCAATAACTATTACAATAGTTTTGTATTAATAAGCCTATTACATATTTCGGGGGAGTTGTGACATCTAGTAGCCAGAATATTAATCATTTTTTTAAAGCCATCATTTTATTTACTAGATTTATGCAAAATGTTAATCATTAACAAGTCACACCGAAAGGTTGGTAAGCAAGCTACTTATGGCTACATTTTATGAGTTAATTCAGTTTGGTGTGGTTCAAAACCACAGTATTGAATATATAATCCACAGGAAAGATGAAAGTTTGAAGGTATGGACTTGTAATTCCCTTTTCATATTTCCATTTATTGCACTACTTTGTGAATTTCTGATATTAACAGTACATTATTGTTTAATGGGAGATGGGAATGATGGCCGATTGACGCCTGTGGGTCCCACTCTACGAAATTGATTATCATCAAGAGGAAGGAAAAACGAAGATGGGAACGGGAAAGAGAAAGAACACAAGTACATCAGAGAAGAGTGGACGAAAGGAAGGAGAAAAATATGATTAACGGAGGATCATAAATTTTGGTACAGGATTAAATCCAAGTGCTCAGAGTTACGATAGGAGAAAACGAAAGTGGCGTGGGGGATGGATGTTTTTGGCCGGGGTGGTTACAGATTTGGGGGAGATTGCCGGACATAAGGTATCTATGGTTTACCGGAGGCAGACCAGAACCTTTGCTTAAAATAATAATAAAAAAAAGCAACAACAACAGCTCTAATTTTATTGGCATTAATTAGCAGCAGGAATGGTCCGCAGCTGATCAACCTATTGACGATCTAACCAAATAATAACATGGATAATTGACCAATTTTCGCGACCTAACACATTTAAAGAGCCGTTCTGGGCATCGTAACCACCAATTCCTTTCAACATTTCTGTGTGCTTTCATTTTCCTTTGATTACCAGGGCATTTTTTTTTTTTAAGAGCTCATCTGGCGACTGCCTACTTGGGCATTAGTCGCCGTATTGATTATCAGGGCATTTTTTTTTTAAGAGCTCATCTGGCGACTGCCTACTTGGGCATTAGTCGCCGTATTGATTATCAGGGCATTTTTTTTTTAAGAGCTCATCTGGCGACTGCCTACTTGGGCATTAGTCGCCGTATTGATTACCAGGGCAAACCGTGGGCGCGGGGAGAATTTTACAACATTGGTTGAGCACTTATATTAGGGAGAGAATTTCTTAAATATAATTTTTCATAGTTAAAGATACTGAAACGCTTATCAAAGATGGGGTTTAGACATTTTATCACAGAATTTTTTTTTTTAGGCAATCCTATACTCGATAGTTTTTCGAAGGCAATTTATTGTATTACTCAAACCCTCACAGAATTTGCCCAATAGCATAACTGAAAGCAATCATGGTTATGCCATTATGTGACAAGTACAAGAGAGATTCGCTTTATCAACTAAACCATACAAATTTTGTTGCTATACAATGCTTTTTCCTTTTCTACTTGAGTTTTGGGGATCAGATCATTTAGGTACTGTTTGGATCACAAGTTTAAATACCTTGAGTGGTATTGTTTAATTTAGTCGTTTGTACACATTCTCATGCTAAAATTGTTTGCAAAATAGTTTATACATTATAAGACACGTGATAAGTGGCCCAATCGGTACTTTCATAAATTTACCCCCATTAAATATATTTACAGTCAGATTTATATATATGCGCCTATTAAATTGCTGCAAGTGCATAGTTGAAATTGAACTGTCTAATAAATCGTTCTGGGGCTTTTTAACGGACTGATTTTCCAGAACTTTCTAGAATAAGCTACAAAATGGAATTTGGTGTACAGGAGACATATTTCATCATGATTTTAAACGACATTGTCGCTACATTTCAGATTAGGCAAAAGCAAGGAATAAAGTGAAGACATAAGGCGTATTATTGCATTTTGAGACACCAGGAACATGTATGGAGAAATATCCAAGCAAATGAAGATCCCATGGCTATCAGTTCAGACAATCATACGCAAGGCTTGTTTGTAAAGAAGGCTGTTTATCGTGATAACACATTTCGGAAGAGTATTATCAAGCAATTAAACGAAAATGTAACTATTTGGTCATGAATGCAAGACGTGCTTATTGGAAAGCTATGTTGACCCCGGCCAGGGATAAATTCTGCCGACCGGATCAGGTTCCTCCACATCTAGTTAGCACTCTGTGTGTCTGCAGGTTTCGTGCTTGTTTGTTGGGAATTGTGTTAAGCTGTGGCTGGTTCCTGGCTGCAACGGGAGTATATGTCTATATCGGTTATGTCATTGCGGTGTGTCTGTGTAATTTTGGGTGGTGACCAAAGTGTGACGTTAACTCATTCTATATCTGGGAGAATAGCGGAGTTGAGGTAGTTTGATCCAGAGATTGGATGTTATACTGCATTCTGCAGGTGATACAGAAAAAATCTTGCGCCACGCCATACCAAGATGAAACCAAAGCCCAAACAACATCCAACACTCTTAGATTGCCAAACCTCATACAAATCTCCTTTCTTATGAGCCTCTGGACCCAACCAAGGAGCGTGGTGGCCTTCCTACGGAATGGAGGTCGGGGGGAAAGCAAGTATGTAGTGGTAGAGAAATACTTTAAAATTGATGGAAGAATGAAAAAAATTATTAGGTTACTTTGAAAGAAAACCTTCTACCCTCAGCAAGAAAACTACATAGGGGACAGTTTACGTTTCAACAGACAACGCTCCAAAACATATAGCCTCTGTAGTGAAGAAAGTTTTGGAAGATTATAAAATTGATGTTATGTAATTGGCATCACAAAGCCAAAGACCAAAACTCCATAGAAAATAAGGGGATTGAATGATAAAAACGCATCCCCTGAGGAAATCTAACGAGTAAGGATGAGCTGCAGATGTACAGTAAGGGGGAATGGAGCAAAGTTAGAGTGAAGTTAATATAAAAAATAGGACAAATATTCAACAGAAATAATTGATAACAAAGATCATGCGACAAAATGAATAAATTTTGTTGACTTCAGTTTTGTAATGCTGAAATAAATTCCTTTGGAGCCTGCAGCCCTTACAATCGATTTTCATATTACCCTTGAAATAAATATGCACCATTCACTATTTGACCCAAATGTAAATTGCATATTTACATTATTATTCATATAATTAAAATGCCTACGACACTGATCTGCATTTAAACTTATGCCCCAAAATGTATATACAAATTTACCAAAACTGATCAAAGTTTTGTGACAACAAACATCTTAATATAGTAACATTAAGCAGCCATGCTAAATTTATCACCTACTTTGTCTTATATTTAAAAGCAACCTTTTCACTTTTGTGGGAGCAAGGTGTTGCGGAAGCATTTCATAAGAAATTTTGCCATTATGTTTGAAAATCAAGATGAATGATCTCAATCTTTGTTTAGCAATTAAAAAGGCACATTTTAAGTGACTTAAAGCAGTCTGCCATAATAGTGGAAAAGGTCAACTATGAGAACATTTTTACTTTTATAAACAAAAAGTTATTTCTTTAAAAAAATATAATCTATCTCAACTAGAAAAAAAAATATTACCGGGCCATAATTTAGAAACGAATTAAACAACTTTTGACTAAAAAAAAAAAATTTGCTTTGGTAAAGTTTTCTGTAAAAACAAACAAAAAAAGAAACAAAAAACGAAATGCCATCTTCACGACTGCAACCAAACAACAGGTAACAATTCCTTATAACCCTGTTGTAATGATTTTAAGCACCACTCAGAACCAACAATGTATTAATGAGTATGAAAAAACATTAGGAAAAATCAATTTTAAATAAAAAATTGGAATGTATATAAAAAAAGCGACTAGGACCATTAACACACATGGCACACACCATTGACACGAACGTACTGAATTGAACTTTCTAAATGCAGTGATATTCATTAAAAAAAAAAAACTTCCATGTGCATAATTATAGAAGCAACCATTGATCTCAACACTGTTTAAAAGACCAAGATATTAATTCAGAATATTTTTTAGAAGTTCTAAAATGGGGGTACGAGAACTATCCCAAAATTTCAAAACTAAATTGTCTCTGTGTTACATAACCTCGATGCCTTTGAACACTTGCACAGGTTCAGCGACGCCCCACCATCGTAAACGGTAAGAAGCAGTTCTCCACTTGATTATGGGATTCCATAAAGCGTGCAAGTAGAGAAACAGGGCGCTGACTTCTCGAAATAACCAACTCAACAGGAATTCGAATTTTGAGAATGGAGGAGGACCATTCTGTGAAAAACAAAAGCACCAATTAAAGAACTTTGGAAATAGCACATTTTACTTAATTCCACACTTGTTTTTTCTATTCCTTTTAAGTTTCATCACTTGGAACATTCATCCATTCAAGTGTGACTGGATATGGGTCTTATTGCAGATACAATCAAAGCCCAGACAACACCTAATCATAGGCTGCCCAAACTTCACACAATATCTCCTTTTCTATGTACCTGCGGAGCCAGCCAGGAAACGTGTTGGCCTCCTAGGGGCGCCCACATGGCAGGACAAGTAAAGGGGCCGGCAAGTAAGTTGTTGTTGTGGTTCCCCTGGCCCTGTTATTTCATGAAGCCCACTGCATCCACTGGACTTGACTAAATCAGCAGGATGTTGTTAATATGTTGTCTGAGAGCTGCCAAGCTAATGCCATCTTCAATGAGATGTGTGACGGTGTGGGGGTTAGCTTGACAGGGGGATAAAGGTCTGTTTGGGTGTTGTCTATGTTTAGTATCAATGTGGTGTGCTTGCTACTTGTCTATGAGTAGGAGGGTGGTTGCAGCAATAGTGACAGGGACTGTTTGGGTTGTGAATGACTGATGCAAGGAATTGTGTACCTCTCATGTAAAGTAAGTAAAGTATTATATAAAGTAATTATAAAACCAGCCATAGCCATTTCCCACAAAGTGCTGTCGGCGTGACGTGAAATAGAAACTAAAAAACCCCTACCCACTCTCTTTATGCCTTATATAATATATATTTTCGAAATTCTGTTTGCATTTATGTATATATATGACCGCTATACAGGGCCAACAAAGGTTATCATTGGGGGTAACTTGTCCTGGGGAGTAACCTAAGCTACTCAGATTTGCCAAAAGTGGCGCCACTTGGTTGTTAGGTTGGGTTTTTACCCTTCCTAGGTTGGGGAGGGAGGCGCAAGTAATCAACATTGGTGGTGGAAAAATTAAGGTTTGCCAAACGAATTATGCAACTGCAATGTTTAAAAAACGCAATAATAACTAATATCAGCATGCCTGAGACTCGAATAATTTAGATAGTTAAAGTCTGCGACTGCCCCTTGTGTTGTCACGTTTGCTTGCCCTACCACACTACTGTAATGTGAAAATCGTTCTCTGTTACTCTTTCATGATACACTAGTCCATTATTCAAAATTAAAATAAACCTTACATGCTTGTAGCTACCAACTTTTAATTGCATAATTTAACTCAAGCGGAGGATTTAATTCATTCAAGATAGTTTTTTATGCCCAGACAACGCCGGGTATCTTTGCTAGTCAAGCATAAATCTAACCATCATTTTTGCCATATCGAATTAGTCCATCTTACTTAAAGATACCCTTGACTTAAGATCCATCCCTTAAGCATGCAGTCTCGATGGAATGCCGAGTTTGGTTTGGGGTATGACCGCACTGGAGCATTGCCAGGGAGATTCGTGTTAATATCTGGAATGGTGTTAGGGAGGAGATTTGTACCATAGGATTGGATACCATGATGTCTTGTGCATGCAACTCTCAGTCTATTCTTGGAGGATAGTAAGGGTTTCGCATTCAATAGTAGGGGGCTTATGTCCCATGGAAAAAAATTATGTTCCTCAGAGGTCAAAATTATGTTTTATTGGCAGAATCTTTGTTTTAGTATGAATGGTTTATTGAGGTAATGCTGCTAAAATCCTGACTAGGTGAGATGCTTCAGCATATAAACACCTTAACACATGCAAAGAATCAATAGTAGTGGTGGTTCAGCAACCTGCCCTTTTCCAGGAGGATCCCTGACAAGATAATTAAATAGACATAAAGGTCAGTATGACAATCGCTAGTGATTCCGAGATTTTAATAGTGTTGATGCACACCCATCTCCCTTTGTGGGAAAGTGGTGTACGTTGAAGTAAGGATTGAGAGGTTGTTCATGATGAGTAGCCGGTTGACTTTACATGATGTGGTGTAGCCTTATTCCAGATGATTATGGACCCGAGACAAGCGAAATAATGGACATTAAAATCACCTCAATAAAACAATTCAAAAGCAGAGCGTTTGTGTAGCTGTGGAAAAGACTGTTTTGAGTGTTGTTGTTTTCTAAAATCTTTCAGTTCTTCACTTAACCTCCAGCTGTTATAGCCATCTGATTTTCCTGTTAATTACACCATCACTTTAATAAATAGAATCTCTCTCTCTCTCATTTTTTTTTCTTGGATGTCAACACCTAGTGTTTGGGCACGAAAGTTAGGATACTACTACTATTGTGTGCACAAATAGCTAGAAACAAACTAAATTCTAGTTCCCTCTATTAGCAGGGACAAGGGATTCCTTACCTTACCGGTCCTTTTGGCTCACCTGAACTATATTAAGCATGATCCAGTCTGAGAAAAGCCAGACAAGTGTGTGAAAGAGGAAAAACGTAAGGAAGTCTGCGCGAAATAACACCAATCCTGACCACGAACCAATTAACCCCAACACAATACACTCCGAAATTGGTTCCAAAATGACAGTGTGTGGTACCATAGCAATTCGCAACTTACACCACCTGTGGAAAAATAGAATAAAAATCACCAGTTGTTTACCATTGGTGAATTGGTAGGAATAAGCAACCTTATGGTTTTCAGTTGGAATAATCTAAACTCTGGGAGGATGGGGGATGTAATAATCCAACCGAACCTTACCTTAAAAAAGTGAACTTGGCACGAATCAACAGCAAAAAATACACCTTTTTACTTTTATATTTGAATAATTACTAAAATATGTAAACTAAGGGAAAATTATTGGGTAACGATAATGATTTCTTAATGGTCTGGAGTCAATAGTCTAGAACTGAAATGTTTACAAAATATCAACAACTATTGCAATGTTTACCTTGTTAATCTGGTCAAAAATCCTTTAACCTTGCATAAGCCAGAGTTTTGCCAAGCTGGTTGTGAGGAGATTCGTATTCCCCAGCCTTTATCTTGAATAAATTTAGCAAAAAAGAAGTCTTCAGCGAGGTAGTTACCAAAAGCCTGCATTCCTGAAAAAGACATTTTTAATGGGTTCAATTGCCATCAATTTGATAGAGTAGAGTTCTTTTATGATGTTGTCGTTGCTTATAGTGTCCCCAGGAGCAGATGGCATCTCTGCTCCTTTACTGAGTTAACTCCAAACCACACAGAACAATCACAGGATGTACACAGAGCACACACACCACACACGTACATGCTGAAACAAAAAATACAACTAGACATAATTACAACCCAACACTTCAGCAGAGCATTGACCAGTCCCCACCACAACCACCACCTAACAGCAGACTCCACCACATAGACACAAGAAAAAGGCACAAGCATACTACAATTTTTCCTCCTCCACAGCCTTCAACCAAAGATACTTGAACAAACTACCACCAAACATCATAAATGAGCTCCCCCACCCCCGCTTTAATTAACTAATCAGAGAAATCACTATATAGAGCACAGAATAATTGTATCAACTCAAGTCAGGTGAATATAATCTACAGACCACTCCACAAATACAAACATAGGATATACCTTGCCGGACAGTAACATGCACCAGATGCAACCAAAGCCCAGACAACATCAAACACCTACTTATAGACTACTAATACCTCACACAAGCACAAACTACACACAATACCTCTTGTCTTAGGGAAATGTGTACCCAACTAGGGATCGTGCTGTCATTCCAAGAGGAACTCCATCTGGCAGGAGAGGTAATGGGGGGAGGTCCAATTAATAAAATGTAATGAAACTGGTGGAACATCTCAGGGACTTAGAATGCAATCAGAGGGATCCAACGCATTCGCCAGAAGGCTCCGATCCAAGAATTAAAAACAAAAACTTAGGAGCCCATCTGGCGACTGCCTACTAGGGCAAAAGTCTCAGTACTCATAAAACAGCAGAATACTAGCATATATTGAAAAGCAAATAACAATATGTAAATAACAAATAATAACGATAAAAAGGACAAAGGCTAAAAAAGTAACAAGAAAACAAAGCAAAAAGGGAAGAAGGAAGTGCGCTCTGGCGTCGGGAGTAGGCCCGTTTACACCCGGCGCAAGAACACGCGACCCCGCCAAAAAGGTCAAATAAAGTGGAGGAGGCCGGCCTCCTCCAAAAAGTCGTATAGTCCACAGGTCTGTGTGAACGAACCCGTACCTGTACAAAGGACAAGCGGTAGCGAACCCCTAAGGTAACGTGCGCCAAGATCACCCAGAGTGGAACATTAAACATGAATGGGCCGAACAGGCTGGGGAACAACGCAGTCTTCACAGTAGGACGACAGAAAGCAACCTGAAGCCGTCGCGGCATTGGGGGTAGGTCCATGGGAACAATCGCGGCGCAATGGCACGCAACTTTAAGTTCCCTTCGACCGTCTCCCATCTTCTTTGCTAAGAAGCACGGAGAGATGCCCGTATTCCTACCATGTAATCGGCGTGAGGAAGAGCGAAACGCGGATTTTTTTTTTTAGAGCCCATCTGGCAACTGCCCACTTGGGCATAAGTCGCCGAAAAACACGACAGCCTAGAACTAGGCTACTTTAAAAAAAAGAAGAAAATATAACAATGATATAAATTGGAAAACTTAACAATCAGGAAGCAATCTCCTGCAGCGGGGGAAGGTTCCCCTCACCCCGGTGCAGGAGAGTGCAACCTACAAAACAACAATAACAAACGAAAAACAAAAAGAACCTTAAATAAAGGGGAGAAGCCAGGCCTCCCCCCCAAAAGTCAACAAGTCAATGTGCACGAACTCGTCTCGAGTACAAGGAACAGGCGGTAGCGACCCCGCCCATCCCGGTACCGGGACAGGCGGTAGTGACTCCGCCCATCCCGGTACCGGGACAGGTATCGTGCGCGAAGATCACCCAGACTGGGACATTCGACAAGAATGTGGCGAACAGTCTTGGGGACGACGCAGTCGTCGCAATAGGGCGCTGGCGAGCGCTCCATTAGATAGCGATGCGTCACACGAGTATGCCGGATTCGGAGACGACAGAAAGCGACCTGAAGCCGTCGCGGCATTGGGGGATAGGTCCATAGGAACAGTCGCGGCGCAATGGCACGCAACTTTAAGTTCTCTTCGACCGTCTCCCATCTTCTTTGCCAAGCAGTCCGAAGAGCTGACCGTATACCTGCCATGTAGTCGGTGTGAGGAAGAGCCAAACGCTGGTCCGGTCGCAGAGTCCTCGCGGACTCTTTGGCGCGCTCATTCCCCGCAATTCCTACATGTCCAGGAACCCAGCAGAAGAAAATCGCGACATCTGCCCGGCTCGCCAAAACCGTGGCGTCACGGATATCGCGAACCAGGGGATGCGGAGATTCCAATGCCCCGAGAGCACTCAGGGCGCTTTGAGTCGCTATAGATCACAATCCGGTCTCTGAACCGTGCACGTCGGGTAATCTCCCGTACCAGCTCGGCCGTGAAGACAGACGCAGCGCCAGGTAGAGCCCCGCTGACTTCAAACAGAGGGGATACGGCGTGGAAGCCGACTCCCTCTTGAAACTTGGAGCCATCCATATACACTGGCACGGTTCCAGCGTGACACGATGTGAGCTCCAAAAAGGTCGAACGCAATACTCCCGGCGCCGTACAAGCTTTGGGAGCAGAGGCGTGGCGACAAATAGCCAAATGTGGTACCCTCCAGGGTCGCGTCCTGGGCAGAACCAGGGGCGCCACCGGCCCGAGAGCTATATCTACCTCTCGGAGTTTCCTGGCCCTAAACCCAAAGGGCTTAGGGTATGAATGGCGTCTCTCGGCGGCATAGGCACCATCGAGATCAGCTGCGGATGCAGTGAGAGCTGTTGGCGACTGAGGGAGGCACCGGGCTCGCGCGTACAGGCGAGTGATGCACTGCACGCGGCGCAGAGCGAGTGGCATTTCCCCAGCATCGACCAACAGGCTCTCAATGGGGGAAGTGCGGAAGGCACCGGTCGCAAGGCGGAGGCCGGTGTGGTGGATCGAATCCACCTTCCGCAATAAACGCTCGGCTGCGGATGCCTAAAACTCGCATCCGTAGTCGAGCTTCGAACGAACAAAGGATCGATAAAAAAGTAGGGCAGTAGCCCTATCAGCACCCCAAGCACTGAACGTCACGGAACGGAGAATGTCCATGGCCCGGGTACAAGAGACCCTAAGGCTGCGAATATGAGCCTCCCAGGTGAGGCGTCGGTCGAATACAAGACTAAGGAAACGGTGCGACTCAACCACATCCAGGCACACCCCATTAAGAAACAAATCTGGGTCAGGGTGAAGCCGTGGATGGCGACAGAAGTGCACCACCTTAGTCTTGGCCAAAGAAAACCGAAACCTGTGCGCTTCGGCATAGCGAGAGACGCGGTTCAATGCTTGTTGGAGTCGACGCTCCAGGGTTGGCATCTGGGCCGCGCCAAAAGAGATCGAAAGGTCGTCCACGTAGAGCGTAGCGAGAACATCTTCCGGCAGCACCGAGGTGATCCGTTGATGCTCAGGGCAAAGAGTGTGACACTGAGGACACTTCCCTGCAGAACACCCTCTTCCTGCTCATTTGGGCCGGAGAGGGCTCCCCCCACCGGTACGCGGAATCGACGATCTCGCAAAAATTCAGATATAAACATTAGGAGGCGTCCCCTCACCCCCATCGTGTGGAGAGTATCCATGATACCGTATCGCCATGCGGTATCATAGGCCTTCCCCAGATCGAAAAATACCGTGGCGTAGTGCTGTCTACGAAGGAAAGCCTCGCATACGGCATTTTCCAGTCGGAGCAGAGCATCCGACGTGGAATGGAACTTGCGGAAGCCGCACTCTGCAGAAGACAGATGGCCTTCGCTGTCCAGGAAAAAGGTTAGAGAGATTGGGCGGAAACCGGTCGGAGTAGAGGGATCTCTCCCCGGTTTGCGAAAGGCGAGCACAGTAGCGATTCGCCAAGGAGTCTGGGAGAAGACCCTCAACCCAGATTCTGTTGAACAAATCTAACAGAAAGGCCATGCCTCGCTCACCCAGGTGTCGAAGCATGGCATACGGGACATCGTCCGGACCATGGGCGGTGTCCGCGCACGAAGCGAGAGCGGAGCGCAACTCACTCACAGTAAACTTGTCGTTGAAGGGTTCTCCGCCTCTGGAGGTAAAGTCCAGCTGGCGGCCTTCTGCGACATCACGACGTGCATCGAATGCTGGCGGAGCAGCATCCCGGCTAGAGAATGCGGAAAAAGTGGTCGCTAAGGATTCCGCCACGGACGCGGGTCCAAGATTGCGGTCCCATTCTCCTGGAGAACGGGAGGGGGGTCGTGCAGGAACTTGCCCCGAATCCTTTTGACTCGCTTCCACACCTTTGCTAAAGGGGTCTTCCCGTTAAGCGAAGACACGTATGCCCGCCAAGAAGAGCGGCGGGCGTGCTTCAAAATATACCGGAACCTAGCCTTAGCCCGACGAAATTCAGCGACAGTGAAATCGTTCGGGCGGCGCTTATAGCGCATGTAGGCATAACGCTTATGTTTGAGGGCCGTATCACACTCGGCCGACAACCATGGGAGTGGTCGGCGTGCAAAACGGCCAGACGTCCTAGGAATAGTAGTCAGGCCCACGGCGATGAGGTTGCGGGAGAAGAACTCAACGGCCTCATCTACCGACCTAAACTCCTCGACTGAGATAGAGAATTCAGTCATTTCCTGAAATGCAGGCCACCGCGCCCGCGCCAAGCACCACCGAGGTGGGCTTTCAGGCGGCAGTTGCCCTGAAAATGATATTTGAATGGGAAAGTGATCACTACCATGGAGGTCATCGACCACCCCCGAATCAAAATCAGGCTGTGCATCCGAAGAGCACAAAGATGGATCAAGGCAAGAAAATTAAGCGGTTCTCGGCCAGTGATGCGTAAACTCATCCACGTTTAGGACAGCCATTTCAAGCTCTTCGATCAGATCGGCCTGGCGACCAACTTCAGGGGTGTTGCCCCGTGGGATTTATTGAGTAATCTCCCCAAAGAGGATGCCTGCCGTTCAGATCTCCAAGCAAGAGATAGGGCCTCGGCAACCATGCCACGACGCGGCGGAAGTCCCCCGCGTCGAAGTCAGCTGACGGTGGAATGTACGCAGAAATGATAGTATACCTCCTATCCAGGTGCAGCTGCACAGCCACTGCCTGAAAGGAGGTATCTAAAGAGAAAGGAAGAACGGAGACATCATGCCGGGTGTAAACCGCGCATCCCCCAGCCCGGACCATCCCGTGGTGGTGGGGTCGAAGACCTTATACCTCAGGAGGGAGGGCAGGGGGCACGCGCCAAGCATGGTCTCCTGCAAAAAGATAGCTAACGGGGAACGGGGCGAGACGAGCCTCCGCAGCTCCTCCTAGTTGGCCCGGAGTCCACGGCAATTCCATTGAAGGAATATGCCCTCCAGGCCTAGCTCGGAGGAGACGCGGGGGCCCTCCTCGAACAGAAGACCCTCACGGGAATGGCCGTACGCTTCCCGGAGGCAGAACCCCCGGCGCTGTTGGGCGGACAAAGCGCTGTCGCCTTCGAGGACTTATTAGGGGAGGTTGGGCTCGCCATGCGAGTCTTTTCCTCCCTCCGCCTCGAAACCTTAGGCGGGCGTTGCGGCTTCGGAGGCGGTCGGCCTTCTTTTCGAGGAACCACCGTCTCCGAGCCATTCGCTCCACCATTACGCGTGGGCGAAGGAGCCGAAGCTCCTTTGTTGCTGTCCTCCACACGGAGGACAGCTTTAGGAACCCCGGAAGATGGCCTGGCGACTAACTTCAGGGGTGTTGCCCCCTGTGAGTCTAACGACTCGGTGGAGGCGCGTGGCCGTTTCGCCTTACTGGAAACGGTCACGATGGGGGAAGAGGGGGAAACCTGGTTTTAGCCGGGGCTGGGTATGAACCCTTTTTGCCGCCAGCTTAACCAGCCGAGCACCCGGGTTGAGTAGAGCCAGCAGAAGGGCTCCGAATGGGCGCGGAAACAACCGTGCTCGTTGGCCTGGATGGGCCAGGAGCAGAGGGTGCCTTTCTAACTATTGAGGCATATGACGTCCCAGGCAGAGCCGGAGGCGCCAGGACCAAGTCCTTAGCCTCGCTGAATGAGAGTCGATCCTGGGCCTGAACGGCCAGGATTTCTTTCTCGAGGAGATATGCCCCACATTGCTTCGAAGAAGCGGGGTGCAGCTCTCCGCAATTGACACACTTGGCCACACAAGATTTAGACTTATCGTGTACGACCTTGGAGCAATTTACACAGACTTCAGGTGACCCAGACTTTGCACGTCTACAAGATCGATTCGTATGGCTGAAGCGGTGACAGTAATAGCACCGCCGCGGTAGTGGCACGAATGCCTTCACGCGGTAGCGGTACCAACCAGCACGCACCGACTCAGGGAGCTTGTCACAGTCGACCGTGACGAAGAGTGTAGGGGTGGGTCTCGAGGCCCCTCCCTGTTTTCTCATTACACGTTCGACCTTGACCGCCCCATGTTCGGCCAGCTCTAGGGTGATGTCCTCAATGGAGTAGTGAACGAGTTCCCTCGCATAAACTACTCCTTTCACAAAGTTCATGGTAGAGTGTGGCGTCACACTCACCGGGGTGCCATTAAGTGTCCGAAGAGCACTTATCTTGGCCGCCTCGGCGGGATTCGCTGCATTCGCCAGAAGGCTCTCGTCCGAGAAACGGGTCACCTTCGGCTCTCTACCAATTGCACTAGCTAATCCTCTCCTCTGATGGATCATGTTGCCCTTGGACAACATGCTGCCATCAGTGGAGCGAATAACGAGGAAGCGCTTGAAGCCAGCGGGCCGATTATTTTTTTTTTTAATTAAAGGGCTATCTGGCGACTGCCGACTTAGGCATTAGTCGCCGTAAACAAACAGCCTAGTTCTAGGCTACTTTAAAAATTAAACAGGAAACAATAAAAAGAAATAACAATAACAATAAAAAAGCAATAACAAAAACAACAACAACAACAACAATTAAACAGGGTTAAATGAAAGGGAGAAGGCCAGCCTCCCCCCAAAAGTCAATAAGTCCACTAGTCATGGTGCACGCACTCGTCCCGAGTACAAGGGACAGGCGGTAGCGACCCCGCCCATCCCGGTACCGGGACAGGTATCGTGCGCGAAGATCACCCAGACTGGGACATTCGACAAGAATGTGCCGAACAGTCTGGGGGACTAGGCAGTCGTTGCAATAGGGCGCAGGCGAGCGCTCCATCAAATAGCGATGCGTCACACGAGTGTGTCCGATTCGAAGACGACAGAAAGCAACCTGAAGCCGCCGCGGCATTGGGGGATAGGTCCATGGGAACAGTCGCGGCGCAATGGCACGCAACTTTAAGTTCCCCTCGACCGTCTCCCATCTTCTTTGCCAAGCAGTCCGAAGAGCTGCACGTATTCCTGCCATGTAGTCAGTATGAGGAAGAGCGAAACGCTGGTCCGGTCGCAGAGTCCTCGCGGACTCTTTGGCGCCCAGCGGGCTCGAAAACGCCAGGTAACCTCTGAATGAGGGGCCCCGATGTCATCGAGGCTCGCCCAGTGCACTCTTGGTCTTAGTCAGGGGCTCCGCACACGGGGGGGTAGATGGGCCGGATGTGCCAATCTTGGCTTGGTCACCTACCAAAGTGGCAGCAGACCCATTCGTCCCCGCAGCCCCCGCGGATGGAGAGGATCGCCGAGTCTTCTTTGTCTTTCTTGTCTTTTTAGGAGAGGAGGGCGAGGAATGAACCCGCTTCTCACCTCCACCGGCAGAAGCCCCCATGCCAGATGGATCGGCCTCAGCCAGGTCCCTCTCCGAAATGGAGAAGGTCCTGGTAGTCATAGGGGTACCTGTCGGAGGAGATGTGTGTCACAGGAGGGGCCTCCAGTTTTCCATCCCCTCCTAAGACATCGTAGGTCCCGTTGGCAGTATTGTCACTACTCTTTTGTGGGGAGGCACAGGCCTTAACACGGCAAGGTTCAATATCCTTGCCAGCAGGTCCTTTGAGGGAAGCGACCGAAGGGGCCTGGCTTCCCTCTCCCCCCTAAGGGGGTTTGCCCTACCGAGCCGCTTCGATGGGGAGCGGCTGGCTAAGGGCTGCCTGCTGGCTTTCTTGGCAGTCCCCTTGGAAAGAAAAGAGGGGACTGCCGCTGGAAAAAGGGAGGCGCCCGAAAGCACCTACAGAGAAGGGGGTGAGGGGGAGTCCCCTGCACCCATAGGCGAAGGAGAGGAGTAAGCCTCCTCTCCGGTTAGAGAAATATGGAGGGTCCCCTGCGCAAGCACAGGGGAGGGGGTGAACTCCATTTTTTTGCTGGAGCTGCCCGAGGGCGGCTCCGTCGCTGTTTCAGGGGAAGTTGAGGGTTGTTTTATTTTTTGTTGTACATACATGGGCATGGTGACCCTCTTTTTTATACGGGACGCAATCGCACATAACTTCTCGCAGTAGCCCGCACTGCGCGAGGTGCTTACAAGCCCGGCAGAGCCAGGCGCCGCCATTTGGGACCACCCCTCCCGCCTGGTGGCCTGGCAGTCCATCGGCATGGCGGCTCCACCTTAGACACGGCGTAAAACAGATAGAATGTGAAGAGATGAAAAGGGATGTGAAGAAGGTATGGGTGGGGATGAAGCAGGTTGCTAAAAACCAACCACCCTAGACTGGAGCTCAGTGGTTAGGGAACATTGGCCCCTCTCCCCTCAGCCCCGATCCAGGACGGTTGGCCGAGAAGAAGGTCAGCATCTACCCTGTGAAATTAGAGGCTGACCAGAGAAAGTTGTGGGAGAGGTTGAATGAAAAGAGAGGAAACAAGTGTTTTGAAGGAATGAAGAGAGGGTAAGCTGGGGCCAGACGGGGTGCTGAGTCCGGTCAGCATGGCGGCCAGGATGGCAAATCGCCGCGCCCCTTACGGGGTGATCAATACACAAATTCCTTGAGCGACAAAATTATAAAAGTCACTCATCATCATTATGTGGCAAAATCACAGAGTGATTACTTAAAAAATTGAAAAATAATCTCAAGAATGATCAGGTAGTCATTCTTGGAGATTTTTCTGAGAATTATAGTTTCATTGTACAAGATGAGGCCCAGAGTTTTCATTGGGAGAATTCCCAAGCTACCGTGCATCCATTTATAGTGTATTTTTTAAAAATGATCAATTATGCCCTAAAAGTTTTTGTTTTTTGTCCCCTGTACTTAAACATAATACTGCTATGGTATACAGTTTTTAGAAAAACTTATACCTGAAACTAAAAATTTATGCTCAAATTTAAATAAAATACACTATTTTACAGATGGATGTGCGGGGCAATACAAAAAACAAATTCAATTTTATGAACATAACTTACCATTTTGAAGATTTTCAAGTAAAATGTGAGTGGTATTTCCACACATCTCATGGCAAATCCTTCTGCGATGGTATAGGAGCAGTTGTCAGGAGATGTGTGTGTAAAGCTAGTTTACAAAGAACCTTTTGTAATCAAATTTTAAATAAGGAAGATATGTTTAAGTTTTGTGAAGAAAATTTAGGTAAAAGCATAAAGTTTTTTTATAAAGATCACAATGAAATTGAAATAGAAATTTTTTTAAAAGACAGATTTACAAACATGAGTACACTAGCAGGTCCACAAAAGTTTCACTGATTTGTACCAGTAGAAATTGGAAAATTAATGGTTTATGAAAGATCATTTGATGAGATTGGATTTGAAAAAAATTTAAATAACCAAATAATTGAAAACATTCTAAACATAGCTCCACAAATCGGTCAGTACATTCTATGCCTTTATAATGATATTAAGTGGGTTAGGATAGTCTTATCAAAGAATGATGAATTCCTGACTATGAAATAGATTTTCTGCATCCTGCTGGAATTAATGGTTTTTATTTCTTTCTTCAAATTAAAGACAAATGTTATTTACCTTCTGAAAATATAATAAAAAATCTGGATCCACCAATTTAAAGGCTGGAACTAAAAGAATTCAGTATTTCTTTAATAAGAAAGAGCTGAAGTAATTTATATTTTAAAACTTATATTAATGTATAAATTTTAGGTTCTTTGTAAACTTTGTAAACTCATGGTTATTTGTATGGTTATTGTTCACTATTGTTTAGTAATAGAAAAGTAATTTACTTAGAATGGCTTTTAATTAAAAATAATATTTAACTTCTTAATTATTATTTAGTAAATTTAGTAGTTAGGTACCTACCCACCAGTTACACTATTTATAATTAAGTAGGTATATTTATAATTAAGATAAGAAAATTTTGAAATTTACTCATTTACATATTACGTATAATAAAATACTATATATATGCTAAAATAAAGTTATAAATAATATTATGAGTTAAGTAGACTTATTTCTACCTTAAAATGCAGATTTACAAAATTTATACTAAAAAAAATAGAAAAAAAAAACCTGATTTTTTTTCAGTCATTTTTGAAAATGTTCACATTGATTGCCCATTGATTCTATTTAAAGAATTTGTAGATATTTGTTTAAAATTAAAAATGAGAAATTTTTTGGGATGAAATACTTTTTTGAATAATTTTTTGTAGTAATGTTCAAAAGTTTAGTACTTTATAGCATTCGACAGAGCTTTTCAAGCTGATTCCAACAATATATAATATTGCGGGGTTTACCTTAAAAGTTTCTGAGATATAGCCCTCCAAAGTGTGGGGCCCCACAGCCATGCCCAGAAATGGACACGCCCATATCTCGAGAACCGTTGAACATAGAGAAATACGAGTTGCACCGTTGGAATCAACATAAAAAACTCTCTTAGATAGCAAAGTTTTAGCAAAATCCCAGACATGATTGTTCCGACCACTGGTTGATCTCACATGGAATGCCCCAACAGCGAGTTAATAATTAAGATAGTGGGTACTTCCAGGACTATTTTTACAACCAGACTTACCTCCAGCCTCGTCCAGTACTTTCTTGCGCATCAAGCAGGACATTCCAGTACAACAATTAACCTTGAGACCCATGGCATCAAGAAATCCTAAAAAAAGGTATAGTCGTGCGTGACTGGTACCGAAGTAAACCTGGTGGAGATAAACCAAAAATATTATTAAAAATAAAGTTCACAGTGAGAAATGTGGCTTTTCCTCATATTTATAAATATTTAAAGAAGCAGTGACAGTCTTGCACTTGCACACCCAACACATTTACAAGGGTCTCAATGGCCTAGTGGATAAGGCAGTAGATTTTCACGGCTGGCTATTACCAGTTTGATTGCCAGGAGGAGACAAAAAATAGGGTGCTTCAAGTTTTTGTTTTTTTAAATAGCGCCCATCAGGTGAATGCCTGCAAAGGCATAATACTAGGAGGCTACATTAAAATTAAAATAAGTCAAAAACAACAAAACTCAAGACAACCAATAGCAAAAAACAAGAAACAAATCAAAAGGAAGAAGGAGGAAGGAAGCATGTTTTGGCTTTGGTAGGAGGCCTGCCTTTTCCCGGTGGAGGAGGATGCGATCAACACCATACTAGAATGAAATGGAGGAGGCCAACCTACTCCAAAAAGTCAGTTAGTCCACAAGTTTGTCTACACAAATCCACTCTGAGTACAAGGGGCAAGTGGTAGGGAAAACACTCCTCTCAGAATGAGGACAAATAATATGCGTGAGGATCATACAGACCTATGGGACATTCAGCAATACAAGAATGCTCCTGCCTCGTCTATTTAAGAAGCAGTAGCTGATCGCAGATCGTCAGTCACAAATTTTTCAACAATGGAGAAGGTTGAGCGCCGAGCAGTGATCAAACATTTTGACCAAGGAAGGCAAGAATGCAAAAGAGATCCATGAACGCATGGTTGCAGTGTACACCAACACCGCCCCTTCCTATGCAACCATTGCTCGCTAGAATATGGAGTTCCACCATGGTCGTGAGTCCCTTGAAGATGACCCCCGTCCAGGACGCCCATCAACGAGGACAATGTGGCCCGTGTGGAGAGGATGATCCTCGAAAATCGATGGGTGAAGGTCGAAGAAATCGAGCAGGAACTTGGAATATCATATGGAAGTGTTATCAACATCATCCACGACAATTTGGCCATGACCAAGGTCTCTGCCCGTTGGGTCCCTAGAAACCTCACGCACCATGATCGACTTCGACGTCGTTAAAGTCCACAAGGCCAGAGTTGCACAAGCTACCCTGCACGAGTGCGGATTCAAGGAGCTCAACCATCCCCCCTACAGTCCAGATCTGGCCCCGAGCAACTACTTTTTATTCTGCCAGCTCAAGGCTGCACTGCGTGGATGCCGGTTTGGGGACGATGAAGATGTCCAGCTCACTGCCCAGGAGTGGATTGAACAGCAGTCGGGAGATTTCTGGTTGTCGGGAATTCGAAGCCTCAGGGACAAGTGGCGCAAGTGCATTGAAGTCGACGGTAGTTATATTGAAAAATAATAAAACACTTTTCCTCATATCTCATTTCCTTATATCCGAATTGCAAAACTTATTGACCACCCCTCGTATATATATTAAGTTATACAATATGCAAGTTATATACAGAAAATCATAATTCCCCCAAAATATTTTTTCCAGGTTAGAATTTGGTCCTCTAAGACAGGGTTTCCCAACCAGGGGCCATGGCGCATCAGAAAGGGGGCCACAGATCCATGAAGGGGGCCATAGGACACAACCTATTGAAACCTGAATTATAGTTAGGGCAGTACCTAATTTTAATTTATGCAGTTGAATTAAATTTTTTAAATATTAATAAATATATTTTCCCTTTTTAAAAATATTTTATTAGCATAATAGGATTAACATTAATCTCAAAACAAATATTTTGCATCTTACAAGCTTATTCTGCGGCGCACTCCATTGTGCGCTTGATCGTTATGCGCCTGGCACCGTTGTTGGCTTGATGAAAATACTTCAGGAGGAACTTTAAATCATTACAGTTGGTTTATCAAGTGGTTCGGAATTATAGTATGTAAGTAGCTTTTATTTGTTTACCCTAATACTGCAAAGTTGTAGTAATTTTACAACTCTGTGCTACCAATGAAGAAGGGTTTGAGCGCCTACTTTTGCATACATAGGTGCGGTGGCTTTCTAAGGGCAATTGTCTGAATCGCTTCATCACACTTTGGGATAGTGTTGTGTTATTTCTGGATGGTAAGCAGCTCGGAGTAAGAATCATTGCTGCCAAATGTGACATAGTCTGACACCTTACAGATATATTTGCAAAGCTAAATATCTTGAACAAACAGCTACAAGGTAAAAATGCAAATATTTTAACTTGCAAAGAGTCTATTTGTGCATTCATGTGGAAAATTAAGCTGTTCAAGACAAATATAAGGTGAAAAGAGTTGATACAGTTTCCAACCCTCCGCACTAGTGAGAGTGAGCTAAAAGAAGATGATATTTTAGTATATATTAATCATTTGGAGAAATTACATAGTGATATGGAAGTTAGGTTCAGAAATCTTCTACAACTGGACATTCCAGGTTAGGTGGTAGACCCATTTGGAATTAATGCAGCTGATGTTGATATCAGATTACAAGAAATCCTCATTGAGTTACAGAGTGATCAAACTTCTCTGACTAGATTTGGGCATGGTGTCAGGAACTTATGGACAAGTCATGAAATTGCTATGAAATATCCTTTCCTTTGGGATGAAGTAAAATTATATTTTATTGCTTTTCCTACTTCTTATCTGCTTGATTCGGGTTTAGTAAAGTATCACACACCTCCTATCAAAATCTCGCAGCAGCTTAGAAATAGTAAGAAGAGGTGATCTTCGTCTGTTTCTAACAACTATAGACCCTGATATTGAAAAACTTGTGAAACTGCATGAAGCACAAGGATCGCATTGAATGAATAAAGAGTTGTTGATATATTTATTTCATTTTGCTGAAGGATTTTATTTTTTGTAAGACTAATTATTTATTTTAAAAGAGTATTATATTTTTGTTAACCACTGTTTAATTTTTGCTATGTTTATAGTCCTATATATGTGAAAAATATAATTGTACCTGAATACAAATAGCTGTTTTAATATCTTTTATCCTTTAAAGTAGAGTTAAACTGCATATTACCTACTGAAAATAATGATTATGGGCCACAGGAAAAAATAAGGTTCCTAAGGGGACCATAAGCCAAAATCAGTTGGGAACCATTGCTCTAGGATTTGAACTTCTCTTTCCTTTTTTTCCCCTTCAAATTCTCTTATTTCTTCCATTGCTTTTCTTTTATTCGCAGCTGCATTTTTTTGTTCCATATTCTTTTTCTTTTGTTCCTTGAGGTAATCCTTATAATATTCACAACCATTACGACAGCTTAATAACAACCGTTTGTCTATTTCAAAACAAGACAGGTCCCAATCCATCTCTTTGATTTCATCACATCTCTTCTTGCAATTAATGACTAATCATGTAAATTACTGTCCATGCAATATTTATTTATTGAAAATCCTCTCTCAACTGAGACATTGCCATGAAACATTGTAAGTATCATATTAATAAAATCTTGATAATCATTTGTAATCTTAAACGATTTAAAAATTGTTGAGAAAAATGAATCTAATCGATCTTTTTCAGTCATAATTACAACATATTTCTTTAACAAAAGGATTCTCAATCAATCTAGAATGAGATTCTTTTATGGAATCTGCTTCTATTCCTGTTAAGCGATTTACTTTAATAAGGTTTTCTAACAATACATCAAGTCTTTGACAGCCATCATGACCTTTGGAGAAATGGAGCTGAAGCCTTTAACTATACTAAACCGCAAGGGGGATTGTTCTATTATTTTTAAGATGGTATTCTGAAAGAAAATCAAGCAATCTTTTCTGAACAACTTTATTTTTTCATCAGTTGGTCGTCTTGGCGAGTTTCTAATAGGCATTTTTGTAGTAAATGACAAATCTATATTGTTGAAATGTAAAGATCAGCTTTCAGTAAAGCACTACAAGAACTACTATTTTCCTCATATACTTTGTATTTCAGAATTCTTTTGCCGATATATTTTAGCAAACAAAAAAAGTTCCTTATAAAGGAATGGTGTCAATGGGAAATCTTCCTGAAATTTTGTCAAAAATCCTTCAAATTGATTTGCAATAATAGAAAAAAAAGCGAGCTTTGTCCCTAGTATATTTAAAAGTACAACTTAAAAAAGTACCTGTTACACACCCTGTTTTAAAATTCTACAATAGGTAAATCAAAATGCCCTGACTTTTCTAGGTTTTCCCTGACCAATTTAAATTCCCTGAATTTCCAGGTTTTCAAGGATGGGGGACAGCCTGTCCTGGGACTGGTAGCAATCACTGGCAAGGATGCAGGGTGACAAGTGTGCTGCAAAAAGGTCGAACGCAATACACCCAGCGCTGTGCAAGTTTTAAGAGGTGGCGTGGAGACAAAAACTCAGAGCTCTCAAAGCAGTTTCTTATCATAAACCCAAAAGGCTTAGGGTATGACTGGCGTCTCTGGCCGGCATAGACACAGTGAGATCGGCTGCGGATACAGCGAGAGCAGTTGGCGAGTGAGGGGGGCACCGATCTCGCGCATACAAGCGTAAAATGCACTGTGTACAGGGCAGAGGGGGTGACATCTTCCCGGAATCGACAAGTACGCTGTCAAAGGAAGACATGCAGAAGGCACTGGTTGCCAGGCAGAGACCCTTTTGGTTGATCGAGTCCACCTTCCACAAGACACGCTTCAAATGGACAAAGGATCGGTAGAAAGCAAGGCAGTAGTATCTATCAACACCTCAGGTGATGAAAGTCACAAAACAAAGAATGTACACATGAGGCTGCGAATATGAGCCTCCCAAGTGAGGCATCGGTCGAAAACAAGACCAATGAAACTGTGCGACTCCACCAATAGAGGGCAGACCCTGTTTAGGAATAAGTTCGGGATGGGGTGGAGCAGTGGATGGCAGCAGAAGTGGGCCACCTTAGTCTTGGCCAAGGAAAACCAGTGCTCTTCGGTATAGCGAGAGATGTGGTTTAATACCTGTTGGAGTCGACACCCCAGAGTTAGCATATAGACGGTACTAAAAAGGATCGAAAGGTCGTCCATGTTTAGTGTGAAGCGAGAACATCTTCCGGCAGCACCGAAGTGATACCGGCGATGCTCAGGGCAAAGAATGTGACACTAAGGACACTTCCCTGCGGGAAGCCTCTTCCTGCTCCATTGGGACAGAGAGGGGTCCCTCATCCATACGTGGAATCGACTATATCACAAAAACTCAGAAATAAAAATTGTGAGGCGTCCAATCACCCCCATCCTGTAGTCTCTCCATGCGGTATCATCATAGGCCTTCTCCAGATGGAAAAAAACCATGTTGTTATGCTGTGTATGAAGGAAGGACTCGCAGACGGCATTTTCCAAGAGGAGCAGAGCATCCGCCATGGCCTGGAACTTGCGGAACACGGAGGGGGGGCCTCTGCTGTCCAGGAAGAAGGCTAGTTTAACATTTACCAATTTCTCCATCAACTAGCACACGCAGGAGGTTAGAGCGATTGGGTGGAAACCGGCCGTGGTAAAGTATCTCTCCCGAGTTTGTGAAAAGCAAGCACAGGAGCCATTCGCTAGGAGGCTGGAAGGATACCTTCTACCCAGATCAAGATGAAAAAATCTAACAGAAAGGCCATGCCTCGCTCACCTAGGTGTTGAAGCATGGCATACGGGCCATCGTCTGGACCAGAGAGGAAAGGGGGGGGGGGGTCCGTTCAGGAAGCTAGAGCTGAACGAAACTAACTCAATGTAAATCTGTCATTGAAGGGTTTTCTGCCTCTGGAGGTAAAAGTCCAATTGGTGGCTTTAAGCGACATCACGACCTGCAATGAATGCTAGCGGATCAGCATCCCGGGTAGAGAATGTGTACAAAGCGGTCGCAAAGGACTTCGCCACGGAGCGAGGTCCGAGATTGGGGTCCCATTCTACTACTAGAGAACGGGAGAGGGGGGTCTTGCAGGAACTTGCCCCAAATCCTTTTGACTCACTTCCACACTTATGCAAGAGGGCTCTCCCCGTTAAGTGAATACACGTATGGGCGACAGGAAGAGCGGTGGGCGTGCATCGAAACTTAACAAAATCTATTCCTGGCGCGACTAAATTCACTGACAGTGAAAATCGTTTGAGCGGCGTGTATAGGGTTGGTAGGCATAACACTGTTTTTTGGGCCGTCTCACACTCAGCTGATCACCACGGAAGCGGTCAGTGGGCAAAATGGCCAGAAAATCTTATTTGAATGGGAAAGTTATCAACATTGAGATCGACTCCCTCCCAATCAAAATTAGGCAGTGTATCCGGGGAGCACAAGGATAGATCAAGGCAGGAAATTGAAGCTTTCTTCGGCAGTGATCGGGAAACTCATCCACATTCAGGATACCTACTCTAACTCATCGATCAGGTAAGTAAGGACCTGACCTTTCTGATTGATTGATTAGTCTCCCCACCGCTTAAATCCCCTAACAGTACAAAGTGGCTCACCAACATTGCCAAGACGCGGTGCAAGTCCCTGCGTCGAAATTGGGTGAGGGTGGAATCTACGCAGAAATAAAAGTTTATCACCTATCCAGGTGTAGCTACACTGTTACTGCAAGAAAGGAGGTATTTATACCAAATAGAAAAATGGAGACATCATGTCGAGTGTAAATTGCGCATCTTCATGCCTTGCCCCTATACCATGGTGTTGGGGTCACAAAACCCTTATATCCCAGGACAGTGGGTAGGGGGCAGGGGACCAGCATGGTCTGCAAAAAAAAAAATAGCTAACAGGGAAAGGGAGAAAATGAGCCACTGCAGTTCCACCCAATTGTCCTGGAGTCCATGTCAATTCCATTGAAGGAAAACGCTCTGAGGAGAAGAGGGAGCTCTCTTAGAAGAGAAGGACCTCACGAGAATGGATGTGCGATTCCCGGAGGTAGAACTCGGGGCACTGTTGTTCGAAAAAGGCGCTGTTGCCTTCTCCGACTTATCAGCTGAGGTTGGGATCGCTATGCGAGTCTTTTCCTCCCTCCACCTCGAAACCTTTGGCGGGGATGTCTCCAAGTCAACAAGTCCAGCCTTGGGTTGGGGTGTAGGAACCAAAGCTCTTTTGGTGCTAGCCTCCTTTCAGGTGGCAGTTTTAGGAACCCTGGAAGACAACTTCACAACAGCTTTCATGGGGGTTGTCTCCTGTGAGTGTTTCATTGGAGGGGTGCAGCAGATTCGCCTTACAGGAAACGGCAACGCGAAAAAGGGGGAGAGCCCTGGTTTAAGCTGAGACTGGTTGTGAACCCTATGTGTCGCCAGCTCTACCAGGGAAGCACCCATGGAGAGTAGAACCTGCAGAAAGGTTCCGAATGGGCGAAGAAATGTCCGTGCTCGTAGGTCTGGAGGGGCAAGGAGCAGAGGGTGCTTTTTTTTTTTTAAATAATGCATAAGCTGCTCTAGGTAGCGCCGGAACAAGTCTTTAATCTCGCCAAATGTGAAAATATCTGCTAACTGAACGCCCAAAATTTCTTTTTCCAAGAGATATACACTACATTGCTTCAAAAAAGCGGGATGCGGCTCTCCGCAATTGACACACTTGGCGATATACGATAGGGACATAATGTGTACGGCCTTGGAGACACTTGCAGACATTTCGGGTCAAACCGACTTTGCATGTCTACAGGAGCGATTTTTTTTTTTTAAGAGCTCATCTGGCGACTGCCTACTTGGGCATTAGTCGCCGTATTAAAACTGGCCTAGTTCTAGGCTACTTTAAAATAAAATTAAAGAGAAAAAAAAACAACACCCCAAAAAGGGGGAAAGGAAGCAAGCTGGTGCGTCGGGGAGAGGTACCCCCGGCGCCGGAGCGTGCAACTAAAGGAAAAACAACAAAAACAAAAACACAACAAATGCAAAAAACAAAACAAAACAGAAAAAAACAAACCTTGCTTAAATAATAGGGAGAAGGCCGGCCTCCCCCAAGAAGTCAACAACTCCACAAGTCGATGTGCACGAATCTGTCCCGAGTACAAGGGACAGGCGGTAGCGACCCCGCCCATCCCAGTACCGGGACAGGTATCGTGTGCGAAGATCACCCAGACTGGGACATTCGACAAGAATGTGCCGAACAGTCTGAGGGACGACGCAGTCGTTGCAATAGGGCGCAGGCGAGCGCTCCATCAAATAGCGATGCGTCACACGAGTGTGTCCGATTCGGAGACGACAGAAAGCAACCTGAAGGCGCCGCGGCATTGGGGGATAGGTCCATGGGAACAGTCGCGGCGCAATGGCACGCAACTTTAAGTTCCCTTCGACCGTCTCCCATCTTCTTTGCCAAGCAGTCCGAAGAGCTGCCCGTATTCCTGCCATGTAGTCGGTGTGAGGAAGAGCCAAACGCTGGACCGGTCGCAGAGTCCTCGTGGACTCTTTGGCGCCCTCATCGGCGCGCTCATTCCCCGCGATTCCTACATGTCCAGGAACCGATCAGAAGATAATCTCGACATCTGCCCGGCTCGCTAAAACCATGACGTCACGGATATCGCAAACCAGGGGATACGGAGTTTCCAATGCCTCGAGAGCAATCAGGGCACTTTGTGAGTCGCTATAGATCACAATGCGGTCTCCGAACCGGGCACGTCGCGTAATCTCTCGTACCGAATGGTGTATTGCCACCAGCTCAGCTGTGAAGACAGACGCAGCGCCTGATAGAGCCCCACTGACTTCAAACAGAGGGGATACGGCGTGGAAGCCGACCCCCTCTTGGGACTTGGAGCCATCCGTATACACTGGCACGGTTCCAGCGTGACACGATGTGTGCTCCTAAAAGGTCGAACGCAATACTCCCAGCGCAGTACAAGCTTTGGGAGCAGAGGCGTGGCGACAAATAGCCAAACGTGGTACCCTCCAGGGAGGCGTCCTGGGCAGAACCAGGGGCGCCACCAGCCCGAGAGCTATATCTACCTCTCGAAGGAGTTTCCTGGCCCTAAACCCAAAGGGCTTAGGGTATCACTGGCGTCTCTCGGCGGCATAGGCACCATCGAGATCAGCTGCGGATGCAGTGAGAGCTGTTGGCGACTGAGGGAGGCGCCGGGCTCGCGCGTACAGGCGAGTGATGCACTGCAAACGGCGCAGAGCGAGTGGCATCTCCCCAGCATCGACCAACAGACCCTCAATGGGGGAGTGCGGAAGGCACCGGTCGCAAGGCGAAGGCCGGTGTGGTGGATCGAAATCCACCTTCCGCAATAAACGCTCGGCTGCGGATGCATAAAACTCGCATCCGTAGTCGAGCTTCGAGCGAACAAAGGATCGATAAAAAAGTAAGGCGGTAGCCCTATCAGCGCCCCAAGCGCTGAACGTCACGAAACGGAGAATGTCCATGGCGCGGGTATAAGAGACCCTAAGGCTGCGAATATGAGACTCCCAGGTGAGGCGTCGGTCGAATACAAGAGCAAGGAAACGGTGCGACTCAACCACATCCAGGCGCACCCCATTAAGAAACAAATCTGGGTCGGGGTGAAGCCGTGGATGGCGGCACAAGTGCACCTCCTTAGTCTTGGCCAAAGAAAACCGAAACCTGTGCGCTTCGGCATAGCGAGAGACGCGGTTCAATGCCTGTTGGAGTCGACGCTCCAGAGTTGGCATCTGGGCCGCGCCAAAAGAGATCGATAGGTCGTCCACGTAGAGCGTAGCGAGAACATTTTCCGGAAGCACCGAGGTGATGCCGTTGATGCTCAGGGCAAAGAGTGTGACACTGAGGACACTTCCCTGCGGGACACCCTCTTCCTGCTCCTTTGGGCCGGAGAGGGCTCCCCCCCACCCGTACGCGGAATCGACGATCTCGCAAAAATTCAGATATAAACATTGGGAGGCGTCCCCTCGCCCCCATCGTGTGGAGAGTCTCCATGATACCGTATCGCCATGCGGTATCATAGGCCTTCTCCAGATCGAAAAAGACCGTGGCGTAGTGCTGCCTACGAAGGAAAGCCTCGCAGACGGAATTGTCCAGGATGAGCAGAGCATCCGACGTGGAGTGGAACTTGCGGAAGCCGCACTGTGCAGAAGACAGATGGCCTCCGCTGTCCAGGAAAAGGGCTAATCTAAAAATTACCAATTTCTCCATCAACTTGCACACGTAAGAGGTTAGAGAGATTGGGCGGAAACCGGTCGGAGTAGAGTGATCTCTCCCCGGTTTGCGAAAGGCGAGCACAGTAGCGATTCGCCAGGAGTCTGGGAGAAGACCTTCCACCCAGATCCTGTTGAACAAATCTAACAGAAATGCCATGCCTCGCTCACCCAGGTGTCGAAGCATGGCATACGGGACATCGTCCATGGGCGGTGTCCGCGCACGAAGCGAGAGCGGAACGCAACTCACTCACAGTAAACTTGTCGTTGAAGGGTTCTCCGCCTCTGGAGGTAAAGTCCAGCCGGCGGCCTTCCGCGACATCACGACGCGAATTGAATGCTGGCGGAGCAGCATCCCGGCTAGAGAATGCGGAAAAAGCGGTCGCTAAGGATTCTGCCACGGACGCGGGGTCCGAGATTGCGGTCCCATTCTCCTGGAGAACGGGAGGGGGGTCCAGCGAGAACTTGCCCCGAATCCTTTTGACTCGCTTCCACACCTCAGCTAAAGGGGTCTTCCCGTTAAGTGAAGACACGTATGCCCGCCAAGAAGAGCGGCGGGCGTGCTTCGAAATATACCGGAACCTAGCCCTAGCCCGACGAAATTCAGCGACAGTAAAATCGTTTGGGCGGCGCTTATAGCGCATGTAGGCAAACGCTTCTGTTTGAGGGCCGTCTCACACTCGGCTGACCACCATGGGAGTGGTCGGCGTGCAAAACGGCCAGACGTCCTAGGAATAGTAGTCAGGCCCACGGCGATGAGGTTGCCGGCAAAGAACTCAAAGGCCTCATCTACCGACCTAAACTCCTCGACTGAGATAGAGAATTCAGTCATTTCCTGAAATGCAGGCCACCGCGCCCGCGCCAAGCAACACCGTGGTGGTCTCTCAGGCGGCAGTTGCCCTGAAAATGATATTTGAATGGGAAAGTGATCACTACCATGGAGGTCCTCGACCACCCCCCAATCAAAATCAGGCTGTGCATCCGAAGAGCACAAAGATAGGTCAAGGCAAGAAAATGAAGCGGTTCTTGGACAGTGATGCGTAAACTCATCCACGTTTAGGACACCCATCTCAAGCTCTTTGATCAGATCGGCAAGGACTTGTCCCCTGGGATTTATGGAGTAATCTCCCCAGAGAGGATGCCTGCCGTTCAGATCTCCAAGCAAGAGATAGGGCCTCAGCAACCGTGCCACGACGTGGCGGAAGTCCCCCGCGTCGAAGTCAGCTGACGGTGGAATGTACGCAGAAATGATAGTACACCTCCTATCCAGGTGCAGCTGTACAGCCACTGCCTGAAAGGAGGTATCTAAAGAGAAAGGAAGAACGGAGACATCATGCCGGGTGTAAACCGCGCATCCCCCAGCCCGGCCATCCCGCGGTGGTGGGGTCGCAAGACCCTTATATGCCGGGAGGGCGGGCAGGGGGCACGCGCCTAGCATGGTCTCCTGCAAAAAGATAACTAACGGGGAACGAGACGAGACGAGCCTCTGCAGCTCCTCCTAGTTGGCCCGGAGTCCATGGCAATTCCATCGAAGGAATATGCCTCCAGGCCTAGCTCGGAGAAGACGCGGGGGCCCTCCTCGAATTGAAGACCCTCACGGGAATGGCCGTACGCTTTCCGGGGGCAGAACCCCGGGCGCTGTTGGCCGGACAAAGCGATGGAGGCGCTGTCGCCTTCGAGGACTTATTGGGGGAGGTTGGGCTCGCCATGCGAGTCTTTTCCTCCCTCCGCCTCGAAACCTTAGGCGGGCGTTGCGGCTTCGGAGGCGGAGGGGGGGCCCTCTTTTCGAGGAACCACCGTCCTCGAGCCACTCGCTTCACCTCGGGGCGTGGGCGAAGGAGCCGAAGCTCCTTTGTTGCTGTCCTCCTTTCGGGGAACAGCTTTAGGAACCCCGGAAGATGGCCTAGCGACCATCGTCAGGGGTGTTGCCTCCTGTGTTTTTTTTTTGTTTTTTTTAAGGGGCTATCTGGCGACTGCCGACTTAGGCATTAGTCGCCGTAAACAAACAGCCTAGTTCTAGGCTACTTCAAAATAATTCAACAGGAAACAAAAATAAAAAGAAATAACAATAACAATAAAGAAGCAATAACAAAAACAATAACAACAACAACAATAAACCGGGTTAAATGAAAGGGAGAAGGCCAGCCTCCCCCCAAAAGTCAATAAGTCCACTAGTCATGGTGCAAGCACTCGTCCCGAGTACAAGGGACAGGCGGTAGCGACCCCGCCCATCCCGGTACCGGGACAGGTATCGTGCGCGAAGATCACCCAGACTGGGACATTCGACAAGAATGTGCCGAACAGTCTGAGGGACGACGCAGTCGTTGCAATAGGGCGCAGGCGAGCGCTCCATCAAGTAGCGATGCGTCACACGAGTGTGTCCGATTCGAAGACGACAGAAAGCAACCTGAAGCCGCCGCAGCATTGGGGGATAGGTCCATGGGAACAGTCGCGGCGCAATGGCACGCAACTTTAAGTTCCCCTCGACCGTCTCCCATCTTCTTTGCCAAGCAGTCCGAAGAGCTGCCCGTATTCCTGCCATGTAGTCAGTGTGAGGAAGAGCGAAACGCTGGTCCGGTCGCAGAGTCCTCGCAGACTCTTTGGCGCGCTCATTCCCCGCAATTCCTACATGTCCAGGAACCCAGCAGAAGATAATCTCGACATCTGCCCGGCTAGCCAAAACCGTGGCGTCACGGATTTGGCGAACCAGGGGATGCGGAGATTCCAATGCCCCGAGAGCACTCAGGGCGCTTTGTGAGTCGCTATAGATCACAATCCGGTCTCCGAACCGGGCACGTCGCGTAATCTCCCGTACCGAGTGGTGTATTGCCACCAGCTCGGCCGTGAAGACAGACGCAGCGCCTGGTAGAGCCCCGCTGACTTCAAACAGAGGGGATACGGCGTGGAAGCCGACCCCCTCTTGGGACTTGGAGCCATCCGTATACACTGGCACGGTACCAGCGTGAACGATGTGTGCTCCAAAAAGGTCGAACGCAATACTCCCGGCGCAGTACAAGCTTTGGGAGCAGAGGCGTGGCGACCAATAGCCAAATGTGGTACCCTCCAGGGTGGAGTCCTGGGCAGAACCAGGGGCGCCACCGGCCCGAGAGCTATATCTACCTCTCGAAGGAGTTTCCTGGCCCTAAACCCAAAGGGCTTAGGGTATCACTGGCGTCTCTCGGCGGCATAGGCACCATCGAGATCAGCTGCGGATGCAGTGAGAGCTGTTGGCGACTGAGGGAGGCGCCGTGCTCGCGCGTACAGGCGAGTGATGCACTGCACGCGGCGCGGAGCGAGTGGCATCTCCCCAGCATCGACCAACAGGCTCTCAATGGGGGAAGTGCGGAAGGCACCGGTCGCAAGGCGAAGGCCGGTGTGGTGGATTGAATCCACCTTCCGCAATAAACGCTCGGCTGCGGATGCATAAAACTCGCATCCGTAGTCGAGCTTCGAACGAACAAAGGATCGATAAAAAAGTAGGGCAGTAGCCCTATCAGCGCCCCAAGCACTGAACGTCACGGAACGGAGAATGTCCATGGCGCGGGTACAAGACCCTAAGGCTGCGAATATGAGCCTCCCAGGTGAGGCGTCGGTCGAATACAAGACCAAGGAAACGGTGCGACACAACCACATCCAGGCGCACCCCATTAAGAAACAAATCTGGGTCGGGGTGAAGCCGTGGATGGCGGCACAAGTGCACCACCTTAGTCTTGGCCAAAGAAAACCGAAACCTGTGCGCTTCGGCATAGCGAGAGACGCGGTTCAATGCCTGTTGGAGTCGACATCTGGGCCGCGCCAAAAGAGATCGAAAGGTCGTCCACGTAGAGCGTAGCGAGAACATCTTCCGGCAGCACCGAGGTGATGCCGTTGATGCTCAGGGCAAAGAGTGTGACACTGAGGACACTTCCCTGCGGGACACCCTCTTCCTGCTCCTTTGGGCCGGAGAGGGCTCCCCCCACCCGTACGCGGAATCGACGATCTCGCAAAAATTCAGATATAAACATTGCGAGGCGTCCCCTCACCCCCATCGTGTGGAGAGTCTCCATGATACCGTATCGCCATGCGGTATCATAGGCCTTCTCCAGATCAAAAAACACCGTGACGTAGTGCTGTCTACGAAGGAAAGCCTCGCAGACGGCATTTTCCAGTCGGAGCAGAGCATCCGACGTGGAGTGGAACTTACGGAAGCCGCACTGTGCAGAAGACAGATGGCCTCCGCTGTCCAGGAAATAGGCTAATCTAACATTTACCAATTTCTCCATCAACTTGCACACGCAAGAGGTTAGAGAGATTGGGCGGAAACCGGTCGGAGTAGAGTGATCTATTCCCGGCTTGCGAAAGGCGAGCACAGTAGCGATTCGCCAGGAGTCTGGGAGAAGACCCTCCACCCAGATCCTGTTGAACAAATCTAACAGAAAAGCCATGCCTCCCTCACCCAGGTGTCGAAGCATGGCGTACGGGACATCGTCCGGACCATGGGCGGTGTCCGCGCACGAAGCGAGAGCGGAACGCAACTCACTCACAGTAAACTTGTCGTTGAAGGGTTCTCCGCCTCTGGAGGTAAAGTCCAGCCGGCGGCCTTCCGCGACATCACGACGTGCATTGAATGCTGGCGGAGCAGCATCACGGCTAGAGAATGCGGAAAAAGCGGTCGCTAAGGATTCCGCCACGGACGCGGGGTCCGAGATTGCGGTCCCATTCTCTTGGAGAACAGGAGGGGGGTCCTGCGAGAACTTGCCCCGAATCCTTTTGACTCGCTTCCACACCTCAGCTAAAGGGGTCTTCCCGTTAAGTGAAGACACGTATGCCCGCCAAGAAGAGCGGCGGGTGTGCTTCGAAACATACCGGAACCTAGTCCTAGCCCGACGAAATTCAGCGACAGTGAAATCGTTCGGGCGGCGCTTATAGCGCATGTAGGCATAACGCTTCTGTTTGAGGGCCGTCTCACACTCGGCCGACCACCATGGGAGTGGTCGGTGTGCAAAACGGCCAGACGTCCTAGGAATAGTAGTCAGGCCCACGGCGATGAGGTTGCCGGAGAAGAACTCAACGGCCTCATCTACTGACCTAAACTCCTCGACTGAGATAGAGAATTCAGTCATTTCCTGAAATGCAGGCCACCGCGCCCGCGCCAAGCACCACCGAGGTGGTCTCTCAGGCGGCAGTTGCCCTGAAAATGATATTTGAATGGGAAAGTGATCACTACCATGGAGGTCATCGACCACCCCCCAATCAAAATCAGGCTGTGCATCCGAAGAGCACAAAGATAGGTCAAGGCAAGAAAATGAAGCGGTTCTCGGACAGTGATGCGTAAACTCATCCACGTTTAGGACACCCATCTCAAGCTCTTCGATCAGATCGGCAAGGACTTGTCCCCTGGGATTTATGGAGTAATCTCCCCAGAGAGGATGCCTGCCGTTCAGATCTCCAAGCAAGAGATGGGGCCTCGGCAACCGTGCCACGACGCGGCGGAAGTCCCCCGCGTCGAAGTCAGCTGACGGTGGAATATACGTAGAAATGATAGTATATCTCCTATCCAGGTGCAGCTGCACAGCCACTGCCTGAAAGGAGGTATCTAAAGAGAAAGGAAGAACGGAGACATCATGCCGGGTGTAAACCGCGCATCCCCCGGCCCGGCCATCCCGCGGTGGTGGGGTCGCAAGACCCTTGTACCCCGGGTGGGCGGGCAGGGGGCACGCGCCTAGCATGGTCTCCTGCAAAAAAATAGCTAACGGGGAGCGGGACGAGACGAGCCTCCGCAGCTCCTCCCAGTTGGCCCGGAGTCCACGGCAATTCCATTGAAGGAATATGCCCTCCAGGCCTAGCTCGGAGGAGACGCGGGGGCCCTCCTCGAACTGAAGACCCTCACGGGAATGGCCGTACGCTTCCCGGGGGCAGAACCCCGGGCGCTGTTGGCCGGACAAAGCGCTGGAGGCGCTGTCGCCTTCGAGGACTTATTGGGGGAGGTTGGGCTCGCCATGCGAGTCTTTTCCTCCCTCCGCCTCGAAACCTTAGGCGGGCGCTGCTGCTTCGGAGGCCCTCTTTTCGAGGAACCGTCTCCGAGCCACTCGCTCCACCTCGGGGCGTGGGCGAAGGGGCCGAAGCTCCTTTGTTGACGTCCTCCTTTCGGGGGACAGCTTTAGGAACCCCTGAAGATGGCCTAGCGACCATCTTCAGGGGTGTTGCCTCCTGTGAGTCTAACGACTCGGTGGAGGCGCGTGGCCGCTTCGCCTTGCGGGAAACGGTCACGCTGGGGGAAGAGGGGGGAGCCCTGGTTTTAGCCGGGGCTGGGTATGAACCCTTTTTGCCGCTAGCTTTACCAGGGGAGCGCCCGGGTTGGGTAGAGCCCGCAGAAGGGCTCCGAATGGGCGCGGAAACAACCGTGCTCGTTGGCCTGGATGGGCCAGGAGCAGAGGGTGCCTTTCTAGCTACTGAGGCATATGACGTCCCAGGCAGAGCTGGGCGCGCCAGGACCAAGTCCTTAGCCTCGCGGAATGAGAGTCTATCCTGGGCCTGAACGGCCAGGATTTCTTTCTCCAGGAGATATGCACCACATTGCTTCGAAGAAGCAGGGTGCGGCTCTCCGCAATTGACACACTTGGCCACACACGATTTGGACTTATCGTGTGCGACCTTGGAGCAATTTACACAGACTTCGGGTGACACCGACTTTGCACGTCTACATGAGCGATTCGTATGACCGAAGCGGTGACAGTAATAGCACCGCCGCGGAAGTGGCACCAATGCCTTCACGCGGTAGCGGTACCAACCGGCACGCACCGACTCAGGGAGCTTGTCACAGTCGAACGTGACGAAGAGTGTAGGGGTGGGTCTCGAGGCCCCTCCCTGTTTTCTCATCACACGTTCGACTTTGACCGCCCCTTGTCGGCCAGCTCTAGGGTGATGTCCTCAATGGAGTAGTCAACAAGTTCCCTCGCATAAACTACTCCTTTCCCAAAGTTCATGGTAGAGTGCGGCGTCACACTCACCTGGGTGCCATGAAGTGTCCAAAGAGCACTTATCTTGGCCGCCTCGGCGGGATTCACCGCATTCGCCAGAAGGCTGCCATCAGAGAAACGGGTCACCTTCGGCTCTCTACCAATTGCACTAGCTAATCCTCTACTCTGATGGATCATGTTGCCCTTGGACAACATGGTGCCATCAGTGGAGCGAATAACGAGGAAGCGTTTGAAGCCAGCGGGCTCGAAAACGCCAGGTAACCTCTGAATGAGGGGCCCCGATGTCATCGAGGCTCCGCCCTGTGCACTCTTGGTCTTAGTCAGGGGCTCCGCACACGGGGGAGTAGAGGGGTTCGATGTGCCGATCTTGGCTTGGTCGCCTACCAAAGTGGCAGCAGACCTATCCGTCCCCGCAGCCCCCGCGGATGGAGAGGAGCCCCGAGTCTTCTTTGTCTTTGTAGTCTTTTTCTTTTTTGGAGAGGAGGGCGGGGAATGAACCCGCTTCTCACCTCCGCCGGCAGAAGCCCCCATGCCAGATGGGCCGGCCTCAGCCAGGTCCCTCTCCGAAATGGAGAAGGTCCTGGTAGTCGTGGGGGCACCTGTCGGAGGAGATCCCTCCCCTCCTTGTATTGCCTCAGAGCCCTCAGCCGTTTGAGGGGGACCTTGCATAGGGGCGGACTCGGTTTCAGTGCTTGGCGCCGAGCCCGGATTCCCCCCCATGGAAGGCCCTACCGTCTGAGGCTGGGTCTCCTCAAGGACCATGTCTATCACAGGAGGGGCCTCCAGTTGGCCATCCCCTCCCAGGACATCGCAGGTCCCCTTGGCAGCGTCAAGAGTCATTTGTGGGGAGCCACAAGCCTTAACCCCGGCAAGGTTTAATATCCTTGCCAGCAGGTCTTTTGAGGGAAGCGACCGAAGGGGCCTGGCTTCCCTCTCCCCCCTAAGGGGGTTTGCCCTACCGAGCCGCTTACAAGAGGGGCGGTCGGCAATGGGCTGCCTGCTGGCTTTCTTGGCAGTCCCCTTAGAAAGAAAAGGAGGGACTGCCGCTGGAAATAGGGAGGTGCCCGAAAGCACCTCCAGAGAAGGGGGTGAGGGGGAGTCCCCTGCACCCGTAGGCGAAGGAGAGGAGTAAGCCTCCTCTCCGGTTAGAGAAATATGGAGGGTCCCCTGTGCAAGCACAGGGGAGGGGGGACCTCCATTTTTTTGCTGGAGCTGCCCGAGGGCGGCTCCGTTGTTCTTGGGGAAGTTGGGGGTTGGGTATTTTTTGTTTGATCTTCATCATTGGGCATGGTGACCCTTTTTTTAACACGGGATGCAATAGCGCACACCTCTCGCAGTAGCCCGCACTGCGAGAGGTGCTTACAAGCCCGGCAGGGCCAGGCGCCGCCATTTGGGACCACCCCTCCCGCCTGGTGGCCTGGCAGTCCATCGGCATGGCGGCTCCACCTTGAACACGGCGTAAAATATATAGATTGTGAAGAGGAGAGGAAAAGGGATGTGAGGAAGGTATGGGTGGGGATGAAGCAGGTTGTTAAAAACCAGACACCCCAGACCGGAGCTCAGGGGTTAGGGAACATTGTCCCCTACCCCCTCAGCCCCGATGCGGGACGGTTGGCTGAAAGGAAGGTCAGCATCTACCCTGTGAAATTAGAGGCTGACCAGAGAAAGTTTTGGGAGAGGTTGTGTGAAAAAAGAGGAAACAAGTGTTTTGAAGGAAGGAAGAGAGGCTAAGCTGGGGCCGGACGGGGTGCTGAGTCCCGTCAGCACGGCGGCCAGGATGGCAAATCGCCGTGCCCCTTATGGGGCAGTCCCCTTGGAAAGAACACAGGGGACTGCCGCTGGTAAAAGGAAGGCGCCCGAAAGGACCTCCGGAGAAGGGGGGGAGGGGGAGTCCCCTACACCCGTAAGCGAAGGAGAGGAGTAAGCCTCCTCTCCGGTTAGAGATATATGGAGGGTCCCCTGAGCAAGCACAGGTGGGGGACCTCCATCTTTTCGCTGGAGCTGCCCAAGGGCGGCTCTGTCGATGTTATAGGGGAAGTTGGGGGTTGTGTTTTTTTTTTATACTCATCATTGGGCATGGTGACCCTCTTTTTGACACGGGATGCAATCGCACATCACCTCTCGCAGTAGCCCGCACCTTTGGTTGGCCTGGTACCAACCAATGAGGCAGCAATGCCTCCCTCAATGCAAGCACCAGAGAAACATCCACAGGGAGGAGGTCAGCAGGCATAATCTGATCTTGCCATTACTTGTACTACAACAACTATGACCCGTCAAGCCAGGTCTCTTGCAACCTGTGGGAATTAAAGATGTGCAAAAACCTCTCCTCTTCTGACACATGAGGTTGCTGATGAGTTCATTAAACCTGGAGAGGAGAAATAAGGAGGGGAAACTCATAGAAAAAAAGAAAAAAAAGGTGCATATGAGTGAGGGAACCGAACAGCTTCCCTAGGCCATGTCAAAGATTGAAAGCAATTCAGTGAGCAAGACCATCCTGATGGGTACTCCATCTGGAAAGATGCGACACTCTTCCAAGTACCAGGTGTAGCAGTCTACACCCTACCCCCACCTGCTGGTCAGATGTCAGTGAGGAGAGAACAGATAGGAAAGTAATGAATGTAGGCAGTTAAAATAGTGGAAGATATAAATCTGCATGTCCTGCAAGCAGGGGCGGGGGGACAGAGCTGTGGCCATTGTGGCCAGGTGACTGAGTAGGGGGTGAGTAAATTAAGGCATTCAGCTAGGATGATGTCCTAGTTGCTCGAGGTGCTTGGATGGAAGAATGAGTATATTAGAACTACAAAAAGATTCTTTTGAAAGCTTACTATGAACTAGTTCTCTAATTACTTCACACAATATGGCATGCAGTTAATGATGGATGCATTTTAAAGCTTATTCATTAATATTTTTACCTTTTCCAGAATGGCAGGCCAGCCCTTTCGGTCACAAGTGAAAGGCATCTGATGAACAATTCCAATATCAGGAGTCATGAATAAGACCATATCAGTAAGAGTATCTTCTTTCATTAGAAGGCCAGAATCGGATACAAGAACCAGCTCATACTTGGCCCAAGAATAACCAGGGTGCATATTATTGATCTTGGGATTCACACCTATGCAACTTCCTCCTGTAATAAGGGACTAAGTTTCACTCAATTCTATAAATTTACAAAGGATCTATCTTTCAAAAGCCTCACTTAATAAAAGCCCAAATATTGTCATCCTTGCATTTTGGAGAGGAAAGGAATTTTATTCCATTGCACACATCAAGATTAATAAACCAACTTTAACTAGGAGTGAAGTTTGCCTTTGATGTAGATACCCAACTCTTAAGATAATCATCCATTTACTCAATGGTTGATGACATTCTACTAGTATCTCTTTGGTTGATAATTGAGGCACAATCTATTCTTTTCATTTATACTTGTAATGGGTCACCTTAATAGAATATATCAAATCAAATATGAAAATTTGGCATTGATGCATTATGTTTTTGAAATATTGTGAAGAACATTTCATTAAAAAAAAACAATAAAAAAAGGGAGTGAGGAATGGTTCTGATAAAATACTACAGGAAATACATGCATGGGCCAAGATAGTATATTTCAAAACATTTATGTAGAAATTGGTAGAGAGCATATTGCAATATGTCCAACATTATACCAAATTTCTTTATTAGTCATAAATTCTCTCTCCGAACATCACAAGAATCATAGTGTCTGTTTGTTTTTTAAATGGAGTGAGTTTGAGCACCAATTGATATACATCTGTATCCTACTCAACAAAACTATTCATTATCAAGTGATAGGAAATGGGTAAGCGAGGGCATCAAAGTGGGAGAATATTGAATTCACAAATATATCAAAGGGAGAAGAGTAATGACAGGGTAGAAAAAGAATAGGAAAGAGTCGAGGTGGGATGGAGTACATAGGGCACTCACTCTATGAGTACATTGGGCATTGTGAGAATGGTACAGCAGGGATTACATATGGGAGGTAGGTGGTTGGACATGAGGCACCCCACGAGTTAGCTTGGTATGATTCAGGTCGTGGCAGTAGCAGTAGAAGGATGAATGAAGCCCAGTATCCAAAGAGGAGCTTAATAGTTCGTTCGTTCGTTTTGTGTTGTATGGAATTCAAACCTCCTTTTAAAAGGTGAGGACCTGGAAGAAGGCATGGCCTTGTTCGAGCTCCGGGGTTGGATTACTGTTAGTCTGGATTCTTTTACTCGGCCTATTCAGTGTGGTAAGACCTATCTGACATCGCCCTTGGAGTCATTGAAGCACACAAGCCTCCGCAAAGGACAATGTGGAAATTCAGATTGTGGAGTAGCTTGGTGAAAGGATGGGTTTTCCAGGCAATTAGTCTGTGCATTAGGAAAAAAAAAATTTGGTAGAGAGAAATAAAATGGATGAGGCCAGCCTACTCCAAAAAGTCAGTCCATAAGTCTGTGTACACAAACCAGCCCTGAGTACAAGGGACAAGCATTAGAGACCCAGCTCATCTGATGACAGGAACAGGTAATGTGCACAAAGATCACACAGACTGGGACATTCAACAAGAATGTGGCAAACAGTCTGGGGAGAAGATGCAGTTATTGCTTGCAATAAAGTGCAGGCAAGCACTCTATCAGATGGCAGAGCAGCCCTCAAGTGTGTCCACTTCGAAGATGACAGAAAGCATCCTGAAGCCATTGGAGCAATGGGGGATAGGTCCACAGGAAGTCACCACACGATGACATGCAACTTTAAGTTCCCATCAGTCATTGCCCATCATCTTTGCCAGGCAGAATGACCTGACTTCTACCATGTAGTTGGTGCGAGGGAGAGCTGTCTTCAGGAAGAGAGGATACAGTGTAGACCGCCACCCCCCTGGACTTGGAACCAAATGTATACACTGGCATGGATCCAGCATGAGAGGAAGTGTGCTCCAAAAAGGCTGAATGCAATACTCCCTGTGTTGTATAAACTTTTGGAGCAGAGGCATGGCAACAAATTGTCAAAGATAGTACCCTCTAGGATGGCATCATGGACAGATCCAGAGGCACCACTGACTGGAGAGTTACACCGAGCTCTCTAAGGAGTTTCCTAGCCCTAAACCCAAAGGGCTGAGGGTATGACTGACACCTCTCGGTGGCATAGGCACCATCAAGATCAGCTGCAGCTGCAGAGATCCATTGTGACAGGGAGGCACTGCACTCATGTGTGCAGGCGCATAATGGACTGTGCACAGCGCAGAGAGAGTGGCATCTCCCCAACATCGACATGTAGGCTCTCAATTGAGCATGTGCGGAAGGCACCGGTTGCCAGATAAGGACAGTGTGGTGGATCAAGTCCACAATACACACTTAGCTGCGAATGCATAAAACTCGAATCTGTAGTTGAGCTTCATTTTTTTTTTTAAATTATAGAGCCCATCTGGCAACTACCCACTTGGGCATAAGTCGCTGAAAAACACAACAGCCTAGAACTAGGCTACTTTAAAATAAAAATATGAAAACTTAACAATGATATAAATTGGAAAAACTTAACAATCAGGAAGCAATCTCCGGCAGCGGGGGGAGGTCCCCCTCACCTCGGTGCAGGAGAGTGCAACCTACAAACAAAACAATAACAAAAAAAAGAATCTTAAATAAAGGGGAGAAGCCCGGCCTCCCCCCAAAAGTCAACAAGTCCACAGGTCAATGTGCACAAATCTGTCCCAAGTACAAGGGACAGGCGGTAGCGACCCCGCCCATCCCGGTACCAAGACAGGAGTAGTTGAGCTTCAAATGAACAAAGGATCTGTAAAAAGGCAAGGCAGTTGCCTTATCAGCACCCTAGGTGCTGAACAAAATGGGGCAAGGAATATTTGTTTTTAAGGAGCCCATCTGGCGACTGCCTACTTGGGCACAAGTCACCATACTCACCACCACAACCTAGTACTAGGCTACTTTAGAATAACAACAAAAATAAAAACAATAAAAGGCAACGACAGGAAGCAGGATCGAGCGTTCGGGGGAGGTCCGCCTCCCCCCCAGCGCAGGGATGTGCGACCTACAGAGAAAACAAAAACAATAGAACCCTCACCTAGTTAAATAAAGAGAAGGCAGGCCTCCTTCCAAAAGTCTATAAGTCCACCAGTCCCGAGTACAAGGGACAGGCGGTAGCGACTCCACCCATCCCGGTACCGGGACAGGTAACGTGCGCGGAGATCGCCCAGATTGGGACATTCAACAAGAATGTGCCGAACAGTCTGAGGGACAACGCAATCTTCACAGTAGGGCGCTGGCGAGCGCTCCATCAAAGGCGGTGTGTCCCACGAGTGTGTCGAATTCGGAGATGACAGAAAGCAACCTGAAGCCTTCGTGGCATTGGGGGGTAGGTCCATGGGAACAGTCGCAGCGCAATGGCACACAACTTTAAGTTCACTTCGACTGTCTCCCATCTTCTTTGCCAAGCAGCCTGTATTCCTGCCATGTAGTCGGTGTGAGGAAGAGCGAAACGCTAATACGGTCGCTGAGTCCTCGCGAACTCTTTGGCGCGCTCATTCCCTGCAATTCCTACATTTCCAGGAACCCAGCAGAAGATAATCTCGACATCCGCCTGGCTTGCCAAAACTGTGGAGTCACAGATATTGCAAACTAGGGGATGCAGAGATTCCAATGCCCCGAGAGCACGAAGGGCGCTTTGTGAGTTACATAGATCACAATCAAGTCTCCGAACCAGGCACATCGCGTAATCTCCCGTACTGAGTGGTGTATTGCAACCAGCTCAGCCTGAAGACAGACGGGGTCGCCTGGCAGAGCCCCGCTGACTTCAAACAGAAAGGATTTTTTAAAAATTTTACAGAGCCAATCTGGCAACTGCCCACTTGGGCATAAGTCGCCGAAAAACACGACAGCCTAGAACTAGGCTACTTTAAAATAAAAATATGAAAACACAACAATGATATAAATTGGAAAAACTTAACCAGGAAGCAATCTCCGGCAGCGAGGGGAGGTCCCCCTCACCCCGGTGCAACCTACAAAACAACAAAAAGAACCTTAAATAAAGGGAAGAAGCCCGGCCTCCCCCCAAAAGTCAACAAGTCCACAAGTCAATGTGCACGAACTCGTCCCGAGCACAAGGGACAGGCGGTAGCGACCCCGCCCATTCCGGTACCGGGACAGGTATCGTGCGCGAAGATCACCCAGACTGGGACAAACAGAAAGGATAAGGTGTGGAAGCCGACCCCCTCTTGGAACTTGGAGCCATCTGTATACACTAGCACGGTTCCAGTGTGACACGAAGCATGCTCCAAAAAGGTCAAACGCAATACTCCCGGTGCTGTAGAAGCTTTGGGAGCAGAGGCGTGGCGACAAATAGCCAAAGGTGGTACCCTCCAGGGTGGCGTCTTGGGCAGAACCAGGGGCGCCAACGGCACGAGAGCTATACCTAGCTCTCAAAGCAGTTTCTTAGCCCTAAACCCAAAGGGCTTAGGGCATAACTGGTGTCTCTTGGGGGCATAGGCACCGTCGAAATCAGCTGCGGATGCAGTAAGAGCTGTTGGCGACTGAGGGAGGCGTCGGGCTCGCGTGTACAGGCGAATAATGCCCTGTGCACGGCGTAGAGCGATGGCATCTCCCCAGCATTGACTAGTAGGCTCTCAATGGGAGATGTGTGGAAGGCACCGGTCGCCAGGAGAAGGCCTGTGTGGTGAATCAAGTCTACCTTCTGCAATACACATTCAGCTGCAGATGCATAAAACTCGCATCTGTACTCGAGCTTCAAACGAACAAAGGATTGGTAAAAAAGTAAGGCAGTAGCCCTATCAGCGCCCCAAGCGCTGAACGTCACAGAATGGAGAATATCCATGGCGCGGCTACAAAAGACCCTAGGGCTGCGAATATAGCCTCCCAGGTGAGGCGTCGGTCAAATACAAGGCCAAGGAAACGATGCGATTCAACCACTTCCAGGCGTAACCCATTAAAAACAAATCTGGGTCGGGATGAAGCCGTGGATGGCGGCAAAAGTGCACCACCTTAGTTTTGGCAAAGGAAAACTGAAACCTGTGCGCTTCGGCATAGCAAGAGACACGGTTCAATGCCTTTTGGAGTCGACGCTCCAGAGTTAGCATCTGTGCTGTGCCAAGAGATCGAAAGGTCGTCCACATAGAGTGTAGCGAGAACATCTTCCGGGAGCATCAAGGTGATGCTGTTGATGCTCAAGGCAAAGAGTGTGACACTGAGGACACTTCCTATCTGGACACCTTCTTCCTGCTCCATTGGGACAAAGAGGGCTCCTCCCACCCATACGTGGAATCGACGATCTCGCAAAAATTCAGATTTAAAGATTGGTAGGGCAGTCTCACACTCAGCTGACCACCACAGGAGTGGTCGGTGTGCAAAATGGCCAGACATTCTAGGAATAGTAGTTAGGCCCACAGCGATGAGGTTGCCTGCCGGAGAACTCACTGGCCTCATCTATCGACCTAAACTCCTCGACTGAGATAGAGAATTCAGTCATTTCCTGAAATGCAGGCCACTGCACCCGCGCCAAGCACCACAGGGGCGGGCTCTTGGGCAGCAGCAGCCCAGAAAATGATATTTGAATGGGAAAGTGATCACTACCATGGAGGTCATCGACCACCCCCCAATCAAAATCAGGCTGTGCATCCGGAGAGCATAGAGATATTTTTTTATTTTTTTTAATTAAGGGGCTATCTGCCGGAGAACTCACTGGCCTCATCTATCGACCTAAACTCCTCGACTGAGATAGAGAATTCAGTCATTTCCTGAAATGCAGGCCACTGCACTCGCGCCAAGCACCACAGGGGCGGGCTCTTGGGCAGCAGCAGCCCAGAAAATGATATTTGAATGGGAAAGTGATCACTACCATGGAGGTCATCGACCACCCCCCAATCAAAATCAGGCTGTGCATCCGGAGAGCATAGAGATATATATATTTTTTTTTAATTAAGGGGCTATCTGGCGACTGCCGACTTAGGCATTAATCGCTGTAAACAAACAGCCTAGTTCGAGGCTACTTTAAAAATTAAACAGGAAACAATAAAAAGAAATAACAATAACAATAAAGAAGCAATAACAAAAACAATAACAACAACAACAACAAACCGGGTTAAATGAAAGGGAGAAGGCCAGCCTCCCCCCAAAAGTCAATAAGTCCACTAGTCATGGTGCACGCACTCGTCCCGAGTACAAGGGACAGGCGGTAGCGACCCCGCCCATCCCGGTACCGGGACAGGTATCGTGCGCGAAGATCACCCAGACTGGGACATTCGACAAGAATGTGCCGAACAGTCTGGGGGACGACACAGTCGTTGCAATAGGGCGCAGGCGAGCGCTCCATCAAGTAGCGATGCGTCACACGAGTGTGTCCGATTCGAAGACGACAGAAAGCAACCTGAAGCCGCCGCAGCATTGGGGGATAGGTCCATGGGAACAGTCGCGGCGCAATGGCACGCAACTTTAAGTTCCCCTCGACCGTCTCCCATCTTCTTTGCCAAGCAGTCCGAAGAGCTGCCCGTATTCCTGCCATGTAGTCAGTGTGAGGAAGAGCGAAACGCTGGTCCGGTCGCAGAGTCCTCGCGGACTCTTTGGCGCCCTCATTCCCCGCAATTCCTACATGTCCAGAAACCCAGCAGAAGATAATCTCGACATCTGCCCGGCTCGCCAAAACCGTGGCGTCACGGATTTTGAGAACCAGGGGATGCGGAGATTCCAATGCCCCGAGAGCACTCAGGGCGCTTTGTGAGTCGCTATAGATCACAATCCGGTCTCCGAACCGGGCACGTCGCGTAATCTCCCGTACTGAGTGGTGTATTGCCACCAGCTCGGCCGTGAAGACAGACGCAGCGCCTGGAAGAGCCCCGCTGACTTCAAACAGAGGGGATACAGCGTGGAAGCCGACCCCCTCTTGGGACTTGGAGCCATCCGTATACACTGGCACGGTACCAGCGTGACACGATGTGTGCTCCAAAAAGGTCGAACGCAATACTCTCGGCGCAGTACAAGCTTTGGGAGCAGAGGCGTGGCGACAAATAGCCAAATGTGGTACCCTCCAGGGTGGCGTCCTGGGCAGAACCAGGGGCGCCACCGGCCCGAGAGCTATATCTACCTCTCGAAGGAGTTTCCTGGCCCTAAACCCAAAGGGCTTAGGGTATCACTGGCGTCTCTCGGCGGCATAGGCACCATCGAGATCAGCTGCGGATGCAGTGAGAGCTGTTGGCGACTGAGGTAGGCGCCGGGCTCGCGCGTACAGGCGAGTGATGCACTGCACGCGGCGCAGAGCGAGTGGCATCTCCCCAGCATCGACCAACAGGCTCTCAATGGGGAAAGTGCGGAAGGTACCGGTCGCAAGGCGAAGGCCGGTGTGGTGGATTGAATCCACCTTCCGCAATAAACGCTCGGCTGCGGATGCATAAAACTCGCATCCGTAGTCGAGCTTCGAGCGAACAAAGGATCGATAAAAAAGTAAGGCGGTAGCCCTATCAGCGCTCCAAGCGCTGAACGTCACGGAACGGAGAATGTCCATGGCGCGGGTACAAGAGACCCTAAGGCTGCGAATATGAGCCTTCCAGGTGAGGCGTCGGTCGAATACAAGACCAAGGAAACGGTGCGACTCAACCACATCCAGGCGCACCCCATTAAGAAACAAATCTGGGTCGGGGTGAAGCCGTGGATGGCGGCACAAGTGCACCACCTTAGTCTTGGCCAAAGAAAACTGAAACCTGTGCGCTTCGGCATAGCGAGAGACGCGGTTCAATGCCTGTTGGAGTCGACGCTCCAGAGTTGGCATCTGGGCCGCGCCAAAAGAGATCGAAAGGTCGTCGACGTAGATCGTAGCGAGAACATCTTCCGGCAGAACCGAGGTGATGCCGTTGATGCTCAGGGCAAAGAGTGTGACACTGAGGACACTTCCCTGCGGGACACCCTCTTCCTGCTCCTTTGGGCCGGAGAGGGCTCCCCCCACCCGTACGCGGAATCGACGATCTCGCAAAAATTCAGATATAAACATTGGGAGGCGTCTCCTCGCCCCCATCGTGTGGAGAGTGTCCATGATACCGTATCGCCATGCGGTATCATAGGCCTTCTCCAGATCAAAAAACACCGTGGCGTAGTGCTGTCTACGAAGGAAAGCCTCGCAGACGGCATTTTCCAGTCAGAGCAGAGCATCCGACGTGGAGTGGAACTTACGGAAGCCGCACTGTGCAGAAGAGAGATGGCCTCCGCTGTCCAGGAAATAGGCTAATCTAACATTTACCAATTTCTCCATCAACTTGCACACGCAAGAGGTTAGAGAGATTGGGCGGAAACCCGTCGGAGTAGAGTGATCTCTCCCCGGCTTGCGAAAGGCGAGCACAGTAGCGATTCGCCAGGAGTCTGGGAGAAGACCTTCCACCCAGATCCTGTTGAACAAATCTAAAAGAAAGGCCATGCCTCGCTCACCCAGGTGTCGAAGCATGGCGTACGGGACATCGTCCGGACCATGGGCGGTGTCCGCGCACGAAAAGAGAGCGGAACGTAACTCACTCACGGTAAACTTGTCGTTGAAGGGTTCTCCGCCTCTGGAGGTAAAGTCCAGCCGGCGGCCTTCCGCGACATCACGACGTGCATTGAATGCTGGCGGAGCAGCATCACGGCTAGAGAATGCGGAAAAAGCAGTCGCTAAGGATTCCGCCACGGACGCGGGGTCCGAGATTGCGGTCCCATTCTCCTGGAGAACGGGAGGGGGGTCCTGCGAGAACTTGCCCCGAATCCTTTTGACTCGCTTCCACACCTCAGCTAAAGGGGTCTTCCCGTTAGGTGAAGACACGTATGCCCGCCAAGAAGAGCGGCGGGCGTGCTTCGAAATATACCGGAACCTAGCCCTAGCCCGACGAAATTCAGCGACAGTGAAATCGTTCGGGCGGCGCTTATAGCGCATGTAGGCATAACGCTTCTGTCTGAGGGCCGTCTCACACTCAGGCGACCACCATGGGAGTGGTCGGCGTGCAAAACGGCCAGACGTCCTAGGAATAGTAGTCAGGCCCACGGCGATGAGGTTGCCGGAGAAGAACTCAACGGCCTCATCTACCGACCTAAACTCCTCGACTGAGATAGAGAATTCAGTCATTTCCTGAAATGCAGGCCACCGCGCCCGCGCCAAGCACCACCGAGGTGGTCTCTCAGGCGGCAGTTGCCCTGAAAATGATATTTGAATGGGAAAGTGATCACTACCATGGAGGTCATCGACCACCCCCCAATCAAAATCAGGCTGTGCATCCGAAGAGCACAAAGATAGGTCAAGGCAAGAAAATGAAGCGGTTCTCGGACAGTGATGCGTAAACTCATCCACGTTTAGGACACCCATCTCAAGCTCTTCGATCAGATCGGCAAGGACTTGTCCCCTGGGATTTATGGAGTAATCTCCCCAGAGAGGATGCCTGCCGTTCAGATCTCCAAGCAAGAGATAGGGTCTCGGCAACCGTGCCACGACGCGGCGGAAGTCCCCCGCGTCGAAGTCAGCTGACGGTGGAATGTACGCAGAAATGATAGTATACCTCCTATCCAGGTGCAGCTGCACTGCCACTGCCTGAAAGGAGGTATCTAAAGAGAAAGGAAGAACGGAGACATCATGCCGGGTGTAAACCGCGCATCCCCCAGCCCGGCCATCCCGCGGTGGTGGGGTCGCAAGACCCTTATACCCCGGGAGGGCAGGCAGGGGGCACGCGCCTAGCATGGTCTCCTGCAAAAAAATAGCTAACGGGGAACGGGACGAGGCGAGCCTCCGCAGCTCCTCCCAGTTGGCCCGGAGTCCACGGCAATTCCATTGAAGGAATATGCCCTCCAGGCCTAGCTCGGAGGAGACGCGGGGGCCCTCCTCGAATTGAAGACCCTCACGGGAATGGCCGTACGCTTCCCGGGCGCTGTTGGCCGGACAAAGTGCTGGAGGCGCTGTCGCCTTCGAGGACTTATTGGGGGAGGTTGGGCGCGCCATGCGAGTCTTTTCCTCCCTCCGCCTCGAAACCTTAGGCGGGCGCTGCGGCTTCGGAGGCGGGGGGGGCCTCTTTTCGAGGAACCACCGTCTCCGAGCCACTCGCTCCACCTCGGGGCGTGGGCGAAGGAGCCGAAGCTCCTTTGTTGATGTCCTCCTTTCGGGGGACAGCTTTAGGAACCCCTGAAGATGGCCTAGCGACCATCTTCAGGGGTGTTGCCTCCTGTGAGTCTAACGACTCGGTGGAGGCGCGTGGCCGTTTCGCCTTGCGGGAAACAGTCACGCTGGGGGAAGAGGGGGGAGCCCTGGTTTTAGCCGGGGCTGGGTATGAACCCTTTTTGCTGCCAGCTTTACCAGGGGAGCGCCCGGGTTGGGTAGAGCCCGCAGAAGGGGTCCGAATGGGCGCGGAAACAACCGTGCTCGTTGGCCTGGATGGGCCAGGTCAGAGGGTGCCTTTCGAACTACTGAGGCATATGACGTCCCAGGCAGAGCTGGGCGCGCCAGGACCAAGTCCTTAGCCTCGCGGAATGAGAGTCTATCCTGGGCCTGAACGGCCAGGATTTCTTTCTCCAGGAGATATGCACCACATTGCTTCGAAGAAGCAGGGTGCGGCTCTCCGCAATTGACACACTTGGCCACACACGATTTGGACTTATCGTGTGCGACCTTGGAGCAATTTACACAGACTTCGGGTGACCCCGACTTTGCACGTCTACATGAGCGATTCGTTTGCCGAAGCGGTGACAGTAATAGCACCGCCGCGGCAGTGGCACGAATGCCTTCACGCGGTCGCGGTACCAACCGGCACGCACCGACTCAGGGAGCTTGTCACAGTCGAACGTGACGAAGAGTGTAGGGGTGGGTCTCGAAGACCCTCCCTGTTTTCTCATCACACGTTCCACCTTGACCGCCCCATGGTCGGCCAGCTCTAGGGTGATGTCCTCAATGGAGTAGTCAACGAGTTCCCTCGCATAAACTACTCCTTTCACAAAGTTCATGGTAGAGTGCGGCGTCACACTCACCGGGGTGCCATGAAGTGTCCGAAGAGCACTTATCTTGGCCGCCTCGGCGGGATTCGCCGCATTCGCCAGAAGGCTCCCGTCCGAGAAACGGGTCACCTTCGGCTCTCTACCAATTGCACTAGCTAATCCTCTCCTCTGATGGATCATGTTGCCCTTGGACAACATGGTGCCATCAGTGGAGCGAATAACGAGGAAGCGTTTGAAGCCAGCGGGCTCGAAAACGCCAGGTAACCTCTGAATGAGGGACCCCGATGTCATCGAGGCTCCGCCCTGTGCACTCTTGGTGTTAGTCTTGGTCAGGGGCTCCGCACACGAGGGGGTAGAGGGGCCGGATGTGCCGATCTTGGCTTGGTCGCCTACCAAAGTGGTAGCAGACCCATCCGTCCCCGCAGCCCCCGCGGATGGAGAGGAGCCCCGAGTCTTTTTCGTCTTCTTTGTCTTTTTTGGAGAGGAGGGCGGGAAATGAACCCGCTTTTCACCTCCACCGGCAGAAGCCCCTAGGCCAGATGGACCGGCCTCAGCCAGGTCCCTCTCCGAAATGGAGAAGGTCCTGGTTGTCGTAGGGGCACCTGTCGGAGGAGATCCCTCCCCTCCTTTTACTGCCTCGGAGCCCTCAGCCATTTGAGGAGAACCTTGCATAGGGGCGGATTCGGGTTCGGTGCTTGGCGCCGAGCCCGAATTCTCCCCCATGGAAGGCCCTACCGTCTGAGGCTGGGTCTCCTCAAGGACCATGTTTATCACAGGAGGGGCCTCCAGTTGGCCATCCCCTCCCAGGACATCGCAGGTCCCCTTGGCAGTGTCGCCAGTCTTGTGTGGGGAGGCACAGGCCTTGACCCCAGCAAGGTTTAAAATTCTTGCCAGCAGGTCTTTTGAGGGAAGCGACCGAAGGGGCCTGGCTTCCCTCTCCCCCCTAAGGGGGTTTGCCCTACCGAGCCGCTTTGATGGGGAGCGGCTGGCTTTCTTGGCAGTCCCCTTGGAAAGAAAAGAGGGGACTGCCGCTGGGAAAAGGGAGGTGCCCGAAAGCACCTCCAGAGAAGGGGGTGAGGGGGAGTCCCCTGCACCCGTAGGCGAAGGAGAGGAGTAAGCCTCCTCTCCGGTTAGAGAAATATGGAAGGTCCCCTGTGCAAGCACAGGGGAAGGCACCTCCATTTTTTTGCTGGAGCTGCCCGAGGGCGGCTCCGTCGATGGAACAGGGGAAGTTGAGGGTTGGGTTTGTTTGTTTTTTATCTTCATCATTGGGCATGGTGACCCCTTTTTTAAACACGGGATGCAATCGCGCACACCTCTCGCAGTAGCCCGCACTGCGAGAGGTGCTTACAAGCCCGGCAGAGCCAGGCGCCGCCATTTGGGACCACCCCTCCCGCCTGGTGGCCTGGCAGTCCATCGGCATGGCGGCTCCACCTTAGACACGGCGTAAAATATATAGATTGTGAAGAGGAGAGGAAAAGGGATTTTTTTTTTTTTTTTTTTTAGAGAGCCCATCTGGCAACTACCCACTTGGGCATAAGTCGCCGAAAAACACGACAGCCTAGAATTAGGCTACTTTAAAGTTAAAATATGAAAACTTAACAATCGAAGCAATCTCCGGCAGCGGGGGGAGGTCCCCCTCACCCCGGTGCAGGAGAGTGCAATCTAAAACAAAACAATAACAAAAAAAGGAACCTTAAATAAAGGGGAGAAGGCCGGCCTCCCCCAAAAAGTCAATAAGTCCACCAGTCATGGTGCACGCACTCGTCCCGAGTACAAGGGACAGGCGGTAGCGACCCCGCCCATCCCGGTACCGAGACAGGTATCGTGCGCGAAGATCACCCAGACTGGGACATTCGACAAGAATATGCCGAACAGTCTGGGGGACGACGCAGTCGTTGCAATAGGGCACATGCGAGCGCTCCACCAAGTAACGATGCGTCACACGAGTGTGTCCGATTCGAAGACGACAGAAAGCAACCTGAAGCCGCCGCGGCATTGGGGGATAGGTCCATGGGAACAGTCGCGGCGCAATGGCACGCAACTTTAAGTTCCCCTCGACCGTCTCCCATCTTCTTTGCCAAGCAGTCCGAAGAGCTGCCCGTATTCCTGCCATGTAGTCGGTGTGAGGAAGAGCGAAACGCTGGTCCGGTCGCAGAGTCCTCGCGGACTCTTTGGCGCCCTCATCGGCGCGCTCATTCCCCGCAATTCCTACATGTCCAGGAACCCAGCAGAAGATAATCTCGACATCTGCCCGGCTCGCCAAAACCGTGGCGTCACGGATTTCGCGAACCAGGGGATGCGGAGATTCCAATGCCCCGAGAGCACTCAGGGCGCTTTGTGAGTCGCTATAAATCACAATCCGGTCTCCGAACCGGGCACGTCGCGTAATCTCCCGTACCGAGTGGTGTATTGCCACCAGCTCGGCCGTGAAGACAGACGCAGCGCCTGGTAGAGCCCCGCTGACTTCAAACAGAGGGGATACGGCGTGGAAGCCGACCCCCTCTTGGGACTTGGAGCCATCCGTATACACTGGCACGGTACCAGCGTGACACGATGTGTGCTCCAAAAAGATCGAACGCAATACTCCCGGCGCAGTACAAGCTTTGGGAGCAGAGGCGTGGCGACAAATAGCCAAATGTGGTACCCTCCAGGGTGGCGTCCTGGGCAGAACCAGGGGCGCCACCGGCCCGAGAGCTATATCTACCTCTCGAAGGAGTTTCCTGGCCCTAAACCCAAAGGGCTTAGGGTATGACTGGCGTCTCTCGGCGGCATAGGCACCATCGAGATCAGCTGCGGATGCAGTGAGAGCTGTTGGCGACTGGGGGAGGCGCCGGGCTCGCGCGTACAGGCGAGTGATGCACTGCACGCGGCGCAGAGCGAGTGGCATCTCCCCAGCATCGACCAACAGGCTCTCAATGGGGGAAGTGCGGAAGGCACCGGTCGCAAGGCGAAGGCCGGTGTGGTGGATCGAATCCACCTTCCGCAATAAACGCTCGGCTGCGGATGCATAAAACTCGCATCCGTAGTCGAGCTTCGAGCGAACAAAGGATCGATAAAAAAGTAAGGCGGTAGCCCTATCAGCGCCCCAAGCGCTGAACGTCACGGAACGGAGAATGTCCATGGCGCGGGTACAAGAGACCCTAAGGCTGCGAATGTGAGCCTCCCAGGTGAGGCGTCGGTCGAATACAAGACCAAGGAAACGGTGCGACTCAACCACATCCAGGCGCACCCCATTAAGAAACAAATCTGGGTCGGGGTGAAGCCGTGGATGGCGGCAGAAGTGCACCACCTTAGTCTTGGCCAAAGAAAACCGAAACCTGTGCGCTTTGGCATAGCAAGAGACGCGGTTCAATGCCTGTTGGAGTCGGCGCTCCAGAGTTGGCATCTGGGCCGCGCCAAAAGAGATCGAAAGGTCGTCCACGTAGAGCGTAGCGAGAACATCTTCCGGCAGCACCGAGGTGATGCCGTTGATGCTCAGGGCAAAGAGTGTGACACTGAGGACACTTCCCTGCGGGACACCCTCTTCCTGCTCCTTTGGGCCGGAGAGGGCTCCCCCCACCCGTACGCGGAATCGACGATCTCGCAAAAATTCAGATATAAACATTGGGAGGCGTCCCCTCGCCCCCATCGTGTGGAGAGTCTCCATGATACCGTATCGCCATGCGGTATCATAGGCTTTCTCCAGATCAAAAAACACCGTGGCGTAGTGCTGTCTACGAAGGAAAGCCTCGCAGACGGCATTTTCCAGTCGGAGCAGAGCATCCGACGTGGAGTGGAACTTACGGAAGCCGCACTGTGCAGAAGACAGATGGCCTCCGCTGTCCAGGAAATAGGCTAATCTAACATTTACCAATTTCTCCATCAACTTGCACACGCAAGAGGTTAGAGAGATTGGGCGGAAACCGGTCGGAGTAGAGTGATCTCTCCCCGGCTTGCGAAAGGCGAGCACAGTAGCGATTCGCCAGGAGTCTGGGAGGAGACCTTCCACCCAGATCCTGTTGAACAAATCTAATAGAAAGGCCATGCCTCGCTCACCCAGGTGTCGAAGCATGGCGTACGGGACATCGTCCGGACCATGGGCGGTGTCCGCGCACGAAGCGAGAGCGGAACGCAACTCACTCACAGTAAACTTGTCGTTGAAGGGTTCTCCGCCTCTGGAGGTAAAGTCCAGCCGGCGGCCTTCCGCGACATCACGACGTGCATTGAATGATGGCGGAGCAGCATCACGGCTAGAGAATGCGGAAAAAGCGGTCGCTAAGGATTCCGCCACGGATGCGGGGTCCGAGATTGCGGTCCCATTCTCCTGGAGAACGGGAGGGGGGTCCTGCGAGAACTTGCCCCGAATCCTTTTGACTCGCTTCCACACCTCAGCTAAAGGGGTCTTCCCGTTAAGTGAAGACACGTATGCCCGCCAAGAAGAGCGGCGGGCGTGCTTCGAAATATACCGGAACCTAGCCCTAGCCCGACGAAATTCAGCGACGGTGAAATCGTTCGGGCGGCGCTTATAGCGCATGTAGGCATAACGCTTCTGTTTGAGGGCCGTCTCACACTCGGCCGACCACCATGGGAGTGGTCGGCGTGCAAAACGGCCAGACGTCCTAGGAATAGTAGTCAGGCCCACGGCGATGAGGTTGCCGGAGAAGAACTCGACGGCCTCATCTACCGACCTAAACTCCTTGACTGAGATAGAGAATTCAGTCATTTCCTGAAATGCAGGCCACCGCGCCCGCGCCAAGCACCACCGAGGTGGTCTCTCAGGCGGCAGTTGCCCTGAAAATCATATTTGAATGGGAAAGTGATCACTACCATGGAGGTCATCGACCACCCCCCAATCAAAATCAGGCTGTGCATCCGAAGAGCACAAAGATAGGTCAAGGCAAGAAAATGAAGCGGTTCTCGGACAGTGATGCGTAAACTCATCCACGTTTAGGACACCCATCTCAAGCTCTTCGATCAGATCGGCAAGGACTTGTCCCCTGGGATTTATGGTGTAATCTCCCCAGAGAGGATGCCTGCCGTTCAGATCTCCAAGCAAGAGATAGGGCCTCGGCAACCGTGCCACGACGCGGCGAAAGTCCCCCGCGTCGAAGTCAGCTGACGGTGGAATGTACGCAGAAATGATAGTATACCTCCTATCCAGGTGCAGCTGCACATCCACTGCCTGAAAGGAGGTATCTAAAGAGAAAGGAAGAACGGAGACATCATGCCGGGTGTAAACCGCGCATCCCCCAGCCCGGCCGTCCCGCGGTGGTTGGGTCGCAAGACCCTTATACCCCGGGAGGGCAGGCAGGGGGCACGCGCCTAGCATGGTCTCCTGCAAAAAAATAGCTAACGGGGAACGGGATGAGGCGAGCCTCCGCAGCTCCTCCCAGTTGGCCCGGAGTCCACGGCAATTCCATTGAAGGAATATGCCCTCCAGGCCTAGCTCGGAGGAGACGCGGGGACCCTCCTCGAATTGAAGACCCTCACGGGAATGGCCGTACGCTTCCCGGGGGCAGAACCCCGGGCGCTGTTGGCCGGACAAAGCGCTGAAGGCGCTGTCGCCTTCGAGGACTTATTGGGGGAGGTTGGGCTCGCCATGCGAGTCTTTTCCTCCCTCCGCCTCGAAACTTTAGGCGGGCGTTGCGGCTTCGGAGGCGGGGGGCCCTCTTTTCGAGGAACCACCGTCTCCGAGCCACTCGCTCCACCTCGGGGCGTGGGCAAAGGGGCCGAAGCTCCTTTGTTGCTGTCCTCCTTTCGGGGAACAGCTTTAGGAACCCCGGAAGATGGCCTAGCGACCATCTTCAGGGGTGTTGCCTCCTGTGAGTCTAACGACTCGGTGGAGGCGCGTGGCCGTTTCGCTTTACGCGAAACGGTCACGCTGGGGGAAGAGGGGGGAGCCCTGGTTTTAGCCGGGGCAGGGTATGAACCCTTTTTGCCGCCAGCTTTACCAGGGGAGCGCCCAGGTTGGGTAGAGCCCACAGAAGGGCTCCGAATGGGCGCGGAAACAACCGTGCTCGTTGGCCTGGATGGGCCAGGAGCAGAGGGTGCCTTTCTAACTATTGAGGCATATGACGTCCCAGGCAGAGCCGGGCGCGCCAGGACCAAGTCCTTTGCCTCGCGGAATGAGAGTCGATCCTGGGCCTGAACGGCCAGGATTTCTTTCTCAAGGAGATATGCACCACATTGCTTCGAAGAAGCAGGGTGCGGCTCTCCGCAATTGACACACTTGGCCACACACGATTTGGACTTATCGTGTGCGACCTTGGAGCAATTTACACAGACTTCGGGTGACCCCGATTTTGCACGTCTACATGATCGATTCGTATGGCCGAAGCGGTGGCAGTAATAGCACCGCCGCGGCAGTGGCACGAATGCCTTCACGCGGTAGCGGTACCAACCGGCACACACCGACTCAGGGAGCTTGACACAGTCGAACGTGACGAAGAGTGTAGGGGTGGGTCTCGAGGCCCCTCCCTGTTTTCTCATCACACGTTCGACCTTGACCGCCCCATGGTCGGCCAGCTCTAGGGTGATGTCCTCAATGGAGTAGTCAACGAGTTCCCTCGCATAAACTACTCCTTTCACAAAGTTCATGGTAGAGTGCGGCGTCACACTCACCGGGGTGCCATGAAGTGTCCGAAGAGCACTTATCTTGGCCGCCTCGGCGGGATTCGCCGCATTCGCCAGAAGGCTCCCGTCCGAGAAACGGGTTACCTTCGGCTCTCTACCAATTGCACTAGCTAATCCTCTCCTCTGATGGATCATGTTGCCCTTGGACAACATGGTGCCATCAGTGGAGCGAATAACGAGGAAGCGTTTGAAGCCAGCGGGCTCGAAAACGCCAGGTAACCTCTGAATCAGGGGCCCCGATGTCATCGAGGCTCCGCCCTGTGCATTCTTGGTCTTAGTCGTAGTCATGGGCTCCGCACACGAGGGGGTAGAGGGGCTGGATGTGCCGATCTTGGCTTGGTCGCCTACCAAAGTGGCAGCAGACCCATCCGTCCCCGCAGCCCCCGCGGATGGAGAGGAGCCCCGAGTCTTCTTCGTCTTTTGAGTCTTTTTCTTTTTAGGAGAGGAGGGCGGGGAATGAACCCGCTTTTCACCTCCGCCGGCAGAAGTCCCCAGGCCAGATGGACCAGCCTCAGCCAGGTCCCTCTCCGAAATGGAGAAGGTCCTGGTTGTCGTAGGGGCACCTGTCGGAGGAGATCCCTCCCCTCCTTCTACTGCCTCGGAGCCCTCAGCCATTTGAGGAGGACCTTGCATAGGGGCGGATTCGGGTTCGGTGCTTGGCGCCGAGCCCGAATTCCCCCCCATGGAAGGCCCTACCGTCTGGGGCTGGGTCTCCTCAAGGACCATGTCTATCACAGGAGGGGCCTCCAGTTGGCCATCCCCTCCCAGGACATCGCAGGTCCCCTTGGCAGTATTGTCACTAGTCAGGTGGTGTGGGGAGGCACAGGCCTTGACCCCAGCAAGGTTCAAAATTCTTGCCAGCAGGTCTTTTGAGGGAAGCGACCGAAGGGGCCTGGCTTCCCTCTCCCCCCTAAGGGGGTTTGCCCTACCGAGCCGCTTGCACGAGGGGCGGTCGGCAATGGGCTGCCTGCTGGCTTTCTTGGCAGTCCCCTTAGAAAGCAAAGGAGGGACTGCCGCTGGAGATAGGGAGGTGCCCGAAAGCACCTCCAGAGAAGGGGGTGAGGGGGAGTCCCCTACACCCGTAGGCGTAGGAGAGGAGTAAGCCTCCTCTCCGGTTAAAGAATTATGGAGGGTCCCTTGCGCAAGCACAAGGGGGGGGACCTCCATTTTCTCGGTGGAGCTGCCCGAGGGCGGCTCCGTAGATGTTTTGGGGGAAGTTGGGGGTTGGGGTTTTTGTTTTTTTTCATACATGGGCATGGTGACCCTCTTTTGATTACGGGACGCAATAGCTCATCACCTCTCGCAGTTGCCCGCACTGCGAGAGGTGCTTACAAGCCCGGCAGAGCCAGGCGCCGCCATTCGGGACCACCCCTCCCGCCTGGTGGCCTGGCAGTCCTTCGGCATGGCGGCTCCACCTTGGACACGGCGTAAAAAATATAGGTTGTGAAGAGGAGAGGAAAAGGGATGTGAGGAAGATGTGGGTGGGGATGAAGCAGGTTGTTAAAAAAACCCCATCCCGAACCGGAGCTGAGGGGTTAGGGAACAATGTCCCCTCCCCCCCTCAGCCCCGATCCGGGGTGGTTGGCTTGAGAAGAAGGTCAGCATTCTACCCTGTGAAATTAGAGGCTGACCAGAGAAAGTTGTGGGAGAGGTTGTATGAAAAGCGACGAGGTAGGGGAGAAATCGGGCTATCTGAAGGAAGGAAGAGAGGCTAAGCTGGGGCCGGACGGAGCGCTGGATCCCGTCAGCACGGCGGCCAGGATGGCAAATCGCCGCGCCCCTTACGGGGGAGAGGAAAAGGGATGTGTGGAAGGTATGGGTGGGGATGAAGCAGGTTGTTAAAAACCAGCCACCCCAGACCGGAGCTCAGGGGTTAGGGAACTTTGTCCCCCACCCCCTCAGCCCCGATGCGGGACGGTTGGCTGAAAGGAAGGTCAGCATCTACCCTGTGAAATTAGAGGCTTACCATTGAAAGTTGTGGGAGAAGTTGTGTGAAAAGCGAGGAAACAAGTGTTTTGAAGGAAGGAAGAGAGGCTAAGCTGGGGCCGGACGGAGCGCTGGATCCCGTCAGCACGGCGGCCAGGATGGCAAATCGCCGCGCCCCTTACGGGGGAGCATAGAGATAGATTGAGGCAGGAAAATTAAGTGGTTCTCAGGCAGTGGTGCGTAAGCTCATCCACATTTAGGACACCCATCTCAAGCTCGTCGATCAGGTCAGCAAGGACTTGATCCCGAGGATTAATGGAGTACTCTCCCCAGAGGGGGTGTCTACTGTTTAGATCTCCAAGCAAGAGAAAGGGCCTCGGCAACCGTTCCACGATGCGGCGGCGAAGTCGGCTAATGGTGGAATGTACGCGTAAATAACAGTATACCTTCTATCAAGGTGCAGCTGCACAGCTACTGCCTGAAAGGAGGTAACTAAAGCGAAGACAAGAAAGGAGACATCATGCCGGATATAAATCGCCCATCCTCCCACCCAGACCCCATCCCATGGTGGTGGGGTTGCAAAACCCTTATACCCCAGGAGGGTGGGCAGGGGGCATGATGCGCCCAGCATGGTCTCCTGCAAAAAGATAGCTAATGGGGAATGAGAGGAGACGAGCCTCCGCAGCTCATCCCAGTTGGCCCGGAGTCTGCAGCAATTCCATTGAAGGAATGTCCTCCAGGCCTAGCTTGGAGGAGATGCGGAGGCCAACTTCAAACAGAAGACCCTCACAGGAATAGCCGTACGCTTCCCGGAGGCAGAACTCCAGGCGCTGTCACCATCGCAGACTTATTGGGGGAGGTTAGGCTCACCATGCGAGTCTTTTCCTCCCTCCACTTCAAAACCTTAGGTGGGTGGGGGGCCCCTCTTTTTGGAGGATCCCCAGTTTCTGAGCCACCCAGCCTACCACTGGGCATGGGCACAGGAGCCGAAGCTCCTTTGTTGCTGTCCTCTTTTCGGGGGCAGCTTTCAGAATCCTGGAAAATGGACTGGCGACCAGCTTCAGGGGTGTTGCCTCCTGTGAGCCTAACAACTCGGTCGAGGCACATGGCCGTTTCGCATCACAAGAAATTGTCCTGCTGGGGAAAGATGGGGGGTGCCCTAGTTTTAGCCAGGGCTGGGTGTGGACCCTTTGTGCCGCCAACTTTACCAGGAGAGCGCCCGGGGTGGGTAGAACCTGCAGAAGGGTTCCGAATGGGCGCAGAAACGACTGTACTCATAGGCATGGAGGGGCTAGGAGCAGAGGTTAACTTTTTCAATATTGAGGCATAGGACATCCCGGGTAGCGCCGGGCGCGCCAGGACCAAGTCCTTAGCCTCGCGAAATGAGAGCCGATCCTGAGCCTGAACAGCCAGGATTTCCTTCTAAAGGAGATATGCACCACATTGCTTCGAAGAAGCAGGATGCGGCTCTGCAATTGACCACATACAATTTGGACTTATCGTATAAGGCCTTGGTGGAACTTACACAGGTTTCAGGTAACCCCGACTTTGCATGTCAACAGGAGCGATTAGTATGGCTGAACAGATAGACAGTAATAGCACCTCACCTCTGTGGTGGGGTCGCAAGACCCTTATATCCCGGGAGGGCGGGCAGGGGGCACGTGCCTAGAATGGTCTCCTGCAGAAAGATAACTAACGGGAAACGGGACGAGACGAGCCTCCGCAGCTCCTCCTAGTTGGCCCGGAGTCCATGGCAATTCCATTGAAGGAATATGCCCTCCAGGCCTAGCTCAGAGGAGACACGGGGGCACTCCTCGAACAGAAGACCCTCACGGGAATGGCCGGACAAAGCGCTAAAGGCGCTGTCGCCTTCGAGGACTTATTGGGGGAGGTTGGGCTCGCCATGGGAGTCTTTTCCTCCCTCCGCCTCGAAACCTTAGGCGGGCGTTGCGGCTTCGGAGGCGGGGGACCCTCTTCTCGAGGAACCACCGTCTCCGAGCCACTCGCTCCCCCTCGGGGCGTGGGCGAAGGAGCCGAAGCTCCTTTGTTACTGTCCTCCTTTCGGGGAACAGCTTTGGGAACCACCGAAGATGGCCTAGCGACCATCTTCAGGGCTGTTGCCTCCTGTGAGTCTAACGACCAGGGGCAGGGTATGAACCCTTTTTGCCGCCAGCTTTACCAGCGGAGCGCCCGGGTTGGGTAGAGCCTGCAGAAGGGCTCCGAATGGGCGCAGAAACAACCATGCTCGTTGGCCTGGATGGGCCAGGAGCAGAGGGTGCCTTTCTAACTACTGAGGCATATGAAGTCCTTAGCCTCGCGGAATGAGAGTCTATCCTGAGCCTGAACGGCCAGGATTTCCTTCTCAAGGAGATATGCACCACATTGCTTCGAAGTAGCAGGGTGCGGCTCTCCGCAATTGACACACTTGGCCACACATGATTTGGACTTATCGTATGCGACCTTGGAGCAATTTACACAGACTTCGGGTGACCCCGACTTTGCACGTCTACATGAGCGATTCGTTTGCCGAAGCGGTGACAGTAATAGCAACGCCGTGGCAGTGGCACGAATGCCTTCACGCGGTAGCGGTACCAACCGGCACGCACCGAATCAGGGAGCTTGTCACAGTTGAATATGACGAAGAGTGTAGGGGTGGGTCTCGAGGCCCCTCCCTGTTTTCTCATCACACGTTCGACTCCTTTCACAAAGTTCATGGTAGAGTGAGGCGTCACACTCACCGGGGTGCCATGAAGTGTCCGAAGAGCACTTATCTTGGCCGCCTCGGCGGGATTCGCCAGAAGGCTCCCGTCCAAGAAACGGGTCACCTTCGGCTCTCTACCAATTGCACTAGCTAATCATCTCCTCTGATGGATCATGTTGTCCTTGGACAACATGGTGCCATCAGTGGAGCGAATAACGAAGAAGCGTTTGAAGCCAGAGGGCTCGAAAACGCCAGGTAACCTCTGAATCAGGGGCCCTGATGTTATCGAGGCTCCGCCCTGTGCACTTTTCGTCTTTGTCATAGTCAGGAGCTCCGTACCCAGGGGGGCAGAGGGGCCGGATGTGCCGGTCTTGGCCTGGTCGCTTGCCAAAGTGGCAGCAGACCCATCCGTCCCCACAGCCCCGGCGGATGGAGAAGAGCCCCTGAGTCTTCTTAGTCTTTTTCTTCTTTTTAGGAGAGGCAGGCGGGGAATGAACCCGCTTCTCTCCTCCGCCGACAGAAGCCCCTACGCCAGATGGACCGGCCTCAGCCAGGTCCTTCTCCGAAATGGAAAAGGTCCTGATGGTCGCAGGGGCACCGGTCAGAGGAGATCCCTCCCCTCCTTGGTCTGCCTCGGAGGCCCCAGCCGTTTGAGGAGGACCTTGCATAGGGGCGGATTCAGGTTCGGTGCTAGGCGCCGAGCCCGGATTCCCCCCCATGGAAGGCACTACCGTCTGAGGCTGGGTTTCCTCAAGGACCATGTCTATCACAGGAGGGGCCTCCAGTTGGCCATCCCCTCCCAGGATATCGCAGGTCCCCTTGGCAGCTTCACCAGTCTTTTGTGGGGAGGCACAGGCCTTGACCCCGGCAAGGTTTAAGATTCTTGCCAGCAGGTCTTTTGAGGGAAGCGACGGAAGGGGCCTGACTTCCCTCTCTCCCCTAAGGGGGTTTGCCCTACCGAGCTGCTTGCACGAGGGGCGGTCGGCAATGGGCTGCCTGCTGGCTTTCTTGGCAGTCCCCTTAGAAAGCAAAGGAGGGACTGCCACTGGAGATAGGGAGGTGCCCGAAAGCACCTCCAGAGAAGGGGGTGAGGGGGAATCCCCTACACCCGTAGGCGTAGGAGAGGAGTAAGCATCCTCTCCGGTTAAAGAGGTATGGAGGGTCCCCTGCGCAAGCACAAGGGGGGGGGGGACCTCCATCTTTTCTGTGGAGCTGCACGAGGGCGGCTCCGTTGTTTTAGGGGGAATTAAGGGGAGATGTTTTTGTTTTGCATCATTGGGCATGGTGACCCTCTTTGTTTTACGGGACGCAATCGCTCACCACCTCTTGCAGTAGCCCGCACTGCAAGAGGTGCTTACAGGCCCGGCAGAGCCAGGCGCCGCCATTCGGGACCACCTCTCCCGCCTGGTGGCCTGGCAGTCCATCGGCATGGCAGCTCCACCTTGGACACAGCGTAAAATTGATAGAATGTGAAGAGGAGAGGGAAAGGGATGTGAGGAAGGTATGGGTGGGGATGAAGCAGGTTGTTAAAAAACCTCCATCCTGAACCGGAGCTCAGGGGTTAGGGAACAATGTCCCCTTCCCCCTCAGCCCTGATCCGGGGTGGTTGGCTTGAGATGAAGGTTAGCATCTACCCTGTGAAATTAGAGGCTGACCAGAGAAAGTTGTGGGAGAGGTTGTATGAAAAGCGACGAGGTAAGGGAGAAATCGGGCTATCTGAAGGAAGGAAGAGAGGCTAAGCTGGGGCCGGACGGAGCGCTGGATCCCGTCAGCACGGCGGCCAAGATGACAAATTGCCGCGCCCCTTACGGGGACCGCCCACCCCAAGTCAGGCTGTGCATCAGCGTCTAGGCAGCAGAGGGATAGATCAAACAGCTTGGTGAGAACATACTAATATTACTAGACATTTGCTGAATTCAAGCACTTTAAACATTACCCAATTGGAAAAGAGTAATATTTTGATTTTTTGACATTGTGATAAATGGTTAGTCTCATTATTGTAAATGGAAGAAACGCACAAACTATAAAAGTTAAATATAAAATGAACCTGTTTTTTTTAGTCAACTGAATTAAGAACTTTTGGGAGGTAGAATATTATAGCCCCTGATAAATAGGGGGAAACAGTGCCACACTTACCAACGAACAAAGAAGCATCTACATGAGGATGTTTTTTCCGTAACTGTTCAATTATCATGACACTTGGATCAGCTTCTTCTTGCACACAAAATAATAATTCAAACTGCAAAAACAAAACCATTTTTTTTATATATATACCAGGCAATGGCTTTGCCACTCCCCCTTATGGGAAGAACTTGCACTTTGCTTCTAAGATTAAAATTTTAAATCTAAAAAAAAAGCAGCCATGGTTAAATTTTTATAAATTTTCTGAACTTCGCCAATTCTATTAATTTTTAAAAGGATCTTTAAACTAAATTTCTTTCTTTATAAAATATCCCGCTAAAATATAGTTATAGAAGAAGAAGATATATAAACTAAATTTTCTGAACTGTCTGAAGGACACCATTTACATGCGAATATTGCTTCCTCTCTAACCTAAACTATACGGTCAACAATTCCAACATTTAAATGAAGCTTTTAAACAAAACTCCAATGGTCAACTGAAAGGGGTTGTCCTTCTCCTTTATGATAATGTATGCCTTATGTGGCACATATGAACTAAGAAAACTTGAATGCATTAGGTTGGAAAGTTCTTCCTTACCCTCCATAATCAGGGGACTTTAAACTATCCAATTACCATTTATCTAAGCCATTATAGAAGGCAATTTACTCTGATATGAATGTAGAAAATGATATAAAATGAAATTAGATCAAAACTGAATAAATTCTTCACAAAAGGTAATCACCGCATAGTTAAATAATGGGAAGGCATTGTCAATAATGATAAAAATGACTTTGCCGAATAAATATTCTATGTGAAAAATTATTTTACTTCTCATTAAAAAAATGACATTAATTTATTGACAAAATAATATATACACATTGTTGATAAATAATAAATTTCAGGTGAAATGAAAGTTGAAGAAATAAAATATTCTTGAAAAAAATGATTGACATCAATGCCACTAAAACTAACTGCCCTCTCCAACCCACTTTATATCTTGTTAAGCACAAAACTGACCATCATTTTGTCTATGCTAGACACTTCATACAGATGGGGGGGGGAGGGGGGTATTTGCTCTACCATCATCGCATCCAGTCAAGATTCATTCCTAGGTAGATCTTAAGCAAGCCCTATCACAACCCTCTCCATGCGCATCTATCATACAGAATACTATCCACTCCTCCTCAGTTAGCTTTTTCTCTCCTCAAACACATTCAGATAATCAACCTACCTTTTATATGGCCTTCCAAACCTTCACACATCTTGACACTATTGTACATTCTCTTCAGGATCTATTTCCATCCATTCTTCTTACATGTCCATACCATCTCATAAAACTCTCTAACATGGTTTGCACCCTGCAGTTCCTCTCCTATTTACTCCTCACAACACAAAGCATCCCCCCCTCCCCCTCAAGTTTCCCATTTGTACTGCTCTCACCCAAGATTATTTCTTCTTAAATACTAGGGTCTCACTCTTGTACAAGTTAGCACCAGCATACTCTGACGCTGTTTCCTGGTAAATGGAACACTCAAACCCATAATGAGATCTCACTCTTTTAAATAAAAGTTGCCACCAGCATACCGTCACACTGTTTCCTGGTACATGCAACACTCAAACCCATAGCGAGGGCTCACTCATGTACATAATAGTTAGCACCAGCATACTGTCACATCATTTCCTAGTACATGCAACACCCAAGCCCATCATAGCGAGCTATCAAAGACAGATTACCTCAGTGTACAACTTAATGTGACCTCACTTGGAGTACATGGTTCTGTTTTGGTCCCTCAGTATAAGAAAAGACTGAATAGCTGGAAAGGGTGTAGGCCAGGGTCATGAAATATTATCCATTCAAAAAGGCCTGGACTATCAGATGTTCCTGCAAGAACTCAGTCTCTTCTAGCAAGAGACAGGGAGACTGCATGGTCAACTGATAGTATTTAAAATTCTTTGAGACTGAGAATATTAAGCACTGGAAGTCATTTGCCATTAGAATAGGACTAGGAACCAAGGTTGGAAGCTTGAACTTACACAATTCAGGACGTATTCTGGTAGGCGAATGCTTCACATATAGATATAGAATGAAATAAATGCAAAGGTAGTCAATAGTTCTATCATTGAGCAATTTAAGGATAGAACTTATTTTTAATAAGTTTCATAGCAAATGATACAGTCATAAGCTATGAAACAGGAAAGTAGCTCTGAATAGAAGCAGGAGTCATAATTTTCTTAAGAAAAATAGGTTTTCAGCTTTACTATAAATTTTTGATTGTGCTCTTTTCAGTATCAGCAGATGCAAGTGGCAGAGATGATTGGAAAGTGTCTTCATATGTATTATGCTTTTCTTCAATATGGATAGCAATGTCCTTTGAGGTACTCCCATTACTAATGATTCCTACCTATATTCCTCAATGAACATATCCCAATCCCTGAGAACTATATGTTCCAGCTCTGTTCCCTTACCACTTATTCATTGTAGCTATCTGCATTGCACAGTCGATTTTGTTTTAACAATTTTCATACAAAGGATGTATAATGATTTGCCTGCTGGTATATGCTCCGCCGCTTCCTTTGAGACTCGGAGACGCAGCTCTTCCTCAAAGCCTTTTCTTAGTTGGTAGAAAGGTGCTCTATGAAAGCCTGTGCTCTTGAATAATGCCATACAAAAGTGGATGATTTTGATATTAGAAATCAATCAAGCGCAAACCACATTTTAACATCTCAAGCAACAAGTTTGTACATATGACCTCTGCTCCCTCCGACTGCTTTGGAAGATTAAGGGAGGAAGCTTTGATTCTACACCCTGTGCTGTATGCCCTTGTCAACCTTACCAAATTAAGTGGGGCTATGCCTTCTGTGAGACTCTCCTGAGAGACCAGGATAGAGTGGAGGGAGGCTGTTAGATGCAATGAGAATTTTTTACAGGAAGTGAAAGTTCAATTGCAACTTAACCTCAGGTGGAATACATCCAAGTGGACTGGTTATGTCATACCCACTTGGAAATGACTGACCTCTCTACAACAAGTTTGTACAAGCATAGATATTTAATATAAAGGAATTCCCTAGAGTTCAACACAAAATAATGGTAGAAAAAAAACTCGCAAAAACTAAATTTTGAGTTCAATGTTACACACTATAAAAACTGTTCTTACTTTCGGATAAGACATTGTAAAAAACGTTTCCAAATTGGTCATAAGGTTGGGATCCATTGGTAAACCAACCAGTGGCTTAATGATAGATACACCCATCATACTGCCTTCCTCATCAAATGGATTTGCTCTTCGATGATGGAGTTTCTGGTACCTGCACAAATAAAGAATCCTGTCATACTTAAGAAAAACAACATTAAAGTGACAAAACTAGAATTCAAATATATAGGTACGGTATACATCTATATTTCTAAAATGAGTAAACTGATGAACATAACACAAAGAGTAAAAATTTGCATGTAAAAAGAGGGGTGGTTTATTTGGTTAGATCCCTTACAGAGTGAATATTTTCCAAGTATATTTAGCAATTCTTTGAATGAGTAAACAAATTATATTTTAACTAAACTAAGTTTAAGAGGAAGATATATACAGTAAACCCTTGATATAACAAACCTCAATATAATGAGTTTCTGATATAACAAACCAAATTTCCTGGCCGAACTCCATTGAGTTTAACAGGCAAGCATTAAAACCAGCCTGAGTGAGTGTTGGTGTGTCACATGTCTCCTATGTTCTGCAGTCCATTTAACTTTATTAGTAATTACATATGTATATATATCCATAATGAACTTGGTTCATTATTTCCATTGCATTTAACACCCACCGGTTTTAACGAATGACCCCCTGCCCCATATAGTTTGATATATCAAGGGTTTACTGTAACTAACCCCATAAGGGGCGCGGCGATTTGCCATCCTGGCCGCCGTGCTGACGGGATCCAGCGCTCCGTCCGGCCCCAGCTTAGCCTCTCTTCCTTCCTTCAAAACACTTGTTTCCTCTCTTTTCACACAACCTCTCCCACAACTTTCTCTGGTCAGCCTCTAATTTCACAGGGTAGATGCTGACCTTCCTTTCAGCCAACCGTCCCGCATCGGGGCTGAGGGGGTAGGGGACAATGTTCCCTAACCCCTGAGCTCCGGTCTGGGGTGGCTGGTTTTTAACAACCTGCTTCATCCCCAACCATACCTTCCACACATCCCTTTTCCTCTCCTCTTCACAACCTATATTTTTTTACGCCGTGTCTAAGGTGGAGCCGCCATGCCGATGGACTGCCAGGCCACCAGGCGAGAGGGGTGGTCCGAAATGGCGGCGCCTGGCTCTGCAGGCCTGTAACCACCTCTTGCAGTGCGGGCAACTGCAAGAGCTGATGAGCTATTGCGTCCCGTGGCAAAAATAGGGTCACCATGCCCATGAATGAATTAATAAAACCTCAAACCCCTTTAACTCCCCCTTGCTCATCGACGGAGCCGCCCTCGGGCAGCTCCACCAAAAAAAAATGGAGGTCCCCCCCCCCCCTGTGCTTGCACAGGGGACCCTCCATATTTTTCTAACCGGAGAGGAGGCTTACTCCTCTCCTTCGCCTACGGGTGCAGGGGACTCCCCCTCACCCCCTTCTCTGGAGGTGCTTTCGGGCACCTCCCTTTTCTCTGTGGCAGTCCCCTGTTTTCTTTCCAAGGGGACTGCCAAGAAAGCCAGCAGGCAGCCCTTAGCCAGTCGCTCCCCATCAAAGCGGATCGGTAGGGCAAACCCCTTAGGGGGGAGAGGGAAGCCAGGCCCCTTCCGTCGCTTCCCTCAAAAGACCTGCTGGCAAGAATTTTAAACCTTGCTGAGGTCAAGGCCTGTGCCTCCCCACACAAGACTGGCGACACTGCCAAGGGGACCTGCGATGTCCTGGGAGAGGATGGCCAACTGGAGGCCCCTCCTGTGATAGACATGGTCCTTGAGGAGACCCAGCCTCAGACGGTAGGGCCTTCCATGGGGGGGAATTCGGGCTCGGCACCAAGCACCGAACCCGAATCCGCCCCTATGCAAGGTCCTCCTCAAACGGCTGTGGTTCCCGAAGCAGTACAAGGAGGGGAGGGATCTCCTCCGACCGGTGCACCCACGACTACCAGGACCTTCTCCATTTCGGAGAATGACCTGGCTGAGGCCGGTCCATCTGGCCTGGGGGCTCCTTCCGGCGGAGGTGAGAAGCGGGTTCATTCCCCGCCCTCCTCTCCAAAAAAGAAAAAGACAAAAAAGACTAAAAAGACTCGGGGCTCCTCTCCATCCGCGGGGGCTGCGGGGACGGATGGGTCTGCTACCACTTTGGTAGGCGACCAAGCCAAGATCGGCACATCTGGCCCCTCTACCCCCTCGTGTGCGGAGCCCCTGACCAAGACTAACACCAAGAGTGCACAGGGCGGAGCCTCGATGACATCGGGGCCCCTCATTCAGAGGTTACCTGGCGTTTTCGAGCCCGCTGGCTTCAAACGCTTCCTCGTTATTCGCTCCACTGATGGCACCATGTTGTCCAAGGGCAACATGATCCATCAGAGGAGAGGATTAGCTAGTGCAATTGGTAGAGAGCCGAAGGTGACCCGTTTCTCGGACGGGAGCCTTCTGGCGAATGCGGCGAATCCCGCCGAGGCGGCCAAGATAAGTGCTTTTCGGACACTTCATGGCACCCCGGTGAGTGTGACGCTGCACTCTACCATGAACTTTGTGAAAGGAGTAGTTTATGCGAGGGAACTCGTTGACTACTCCATTGAGGACATCACCCTAGAGCTGGCCGACCATGGTGCGGTCAAGGTCGAATGTGTGATGAGAAAACAGGGAGCGGCTTCGAGACCCACCCCTACACTCTTCGTCACGTTCGACTGTGACAAGCTCCCTGAGTCGGTGCGTGCTGGTTGGTACCGCGACCGCGTGAAGGCATTCGTGCCACTGCCGCGGCGGTGCTATTACTGTCACCGCTTCGGCCATACGAATCGCTCATGTAGATGTGCAAAGTCGGGGTCACCCGAAGTCTGTGTAAATTGCTCCAAGGTCCACACGATAAGCCCAAATCGTGAGTGGCCAAGTGTGTCAATTGTGGAGAGCCGCACCCTGCTTCTTCGAAGCAATGTGGTGCATATCTCCTGGAGAAAGAAATCCTGGCCGTTCAGGCCCAGGATAGATTCTCATTCCGCGAGGCTAAGGACTTGGTCCTGGCGCGCCCAGCTCTGCCTGGGACGTCATATGCCTCAGTAGTTCGAAAGGCACCCTCTGCTCCTGGCCCATCCAGGCCAACGAGCACGGTTGTTTCCGCGCCCATTCGGAGCCCTTCTGCGGGCTCTACCCAACCCGGGCGCTCCCCTGGTAAAGCTGGCGGCAAAAAGGGTTCATACCCAGCCCCGGCTAAAACCAGGGCTCCCCCCTCTTCCCCCAGCGTGACCGTTTCCCGCAAAGCGAAACGGCCACGCGCCACCACCGAGTCGTTAGACTCACAGGAGGCAACACCACTGAAGATGGTCGCTAGGCCATCTTCAGGGGTTCCTAAAGCTGTCCCCCGAAAGGAGGACAGCAACAAAGGAGCTTCGGCTCCTTCGCCCACGCCCCGAGGTGGAGCGGGTGGCTCGGAGACGGTGGTTCCTCGAAAAGAGGCCCCCCCACCTCCGAAGCCGCAGCGCCCGCCTAAGGTTTCGAGGCGGAGGGAGGAAAAGACTCGCATGGCGAGCCCAACCTCCCCCAATAAGTCCTCGAAGGCGACAGCGCCTCCAGCGCTTTGTCCGGCCAACAGCGCCCGGGGTTCTGCCCCCGGGAAGCGTACGGCCATTCCCGTGAGGGTCTTCAATTCAAGGAGGGCCCCCGCGTCTCCTCCGAGCTAGGCCTGGAGGGCATATTTCTTCAATGGAATTGCCGTGGACTTCAGGCCAACTGGGAGGAGCTGCGGAGGCTCGCCTCGTCCCATTCCCCGTTAGCTATTTTTTTGCAGGAGACCATGCTAGGCGCGTGCCCCCTGCCTGCCCTACCGGGGTATAAGGGTCTTGCGACCCCACCACCGCGGGATGGCCGGGCTGGGGGATGCGCGGTTTACACCCGGCATGATGTCTCCGTTCTTTCTTTCTCTTTAGATACCTCCTTTCAGGCAGTGGCTGTGCAGCTGCACCTGGATAGGAGGTATACTATCATTTCTGCGTACATTCCACCGTCAGCTGACTTCGACGCGGGGGACTTCCGCCGCGTCGTGGCACGGTTGCCGAGGCCCTATCTCTTGCTTGGAGATCTGAACGGCAGGCATCCTCTCTGGGGAGATTACTCCATAAATCCCAGGGGACAAGTCCTTGCCGATCTGATCGAAGAGCTTGAGATGGGTGTCCTAAACGTGGATGAGTTTACGCATCACTGTCCGAGAACCGCTTCATTTTCTTGCCTTGACCTATCTTTGTGCTCTTCGGATGCACAGCCTGATTTTGATTGGGGGGGGGGTCGATGACCTCCATGGTAGTGATCACTTTCCATTCAAATATCATTTTCAGGGCAACTGCCGCCTGAGAGACCACCTCGGTGGTGCTTGGCGCGGGCGCGGTGGCCTGCATTTCAGGAAATGACTGAATTCTCTATCTCAGTCGAGGAGTTTAGGTCGGTAGATGAGGCCGTGGAGTTCTTCTCCGGCAACCTCATCACCGTGGGCCTGACTACTATTCCTAGGACGTCTGGCCGTTTTGCACGCCGACCACTCCCATGGTGGTCGGCCGAGTGTGAGACGGCCCTCAAACAGAAGCGTTATGCCTACATGCGCTATAAGCGCCGCCCGAACGATTTCACTGTCGCTGAATTTCGTCGGGCTAGGGCTAGGTTCCGGTATATTTCGAAGCACGCCCGCCGCTCTTCTTGGCGGGCATACGTGTCTTCACTTAACGGGAAGACCCCTTTAGCTGAGGTGTGGAAGCGAGTCAAAAGGATTCGGGGCAAGTTCTCGCAGGACCCCCTCCCGTTCTCCAGGAGAATGGGACCGCAATCTCGGACCCCGCGTCCGTGGCGGAATCCTTAGCGACCGCTTTTTCCGCATTCTCTAGCCGTGATGCTGCTCCGCCAGCATTCAATGCACGTCGTGATGTCGCGGAAGGCCGCCGGCTGGACTTTACCTCCAGAGGCGGAGAACCCTTCAACGACAAGTTTACTGTGAGTGAGTTGCGTTCCGCTCTCGCTTCGTGCGCGGACACCGCCCATGGTCCGGACGATGTCCCGTTCGCCATGCTTCGACACCTGGGTGAGCGAGGCATGGCCTTTCTGTTAGATTTGTTCAACAGGATCTGGATGGAAGGTCTTCTCCCAGACTCCTGGCGAATCGCTACTGTGCTCGCCTTTCGCAAGCCGGGGAGAGATCACTCTACTCCGACCGGTTTCCGCCCAATCTCTCTAACCTCTTGCGTGTGCAAGTTGATGGAGAAATTGGTAAATGTTAGATTAGCCTATTTCCTGGACAGCAGAGGCCATCTGTCTTCCGCACAGTGCGGCTTCCGTAAGTTCCACTGCACGTCGGATGCTCTGCTCCGACTGGAAAATGCCGTCTGCGAGGCTTTCCTTCGTAGACAGCACTACGCCATGGTGTTTTTTGATCTGGAGAAGGCCTATGATACCGCATGGCGATACGGTATCATGGAGACTCTCCACACGATGGGGGCGAGGGGACGCCTCCCAATGTTTATATCTGAATTTTTGCAGATCGTTGATTCCGCGTACGGGTGGGGGGAGCCCTCTCCGGCCCAAAGGAGCAGGAAGAGGGTGTCCCGCAGAGAAGTGTCCTCAGTGTCACACTCTTTGCCCTGAGCATCAACGGCATCACCTCAGTGCTGCCGGACGACCTTTCGATCTCTTTTGGCGCGGCCCAGATGCCAACTCTGGAGCGTCGACTCCACTGAATAGTGATAAATTAAATGGGAGAAATTTAGGGAGGACCGATTGTGAGAGGGACTTGGGTATTTTGGTAAGTTCAGACCTTCGTCCTAGAAAGCAATGCCTAAATGCTAAGAATAAAGCTAATAGGATATTGGGATTCATTAGGAGGAGTGTAAGCAATAAGAGTGCTGAAGTCATTCTAAAACTGTATCTGGCGCTAGTTAGGCCTCATCTAGACTATGCAGTACAATTTTGGTCACCATATTATAGGAAGGATATTGATTTGCTTGAGTCTGTGCAGAGAAGGATGACAAAGATGATTGGTGGGCTAAGGAACTTACCCTATGGTGAAAGGCTCAGAAAACTAAATCTACATACATTGGAAAGGAGAAGAGTCAGAGGGGAATTGATTGAAGTCTTCAAATGGGTAAAAGGATATAATAAAGGGGATCTGGGTAAGGTTCTTATACTTAGTGAACATGACAGGACACGTAGCAATGGGTTTAAGCTTGATAAGTATAGGTTTAGGAAGGAGATTGGGAGGAATTGGTTTACAAATCGTGTGGTAGATGAATGGAATAGGCTCACTAGACATGTGATAGAAGCCTCCTCTCTGGGTAGTTTTAAGAATAGATTAGATAAATATATGAATGAAGCTGCTAGATGGGACTGACTTTTTTATGTACATATGTATATATTTTTCTAAGGAGTGGGGAGATTATTTTGCGGTTGCCTGAATGGACATAATCCTCTGGATGCATTTTATGTATATTGTAGATTAGATCTGACGAACTCCTGTAAAGGGTGACAATGTTGATGACTTTTCTCTGGTAAAGAAATCTTTTGTGTGTTGACTGGAACAGGAGCTGCCAAGTGTAGGCCATGAATGGTCTTTTGCAGTCTCCTTCTTTTCTTATGTTCTTATGTTAACAGGCATTGAACCGTGTCTCTCGCTATGCCGAAGCGCACAGCTTTCGGTTTTCTTTGGCCAAGACTAAGGTGGTGCACTTTTGCCGCCATCCACGGCTTCACCCCGACCCAGATTTGTTTCTTAATGGGGTGCGCCTGGATGTGGTTGAGTCGCACCGTTTCCTTGGTCTTGTATTCGACCGACGCCTCACCTGGGAGGCTCATATTCGCAGCCTTATTGTCTCTTGTACCCGCGCCATGGACATTCTCCATTCCGTGACGTTCAGCGCTTGGGGCGCTGATAGGGCTACCGCCTTACTTTTTTATCGATCCTTTGTTCGCTCAAAGCTCGACTACGGATGCGAGTTTTATGCATCCGCAGCCGAGCGTTTATTACGGAAGGTGGATTCGACCGGTGCCTTCCGCACTTTCCCTATTGAGAGCCTGTTGGTCGATGCTGGCGAGATGCCACTCGCTCTGCGCCACGTGCAGTGCATCACTCGCCTGTACGCGCGAGCCCGGCGCCTCCCTCAGTCGCCAACAGGTCTCACTGCATCCGCAGCTGATCTCGATGGTGCCTCGACTATTCCCATGGACCTATCCACCAATGCTGCGACGGCTTCAGGTTGCTTTCTGTCGTCTCCGAATCGGGCACACTCGTGTGCCTATGCCGCCGAGAGACGCTAGTCATACCCTAAGCCCTTTGGGTTTAGGGCCAGGAAACTCCTTCGAGAGGTAGATATAGCTCTCGGGCCGGTGGCGCCCCTGGTTCTGCCCAGGACGCCACTCTGGAGGGTACAACATTTGGCTATTTGTTGCCACGCCTCTGCTCCCAAAGCTTGTACTGCGCCGGGAGTATTGCGTTCGACATTTTTGGAGCACACATCGTGTCACGCTGGTACCGTGCCAGTGTATACGGATGGCTCCAAGTCCCAAGAGGGGGTTGGCTTCCACGCCGTATCCCCTCTGTTTGAAGTCAGCGGGGCTCTACCAGGCGCTGCGTCTGTCTTCACGGCCGAGCTGGTGGCAATACACCACTCGGTACGGGAGATTACGCGACATGCCCGGCTCGGAGACCGGATTGTGATCTATAGCGACTCACAAAGCGCCCTGAGTGCTCTCGGGGGATTGGAATCTCCGCATCCCCTGGTTCGCGAAATCCGTGACGCCACGGTTTTGGCGAGCCGGGCAGATGTCGAGTTTATCTTCTGCTGGGTTCCTGGACATGTAGGAATTGCGGGGAATGAGCGCGCCGATGAGGGCGCCAAAGAGTCCGCGAGGACTCTGCGACCGGACCAGCGTTTCGCTCTTCCTCACACTGACTACATGGCAGGAATACGGGCAGCTCTTCGGACTGCTTGGCAAAGAAGATGGGAGACGGTCGAGGGGAACTTAAAGTTGCGTGCCATTGCGCCGCGACTGTTCCCATGGACCTAACCCCCAATGCTGCGGCGGCTTCAGGTTGCTTTCTGTCATCTTCGAATCGGACACACTCGTGTGACGCATCGCTACTTGATGGAGCGCTCGCCTGCGCCCTATTGCAACGACTGCATCGTCCCCCAGACTGTTCGGCACATTCTTGTCGAATGTCCCAGTCTGGGTGATCTTCGCGCACGATACCTGTCCCGGTACCGGGATGGGCGGGGTCGCTACCGCCTGTCCCTTGTACTCGGGACGAGTGCGTGCACCATGACTAGTGGACTTATTGACTTTTTGGGGGAGGCTGGCCTTCTCCCTTTCATTTAACCCGGTTTAATTGTTTTTGTTATTGCTTTTTTATTGTTATTGTTATTTCTTTTTATTGTTTCCTGTTTAATTTTTAAAGTAGCCTAGAACTAGGCTGTTTGTTTACGGCGACTAATGCCTAAGTCGGCAGTCGCCAGATAGCCCCTTAATTAAAAAAAAAAAAAAAATTACTGTAACTAAAAAAGGCTAACGTATTTGACCAAAGATTTAATGCCTTCCTATAATTGTTAGTTATTGGCAGTAAGACCATTCAGTACTCGTGGTAGCAAGGCAGGCTCATTCATTGGAGAAATTATACTTCTCAGCCCTTAATATGCAAGTCAGAGTCATTTCATTACAAGTTGTAGCATTCCAATCAATGTACTTAACATTATCATAATCTTGCATTTTTTTCTTCTTAAAGGATTCATCTGGCAACTGACTGAAATTAATTGGTAGTCTAATACTAGGATAGTTTAAAAACAAACCAATTAAAAAACCTAAACAAAACAAGAATCAAAACAAAAGCAAGGAAGCACACTGGTATATGTGTGAGGATTGCCTCCCCTCAGTGCAGGAAGCAACCAATACAAAGAGAAACAATTATTTGTACATAATAAGATATTATTTTAATGTGATATATCTGTACTAACCATTTCATTTAAAATTATTACAACTTATGATTGTTCGGAAAATAAAATGTTTCTTATAAAATATGTAATAAAAGAATTAAAAATTGCCATTTTCTTTATGAAATATTTTTAATATTAGTGAAATTTAGTCCTTAAGAATAGCCAAAAAAAAGAGCAAATTTTATTCTTATCACAACAGATTTATTTTAAATTTCATGCGCTCTTAGAAGTTTACATGTGAGTCTAGCTTGTCTAACTAGCTTGTTTATTAAGAGATTTAAAAATGAGTAACAATTAGTAGAACAAATTACAGAGGATTATGTCTACGGGAGAAACCTCTATAAAAATAAGCATGTGAAAAATAATAATAATTTAAACTTTATATATTTGCCAAATGTTACTTATTTACTATTTAGATTTTAGCTGTATTGCACTAATACAGCATGTTATTCAAATAGAATGAATAGTAAATATTTTAAAATCCAGAAATGTTTCTCATAAATAGAAGTAAAGTTTTCTCTAAAATTGAAGGAGTTTTAACAGTAACTAAAATGATAAAATTACTTTCATCAGTTAACAAGAAATTTTTTGAAGAACAAGCAAATATTTCCAATAATAATAATAATAATATTTATATAGCATGTTTATCACTATTCACCAAACTGGCCAAGTTTCAAAGGCGCTGGATGGTACATTAGGGTCTGAGTGACTGCACAAAGAGTCTGATTCAACCCAGAAATTGTGGGCAAACCACAATGTCAGTTTAGAAATACCATACATCTATGGTTAAGCGATTAAATAAATTATGGTATACATACCACCGTCAGTAATTAGGAGCATTCATTAGAAGCTAGTGTGTTTAAAATATACATATACAGTTTGGCTAATAAATAATTTATGGTATACATACCACCGTCAACAATTTGGCTATTAATAGAGTTCATTGGAACCTACTGTGTCCAAAAATACACATATGCATACATATATGTATATATACATGCATACACACACATATATTATAACTTATAATCCAATGACATAGTCTTTGAATCAGGGTCATAAGCTGAGAGAAACAGGTGCATTTTCAACCTTTTCTTGAATATATCAACTGATGAAGCACACTTTATATCCATTGGCAATTCGTTGTAATATTTAGGGGCAATATATGAAAAAGCTCTGCAAGAGTAGGAGTTCCCTCTCTCTACAAATGGTACAGTCAGACGAGTAGGGTCGTCCAATGTCTGAAGAGCAACATTACAGTTCGAGGAATAGTGAATAATCATCTCACGAATATAGTATGGCTCTCTAAATTTAAGTGCCTTAAATGTCAGCAAGCAAATTTTAAACTTAATGCATGCTATTATAGGTAACCAATGCAAATCAAACAAATAAGAAGAAGTACTGGTACCAGGAGGCAGATTGAATACCAATCGAGCAGATCGATTTAGTAGTGATTGCAATCTTTTCAATTCTCTCTTAGGCAGATTAACAAATAAGGAATTGCAATAGTCAATTTGAGAGATCACAAAGGCATGTATCAGGATCACAATAGTTTTCCGATCTAGATATTTAGTAAGCAAGGAGATCCTTCTAAGGTGGTAATTACAGATCTTGATTATAGAATTAAAGTGGTCAGTAAAAGACAGTTTGGTATTAAAGATAATACCAAGATACTTGAGTGTGAATGATGAGGTTAGCTTACTCTGTATTAAGTTGATCTCAACAGGGAGAGGAACTTGAGTTCTATCCTTTGTAAAAATTATAATTTCAGTTTTACCTTCATTAAGTTTCAGTTTTCTACCATGCATCCACAATTTTAGGTCAGTTAGGAGTGCATTCACTTTTGATAAGCAAGAAGGAAGATTGGTGATAGGAATATGGATTTGTACATCATCAGCATAAAGGTGATAGTTGACTCTATGTGCATTCATGATATCAACAAGGCCAGATATATATAAGGAGAAAAGTATCGGACCCAACACTGAGCCTTGTGGAACACCATATTTTAATTTGAGTGGAAAAGACAATGAGTTGTTTAGAGAGACCACTTGTGAATGTCCCACCAGATATGATTTGAATAGACTGAGTGCCTTTCCTTTGATTCCAGCTTTAGCCAGGTTCATCAGGAGTACATGATTGATGGCATCAAATGCAGCACTCAAATCGAGAAGAACGAGCATAGATGAGTTGTGATTTTGAAAGCTATACGGAAGATCATTATAAATACGGCATAATGCAGTTTCTGTTGAGTGATTCTGCCTATAAGCAGATTGAAAAATTGATATATGTTTGTTTTTAGTCAAGTGTAGAGTTAACTCAAGTACAATTGCCTTTTCAATGACTTTTGATAGAAATGATAAATGTGATATTGGACGATAATTTATTGATACATCTTTATCTAATGATGCTTTTTTTTAATATGGGCTTGACCACAGCAATTTTTTCAGACTGTGGGAAATAGCCAGAAGAAAAACATTTATTTACTATTGTAGCAAAAATGGGTACAAGATGCTCAATGGCACATGGGAGCCTTGAGAAATTGAATATATCAACTTCACAGAAAGTTTTATTAATAGAGTTTAATATGGAACTAGTCTCTGAGATAGAGATTGCAGAGATCTCTTTGATCTCAGCAAGACAATTGGGGTTGCTGGATATATGATTAAGGTAAATATCAGAATAATTGTTGGTTGGGAGTGTGTTATCAATTCCATCACAAATATTTTGGACTTTTTGTATGAAAAATTCATTAATACTATTGGCTGAGTGGGTATCAGGAGTATGGGGTTGATTATAACCCAGTAGTCTATTTAAAACTAGCCAAAGTTTAGATTTATTGGAATTGCAAGATAATATTTTATTCTTGAAATATGCTTTTTTTATCTTGCTTAATTTTTAGGATAAGATAACTATTTGCATTGATATAGTCCAAACGAGCCTCTGGAGTCTTTAATCTACGCCATTTACGTTCAGCTTGACGACGCCTTCTTCTTAGATGAGCAATTGAGGAATTAAACCAGGGGCACTCATCTTTTACACGTATGACTTTACTGACCAATGGGCAATACTTATTAAATGTGTCTGAAAGAGACTTTTTGAACTCAGAAACTAAGTCATCAACACCATGGTTAAAGTGCTGAGGCAAGGCTATATGAGAGAGGTCCTCCTGTAGTTGATTAAGATCGATAAAATTATATGATCTAAATTTAATGCTTTTTACTTTTGATTTAACCTTAAGAGGGAAGGAGAGACAAAATGTAATCAGAGCATGATCAGTAAAAAGTGAATTTATAGGATGCACCGAAGTATTTAAAATTTTACTAGAAGTATGCTGTATTACAAGATCCAGCACATGACCACCAATATGAGTAGGACTTTTCACAACATTAGAGCAATTATTTGAGTCTAGGATTTCAATAAACTTGTTGGAATATGGTTTGCCTTCAGGATAATCCACCCAGTAATTGAAATCTCCACATAAAATAAGGTTAGGAAGGTTGATCAAATCCCCCATGTAAAAGGTTATTAGTGAATTTTATGTTAGATCAATAAAATAATTCTTTGCAATTAAAATTATTTTGATTTATAAAAAAGGATTCAAATATTTTATTTTATTATTTTCCCTAATGATATATCAAGGGTAAATTCATTGACAGTGATTTAGAGCAAATTCATTTGGCAGTTTAAAGGTAAGAAGTAGTTCTTCAGTCTTCCACAGGTCTGTTAGGACAGATATGTACCATTAAAATTTATATATATATATATATATATATATATATATATATATATATATATATATATATATATATATTTCAATAATCTAGATACTAATAAAACAGAATATAAATCTTTATCAAAATATCTTACCTCATTGAGAACCCATTATTCCTTAAATAGTGCACGTAAACCAAGTGCTGCATGAACACAAATCTGAATGAAAATAGCCCTATGTTCTAATCAAGTTTTGTGCCATAAATACTTGTATTATTTTAATAAAATGCAGTGAAATATAACAGGATATAGGGTTAACCTTAAGCCACTTGCTTCATTTAAAATGTCTACTATACAGCAGCTGCTCTCCTTGTGGGTAAAATGCCTATCTTTGATACAAATGTCATTCCTGTATTATCTAACCTTTTCTTTGCCGGGTGCTTTCTGTATCTTGCCTTATTGTAATTTCTTTTGTTTCTTTATCCAATCAATTAAAGCAAAATATTGCATGGAGTGTTTCCTTAACCTCTCAAGATGGCAGACTTGGGGACATGTATGCAGCCCAAAAAGCTGGACATGTCTCCAACTGTCCCAGAAGCTGCTTGACTCTCTATCATCACTTAATATGTAGAGTGTGGGTGACATAACAACTCTGTGAAGCAAGGGTTCCTAGCTAACCTGCTTTCTCCTGGGGACTTTGAGATAATTGCCAAATGTCAAACTTAGTCCAAAGCCCTTGCAACCCAAATGAATGCCTTTATCAAGCCTACTAACAAGGTTGTTGCTTGCCACTGACTGACCACTCACAGGCAGATCCAATCTGAATCTATTGATGAGTTTTTGCGCTCTCTTCAAAAGTTCAGCCTGTAGTGCAATTTTTATGCAGTATCTGTTGTCACCTAGACAGAGTCTGTGTGCATGAATCTGGCATAAGAACAAGAGGCAAGTGGTAGCGACCCTGTTTGCCCTGGTACTGTGATAGGTAATGTGCACAATGATGAAATCATTCAGGTGTGTTTATAGCGCACATAAGTGTATCGCTTCTCTGATGGTAGGCGGTTTACATTTAGCCAAACAAGGAAGTGGATGCATGCAAAATAGGCAGACATTCAAGGAATTGTAGTTAGACCATGACAATTAGGTTGCCAGGGAACTCAATGGTCTCATCAACAGACCTAAGCTCCTCCACTGGGACAGAGAATCAGTAATTTCCGGAAGAGCAGATAACTCCACCCGCTCCAAGCAGAACTAGGGTGGTTTCTCATGCAGCAGCAGCCAAGAAAATGATAGTTGAATCGGAAAATGATCACTACCATGGTCATCAACCACCTCCCATCAAAAATCAAGCTGTGCATTTGAAGAGTACAGGTTCTCAGGCAGTGATGCATAAACTAGTCCACATTTAGAACACCCATCTCCAGCTCATACCTCAAGTCAGCAAGGACCTGACACTTGGGATTGAATGTGTAGTCCCCCAGAGGGGGGTGTCTACTGTTGAAATCCCTGAACAGAAGGGCCTTGGCAACTGTGTCATGATGCAGAAGAAGTCCTCTGCATCAGAGTCAGCTAATGATTGAATGTATGCAGAAATAACAGTGTAGCTCTCATCCAAGTGTAGCTGCACTGCCACTGACTGAAAGGAGGTATTTATAGCAAATAAAAGAATGGAGATATCATGCTGGGTGTAAATTGCACATCCTCCTGCCCAGCCCCCATCCCTTATACCCTGGGAGGGTGTGCAAGGAAACATGCTCAATATGGTATCTTGCAGTTACTCCCAGTTGGCTAAGAGTCCATGGCAATTCCACTCAAGGAATATTTCCCCCAGGCCTAGCTCGGAGATTGGTGGACCGTCTTTGAATGGATGTAGGCTTCTTGGAGGCAGAACTCCAGAGGCTGTTGCCTTCAGGAATTATCATGGGAGGTTGGGCTCATATGCAAGTCTTTTCCTCCTTATGCCTTGAAACCTTTGGTGGGCTGAGCTTCGGAGATGGGTATCCCTCTTATGGGATACCCACTCATTCCAGCCTTGGGTGGAGGGTGGGAGGTGAAGCTCCTTAAGGGCTATCCTCCTTTCGGGGTACAGCTTTTGGAGTAACCGATGACAGCCTCATGACCACCTTTGTGGGTTTTTTCCTCTTGTGAATCTAATGACTTATATGGTGGAGGTACAGAGCCATTTTGCCTTATGAGAAATGGTCGTGCTGGGGGATCCCTGTTTTTAGCCGAGGCTGAGTATGAACCATTTGTATGGACAGCTCTATAGGGAAGCACCTGGGGTGGATTGAACCTGCAGTAAGGTTTGGAATGGGTGCAGAAGTGACCATGCTCATAGGCCTAGAGGAAACAGGAGCAAAGGGTGCCTTGTTATATTGAGGTCTGAGAATTCCTAGGTAGTGCTGGGTATGCCAAGACCAAGTCCTGAGCCTTGTGAAATTAGAGATGATCTGCAGGCTGAATGGCTAGGATTTCCTTCTCCAGGAAATACATGCCAAATTGCTTCAGGGAGCCTTTCATCATCAAATGTGACAAAGAGTGTAGGGTGGGTCGAGAGACCCCCTCCTTGTTTTTCTCATCAAAAGTTCCACCTTGATTGTCCAGTGGTCAGCCAACTCTTCGGTGAAGTCTTCAAGTAGTCCACAAGCTCCCTGGCATAAACCACTCCTTTCCTGAAATTCATAATAGAGTGCGGTGTCACACACACCCTCGCACCATGTATCCAAAGGGACTAATAATAGCCACCTTAGAAGGCTCCACTGAATTTGCCAGAAAGTTCCCATCTGAGAAACGGATCACCTTCAGCTCTCTACCAGTCAATCTAGCTAAAGCCCTCCTCTGATGGCGCATGTGGCCTTTGGCTAAATTGTTGCCATTAGTGGAGAAAATAAATAAGTGTTTGAAGCAAACAGGCTAAAAAAGGCCAAGTAATCTTTGAAAGAGGTGCCAGGACATAATAAAGGTTTCACTCACCGGACTTACAATTTGGTCTTGGTTTGAGCCAAGGGTGCCATGGGGTTGGACATGCAAGTCTTGGCTTGGTTGCTTGCCAAAGCAATTTTTTTTTTTTAAATTAAGGGTCTATCTGGCGACTGCCGACTTAGGCATAAGTTGCCGTAAACAAACAGCCTAGTTCTAGGCTACTTTAAAAAATTGAACAGGAAACAATAAAAAGAAATAACAATAACAAAGCAATAACAAAAACAATAACAAAAACAATTAAACCGGGTTAAATGAAAGGGAGAAGGCTGGCCTCCCCCCAAAAGTCAATAAGTCCACCAGTCAAAGTACACGCACTCATCCCGAGTACAAGGGACAGGCGGTAGCGACCCCGCCCATCCCGGTAATGGGACAGGTGTCTTGCGCGAAGATCACCCAGAATGGGACATTCGACAAGAATGTGCCGAACAGTCTGGGGGACGACGCAGTCGTTGCAATAGGGCGCAGGCGAGCGCTCCATCAAATAGCGATGCGTCACACGAGTGTGCCCGATTCGGAGACGACAGAAAGCAACCTGAAGCCGCCGCGGCATTGGGGGATAGGTCCATGGGAATAGTTGAGGTACCATCGAGATCAGCTGCGGATGCAGTGAGAGCTGTTGGCGACTGAGGGAGGCGCTGGGCTCGCGCGTACAGGCGAGTGATGCACTGCACGCGGCGCAGAGCGAGTGGCATCTCCCCAGCATCGACCAACAGGCTCTCAATGGGGGAAGTGCGGAAGGCACCGGTCGCAAGGATCGATAAAAAAGTAAGGCAGTAGCCCTATCAGCGCCCCAGGCGCTGAACGTCACGCAACGGAGAATGTCCATGGCGCGGGTACAAGAGACCCTAAGGCTGCGAATATGAGCCTCCCAGGTGAGGCGTCGGTCGAATACAAGACCAAGGAAACGGTGCGACTCAACTACATCCAGGCGCACCCCATTAAGAAACAAATCTGGGTCGGGGTGAAGCCGTGGATGGCGGCACAAGTGCACCACCTTAGTCTTGGCCAAAGAAAACCGAAACCTGTGCGCTTCGGCATAGCGAGAGACGCGGTTCAATGCCTGTTGGAGTCGATGCTCCAGAGTTGGCATCTGGGCCGCGCCAAAAGAGATCGAAAGGTCATCCACGTAGAGCGTAGCGAGAACATCTTCCGACAGCACTGAGGTGATGCCGTTGATGCTCAGGGCAAAGAGTGTGAAGAAATGATAAATCAACTGAAGGAGAAATTTCAAACTACTAGTAAAAGGTCTGAGCAGCTGCAAATCTTAACTGTTTTGCCAAAAAGCTGGAGCTTATCCAAAATTAAATCTGAATTTAATTTTACTAATTACATGGCCAGACAAGCTAAAAAACTAGCAATGGAAGAAGGAATAATGTCATTGCCAAGCAAAAGAAAAGGTACATTTCCATCAGAAACAATTAAAGTAGTAGAAGACTTTTATAAAAATGAAGAAGTAAGCAGAATTATGCCAGGGAAAAAAGATTTCAAAAGTGTTAGAAAAGATGGACAGAAAACTCATGAACAAAAATACTTAATTTTGGGAAATTTAAAAGAAATTTATCATTTATTTAAAACAAAATACCCAGACACTAAGATTGGCTTTTCAAAATTTGCTGAGCTGAGACCCAACGAGTGTGTATTATCTGGTGGTGCAGGAACTCACAGTGTGTGTGTTTGCACACATCATCAAAATGTTAAACTGATGATTATTGGTACAAGGCTACCACAGTTGACAAAAGACAGTCACCTGCATTTAGATGATTACAAAACATGTCTATCATTCATTACATGTGACCCTCCAACTTATGAGTGCTATTTTGATGAATGCTCAGAATGTTTTTCTAAAATAGACAAACTAAAACTATATGTTACTAAAATTTTGGATGACAATATGATTGATGAGGTAAATTACAAGCAGTGGCTCTCAACTGATCGCTCAACTTTAGAGCTTGTTTCAAGAACAACTGAAGAATTTATAGACACTTTTACCTTAAGTCTTCTCAATTTAAAAAAAACATGATTTCATAGCAAAAAAGCAGGCACAATTTTGTTCAACTAAAAAAGATGAACTAAAAGATGGTGAAATCTTAGTAGTATGCGATTTTGCTGAAAATTACTCATTCCTTCTTCAGGATGCAGCACAAGGGTACCACTGGAATAACTCCCAAGCTACATTACATCCCTTTCTTTCCTACTACAAAGAAGCTGGGGAAACACAACACATAAGTTTTGTTGTAATTTCAAACTGCTTGAAGCATGACACTGTTGCAGTCCATTTATTTAAAAAAAAACATTGAATTTTTTAAAAAAGAACTCAAATTCCCAATAACAAAAATTATATATTTTTCTGATGGAGCTGCGTCACAATATAAAAATTTTAAAAACTTTATTAATTTATGTCACCATAAATCAGATTTTGGATTGGAAGCAGAATGGCATTTCTTTGCTACATCCCATGGAAAAGGACCATGCAATGGTGTAGGGGGCACAGTAAAAAGACTAGCAGCAAAAGCTAGCCTGCAAGGAGCATATAATGATCAGATAATGACTCCTCAACAGCTCTTTGATTTTGCTGAAAGACACATTAAGGAAATCAAATTTTCATATGTCCCAAATAGTGAATACATTGAAGAAAAAAAATTATTTGCAAGAAAGATTTGACCAGGCCTCTGCAATAATTGGTACCCCAAAATTACACAGTTTTGAGCCAGTTAATGAAAATGAACTAAGAGTGAAAACAATATCATCTGCATCAGAATTCAAGAAAGTGAAAATATCCTATACAGAGGCAATATTATTGGAGGATGTAAAAGGATTTGTCACTGCTAAGTATGATGACAAATGGTACTTAGGGTGTGTATTGGATACCAATGTTGAGAAAATGACTGTTAAAATAACATTCCTAGAACCAGAAGGACCATCAAATTCATTTAAATATCCAAGAAAACCAGATGTATTAGTATTGCCATTAGATGACATATTGAGCATTGTTGAGCCTGTAACAGCAACAGGAAGAACTTACTAACTATCTAAAAATGAACAATTAAAATCCACAGAAATAATGCAGAAAAAAATTGGTTCCTAAATTATTATAAAAAGAATAAATTCATTTTGGGAGGTTGGGTGGGACCTGTGGCATTTTTGCTGAGCTATCAGGAGTGGCCCCTTAGGCGATGGGGATACCAGCAGTTATGCAGGTATCTTAACTGTTGGTAGTGGCTCTGTCACCATTGACCATAGCAAATTATAAATTAAATACATAGGTAGGTAGCTTTAAAAATATTTATAATTTTAAATAAAAAATTACTGAAAGTTCATTTTTTCTTGTAGGTAGGATTTAACACATCTATAGAATTAATGATTCTAATACACGAGTATATATTAAAAGCATTCAAATATAATACTTAGGCATCTAATAATTGATAACTAACTCTGTGAATATGACGTAACTCTGTTAATATGACAAAGATGCATATAAAAAAATTTTATTTGTGAAGATAGCAAAAAATGGCCATACCAGTGGTTACAAAATTGATCATAACTCCTGATATAATGAAAAACCCAGAATGAAATTTATCTTATATTGTAGTCTAAAGGCATATATATTTAAAAAAAAAATTACACAAAAATTTATTGATACCAATATATTTTTTTTAAAGGTCAAACAATTTTTTTTACCAAAAATTAATTTTGTTGTTAAAAATGTTTAGAGCAACCCTTAAGCTTAAAAAAAATACATAATTCATTGTTTTATGTGCTATAATAAGGGAGAAATAATTTTTTTATCAATGCTGGTATCAAGAAATTTGACAATTTTTCTCAACTTTGACAGGTTATAACTTTTGAGCTATTCAAAATTGAGTGTCTCATTGTTTTTCTCTCATCAAAATCAACCTGTATACCAATTTTCATCAAAATCGGTGATGGTGACTAAATGTCCCTTGTTGAATTTGGATGGAATGACCCAGGTGCAGCATAATTTTGTCTAGTACTGTAGAGTGAGAATAGGGTAGGAAGAATTCAGTCATGTTAAAAAACATGATATGAAGAGCAGTAGAGTGAAAATAGGATGGGAAGAATCCAGTCTTACTGCCACCATCAGATTTTTTCCCCTCCATCTAGTGACTGCCTACTTTTCCCTTATACAAAATTGTAAAATTTTAAATAACTAAAAGATATGCTAATAAAATTGGAAATATATTCTATAACTATACAAACAGAAAATTTATTGAAACAATTAACTTACCCATAGATTATTGCAATGAGATGAACAAACCAAAATCCAGACCAAAATATCAGAATAGCTGTTGCAATAATCAGTTTCCATGAAGAGTAGAGTTCATTCATGGCACTTTTAATTTGATATTAAGCCAAATATCTAAAAGTAATCTTTTGATTAACCATAAATTTTAATAACTTCAAAAAGGATTAAACACTGAGAGGAAAAAATAACAAAGAGATTAAATATGCAACTACAGATAAAGTTGAGAGATTAAATCTATCAAAATTTCTTTTTAAGTATTGATAAAAATATATAAATTGTATCCTTCTGTTAATTAATTATTCAAATGCACCACTAGTCCCTCCCTTTCCAATCATGGGCAAGGTGACCTAAATGGAAAATGAACTTCATATTAAGTTTGGAATAACAATCACTGAAAATTCCGAAGGTACCAAGAGCCAGTGTTCATTAGGGGAGTGTCTGTATGTGTGTGTATGTAGTGATGTATGTGAAAAAGGGGAATGTAAGAGACAGTGATATAGTGATTAGTTATCTATGTGGCCAGAATTATAGATACCATTATACTATTAATGCAAGCTTTGCAATAAAAAATTATCCACCTCATCATCTTCTTCAGTCTCTAATGCAGATGGTGGTGATGATGATGATGATGCACATGAAATATATTTTGTTTGGTAAGAAGCAAGAGTACCAATGTCGTTTCACACTTTAGATGGAAATTCATAAGAACTACAACATTTTTCTAATCTGGCTAAGCAGAATTTAACCATTAAAATGGCCTTTAACATTTCTAACTTAATTTTATTTCAAGTTTAGATTTTACATAATTTACAGCATTAAAGACTCTTTGAATATCTGCATTAGAATGAGGTAATACTAATGCTGAGATGGCACATTTGATGATTTCTTCAAAATGACTTGAACCAGAGGCATCTTGATACTGAAGAACTTCTTTCCTGAAAGCATCTATATTAGTTTTATTTTTCCAATCAACTAAATAAATTTTTGTCAATTGTTTCTTGAGCTACACTGAGGCACTTCAGGACTTCATGAATTGAAACACTATCTTTGATTGGATGAAGCATGTTGTTCACAGAGAAAAGGGAAAGATTTTGTAAAACTTTAATAATATCTGGAAGTCTCTGTCTCAGTTGTTGAAAAAAGACATAATTTGTACATGGTTGCCTCAAACTTTTTTCATCAACTTTTGTTATAAGTTTATTAGATTATAATTCTTCAATTTTTTATTCAAATAGATAACCCAAGTATGGCTTTAGGATCAAATACTCATTAATATAACAAGTGAGCAAGCTAATTTTACTAGTTGGACTACTATTTTTTAGATTCAAATAATTTTTTGACTTTAAATACTTCAGTAAGCAAGGGTCGCAAGAAAAGTAGATATCCAAGATTTTTTTTCATCAGAATACATCTCAAAAGGAAGTTCAGCAGAGTAGCACCTATCTTTATTTTTTGCTATATTAAAATGAGCTTTCAGTTCTGACCATTTGTCAATTATATGTTCTACAGCAGGCTGAATAGAAAGCCATCTTGTCTGACAATTAGCTGGTATTTTCAGTGGACTTGTACCATCATTGAGAAATTCATACAATAATTTATATTCACATTGTCTAACAGACGAATTTGAGAACCATTTGTGTGTTTCAGCAACAAGAAAGTCCAAGTTTCTAGGTAAGCATTCTGATGATGCATGGGAAACTGCTAATTGTATTGAATGACAGACACACCTATCAAAATGAGTGATGGAAGTTCTTGTTTTAATAACACATACACCCTACTATTAATTCCAGTCATAACACTAGCATTATCAGTTCCTACCCCAACAAGGTTTTTCAAATCCAGTTTTCTTTCTGATATTAATGACTTAATTGCCTCCACAAAACTTTTGGCATCACATTTTCAAGTTGAACCAGCCCAAGATAAGTTGACACCACTTTGTATAAATTTTTAGTGTAGTAAATAATAGATACACCTAATAACTTATGGACTGAAATATCATTGGACTCATCAAGCAACAAAAACTTTTGGCATCACATTTTCAAGTTGAACCAGCCCAAGATAAGTTGACACCACTTTGTATAAATTTTTAGTGTAGTAAATAATAGATACACCTAATAACTTATGGAGTGAAATATCATTGGATTCATCAAGCAACAAACTGTATTGACTATTACCTATATCCTTAATCAGTTCTTGTTCAAAATGGTGGCCTAAAACATTTTTTATAATATTACTACACTTTGAATGATGCATCCTTACATTAGCTACAATTTTATTGTCATCAATATTATTTTTGCAAATGTCTACAAGATGGTCACAGTTTCTTAAAGCAGAATGGCAACATAAGTGCATAGCAATTGCTCTTTCTAATGTGGAGGTTTTATTTTTAACAGAAAAAGGTGTAAATACAGAAGAAAGAGGAATATAATCCTGTCTAGGACTTGCACTGAGATGCTTCATACTCTGGGTATGACTTTTTAAATCTTTAAACTTAGCTTTCATTTGCATTGAATCTGTTAGTCAACCTAATAGGCTCCATGCCCTTCTTACTGACACACTTAACCTGTCCTAACCTATCTATTCTATCCATATTCCCCCAGCATTCATCTTCACTTACATCAGTCACTTCTTTCTCTCCAGTCCGTAGTCTAGGCATATCTTCCACACTCGTGCATTTATCATGCAATGGACTCACTTCCTCTACCAAAGCCACATTTGCATTAATGACACTACACAAGGGACATTCAGGTACATTTGCTCTTCTCTCAACACCACAAAAATCACAAACTACATACACACTACTTACATCAACGGGCATACAGCAATCCCTTGATTAGCATGGTTAATAAAACTTAAGAACCAATGGGAATAATTATAATGAATCCTCAAAAAATATTTAAATTACATATAGTTTTTTTTTCACTAAAAACTCATTTTATATTTTTCAAATAATAGAGAGATATAAATAAAAGAAATAAAATAAGACTTAAAGTTTATTTTTTACCAAAAAACATATCAAACTTCAATTGAACAGTATTAGATTTCTTCCTTTCCTCCATAATCTTGCTGTAGCAATCAACTTGCTTATCGATTCCATGACGAACATTCATACTTCTCTCTTCATTTGGATCAATTTCTCTTACGATTTCTTTTGCTTTTTCAATTGCATTGAATAGTTCTTCAAACTTTTTATTTGAAATTTCCTTAGGAGCCGTTTCCTTTTCTTCTGTTCCCTTTTCATCTTCTTCCTCGTAAGCATATTCATGGTCAATTGTGAGAAGATCGTCATCAGTCAAGTCTTTTGAGTGAGATTCCAACAATTCTCTAATGTTTGACAAATCTGCTTCAAAGCCAAGTTCTATTCCAACTGTAGCAATTTCATCAATAACTTCGTTGACACGATCGTTGAAACCACAAAAATCGTTTGCACACTCTGGCAAAAGATTCTGCAAAAGCCCTCATGCAGCTCTCTGTAACTTCTTCCCATGATTTACGAATGTTCTCGACTGCTTGTTTAATATCGTATCTTTTCCAAAATTCCTCGAGATTAATCGGGTTATTTCCAGTTGTAGCTTCAATGGCTTTATTAAAATTTTGTCTCAAATAATATGCTTTGAATGTTGAAATAGTTCCTTGGTCCATTGGCTGAAGCAAAGAAGTGGTATTCGGTGGTAGATAAATAACTTTCACATTGCCATTTAAATAATTTAGTTAAGTGGGATGCCCAGGCGCATTATCTAAAATCAAAAGAGCTTTGAAGTCTATGTTATTTTCCTTATAGTATTTTTTTAACTGTGGTCTGGTAGTTCAGTCAACCACTTGTCCAGGTGCCTCTTGAAAGTGTCTATGCTCATGCCTAAGTCCCTCACAGATCTTGGGACTGCTTTGAACAATCTAGCACCATTCTTCCTAAAGCTGTGGTGTACCAAGTTCTTCACTTTTTTTTATATTGCTATGGAGTGCTCAATCGTACACAACCTTCCCCTTCTTGGGTTCCTGTTTTCTGTTATACCCACATTCGGGAATATGATCTCCAGGATTTTCCATACATAGATTACTATGTATCTCTCTCTTCTCCTCTGTAGTGAGTATAATTTTAGGTTTTGGAGCCTCTCCCAATAATTCATCCCTTGGGTTCCTTCTATTTTGCAGGTGAAGGATCTCTGAGGACTATCGATCTCCATGATGTCCCCTTTCTTGTTTGGTGACCATAGTTGACAGCAGTACCCCAGCTTGGGTAGGATAAGCGACTTCCATATGATCAGCATACACACCTCCTTCCTAGATCTGAAAGTCCTCAGGGCTTACCCAATGAGCTGTCTGGCATGATTTGGTGTAGTGATGTGAAAAGGTACCATCACTGCTCATAATTACTCCAAGGTCCTTGACCTGATCTTTTGTTCTATACCTTGGCCTCGATATTCATACCCAGTTGATCTTTTGATGTCCCAATCATTACTGTATCTCCGTAGCTCAAATTTCTGGCCATTTAAGACCATATTGTTATCATCTGCCCAGGTCAGTACTGTATTGAGGTCTTCCTGCAGCAGATCCACATCCTCTTGTGTTCTTCTGACCTATAGAAGTGGTCTGAGGACTGACACCTGTGGGACTCCGCTTTCAAAACCTGTTAGGTTGTGATTCACTCCCCTCAACTATTAGTTTGGTGCCTATCTGTTAAAAAACCATGAATCCATATTCCAATTTTGCCAGAGGTGCCATGTGCCTTCAGCTTTCTCAGATGTATACCATGGTCCACCTTGGCAAAATCAAGGTAGTTCACATCAGTATTTTCTCCATCCTGTAGGCCCTCCAAAATTGCCTCATAGTGTATTAGTAATTGTGATAAGCAGGAATGGCCCTCTCTGAACCTGTGCTGCCCATCATTAAAAGCCTCTTTTTCTTTCAGGAACTCTACCATTTTTCTTCTCAACTCAATACCCGCTTAAATACCTTGATCACGTGTGATGTTAGTGTCACAGGCCTGTATTAGTTGGCTTGTTCCTTATTTTCCCCTTTGTGTATTTAGGCTATTCTACCCATTTTAAGTGCTTCGGGTATTGATCTGATATACAATGATCTTTTCCACAAGAGTTGCAATGGTCTCGCAAGCTATACCTTGCATTGTTTTAAAGGAATTGCAGATACCCCATCTGGTCCTGCTCCTGCATTTGCTGGTACTGTATTTATCGTCTCAATGATGTCTTCTCTCGTCACTGTGATAGAAGTGAGACACACTTCATTTGTTGCAGCCATTATACCAAAGAATTGCACTGGGTCTGTGACCATCTTGTCTGTTCTTGGCTTACTAAAAACACTTGCATATTGATCTTGCAGTATTTGTGCCATCCTGTAAGGATCTGCAGTCATATCTCCATTTTCTGTCCTCAATGGGCCAATTGCATTTGAAACCTTAGCTTTCTTTTTTGCATAGTGGAAGAAAAACTTGGGATTGCTTTTAATGTTCCCTACTGCCCATCTCTCTTCTTCATGTGAGTTTAGTAAGTCTTCATCCAGTTCTTTCAGCTTCTTCTGCATCCTTTCTATGGTTTGTAGCTGTAAGGTTTTTGCCAGCTTTTTCCTAAGGTTGGACCTTTTCTTCATGAGTATCCTCCCATCACGTGGTATCCGCTGCCTTCTACTTAATGTTCTCTTCTTTGCATACGCTCTCTATCTTGTTGAGCAGTGCCATATAGATTCCTACTGGCTCCATTCCACTGGTGGCCTCATCCCAATCCATTTCCTCAATTTCTGTCCAGATGTCTTCCCAGTCGATATTTTCAGCATGGTAGTTGAAACAATGTAGGGTCAGGGCTGATCCAACTTGGTCTTGTGTCTCCATATTCACAAAAGGTTTTTAGCTTGTTTTTATCCTGGTTTTCACAATTAATAAATTATGGTCTGACAATGCTGTTTCCAGGTTTTAGTAAGAGTGTATAACACTTGTGTTGTTTGTCAGGAGAAGGTCCAGTGTGTTGTTCCCTTGAGTGAGATCCTGTACTATCTGCATGAGGAAGTGGTGCACACAGTCCGCTTCCTGCCTTTTCTGTGGGGCTGACCACTGCCCAACTTCCAGGCAAAGACATTAAAACTAAATTAAGAACCATAAAGCCTGGGTCTTTCCGCCCTAAGTCATCTAAGGCGCAACACTACTACTGTCCAGGCCTCTCCCCCGATACAAGCTTACTCTAAAGCTCCACTATACCCCCTAAGTCCACAAATTACTGTTATTCAGAAGGCTGCTGAATCCACCCATTCTCGCCCAATCACTGCCTGCCCCTTACAAACTCCCAGACCCCCAAAAGAAGCACAGCTCTCCTAAATCCCCCCCCCCAAATAATACCTCTTCACACCCTGTTCCATAGCCTAAAAATCAATGGGAGAAGACCCCTAAGAGGGCTTTCTCCCAACTGGAACTACCCCTACCCTCCCTACCTACACCTCTGCCACCTCACCCCACACCCCAGCCTGCACCATTCCTCCCATGCAGCCTGCAGCCCCTGCCGGCGCTTGGTAGTGCATGCCTTGGACCTACAGACACCTCTCAAACCTCAGACCTCTCCCTCTCTGCCTTCATCAGGGAAATTGCACCCATTGCACTGACCTTCATTAACCTCCTCCTTTCAGGTAGCAGCCTTAGAGAGAGAGCCTTCTGAGGTGTCTGCCAGACTTTCTGACCTTTCTTATGTCACTCACGCAATGACTCCTTTGTCTTCCCACTTCATACTCTGGAATGCCCGGTCCCTATACTGGAAACTTCCAATTTTTAAAACCATACTTTCTTCCTATTCACCTTTAGTTGTTGGCATCTGTGAGATGTGCTCACTGATGCATTCTCCCGCTACTTTCCTGGGTATGTTTTGTACAGGGTGGACAGGATGGCTGGCAGAGCAGGAGGTAGCCTGCTGCTGCTGGTCCACCAATCCCTCCCCTCCAGCCCTCTCACTATAACTTCCTGTCCCAGGGGCAGATTAGATCATCTGGGAGTGACTATTACCTTTGATTCTGGGCCTCTTCAGATCCTATTAATATATAATCCATGTTTGGATATCTCACTTCCTACCCAACACTAATAATGGGCGATTTTAATGCCCATTACAACTTCTGGGAACCAGCCCTCCCCAGGAGCCCGAGGAACCATTTGGGCTGCTCCCTCTGAGACTTCTTAGCAGACAGTGATTCCTACTCTCTTATCACCCCCCTGACTCAGCCTCCCTACCAGGATTGATCGAGTTTCACGGAACCTATCTACCTTGGACCTATGCCTGGGAAATGGCCCCCTCCTCCACACCACTATCACTACTGGCCCTTACATGGGAAGTGACCATCTTCCTGTAGTCATTTCCTTCCCATCAGTACCCCCCCCCTTCCCCACCTCTCACACAGACCTTGGTCTTTTAAAAAAGGAGACTAGGGCACCTTTCAAGTAGAACTAAAATCAGTTACCCTGCCCACTTCCCTCTTGTCACAAGACCAAATTCAGTATCTCACAGATACCCAGCTGGATGTGAGATCCCATCACTTTCACTTTGTCACCTCTCCTGCAACCCGTACCTTTAGAGTCCCTTGGTGGTCCCAGAAGTGTGTGGCAGCCCTTCAGGCCAAATACCATGCCTTTAAAGCATGGCGTAAGAACCCCATCCTCCCCCTTCTGTCTCCTATGAGCTGGTGCAAGTGTGTTATCCTTGATGAGAAACGTTCTGCCTGCGCTTCATTTTGTACCTCTTTATCCTTTACTTCCTCAATCTCCCGGGCCTGGTCATTCTTCAGAGAGATGGTCCACCCTCAACCCCGACTCACCTTCCCACTAACTAATAACGGTGCCCTCCTTACCACAAATGGCCAGAAAGCCAAGTGTCTTGCCTCCCACATTCACACCACACTTGACTCCCCCGACCCTGTACCTGCCCCCAACATATCTCCATTACACATGGACCACACAATCAGCACAGCTATCACACCAAACGAGCTTTCCTCAGCCTTACACTCACTGTCTGTGGGGAAGGCCACCAGGGTGGACAATATCCCCAATGAATTCCTCAGATACCTCCCACCAGACCCTCTGCCTCACCTCCTCCTGAATGTCTTTAATGACAGCTGGCTGTTGGGGGCATTCCCTTCAGTGTGCTGACAAGCAGTCACACTTCCTATCCCCAAACCTGACAAGGACCCCTCGAAGGCTTCCTCATACAGACCCATTAGCCTCCTTTACAACCTTGGGAAAACACTAGAACACAGTACAGAACAGACTGACATGGTGTCTAGAACACAAACACCTCCTTCCCATACACATGTATGGGTTTCATCCCCACAGGGGCACACTGGATGCCCTACTCCACCTGGAACACCACATTCAGGAAGGATTTAACAATAAACAATTCACTCTAGGAGAATTCCTCGACCTTAAAGGAGCTTTTGACTCTGCTTCACATAACGCTATTATAACAAAACTTGCCCGCCTGGGACTCAGAGGTTCCCCCCTTAACTGGGTTAAGTCCTTCCTGTCTTCCAGATCCTTCTCCATGGTGATAAGTGATACCTACTCTAGATATCATCCTGTTACCAGCGGTGTCCCACAAGGTTTCCCTCTCAGCCCTCTCCTCTTCAATGTCTTACTCTCTGACTTTCCTTGTTTGCCACACACACAAGCACTCCTCTATGCTGATGACATCTCCCTGCTCTGCTCTGCTCCCACAATCCAAGAGGGTCAGATCAATCTTCAGCATGGGCTTAATGATGTCCACTCCTGGACAATATGCTGGGGTCTGAGAGTGAATGCCCCAAAATCTAGCCTCCTGTGCTTCACTCGAAGATGCAGCCCCAACATCCCAGTGGTCACCATCAATGGGACACCAATCCCCTTCAAAACTCGCAAAAATTTCTTGGTTTAATATTAGATGGCCCCCGCCTAACCTGGGACCACCATATACAATACCTGAAGACCTCATGCCTCAAGAGGCTTAACCTCATGAAGTCTCTTGCAAGTGTCAAGTGGGGTATGGACAGGAATACCCTCCTCTGCTTTCATTGCTCTTACATCCGGAACCGCTTGGACTACGGATGTGAGGTCTATGGAGCAGCCTCGCCATCTCTACTAAAAAAATTGGAGGTAATCCAAAATACAGCACTCTGTATAGCTTTGGGAACTCTCAAATCCTCCCCAGTCACAGCCCTTCAGGCAGAGTCCTCCTTACCCTCACTATCACACCTAAGCTCCACCCTCCTTGTCTGTACCTACACCAAACTTGCAGCCACCCTAAGTGGACATACCCTCCACTCACTTCTCCTCCAACAGCATAAGAAATCACTACATGGCCCCCTACCATATCAAACCCAGACGCCCTTTGTTGACAGAGCCCTCTCCTTCCACACACTAAGAGAAAACCTCCCCACTGACTCCTCGGTTCCCTCTTTCCTCAATAGTCTCTCAGAGATTTCACACACAGATAACATAGTCCAAGGCTGACTGCCCGGCACTGAGTAGGACCTTATTCCTGAATCTCCTACACATACACATTTCCTTTGAAGGCATTACTGTTCATACCTTCCATCTCCCCCACTGCATCTATCCTTACAGCAGAACTCTTTGCCATTAAAGAGAAACTCAAGGCTGCTAAAACTCACACTACTTCCTCCATAACAGTCTTCATAGATTCTCTCACAGCCCTCCAACTCATCCAATGCCATTCCCCCAAATCACACCACTCCATCTGCCTCCAAATACACCACCTACTACATCAACTGTCAACTTCAAATATTGACACCCACCTTCAGTGGGTCCCCTCCGACATCAGCATTGCTGGCAACACCGTGGCCGATGGAGCGGCAAATAAGGCCCATTATCATCCCTCTCCACAGACCAGACAGACCTACTGAGCAAAGTTACAAAAGGACTGCAACCTTCACTGGAAAAGACACCTGACAGATGCCTTACAATATATGACACTTGGATGCATCAGACCAGACACATGTCACCATTGGTGGACCCACTCCCCCAACCGTCCTTTAGACACTGCCATTACCAGACTCAGGATAGGACAGCCGCCTCAATGCCCACATGCACAGGGTGGGTCTGACTGACTCCCCACACTGCCCCTGGTGCCACACACAACCAGACACTCCAGACCATCTGCTACTTGACTGTCCCCGCCACCACTCCCACCACACTGCTCTCCTCCAATCATTGGCATCACTCCACATCTGCAGGCCAAGAATAGCAAACCTACTTGGAGGCTCCCAAGACCCCAGCCTGGCCAAGATAATTAAGTATACCACAGAGTTTTCCTGTAGAGGACTGGAGAGAGTGATAGAATTTAAATATGCAACCACCTAATACCGGCACCTTTGAGGCACCAGAGGCTGGGGAACCACAACCAGAAAGGCCCCAAATCCCCAAGAAGAAGAAGATGTTATGAACTGCGGCGAGCGGTTGACCGTACTCCTAATAAGGTTGTGGGTGACACCTCCTGCTTTACTCACTGTCTCTCTAACATGCTGGTGGAATTTGAGGTCCTTATAGATGGTAGCTGCCTTAATGGGGTTGTCAGCAAGGGAGTATAAGGATTGTGTGGGGTGGGTATGTCTATATTGGAAGAATCTTAGGTGGACAGTTTTCTCTACGGCGAATTTGAAGCACCATGAAGAGGCAGTGCTGTATAGTGCAGTGATGGGTAAATGCTGCGAGTATGGGTGGATGTGATTCTAACTTATTTTGAGGGTCAGCTCATTGTTGGAGACGGCTTGTTGGGGGGATGGGCCTACATTAATTCTGAGATTTCAATCATTTGGGGTTAGGCTGGGGGGCACAGCTACCAGTATATAATCGGAAATCGCCATAAACTTCATCCACTCAGAAAAATAGCCCCAAATAAGCTAAGGCCATACTCTACACAATTACTGTAGTGATGTCAGATCAGGCATCTACAATATATAATTTAAACAATCCATAGGATTACGTCCAACCATGCATCTACAATATATAATTTAAAGCCTCCATAGGAGTCTGTCAAAAACAAAATCAAAGTTCCCCCAAAATATACAATAAAAAGAAACTGCATCCACAGGAATGAGTCAAGAAACATATCCCCATACCAAAAAGTAAGAAGTTAACCCTCCATCTCTATATAATCATCCAATCTGCACTTGAAAACATTCAAGTTTGGGCTGTCTACAGTCTCAGGTGGCAAACTATTCCAATAATCCACCACTCTGTTAGTGAAAAAATATTTTCTAACATCCAGTCGGCACCTCTGTTTTTTAATCTTTAAATGGTGACCTCAGGTTCTATTACTACCTTCTAACTCAAATAACTTGCTGAAATCCAATTTATCCATCCCAGAAAAGATTTTAAAAAGCTCAATCATATCTCCCCTCACACACCTTCTTTCAAATGAGAACATATTTAATACCCTCAGTCTATCTTCATATTCAAGGTGCTTCAGGGATGGTATTATTTTTGTTGCCCTCTTTTGTACTGACTCTAACAAGTTTATATCATGTCTAAAATGTAGTGACCATGCTTGTATACAGTACTCTAAATGTGGCCTGACATAAGAGTTATATAGTTTAAGGATAACCTCCTTACTCTTGTAGCTAACATTTCTTTTAATGTAACCTAGCACCCTATTTGCTCTATTTTTTGCTTCAATACACTGCTTTGAAAACTTCAGTGACCTATCTACTACTACTCCTAAATCCTTCTCATCTTCAACTGAATTAAGCCAATACCCATCCATCTCATAGCTAAATTCCCTATTATCTCTCCCCATGTTAATAACTTTGCATTTATTAAGGTTAAAAGTCATCTGCCACTTCTAAGCCCAAGCTAACAACTTATTTAAGTCACCCTGCACTTTAAAGCTACCCTCAACCTCTTTAACTACAGCTGCCAATTTAGTGTAATCAGCAAAAATTGACACTTTGCTATTTACACCTTGCCCAAGACCATTTACATAGATTATAAATAATAAAGGGCCTAAAACTGATCCCTGAGGTACGCCACTAATAACATTCCTCCACTCTGACCTCACTCCATTCAGTACAAATCCCTGTTGTTCAGTATTTGTCAAAGAGAATTCAATACCAGATACCAATGACCTTGATAGCAGGACAGACTTAACAACCAATGATATCTGTTTTGACCTGGATGAAATAAAGCATGCTATATCCTGTATGAAGCCAAATAAGTCTTCAGGGCCTGATGAAATTTCTATTAGAGTACTTCAAGAAGGTTCATTTTATTTAGCCTGGCCTTTGAGATTAATATTTAATAGATGCATAGGATATTGTGAAGTACCAATTGATTGGAAGTTGGCAAATCTTGTTCCAATTTATAAAAAGGGAGGTAAAGGTGATGTTAATAATTATCAGCCTGTCAGTCTTACTTCCATTGTTTGTAAAGTATTAGAAAAACTTAGCAAATCTAGGTTATATGGGTTTTTTATGGATAGAAACTTGCTAGAGAAATCTCAACATGGTTTCAGGCCAGGTAAATCATGCTTGACTAATTTATTGTCTTTCCTGGAATACATAACAGATAATTTGGACAAGGGCGAGGATATAGATATCGCTTATTTGGATGTTAGGAAGGCCTTTCATACAGTGCCTCACAGACAGCTGTATATTAAGTTGAGAGAAAGTGGCTTTCTTTTAGTTTATGCAATTGGATTTGAGAATGGCTCAGGAATAGGAGGCAAAGAGTAATTTTAAATGGTACTAAATCAAAGTGGACCCCTGTGCTTAGTGGAGTACCTCAAGGTTCTGTTTTGGGTCCATGTTGTTTATATTTTATATAAATGATTTAGAGAAGGGATTGCAAAGCAATAAAATATTAAATATGGATACCGGAAGAGGTGCAAGGAAAAAGAGATGTAAGAGATGTGATTATGAGGGGAGGCTGAGTGCAGGTGAGCTGTGTGGATGCTGTGAGTACGCGAGTAGGACGCCACCCACAAGGCGGAAAACGAGAGAAGAGAAGACGGCGACAGAGGAAAAAGGGGAGCAGAAACAGCAAAGAGGGAGGGGGGGCGGTGATCAATTAATAGAACAACAACAAAAGCACAATAGTGATGTGTGTAAAGGGTGCAGGGGAAAAGTGAAAAATGGGGAAGCGGGCATTTTATGTGAGGACTGTGAGTGTTGGTACCATGCGGGGTGTGAAAAGGTTTCGAGCGAAGAGATGAAGGTACTTTGCAAAGTGAACACCTCACTGAGCTGGTTCTGCAGAAGCTGTAGGGATAACGTGAAAGTTATGAGGAAAGAAAATTGGGAAATGAAGCAACAAATAAAAAGATTAGAAGAGGAGAGGGAAGTCTGGAAAGAGAGACCGACGTCTTTAGAGGATAAAATGGAAAAATTCAAAGAAAAGATTACAGAGAGAGGGGAGGTACAAACCAATAGGGCTGGTAGTATAAATATAAGAGAATTAAAAGGAGAACTGGTAAAACATGTGATAGAAGAACTTAGGGAAGAGGAGGATAAGAAAGCCAGGAAAAGTAATCTGGTGATATATGGGATGAAGGAATCTGAGAAGGAGAGAGGACAGGATAGAGAGGAAGAGGATAAGGAGGCCACAAATACATTATTCAAAGAGGAGGTGGGTATAGGGAAGAACGTGGAAATAAAGCAGGCAATAAGGTTAGGAAAGAAAAGAGAGGAAGAAAATGAGCAGAATAGGCCTAGACCGCTGCTAGTTAAGCTAGAAGACAGGGAGGAGAAATTTTGGATATTGAAAAATACGAGAAAACTGAGCAGGTCAGGTAAATTGGAAGTAAGGAATATATGGATAGCACCAGATCTGACAAAGAGGGAGAGAGAACAGGATAGAGAGTTAAGAGAGCAACTGAGGTTAAAAAAAGAAGAGGGAGAAAGAGGATGGTTTATAAAGAGAGGAAGACTAATGAGGGGAGAAAATTTTTAAAATCTCCAAGGGGAAGAGGAAGTATAGGGATAAAAAGTAAAGAGTCAGAGAGTGTCAAGATATGGTTGCTGAATGTACAAACATTAACAAAGCAGAAGTTGGCAGAATTGAATAGTGGATTGGAAGAGAATATAATAATGTGCCTAACAGAGACAAACCAAAGAGAAGAAAATGTACAATACGATGAGGGAATAGAAAGAGTTACAAGTTATAAAGAGGAGGAGGATAAAAAGGGAAGAGGACAGGCTATTATAAGTAAGAAGACTGATAATATTGCATACTGCAAACAAGCAACAACAGATAGGAATATATTAGACGTAGTAATAAAGGTGAGAGAGGAAGAGGTGAGACTGATCTTAGTATACATGCTCACAAGAAATATTGAACGAAATAAAAGGATACAAAAGGAATTATTAAGAATTATATGCAAGGAGACAAGACCATTGATAATGTTAGGGGATTTTAATGCACACTTGGGATTCTTGGGGGAGCAAGAGATTAACAAGAATGGGGAAATAGTAATAACATTACTGGAGAAGGGAGACCTGATCCTAGTTAATGCCACAGAAGCATGTGAAGGGACCTACACATGGACAAGAAGAAATAGAAGAAGTGTGATTGACTTTGTAATGACAAACAAAGAAGGTTCTAACATGATAGAGAAAATGAAAGTAGACGAGGAAGGAGAAATTATAGACTTCTCAGACCACAATTTGATTATATGTGAGACCAATATAAAGACCAAGAGAGAGAGAACAGGAAAGATAGATACAAAGGAAAGGCTATATTATACCAAGGAGGCAAACAAAGTACAAAGATATGTGGAAGAAGTGGAAGGATGTATAAGAGTAAACAGAGTAGAAAATATAGAGACTTTTGACTTAATTGTAGAGGATTGTGCTAAAAAAGAACTACAAAGGAAGATAAAGATAAAAACAGTAGAGGGAGGAGGCAAGGTCAAAGAACCACCATGGTTCACCAGAGATAAAAAGGAGAAGGCAACTGAACAAGAAACATAGGAGGACAGAGGAAGGGGAAAATAAGGAAAGAGCATTCCAAGAGTATACAAAGCAGAAGAATAAGGTTAAAAAGATGGTTAAAGAAAGGATAACCAATCATGAGAAAAATTTGACAAAGCAGATTAAAGAGGAAAAAAATAGCAGAAAGACCTGGGAGTACATAAACCAACTAAGGGGACAGAAGAGAAAAGAAAAAAATATAGAATATACAGAAAAAGAGAAACAGAAGAGAAAGGAAAACCTGTGAAGCTAAGTAGGGAGGAAGGAATAGAAAGGATAAAGGACTTTTGGGGAAGAATATACAAGAATCAAGAGAACAAAATAGGAACCGTATGGACAGAAGTAAGAGAGAGTATGAACAGGAAATGGAAAATCAAAATGTTAAGAAAGATATGAGAGGAAAGTATAGATTCTCATGGTACTTAATAGAGCACATGGATGCAGGGATGATGGTAAATGAGGAAATAATCTATAATTATAGAATAGTGGAGCACATGGAAATGGTAATGAATGTAAAGAGATATATAAGACCGATGAAAGAGTACAGAATAACAGACGAGGAAGTACAAAAGGCATTGAATAGGATGAGAAGGAATAAAGCGGGGGGACCAGATGGACTGAGATCAAACCTGTATAAAAACTTGGAGAAGAGCCAAGTAGTGATAAAAAAAATTAATGGAGATATACAATGACATACTGGAGAAGAGGATAGATGTGGAGAAATGGAAAGTGACGAGAACAAAAATGATACCTAAAGCGAATAAACCAACGGTGGAAGAGTTGAGGCCTATTGCACTTGGAAATTGTTCAGGCAAAATATTTATGAATATTTTAAAGGAGAAGATTGAAGAGCACATCATGATAAATGAGGAGAGGAAGGAGGTCCAGGCAGGATTTACCAGAGGGGGCAGAGTAGAGGACAACTTAGTAATTCTGCAATATTGTATAGAGGAAACACAAGAAAAAGGAAAGCCTGATAGTAACATCAATAGATTTTAGTAAAGCATATGACTCAATAAAAATGAAAAAGGTAATAGAAGCATTAATGAAATATAAAGTAAATGAAAGGATAATAGATATCATAAGCAAAGTATACACAGGAGACAAAACAATTATGGAAATAAGTGATGAAGATAGGATCGAATTTGAAGTCTCAAGTGGCATAAAACAGGGATGCACGGCCTCTACTGTACTATTTAAACTAATAACATATTTAATATTAGAAGAAGTGGAAGAATGCAATGTAGGTTTTGAAAATGAGAAGTTCAAGCTGAGAATGCTTTACTTTGCAGATGATGGATTAATTTTGAGCAGGAACATAGAGGAGGCAAAACAGAACATCAAAAATTTTATAAGAATAAGTGGAAAATATGGGCTAAAGCTAAACTTAAGCAAAAGCAAAAATATTCTATTTAACATAAAAGGAAATGAACAACCAGAAGAAATTGGAGGGGTCGGGGTAGTGACAGAAATAAAATACCTGGGAGTGGTAATTAATAAAGGAAGAAACTTTTTCAGGAGACAAAGGGAAGTAATGAAAGAAAAGGCAATTAGGATGGCAAATAATGCATACTCAGTAATAAAAAAGAGCTGTAATAAATTGATGGTAGGGAAGACCTTCTGGAAGGCAGTGGCATTGCCAGGAATATTATATGGAGGAAAGGTGGTTGGATTTAGTAAAAATGAAATAGAAGAGCTCCAGAAACTTGAGAACAGAGCATACAGAGTGATTTTAGGGGCAGGGCAGGGAGATGTGGTTGAGGTTTTAAGAGGAGAGATAGGGGCAACATCAATGGTAGCAAGGGTGATGAAGGGAAAGCTTACATATTACAGAAGCATAGTAACAGAGAAAGAACAAGTTAGAAATGAACTGATGAGAAGAATACTTGAGGACATGAAAGAAAAAGGATATTTTGGTTTTATGAATGAAGTGGAAAAATATAAAAAGGAATTAAAAACTGAGGGATTCACAGATAGTAAAAATGAGCGAAGATGAGATGAAGAGGGAAGTGAATAAATGGGATACAGAAGAGTGGAGAAGAGCATTGCAAAAGAAAAACAGTGTAAGGATATATCGTATGAATAAGAAGGATATTGTAGAAGAGAGATGGTACGATAATACATACAGGGCAATTCTTATGTATAAGGCAAGGACTAAAAAACATGAAATTAAATGATAGAAGAAGATTTAGTGGTGGGGAAGTAGGGTGTGAAGTGTGTGGATGGGACATGGAAAATCTGCAGCACTTCATTGTGAAGGTTATGAACTGGAGAGGCAGGGGGTAAGAGTATTGCAGAGACCACATGAGGAGGATGAAGAGCGAATGTTGGGGAAATTTTTATTTGAAAAAGATGAAGTGAAAATGGAGAGAAACAAAGAAATTTTGGAAAAAATGATAATGAAAAGGAAAATACTTACAGCTAGAAGATAAGAAAAGCCAAAAGGGGAGCTGTTACAGAAGCAATCCTCGAATAGCATTCAAGTCAAGTCAAGTCAAGTTTGCTGATGATACCAAAATAGTGGCCAGAGTAACAAGCATTGAAGGAGCAACCCATTTTCAAAAGGATCTGGATAAAATCTTAGGTTGGTCAGATAGCAAACAGATGAAGTTTAATTTAAATAAATGCAAAATAATGCATATGGGTGCACATGTCATTTTGTTATGATCTAAATGGTACCTGGCTGGAAGAAGTTTCAGAAGAAAAAGACGGGAATAACCATTTCTGGTAATGCTAAAGTTCACAAACAATGTCTTCAGACTAGGAACAAAGGTAATAAAATATTGGGAATAATCAGGAGAAATGTGAGTTATAAAAGCAAGGAGGTGATTTGTAGGCTCTATAATTCGTATGTTAGGCCTCACATGGAATATTGTGCTCAAGCCTAGGCCCCTTATCATGAGCAGGATTTGGATATACATAACATAACATAATTACACGGATGACAAAAGCCACAAGGGCCAATCAAAGGTCATCCGCCTCCGTCAAAACCCACCCACAAAAAGCACCACCACCAGGGGAAGACAAAATCAAAGTCCCCCACAATATAATATAACAGATGACAAAAGCCACAAAGGCTCATCATAGGTCATCCAAGTCAAACGTCCTCTTTTTTAAGGCACCCAAACTCCCAGGAAAACTACATCCAGAGGATTGCATCCAGAAACAAGGGTATCACCAATCAAGGCTTGTCAAGAACTAAATCATGCAGCTATAGATATATACAAACAATATTAATATATACAAAACTTAGGAAGCATCACAACCTTCCCTTCCCATAAACTCATCCAACCTACTCTTAAATACATTTAGATTTGGACTACCTACTACCCTCTGCGGCAATTTGTTCCAGAAGTCTACCACTCTATTGGTGAAAAAATATTTTCTTAAATCCAACCTACACCCTTGCTTTTTAATTTTCAAGTGGTGACCTCTAGTCCGATTTCCATCATCTAACTCAAAAAACTTGCTAACATCCAATTTATCTATCCCGGAAATTTTTTTAAACAGCTCAATCATATCCCCTCTCACACACCTCCTTTCGAACGAGAACATATTTAATGCCCTCAGTCTATCTATATATTCAAGGTGCCTCAGGGAAGGAATAATCTTTGTTGCCCTCCGTTGCACTGACTCGAGAAGGTTAATATCGTGTCTAAAATGTGGGGACCATGCCTGTATACAGTATTCTAGATGTGGCCTAACATAAGAGTTATAGAGTTTAAGAATAACCTCCTTACTTTTGTAACTGACATTTCTCTTAATAAAACCCAGCACTCTATTTGCCCTATTTCTTGCTTCAATACACTGCTTAGAAAACCTTAATGACTTATCTATTACTACTCCTAGATCTTTCTCATCCTCTACTGAGCTCAGCCAATGCCCATCCATTTCATAGTTAAATTCTCTATTATCTTTTCCCATGTTAATAACTTTGCACTTATCAAGGTTGAAAGTCATTTGCCACTTATGTGCCCAGGATAACAATTTATTTAAATCCCCCTGCACTTTAAAATTATCATCAATATCTTAACTACAGCTGCTAATTTGGTATCATCCGCAACAATTGACACTTTATTATTAACTGCCTCCCCAAGATCATTTATATAGATGACAAATAATAATGGACCGAGAACTGATCCCTGAGGAACCCCACTGATAACATCCCTCCACTCTGACTTTACACTATTTAGCACTACCCTTTGCTTCCTGTCTTTCAGCCACTCAGCTATCCAATTTGAAACACCCCCACATATCCCAATCATTTTTAATTTATGAACTAGTCTCCTATGTGGTACCTTATCAAATGTTTTACTAAAATCTAAGTAAATTATATCTACATTCTCTCCCTTATCTACTTGATCTGTTACAAACTCCAGAAAGTTCAGCGAAGGGCCACTAAGCTTATTCCAAGACTCAGTAGGATAAGTTATGAGGAAAGGTTGAAGGAGTTAAATATGTTTTCTGTTAGGCGTAGGTTTCTTAGAGTGATATGATTCATATCTATAGGATGTTTACTTAGTGTGAGCAGGATACTTTTCAAGAGGTTTTTGAATTGTCAGGTATAAATTTAACAAGGAGTCACGAGAAGTTATTATAAAAGAGGGTAACACTTCAGGTTTGAGGCGCACGGTAGATGGCGTTGTTAGTCGGCTACAATTTTGGGCTACAGCATATCTCTTATGACGTCAGACGGTAGTGTCAGCTGTGAACAATATTGGCGTAATATTTTTTTGTATGAGTATATTTACTGGGGGGCTGCGCCTCCCAGACCCCCCTCAATTGATTGAAACTCAGGATCATCGTAGGGTGGTCCCACTGCAGTGATATCTCCCCCCACGAGCAGTCCCCTTGAATTTACTGTTTTTTTTTTTCTCCCCAACAGCTTTTTACTGACAGAAAAACCTAACCTAATAACAAACAATTCTTACTTTTATAGGTTTCTTGACTAGTTTATGCGCCTCTAAATAATCTAAAAGTTTTCGCGATCATACAAAGTAAAGCCGAATTTGAATAACAAAGAAGCACATGGAGAGCACGAAAACACAATAACGAAAGAAAAAAATTTGCAAAACGGGTCCTATTTATAAGATACAATGTTGCTAGTAAGAAGCTGTTATCGTTCGCAGTAAACAAAAAATACGAAAACAAAACAAAAAACAATAAAAGACATCGAGAAACCTTACCTAACTTAGAAAAAAACTATAAATGAGCAGAGCGCAGATATTTAGTAAATAATAGACTAAAAGTTACAAATCCCCAAAACAACAAAAAAATATAATGCAGTGATTGTTACATCTGACGCTACCGTCTGACATCATAAGAGATATGCTGTAGCCCAAAATTGTAGCCGACTAACAATGCCATCTACCGTGCGCCTCGAATCTGAAGTATTACCAAAAAGAGGCCTAGGTTGAATATTCGTAAGTACTCTTTTAGCCAGAGTAGTAAACTTTTGGAATGATTTGCCTGCAGAAGTAGTTAACAGTGACTCACTTGGGATTTTTAAAGATAGATTGGATAGATACATGGATAATTTGGAAATTATTTGACATGAACTGTTTGGTCTGCATAATTTATTGTCACTTATAAATATTGCTCAGCACTGACTTGGACTCTATGATCTATAAATTGTGTATATAGTTGGGTTTGGATGAAATAGTGTTAACTGGGCTATGTATATAAACTTAAGGTCCACCTTGACAGGCCCCAGTGGCTTTTAGTGGTCCTTTCTTTTCTTATAACATAACATAACATAACATAATTTAACGGATGACAAAAGCCACAAGGGCCTATCAAAGGTCATCCGTATCCATCAAATCCCACCCATATAATGCATCCATAGGATTTTGTCAGATCATGCAGCTACAATATACAATTTAACAATCCATAGGAATGTCCAACCATGCATCTACAATATTTAATTTAAAGCCTCCATAGGAGTCTGTCAAAAACAAAATCAAAATCCCCCAAAATATACAATAAAAAGAAACTGCATCCACAGGAATGAGTCAAGAAACATATCCACATACCAAAAAGTAAGAAATTAACCCTCCATCCCCATATAATCATCCAATCTGCGCTTGAAAACATTCAAGTTTGGGCTGTCTACAGTCTCAGGTGGCAAACTATTCCAATAATCCACCACTCTGTTAGTGAAAAAATATTTTCTAACATCCAGTCTGCACCTCTGTTTTTTAATCTTTAAGTGGTGGCCTCTAGTTCTATTACTACCTTCTAACTCAAATAACTTGCTGAAATCTAATTTATCCATCCCAGAAAAGATTTTAAAAAGCTCAATCATATCTCCCCTCACACACCTTCTTTCAAATGAAAACATATTTAATACCCTCAGTCTATCTTCATATTGAAGGTGCTTCAGGGATGGTATTATTTTTGTTGCCCTCCTTTGTACTGACTCTAATAAGTTTATATCATGTCTAAAATGTGGTGACCATGCCTGTATACAGTACTCTAAATGTGGCCTGACATAAGAGTTGTATAGTTTAAGGATGACCTCCTTACTCTTGTAGCTAACGTTTCTTTTAATGTAACCTAGCACCCTATTTGCTCTATTTTTTGCCTCAATACACTGCTTTGAAAATTTCAGTGACCTATCTACTACCACTCCTAAGTCTTTCTCATCTTCAACTGAATTAAGCCAATATCCATCCATCTCATAGCTAAATTCCCTATTATCTCTCCCCATGTTAATAACTTTGCATTTATTAAGGTTAAAAGTCATCTGCCACTTCTGAGCCCAAGCTAACAGCTTATCTAAGTCACCCTGCACTTTAAAGCTACCCTCAACCTCTTTGACTACAGCAGCCAATTTAGTGTCATCAGCAAAAATTGACACTTTGCTATTTACACCTTGCCCAAGATCATTTACATAGATTATAAATAATAAAGGGCCTAAAACTGATCCCTGAGGTACGCCACTAATAACATTCCTCCACTCTGACCTCACTCCATTCAGTACAACTCTCTGTTTCCTATTTTTCAGCCATTCAGTTATCCAATTTAAAACGTTCCCACATATCCCATGCAGCTTTAATTTATGAACTAGTCTTCTATGTGGAACCTTATCAAAAGCTTTGCTGAAATCTAAGTAGATCACATCAACTTTCTCACCCCTATCTAATTCTTTAGTTACATAATCCATAAAATCCAGTAAATTAGTTAAACACGATCTATCTTTTCTAAAACCATGCTGAGCATCATTAATTAACCTGCTGCTCTCTAGATGATCAGAAATTCCCTTCTTAACCATCTTCTCAAGAATTTTACAGACTATAGAAGTTAAGCTTACTGGTCTAAAGTTATTTGGGTCCTCTTTGCTTCCCTTTTTAAAAATTGGCACTACATTTGCCAATTTCCAATCATTTGGTATTTCTCCAGACTCTAGTGATCTAATAAATATCTTCTCGAGAGCTACTGCAATACTTTCTACACCTTCTTTGAGTATCCTAGAATGAATGTTGTCAGGGCCAGATGCCTTACTAGTATTTAACTGAATTATAAGCCCTTTAATTTCTTCTCTGTCTATATTAATAGAATTTATCACTACTTCCCTTGACCTAGAATTATCATCAATTAATCTAACTGGTTTCTCTTCTGTGAATACTGAAGCAAAATGATGATTAAGGACCTCTACTATTTCCTCATCAGATTCTTTCAAAACCCCTTCATATTTAATAGGCCCTATTTTATCACTGTTAGATTGATTATTGATTCTATAATAGCTAAAGAATTTTTTAGGATCTTTATTATTATTTTTAGCTAAATTAATTTCTGCTGTCCTTTTGGTCTTCTTAATAATCTTATTTAGTTCATTTCTGGTTGACCTATAATGGTTTAAATTATCTAAACTACTCTCACTTTGTAATCTCTGGTATGCCCTTTTTTTCTCTGAAACTTTATTAGCTATTTCTTGGTTCCACCATAATGGTTTCCTACATTTCTTCCTAATAGACTTCATCGGAATACACTGTTCCTGAACCATGTTTAATATAGTCTTAAAAATATCCCACATCTCATAAGTATTCTTTCCATGGAATTCTATATCCCACCTAATCTGATTTAGCATGCTGCGTAATTTATCGTAATCTCCTCTATAAAAATTTGGAATTTTCGTGGAGTTTGTCGTTGTTCTACCCTTAACTATTTGCAAATTAAACCGAACCATCTGATGATCACTGTTTCCCAATGATTCCCCTACACTCAATCCTTGAACTAAGTGATCATCATTTGAAAGAATTAGATCTAATATATTGGCACCCCTTGTTGGCTTATTAACAAATTGGATCAAAAAGTTATCCTCAAAACACTCCATAAACTTACAACTTGCTCTATCTCTTCCTATCATATTTTCCCAGTCTACAGAAGTTAAATTAAAGTCACCAAGAATAACTGTATCTTCTTTGCATCCTTTACTTATTTCCCTAATCATTAACTCATCGATACAATCAGTCTGTCCTGGTGGTCTATAAAAAGCTCCCAAGTGTATTTTCCTATTTTTACCAACCTTAATATCTATCCATAATGATTCACCTTCTCCTTGCTTTATAGAGTTATTTAGATTTGAAGAAATGCTATTTCTGATATAAATAATCAACCCACCACCAGTCCTATCTCTCCTTTGACTAATGTACATAGTATAACCCTCTAGTTCAAATTCACTGACATTATCATTAAATATATTTTCATTAACCCATGATTCAACTATACATATTATATCTATATCTTCATGAATGATATAACTAAATAATTCATCCTTCTTATTTCTAAGACTACGAGCATTTGTGTAAAGACAACTCAGCCCACCTATCCCTGAAGCACCTGAGGGCCTATCTCCTCTGCATCTCCTTTCTCTCTTTCCCCGACCCTGTACTCTTGTATTTCCCTGACCACTTTCACTACTCAAGTAGTTTAACCCTAAAGCACTTCCATTAGCCTGCCTACCTTCTACAAATCTGTGTTTGCTTCCTTTCCCTGCCTCACTTTGAGCCATTAAATTTCCCTGACCACTATCAAAACCTAGTTTCCCGCCTCTAAAGACCTAATAACACTATCTAATTCCCGCCACAAAACCTCAACCCCATCTCGGCTCAGATGGAGTCCATCCATCGCATACAAACCCTTATTCCCATAAAACCCACTCCAAACATCTACAAATACCAATCCTGACTCCTCGCACAAACCTTTCACATATTCATTCAAGCCCATTGCACGAGACAACCATTCCATCCCCACATCCATTCTGGGAAGCACACCTGAAACAACGCCTTTTACTCTACTTTCACACATCCTTTCAATCAGCCTTTTATACCGCTGTCGTAACTCACAAGTACCCACCTTCTTTACATCGTTTACTCCGACATGTGTAATCACAACTGCTTCCCTCTCACACCCAGACACCAACCTATCATACCTCTCACACACATCATTTACACCAGCACCCGGCAGACAAACTCTCACTCCCTTCCATTTACTTTCATTCAACTTCCTATCTAAATACCTAATCTGAGAGTCACCCATCACAATCACCTCAGTCATTCTCCTATTCTCTCTAGGCCTAGTATTACCCTCCCTCCTGCTCTCACTCATTCGACCTCCTATTCTACTTTCAGGCACGGCCACACCAGGCAAATCTCTTTCAAATTCTTTCTCTCTCAGGGCATCAAATCTGTTAGTTAGCCTAACAGGTTCCATGTCCCTCTCATTCACACACCTAACCTGTCCTAACTTATCTATTCTGTTCACTTTCACCCACCACTCATCATCACTTACTTCACTTACTGCTTTCTCTCCAGTCCCTGTTCTAGGCCTAACTTCCTCCCTCCTGGTCCCAATCTGACTCTTCAAACGTACACTTGCATCTCTTCTCACTTCAGACACTAAATCGTTCAGTCTCAAGCATTCCGCACGTAATCGACTCACCTCCTCAGTCAAAGCACATACACGGCACTCAGACACATTCACTCTCCTCTCTATACCACAGACATCGCACACTACATACACACTACTTTCAAAAGGCATACTCTCTACATCCAAACAGTCAGCCATACTTAAACAAGAACAATAATAGAAACAAAAACTTACAAACAACAAGAATTTGATCCCAATTTGTGCGCGCAAGTTTAAAACCTGCTAATCAAGATGGCCCCGAAGTAAACAAAAGTCACTTTCTCACCAAAACAAAATAACCACAATTTATACAAAATAACCACAATTTAACTTTGTTATATTAACCAAATATATGATTTTATAACTTAATATTTATGTTTATGTCACACACCAAAGTAAATCAAATAATCAAAATATTCTGAGAGCTCTACGAAACACGTGCTACCTGTTATTGCTACCTGTTCTAACTGTAGCTACTTCACATCCTTTCCTTATTTCCCTGATCATTAGCTCATTCATGAATACAGTCAGTCTGTCCGGGTGGTCTGTAAAAGGCTGTGAGAGAGTAAGGTCTAAATCTTCACATTTACCTTTTATATATATATTGTTTAACATTTGTGTAAAAAGCCGTTTTATACCATTATCGTAAGTGGGATACAAAACGAATAATTGCCCCAAAATTTAATTATTTTTTCTCAGGTTATAATAAACACATATTTCGGCCTTCACTTATTAGAGTTAATTATAGTCACTTATTGGGAGTTAATCACATAAAGGTAGAAACCTTTTCGATTACATAAGAACATAAGAAAAGAAGGAGACTGCAAAAGACCATTCATGGCCTACACTTGGCAGCTCCTGTTCCATTCAACACACAAAAGATTTCTTACCAGAGAAAAGTCATCAACATTGTCACCCTTAACAGGAGTTCGTCAGATCTAATCTACAATATACATAAAATGCATCCAGAGGATTATGTCCATTCATGCAACCGCAAAATATAATCTTCCCACTCCTTAGAAAAATATATACATATGTACATAAAAAAAAGTCAGTCCCATCTAGCAGCTTCATCCATATATTTATCTAATCTATTCTTAAAACTACCCAGAGAGGAGGCTTCTATCACATGCCTAGTGAGCCTATTCCATTCATCTACCACACGATTTGTAAACCAATTCCTCCCAATCTCCTTCCTAAACCTATACTTATCAAGCTTAAACCCATTGCTACGTGTCCTGTCATGTTCACTAAGTATAAGAACCTTACCCAGATCCCCTTTATTATATCCTTTTACCCATTTGAAGACTTCAATCAATTCCCCTCTGACTCTTCTCCTTTCCAATGTATGTAGATTTAGTTTTCTGAGCCTTTCACCATAGGGTAAGTTCCTTAGCCCACCAATCATCTTTGTCATCCTTCTCTGCACAGACTCAAGCAAATCAATATCCTTCCTATAATATGGTGACCAAAATTGTACTGCATAGTCTAGATGAGGTCTAACTAGCGCCAGATACAGTTTTAGAATCACTTCAGCACTCTTATTGCTTACACTACTCCTAATGAATCCCAATATCCTATTAGCTTTATTCTTAGCATTTAGACATTGCTTTCTAGGACGAAGGTCTGAACTTACCAAAATACCCAAGTCTCTCTCACAATCAGTCCTCCCTAAAATTCTGCCATTTAATTTATAACTATTCAATGGATTATTTCTACCTATACTAAGTACACTACATTTGTCTATGTTAAACTTCATTTGCCATTTCTCGGCCCAATTGGACAGAATGGTCAATTCCTCCTGCATTACAACAGCATCAGAATCAGCCCTAATGGCCCTACCTAGCTTAGTATCATCAGCAAATTTACTCAGGTCACTACTTATACCTATGTCAAGATCATTAATATAAATTAAGAATAGCAAGGGACCCAAAACAGATCCTTGAGGAACTCCACTGCTAACACACCCCCACTCAGATTTAACTCCATCTATACTAACTCTTTGCTGTCTGTCACCAAGCCATGACTGAATCCACCTAAATATACTGCCATCGATCCCGTGTGCTTTAACTTTGCTCAGAAGTCGTAAGTGTGGCACTCGATCAAAAGCCTTACTAAAGTCCAAGTATAAAATATCATAGTTTTCATCATTATCTGCTGCTTCATACACCTTACTATAAAAAGACAGCAGATTAGTCAGACAGGATTTACCCTTACTAAAGCCATGCTGTGATTCTTTTATCAACTTATGCTTATCCAAGTGATCTCTAATATTCTTTGCTATAATAGATTCCATCATTTTCCCTACCACTGATGTCAAACTTACTGGTCTGTAATTAGACATATTTGTTTTATCCCCTTTCTTAAATATAGGTATCACATTGGCTTTCTTCCATGCCACTCTCCAATGATTTTCTAAACGAACTGAAACTTAATTTGAATACCTCTTTCACATCATCGAAAAACTTTGTAGGAACATAAACGTGCACGAAAAACTGAAGCAGAATCATAGATGGTGTAGAATATGAGGTAGTTGAGTAATCACAAAGTTACTAAACAAATCAGGAGAAAAATGAAGTTGAATCTATTTGTTGCCATGGTATTTTTGTCTTCAATTTAAGGTACGCGTTTTAGTGGAGTTTTTGTGCACATGAATCCTTTGACATTGTGTCACCCTCCCTCCTGCACTATTTTCCTGCATGTTATATTAAAAAGACGAGACATATAGTAAGTATCAACATGCTTTTAAAAAAAATGAGACGCCACATCAACAACTTTTGGTAATACTTCAGTTTAGGGGCGCACGATAGGGGGCGTTGTTTATGGGCTGCAATTTTGGGCTACAATCTAGGGCTTATGACATCAGACGGTAGCTTCAAAGGGGGCCAATCACGGCGTTGTATTTGTTTTATTATTTTGTTTTTTCCTTTCTTTATTATTTAGTAAATACCTGCACTTCTACTTAATTATATTAATTAGTAATGCATTGATTTTTTTATAATTACTAATGTATTAAACTTTGTATGTTTCGTTTAATTATTTTTGTGGAACTAAACCATTAATTTCACACACTGGCAAACTTTAATTCAACCTTATATCAAATATTGGTAATCCTGAAACTGAGCAGTTAAAAGAGCGCGATACCTGTGAATATGGTTTGTTCGACTTCAATAAGACTTGTGTTAATTCCTCGGTCAATTTAATAGACTTTTCTATAGATCGTGGTCTCATTTAAAAGAAGCGCGGCCCAATTATAATAGTGAAAGGTGAAGATAGGGTAAACTTGAACATCTGCGTCATGCGCTCGCCTCCGGTCCTGGCCGCATAATATTTCGTCCATATTCCAATGTGTTTCACCTTTTTTGACTACTTTCGAGTTACGGATCGTGAAGGGAATCGCCCTGCGATGACCCTGAGATTTCAATCAATGGGGGGGATCTGGGGGGCGCAGCCCCAGTATATAATCGTAAATGTTTATAGAATAATGTTCTCACGTTTTTTTGTTTTTTAACAAATCGTTTCTGCGCGTCTGAACGAAACATAAAAGCAACTTGTCCCGATAGATCTAGGCTGAAATCTATTTCCAAAGTAACTAAAAAAAATTAATTTTTGGCGGCAATAGCCTAAATTAGGCGGTGCTATCGTCTTTGTTATTTTGCTAAAAGTGCTATCGGCTCTGCACGTTTATCGAAATAATAAAGACGATAGTGTCGCCTACTTTGGGCTATTTTCGCCAAAAAAATAACATTTTTAGTTACTTTCGAAATGAGTGTCTTCGCCTTTTGATGTCTGACGTCATAAGGCCTAAATTGTAGCCCAGAAACAGCGTCCCCTATCGTGCACCCCTAAACTGAAATATTACCAAACTTTTTAGGAAGTGTGAAAGGAAAGGCGGTGCTTCCGCATAAATCAAATTAGATTACGGAATATTCTCCACAAGTTGTTCCCAATTTATTTTTGCCTTATTTTCCCTTTCTCTCTCTTTAAACTCGCGAGTTAATATCAGTTTTCGCATGATATAATTCTGAGAGTTATCATTTGTCTCTGCAAGAGGTAACGCAAACTACGCTATTGAATGGGTAGTTTGTGGTGATAGAACCACATTATAGAATTGCATATGACTAAAAAGTAACTCAAAATCGAGCATTTTCCAGTTGTATCAAATTTTTAAAACGGTTCACGCGTTGAACCTTAAATAAAACATTCGCTGATGGGGAATTTGAAGTGCTCTCAAAGGAGCGCTTGTCCCCAGTTCTATTAGGAATCTCTTTCGTAATGGGTCCTCAAAAAGGATATGGATTAGCGACAAAATTCAGTCCTTGTTCACAACGAAATTCTATCCATGTTGACGGCGAAATTTGGTCCATGTTTCACGACGATTTTGTCCATAGAAAGATGGGCCTTTAAAAGACCAGGTTTAGTTTCTGGTGGAATCTAGGCAACCGGGCAGACAGGGAAGTAAGTAAGTAATGAACACTAAAATCTACAACAGTCGCTCTAAAGATAACATCCCAGATTCCTTAAATAAATGGATCGCTTAGAGATAACAGCCCAGATTCCTTAAATACACGGAGAAAGCTCTTGCACATTTTGACTGAGCCAAAATTATGGCTTCCCTAATTCACCAACCCAGATTCTTTAAATAAACGGAGGGAGCTCTTGCACATTATGGCTTCCCTAATTTACCCTGCCTCCACCGAAACTATTATTAATCTAAGTTAAACAGAGCACACCATCAAAGTAATATGTAAAAATCTTTTAATAAATCATAATTTAAATGCCAGAAAAATATCCCAAATGTTTCTCATTTTCATTAACAAAGCTACGTTTGTATGGGTAACTAAATATATCTTTTTCAATTAACAAGGAACCTGTAAATGAAATCCAAATGTAATAAAACGTATATATATATATATATATATATATATATATATATATATATATATATATATATATATATATATATATATAATAAATGTATATATATATATATATATATATATATATATATATATATATATATATATATATATATATATATATATATATATATATATATATATATAAATGGTAATTTAAGAGGAAGATAGCGCCATCATTTCCAACGTTTTAGAGCCTTCTTATCAAAATAGTTATAGAAGCAATGTTATTCAGCTCATCGAATTACATAAGAATACCTATTTATTTATGCAATTCTGAAGAAATGTATTTTTCGAAATTTTGTTCTTTTTTAGTTCCGAGTTCTTTCCCTGGTCTTTTCAATAGATATCCGTCCTCTTACGTCCGGCAGCGCACCGCCGACGCATACTTGGCCTGGCAGCAACACACCTATGCATGCGTGACCTGTCATGACATCATTTTTTGACCAATCGCAAGTCAGATAGTTTACACGTATTATGCTTTTGCTCGAGCACATTTATTCAAAATGACTTGTGGAGGGTGCGACCTTAATTTTGAGCGTTTATTTACCAAAGTTCTGAGCAATCGTGAGGCTACTGCCTCATTTTTAGTCGATCACGGTGTTCTAAAAGACAAAATATTGAGCGGCAGTGGCGAGACGTGCAGGCGAATGTGCCAAAATTTGGTAAAAGAAACAAAAAATCCGCTTCATTTCTTTTGCCGAAAGTTTCCTCGACTAAAAAATCGATTTCACGATTTTTGAAAGGCGCTTGGCACGTTGTATCCGCCGGCAGAAACATAATAAGGTAAGGAAACGAAACAATTTTGTTTAACAATCGCCTTATGCATTCGAATCTGCGGTAGGCTTTCAAAATGGAATATTACTAGTTATTTTGGTAAACCTAAAGATCCGTGGCTCGCACTCGCCTCCGCTCTTCTCTGGTTCTGGTCGCATAATATTTCGTCCATGTTCCAATATGTTTCACCTTCTTTGACTAATTTTGAGGGTCAGCTCGTGGGATAGACGGCTCCTAGAAGGGATCGCCCTGCGTTGACCCTGAGATTTCAATCATATGGGGGGTCTGGGGGCACAGCCCCCCCAGTATATAATCAGATTTTTTTTGGGAAAATAACGTTAATTCTCACGTTTTTGTTGGTGTGTTTTTTTTTTTTTTTACAAAATCGCTTCTGCGACTCGTCTGGGTAACTAAAAAAAAATAATTTTTTGCGTAAATAGCCTAAAGTAGGTGGTGCTATCGTCGTCTTAAATTACCTAGAAAATACTTTCAATATTATTACCCAAATTTATATATAAATGGACTAAATTAACAAAACGTAAAAGGTTACTTAGAGTAGGGCGTTCAAAAAATAGAGAAATGGCGAAATTTGGAAATGAGCAAGTTAAGAAATAGAGCTCAATTTTAGGCGAGGAAATTATTCAATCTTTAAATTTGTATACGATCCACAGATATAGAAATTGAAGGATTTAATAAAATGTGTGAAGCTTAGTAAAAGAATTAAATTGAATAAAGTGAGGTGTTAGGATGTTCAATTAATGGTTAATTTAGTAATAATTCTCTTTGTCTAAATTTGAGAAACAAATGATATGTAGAAATTAAAGGAAGCTCAATTTACAAACTGTACATACTTCTTGTTTTATATTAGTATTAAAAATTAGACAGCTTAGTTATATTACTTTCTTTTATTGTTAAGTATGTATTACTTTATGTAAGAATTGATCAAATTTGTTAAAGTAAAGTGACTCAAAATATACCTCATAGATGAACTTTTTGTATGTATGTATTATGAAATTGTATAATCGGGTAGAACATTATCTGCACTATGACTTTATATGAATATGATTGGGTATTTTGTTACCGTTTATCTTTGAAAAATCAGCCAACGTAACGCCAATGGCTGGTAGAATAAATTAAACATAAATGTTCCTTTAAAATTCGTCTCAGCACTGATTGGTCAATTTAGGTATTAGAGAATCAGCTAACGTAACACCTATGATGGCGAGACTAAATTAAAGATAAATTTGTTCTAAACAATCTGTTTAACGCTGATTGGTTCATTTTGTACAACTTAAGTCTTAGTAGAAAAAGTATATATAGAGCAGCATTTTGTCGCTGAGGACAGTTGACGACCGAACATTCGACTACAACGCATTGCTGTACCCAATGGATAAAGCACTTTTTGATTTGGCTTAGGAAAGGATATTGAGCACCGCTGACAGAAAACAACCTATTCTGGAAGTCTTCTGGTGATTTTACGCTTCATCTTTGAGAAAGAGATACTTTTATTCATCAACGATTCACATTTCGATGAGAGCTTAAGCACCTCACTGTTCGCGTCCATCGACCTACATGTGAACCTGCTTCGTGTGTCTGCCATTCATTAATTTGGTCTTAACTATGTAGGCCACTTGGAATGACCTAATTAGGGGCTTATGTGAAAACTGGTTTCAGGACTATCCCAGAGCGGAAGCATAAGTCACAAATTCTTTTGAAACTGGGACATAACTGTGAGTCCCGGACAAAGAAGACATCCTCATCGCCAGGGAGACCCGGCTAGAATCATAGAGGAAAGTAACACCCGTCTCTATGTAGTTGGATGTGGTTTTGGTGTTAGTACCCGAGAGGGGGTGGCAAAACTTTAGCGGCCGTTGATTTGACCCCTACTGCCATCAAGTCTACCCCAAGTCATCTCTCTTGAGGTTCCCACTCGAGATCCTTCCCATCCATCCATCACTTATCATCTTGGCGACACTCGAGCGCGAAACAAACTTGAAAATGGACGGGAGCATTCATCCCATATTCGACATCACCTGGCCCAGCCGTTACCTCCTTTAACATCTCATCACTTCATTTTTCACCCCAAACACAGTATTTACTCTCTTCTTACAGAGAGAGAAGAATAATTCAAGAAAGAAGAGGAAAAGGATACAAGACCATGGAGACCCTCACTAAGAGGGTCCCTCTACGGACCATACCTGTAATGAAGGAACCTGAAAAAAGCATGCTTTGCGGGACGCTATTCGCTGAATTAAGAGTAGCCCTCTTTAAGCTAATTGAAGTTTATTCTGGCTTCATTGCCATCTGTGGGGAAACCAAGGATGTCGACCGGCTCCTGTCTCAAGAGGGAGCCGAAGTTCTAAAATCTATAAACTTCGAAGCAAAGTACAGCAATGCCCTCTGGGCATTCCTATAATAAAATTCTCCTGGGAAACTTAAATACATATCTATCTATATATATACATATATATATATATATATATATATATATATATATATATATATATATATATATATATATATATATATATATATATATATATATATATTATGTATAAAATTCAAATCATTCAATTATTTTATGCATAACTTTTTGCAATTCATTTATTTTATGTAACCTTTAATAATTCAATTATTCTGTAACGAGAAACTGATTTCATTTAATGCACCGATACAAACAACATCTCTTATAATTTCACGCACATACAAGCACACGCATTTCGCCACTTGTGAAATAACGCGAAACGATCCACTCATTTGTATTTGCGTCGCCGTCATATTAAGATATGTTAAAAACTTCCCTCTTCACTTATTCTCTAAAATCATCGCATACTAGAGAGAGGTCTTAATTCCCATTCACAGTTTAATTACAGCCCCAATTCACTAATTATATTCGCTACAGCAAAAACGATTACATTCGATACATCAAAACCATTTTCCACATTCACCATCCATTTACAAAATTTATACCTCACACTTCATCTCGTCATGCGAAGTTATTTTCAACTCAAGTTCAACCATGCCTAATTTAGCGCAATTCAACTTATTATACTCTTTTTGTTAATCTCTAATATATAAATATATATATATATATATATATATATATATATATATATATATATATATATATATATATATATATATATATATATATATATATATATATATATATATATATATGAGGGTATTAAATATGTTCTCGTTCGAAAGGAGGTGTGTGAGAGGGGATATGATTGAGCTCTTTAAATTTTTTTCTCGGATAGATAAATTGGATGTTAGCAAGTTTTTTGAGTTAGATGATGGAAATCGGACTAGAGGTCACCACTTGAAAATTAAAAAGCAAGGGTGTAGGCTAGATTTAAGAAAATATTTTTTCACCAATAGAGTGGTAGACTTCTGGAACAAATTGCCGCAGAGGGTAGTAGGTAGTCCAAATTTATATGTATTTAAGAGTAGGTTGGATGAGTTTATGGGGAGGGAAGGTTGTGATGGTTCCTAAGTTTTGTATATATTTATATTGTTTGTATATATCTATAGCTGCATGATTTAGTTCTTGACAAGCCTTGATTGGTGATACCCTTGTACCTGGACGCAATCCTCTGGATGTAGTTTTCCTGGGAGTTTGGGTGCCTTAAAAAAGAGGCCGTTTGACTCGGAGGACCTATGATGAGCCCTTGTGTCTTTTGTCATCTGTTATATTATATTGTGGGGAACTTTGATTTTGTCTTCCCCTGGTGATGATGCTTTTTGTGGGTGGGTTTTGACGGATGCGGATGACCTTTGATCGGCCCTTGTGGCTTTTGTCATCCGTGAAATTATGTTATGTTATGTTATGTTAAAATAAACACTCATGTGCAAAGGTCAAAGAAGTGATAAAATCCCGCGACCACACGCATGTTTATAAAGTGACCTTTCTATCAACCGAAATGGCACACAAAGCCACAACGGAAGGACTCCTCGTTTACAACATGAGGATCCCTGGATACAACATCGAACAGGAAAAGTTCCATGGCATCCTGATGTGCTTGATGTGTTACAAGCTCGAGACACACACGAAGACGAATGCCCCCCAAAGGAAAACTCTGGTGTAGTGAATGCGCCACAGAAGGACATCGCTACGATACCTGCAAAGGCACAGAGAAAACAAATGTGTGAATTGAAAGGGCGGACATAGAACGATGACCCTTAACTGCCCCAAGGTGAAAGACATTATAAAGAAGATGGAGGAGGAAGAAAAAAAAGAATACGTACGCCAGCACAGTGAAGAAAAGCGAAAGGACGGTACCAACGATGGCATCCCCAACCCAAATGAACTTCACCAATGACTTAAGTGCAAAAATCCTGATTTGCATCAGACATGCAAACGTGGCTAACGCGGTAAAGCCTGGGTGCTACAACTAGGATTTAAACGGGCTACTGAAGGCAAACAACTTGCCTACGGTCATTATGCCCGCGAACCCTGAATGCTCCAAAGTATTCAATGATATAGTCATCAGGAGCAACGTGAATATCAAGTCTGGATTGGAAGAAGCAATTAAAGCACCCTCATCAGAGGAGTCCGAGGAGGAAGAAGAAGATGACAAGAAAGACAAAGAACAAGGCGATGATGAAACTACCTCTTTAGACAGTGACGAGGACCCATGCACTCGTACACGAGCGACGAGTTACAGCCTATCGAATAAACAATGCCAGGTCGGAGGGAAGGGGGGAGGTTGCGAATTTTTGACAATGCCCCGACCTGGCATTGTTTATTCGATAGGCTTCAACGACTGACAAAAAAGTTATTATGAACAAACCGAGAAAGAACTAGATGTCCAGGTTAAGCTTTTTTTCTACATATGTACAATCTTAACCATAGCATTAACTGAAACAGTGCCAAACCAGTCATATAATGCAGTAATTATATTCCGAGAAATATATTAGAATGTATCTCCATTACCACGTTCCCAAATTTCAACCTTAGCCCTGGTTTGTTCATGCTTGACCCCCTTATCAATACATACATAAAATCTCAAATAAAGTTGTTTCAGGATTTTGAATCCCCTAATTAAGGTTCAGAGGTGGGTAGTCTATTGCCCCCTTCCAATATTTAAGGCAATGTATGTCCAGCCTCCTGTTCATTCCTTGAAAAGGAATTTAAGAAAAAGGCGGAAAGCGCCCGGAGTCGTTTTTCACTTTTCCTTTGTGGGTGTGTCTGCATATATATATATATATATATATATATATATATATATATATATATATATATATATATATATATATATATATATATATATATATATATATATATTAGTGTAGTTGGGTAGCAGTCTTTCTTGAATGCAAATTTTTTTAAAGACCATTGTGTATTTCGCCTTAATTAATTTCCTGTGGCAACTTTCTCATCGTCTAACAATCTTTTTTATTCCATATTGTAGATGGTGGATCACTTGTCCTGTATCCATCTCTTTTAAATAAATGTGTTTGGTAAAAACCAAACTAAATTTCTGAGCTTTCGATCTTATCCGATCATCTTCGGAGCGTTTTGATATGTTCTTGCCTCCTTTACCGATGTAATGAGTGGGGTGAAGATCAGACAGAATGAAAGAAAACTAATTTTAAGGGGTATTTATTTTGCCTAGGTTGAACATAACATTAGAGGAAACGGGCCAGTCTGGTGAGTGGAATTTTAAGATAATTTTAATGTGAGATTCCAGCTTATCGCTTGACTGTTGATGGCCGGCTTATCTTCGTTTATTAATATGGCTTCTAAGATATTCAGCCTAGCTTTATTAAGCTCTTTTATTTTAATAACGGTGTTATCAACTAGCATATCTCTCGTTAGGTTAATGTTATGAGCACTCTCCATATGATTTTTAGGCCCTCCGCTTTGCAGATGTATAGTTAAACGTCTCGAAAGTGTAGTAGTTATCATGCCAATATATTTTGAGTTGTTATAAAGCTTACAGTCTTTAGGTTAGCGTAAAATTACATAAACAACTTTAAACAACTTAGTCTCATAAATACAACTACGATACGGAAGGCCTTAGGTAAGCCTCTTCGAGAGTAGTTTGATTACTAAAGTGATTTGTCACTGAATATTCGGTACCACTCTTAGGGTAAGCAAATGGGTTTCTTAATTCGGCTGGGCGGCTGCCTGGTTGCTTCCTCTGCGAATGCTTTGTATTCACAAGGCTATGACTCCAAAAGTGGAATGCTCTCTTCTTGCTTGGTAGGATGGGTAAGTTGGTGATCGGAGATTTCCTTAAATGTAAAAGGAACGTTGGAGGTGAACTCAATATTCTTTATTCGGCGAGAAGTTTGGAATCGTCTTCAGAAGTCTTTTATTGATAAATAAAATCCATCTTTAAACTCAGTCCATCTCCCTCTTTACATCCACAGCCCGCATACATGAATGCGATCTTGTAAGAATCATTTATAATAAATTGATATATTTAATCAGTTCCGATAACATTAAATTTGTTCTCTCAACTTGCATTAAGATATTTTATCAATTCTTACACAACTATCAAATCTTATAATTGTTATATAATAATAAAAGGAACAAATGCAACAATTATATTAAAAACTGAACAAAGATCACCGTTTCTCCTATTTCAGTGCCCCAATACATATCTCATATTTTCGTCATTTAAACTCTATTTATAATAAATATCAGGCAATGGCTTAAGAAGATATATCAAAATAAATTTTCTCAACTTCACCATTTGTAATTCTTTAGGTTTTAAAAAATTCCCCAAATTTCGATACTTATATTTATTTCTGAACTTCACCATTTTGTTTTTTATATTCTAAAAAAAAGAAATAGAATTAACTTTGATAAAAACATAAGTCATAACCAAACTAAGATGAAATTTTTATTCAAATACTCAAAAATGTCCCCTTCTTAAATTATAGAGTTAGTGATAATGATATTAAAAAATATAAGATTGTACTTATTTTCTGTAGACATATACTATATTTTTTATATTTATTAGCTCAAAATTACTATATTCCATTGTTTCGTTTATTTTTAAAGTTCTTTTTAAATTCTTCACATATCGGAGAGAAAAAATATTTTAGTTAGTAATAAAAATAAGAAAGTGATTAAGATAATGACAGTAATTTGGAGAAATATAACTAAATGTTTAATATAGATTATAAAAAAAAAAAAATATTTACGAGTTAGGAATTGTTCTCTTCTAGAGAACAATATTTTCGGATTTCCTATTCATGGAATGTTATTTTGATTAAAACTGCCACATTATAAAAGACTTTATGAAACTATAAAGTGCTCATTTTTGAGTTATCTTTCATTGTCTCATTCTATTTTGCAATGTGATCACTACATAACACCTTCCTTTGAGAAAAACGGAGTTTTAAAACAAGATTACGTTAGTATTTATAAATAATTAGTTTACACACATTTTTACTCTATTAAGAGGTTATTTAAAAGCGTTCGGACGGAAGAACTGCAACTCTTAAATGCAAACAAACATTTGTTTGCGTGTGCGCGCGCGCCACAACTTTATTATTGTAACATTTGTTTTTCCTTCATTCCCTTTTTATTTATGGCTGCTGCATAAAATTCAATTCGTAAGCGCTCTTAAGAGTTTTGTATCATCTTATATATATATATATATATATATATATATATATATATATATATATATATATATATATATATATATATATATATATATATATATATATATATATATATATATATATATACGAATGGGTTGAGGAATAAGTTCTTGCGGTTTTATCAAATTTATTCATTACCATTAACAATTTTAGAAAAACTCCATTTTTAATTGATAACAATATGCAATTTAATCAATAATGTATTCTCCGTTGTTATTTATGACTTCTTCCCAACGTTCAACTAGTTTTTCAATGACTCTGCAATAAAAATCTCTGGATTTTGACTCGAAGAATTCGTCTGACCAGGTTCTTAATTCCACATCAGTATTGAAAGAATGGCCGCGCAAATTGTTGGAGAGCGATCAGAACAGATGGAAATCCGATGGAGCCAAGTCTAGCGAATATGGAAGATGCGGCAGGATTTCCCAATTAAGCGTTTGGATGGCGTCTTTTGTCATATTGGCAATGTGAGGACGAGCATTGCCGTGTTGCAGAAGGTCTCCATAACGTCGATGAGGTCGCTTTTCACGAATAGCTTCGGGGAGTTGATACATTTGTTGAACGTAGAGTTCTGCATTGACAATCTCGTTGTTTGCAAGGAGCTCATAAAGAATGATGCCTTCACAATCCCACCACATACAGCATCATCTTTCTTGGATGAAGTCCTTGCTTTAATTGCGGAAGTTGTTTTTATTGGGACTAAGCCATTGTTTTCGATGGTTCATGTTGACATAAACACACCACTTTTCGTCGCCAGTGATGATGCGGTGAAGAAATCTGTCCTTATATCCACGAGTAGCCTTGTGACGAGCAAGCAAATCTGCGGCAATGGTGGAGCGTTGAAGTTTGTTGCTTTCGCTCAAAGCATGTGGAACCCATGCACCGAGTTTTTTAACTTTTCCCATCGAATGAGGTGATTTACTACAGTTTTCTGATCACGCGCCAATTATACAGACAATTCTTTAGTCGATTGACGAAGATTTTCATGAAGAAGGTCGTTCAATCGATCTTCATCCAACTTAATGAGGCGGCCAAAACGTTCTTCGTCATTAAGATTGAAATGATTGTTTTTGAAACTTGAAAACCACCATTGAGCTGTCCTTTCTGATAAAGCATTTTCTCCGTACACAGCACAAATATCGCGACGAGCTTTGGCTGCGTTTGCATTGTTCATGTCTTGATTGAAAATGAATAACAACAAGTGTCGTAAATGCGCCTTTCTTTCAACTTGACATTCCATTTTGAGGGTACAGAACAAAAATTAGATTAACAGAACTTTTAAATAAACCGCAATGACTTATTACTCAACTTCAAGACGTAACCTAAGCAAAAGCCTAATAGTCTACGCTGTTAAGAGACGAAACCTAACCTTTGCACATTTTGGTCTCATTATTTATTATTGTTTCTTAATATGTGCACAAATCATGTCAACAAAACTTAAATCAACACAACATTAAAAAAACCCGCAAGAACTTATTCCTCAACCCTAATATATATATATATATATATATATATATATATATATATATATATATATATATATATATATATATATATATATATATATATATATATGAGGAATTAAACCACATTCTCCGAAGACAATTTAATTCAGAACAGTTTCGGTGTATCTCACACCCTTTTTCAACTGACACTGAGCAGAAAATATAAGAGAAATGCATATCAGCATAACACAAGATCCCCTCTTTTTTCCCCCAATCCCCTACATGTGTCTAATCTGAAGGACGGGGGGGGGGGGGGGGTAGGCCTAAACATAATGAAGGGCTGGCATTTTACTATTTTGTTTATTTGCGATCTTATTACAGGATTAAAAGAAAATTGACTCTCAGATAGATTTAAATTAGGAACTGACGATATCCAGCTCGATTCTACGATTCTTTTCTTAACATAGTTAGCCGATTTAAATAACATTTTACTTCCATTGAAATCGATCGTATGATTCTTGTCTCTAACATGGCAAAATATTCCACTACTTTCTCTGCCCACTCTAATATCTCTTTTGTGTTCGTACAATCTCTTCTCTAGATTTCTCCCCGTTTTCCCTATATAAACTTTATGACAATCGTTGCATGGTACTGCATATACTCCTATGTTATGATGTTCTTTGGGTTTCCTGGCTATCATCAATTGGTTTAAGGAATTATTATATTTAAAGGCTAGATTATTACCCGCTTTTTCAAATATGTCCTTTAAACTATTTAATTTATTATTAAATGGCAATGTTATACACTTGTTGGTTCATATCGTCTGCCCAGTTTGCAGCTAGGAAAACATTCTATGGTAATAAGCCTTCCCGCACTAACGACTTTAACAAATGTATAACATTGCCATTTAATAATAAATTAAATAGTTTAAAAGACATAGTTGGAAAAGCGGGTATTAATCTAGCCTTTAAATATAATAATTCCTTAAACCAATTGATGATGGCCAGGAAACCCAAAGAACATCATAACATAGGAGTATATGCAGTACCATGTAACGATTGCCATAAAGTTTATATAGGGGAAACGGGAAGAAATCTAGACAAGAGATTGTACGAACACAAAAGAGATATTAGAGTGGGCAGAGAAAGTAGTGGAATATTTTGCCATGTTAGAGACAAGAATCATACGATCGATTTCAATGGAAGTAAAATGTTATTTAAATCGGCTAACTATGTTAAGAGAAGAATCGTAGAATCGAACTTGATATCGTCAGTTCCTAATTTAAATCTATCAGAGGGTCAATTTTCTTTTAATCCTGTAATAAGATCGCAAATAAACAAAATAGTAAAATGCCAGCCCTTCAATATGTTTAGGCCTACCCCCTCCCCCTCCCAGATTAGCTACAAGTAGGGGATTGGGGGAAAAAAAGGGGGATCTTGTGTTATGCTTATATGCATTTCTCTTATATTTTCTGCCCAGTGTCAGTTGAAAAAGGGTGTGAGATACATCGAAACTGTTCTGAATTAAATTGTCTTCGGAGAATGTGGTTTAATTCCTCATCTTTTCTTGCGATATTGCATTAATTTTCATTATATATATATATATATATATATATATATATATATATATATATATATATATATATATATATATATATATATATATATATATATATATATATATATATATATATATATATAAAGTTTTCAAAAAATAATAATAATAATAGTGCTTTAAAAATCACAGTGCAAACCACTTTAAAAGTGTAGATTCAGTGCTTATTTTTAAAAGTATAAGTAGTGAAAAGTCCAGTGTCCTGTGATATGAATAATATTAATTTTGTTAGACTAAGAGTAACAAAACTGAAATAAGAAAGTAAATAGGTATAATGTTATGGTGCGTGCCCACAAAAGTGTATGCATAGTGTATATATATATATATATATATATATATATATATATATATATATATATATATATATATATACTATGCATACACTTTTGTGGCCGCGCACCATAACATTATACGTATTTACTTTCTTATTTCAGTTTTGTTACTCTTGGTCTAACAAAATTAATATTATTCATATCACAGGACACTGGACTTTTCACTACTTATACTTTTAAAAATAAGCACTGAATCTACACTTTTAAAGTGGTTTGCACTGTGATTTTAAAAGCACTATTATTATTATTATTTTTTGAAAACTTTACCCGAATAAATGGCGTTAGTTCGTCTGTTGTTTTCATCTTGATCAAGTGTTGTCCTTTTGAGCTGCGATGAGGGGTGCTATGCTCGTGAGTGGAGACAACAAATTTTGACTTGGTTAGGTCACAACCCATGTCCACTTGTAGCGGTTCATTGTAGCTCATCCAGGTTACTTGCAGTAGTCCGGTGCTTAGAAATGAGCTAGGATCATTCTTGCTGCCGAGTCTGACAGAGCTCGATAATTTGGTGCCTAGAGGAGTAGCTTTGAGACGATGTGATCGTAGGTGAAATTCGATACATGGTTTCGGGCGGCAAAGCAGCAGATATCGACGATTTTCGACTAGCCCGTGACGGCTGGTTCGTTGAAGAGGGGAGGCTCGACCTTTGTGGAATTCGATCCACCGCCCCGGGCAGCAAAGCAGGAGAAATCCACGATTCTTGGCCACCCCGTACCCGGCTGTTTCGTTGAAGGAGGGAGGTTTTGATGATAATGGAATTCATCAGGCATTCTTCGATGGTGGTAAAGTGAGCAGCTTTTACTCTCTTGGCAAATTCGTTTTCTTCTCCACTATCCTTTGGAGGGCTCACCTGTTAAGCATGTGTATACATTCTTGAGAGAGAAAGACCCCATGACCGGTGCCAGGTCTTCTACCTCTCGAGCTCGGGTAATTTCGGATTGCGGTAAACTAGGATCTTACTCTTATGGTGGTAACCTGTCCACCTCGTAGAAATGTCTATAGGTGGGTGCAAGAGAATTACCAATTTATAGGAAGGTGAATTATGTATCTGACTCCAAAGATGATTTCTTCATTGTGTTACTTTTGCTGGGCTTACCGAAGGTTTCAGGGTAAATCGAGGTAAAGAAGGAAGTTGCAAAAATATACTTTATTCTAATATAGGCCTATTAAAGGGGAAAGCGGCACGTCACGAAGTTACTTTATTGGCGACTAATTATGGAGTGACAAGACTTGGTAAATTTAAAAGGGGAACGTGAAAGAGATAATCTTCTTAACAACAATAACCTAATAATCTTAATAATACAATTATCATTCTAACTGAGCGGCTCCGAATATATATATATATATATATATATATATATATATATATATATATATATATATATATATATATATATATATATATATATATATATATATATATGAACAAGAGATCAGATTAAAATTCCTAATCGGGGGGGTGAATTTGGGGTCATTAAGGAGATATCTTTCAAGATTAAATTTTTGATGTAGGGGCTGCATTTGAATTGCCCATCCGAAAGGTTGAAATTCGGGATATCGTTGATAAGGGTGGATTTAACTACCTTTCTTTTGGAAAAATCTTTACACGGGTAAATTAGTTTGCCCTGGGGGCAATCTATTGGGTGATTAAAATTATTGGAGTGTGTGAAAATACTAGAAGCTGTGCTTGCCTGCTTGACATCTCCTCTGTGCTCATAGATCCTCTTTTCCAGATTTCTTTTTTCTTGCCTATCTAAAATAAAGGGCATGGTGGACATGGTTTTGACTTAGATTAAGAAAATCAGAGAGGTTTTTTCCTGCAACGTGAATCCCTCCGAACATTGAGAGAAACTTGCTCCGATCGGAAAACCTCTCTCGTTTTCTTCGTCCTAGCCAAAACCATCTCTACCACGCCTATATTAGAAAATCTTATAAACTAAACAAGAAACTTGACCTTCTCTTCAAGAAAAGCCCATGGTGCACCTCATCATCTCCGAGAAAAAACATCCCGAATCTCTCTTCGCGTGAATTAGCATACGATGAACAAATTATTCTTGGATATGGAGTTTCGTTCTCATTTTCTAATAGTGATTCATTAAACCTACAACATTTAGCGTCCCTTAGTACTCGTAAATGTAGTGAAAATCGGGAGATTAATAATGAATTTCTCAGTGGTTATCTTTGCGCTGTTTTTAATTCGAATGCTAATGTGAAATATCAAAATATACCCAAAGGTTATTTAACGCTTTAAAACTTTTACAAAAAGACCAAAACAAGGGCTAACAAAATCCGCCAAAACTAACCAAATTATTGTGATGGATAAAACTCAATATGCGCCAAATTAAATGATCTCTTAAGTGGCAACACTACCTAGGAAATTTCAAATTCTAATCCTCTGAACAACAAGACGAAATCCTTTAATGACGCCATCCGAAAAATCTTAGGTTCCAAATCTGAATTAACCAAAAATTTTAAATCAATCAACCCCTCCCTTCCCTACATGTCCAGGTTACCGAAAACCCATAAAGAAGGTATCCCATTACGCCCAATCACCTCTTGCATTGGCTCCCATAGTTATAAACTATCCGACTGGCTGGCCGGAATCTTATCAAATGCGGTGGGTAAAATCTCTCACTCACATATTATCCACTCATCGGACCTTATTTCCAAAATTAAAAATCTTGACCTCAGTGGTAAAAAACTGTTAAGATTTGACGTCAATAGTTTGTTTACAAAAGTCCCGGTCGATGAAGCGCTTGACGTTTAATCGAGATTTCTTCCCTATTTAGATATTAACCTACCTTTATCGATCCCTAAAATGATCAAATTAGTGCGCTTATGTGTAACGAATAATGTATTTTCAACTGAAGATTAATTTTTTCGCCAAAAATATGGCCTAAGGATGGATAACCCCCTTTCCCCCTTCCTATGCAATCTATTTTTGGAAAACTATGAAATGGAACTCCTTCCTATGATCCATCCCTAACCTCTTATCTTGTTCCGATATGTAGACGACATCCTGTCAACAACCTGAATTCGTTACACCCATCGATAAAATTTAAAGTAGAATGGGAACAGAATAATTCTCTACCGTTTATAGACGTAAATATCCACCGTTTAAATAGTTATATTCAGTGCTCAGTCTATCGAAAGCCTACAAATTTAAATGCTTCCATACATTTTTGCTCACTACATGATAAATCCGTTAAGATATCTGTCATTCCTCCCCTCTTTCTCCGAGCCTATAGAACGTGCGACCCAATCTTTCTTCAGGATGAAATTAAACATCTTATATGCAATTTCATTGAACTAAAATATCCAATTCACATCATAAATAGATGCCATTCGAAAGCACTTTAAAACTTCTATACCACCTCCAGACCACGAAAGGATGATTTTTTAAAAATATATTAGTTTCTAATATAGTCCAGCCTTGGCTCATCTAAAATCATATGCGAACGGAAATAACATCAATATTACTTTTAAATATTCCAATACCATTCGAAAATCCTTGACTAGACTGCGCCCAATCAATCTCGATGCTGGAGTTTACAGTATACCATGCTATAATTGCAAATTAATATACATCAGAGACTGAGGCCACTTTAATAAGAGGTTGAAGGAACATTTAGCTGATATCAGAAGGTGTACGGATTCGTCAAGTCTCTTTACGCACATGCAAGCGCACGACAATAGAAGTGATTTTAATGATGCAAAAATCATTTATAAATCAAACAATTATATAGAGTCGTCATTGGTATTTATAAGCCCCCGGACGCAATGCGTTTTGGAGATTAGCAACTCTCCAGATTGTTTCCGGTTCCATTTTATTTTGTTTAGCTTGTCATTCACGTCAGATTTACTTGACTATATATTTTTTCCCAGATTGTTTCCTGCTGTTTCATTTTGTTTAGGATGTCTTACCTTATATATACTGTGCTCCTTGCCTAGCGTCTTCATTATTAGTTGAAAATGACGTTACCGAAACTTGTCCGATACCGATAGTTATAAATAAAATCTTGATTCAAATATTGTGTTTTACCATATATATTTATATATATATATATATATATATATATATATATATATATATATATATATATATATATATATATATATATTTATATATATATATATATATATATATATATATATATATATATATATATATATATATATATATATATATATATATATATATATATATATATATATATAACGGGTATTCCAATAACTTGGACCGATTTTAAATGTGAGTTAAGTTTAAGCGTCTAATGATTTTTTTTCTTTTTCTTTCAGATTTAACAATTTCAGTCTTTGGCAATTTTGACCATGGAAAGATTAACAATCGAACAACGTGTTAAAGTTATCGAAGCCTATTAAGAAAACAGACGTTCAAACAGAAACGCATTTCGGGCACTTGGCGCGATTTTTTTGGTCAACATAATAGACTAACCGAGAGTGCAATTGGAAAAAATTGTTGGTAAATTCAATTGACAACCGAGGTTGCTCAATCTGTCTCCTCACCAATATGTCCTCTTTTAACTGAAAACTTTCCGTCTCCCACAGCTATAAACCCTCTTCTAAAGCTTGTTCCGGACTTCTCATTAAACACTTCACTATCGGTTCACTTGAACTGAGAGTCAGAAGTGTGGGGAGTTTCTCCAGGAGCAAGTCGGCCGCGGGCCTCCTCCTCTTCTGTGACCCCACCCGATCGTGGGAAGGGTACAGAGGGAAGGAGTAACCTCGAGCCGTACCTTTTCTCCCCATAAAAAAAAATAAAAAAAGTCTGATTATTTGTCGCTCCGATCTAGTTCTATGGCAAAGGAAGCAAAGGAAATCAAGTTTGAAAATGTGCTTCTTTTAACGGCTGAAGTTGCACGTTAATTGCTGGTTTCTTCATTTGAATGATGATGGCTTTGGCCATCCGCAATCTTCTGTGATTTTGGAGTCTCAGGATGATGGAGGTGTCCTGATGAAATTTTTCACGGGTTAGGGTAGTGCCATGAGATTGGGCATGTTTTTTAATCGTCCCGTCTTGAAGGTGAGCTTTCAGTCGCCTTGACAGGGTTGTGGAGCTCATGACATTGTACTTTGAATTGCGGTGTTCGCAGTCACCGACTTTGCACGAATATTCGTACACGACGTTACTCTCCTGGAGTTCTCTCGTAGGAGGGAGACAGCTGTTCTTCATGATGCAACTACTTGTTTTCTTGGTCTTGTAGTATATAATTAGATTTATATCCGTATTAGGGTCGGTTGGGGTAACGTTACGATGGAGAATAGCTTTGAGAGCCTTTTCGTCTTCACGGTAGCCGGTGTTCATATTGACCTTGTAATAAAGGTCGATATTACTCTTCTTCAGAGTAGACCTGACGCCAGGGCCAGCAGCCAAGTTCATTTTCTCTTTCATGATGGCGTCAATGGATTCTTGTGGGAAGCCGTTGTTAACGAGAACTCGGGAAACCCTCTTAAGTTCGTGACCAACAGCCGTCCACGAGGATGAATGAGAAATAGCCCTGTTAACTAAGGCATTGATGATTGATCTCTTGTAACGTTCAGGACACTCAGAAAAACCGTTTAAGCAGAAGCACAAGTTCGTGGCCTTAACGTATACTTGGGTCACAAATTTGGACTCCTGGGTACCTATCAGGATATCAAGGAAGGGAAGGGGTCCTTCATTTTACGGGGTCTTAGCTGGGGGAGCAGAAGTGCCGTTCTACACATGATAATAGAAATGTTTTTACCCTAAACCAATAAAAAATCCGACTGAGAAAAAGCTAACCTAACTATGAAACCTCACCGATTACTACAAATTAACGGATGAAAACTCAAATTTACCGATGAAGACCTAAATTTACCGAAAAAGACATCCACGAAGAAACAAAAAACTCACATTACAAAATATACGAAAAAAAAGACTCTAAGCAAAACAATAAAGTAATTAATAAAGCAATTATTACCACAACAGCAAATGCGCACATCATATCCAAAGACATTAATTGATTTTGAAGACAAATGGCTTGAAAGCCTTATTATATATATATATATATATATATATATATATATATATATATATATATATATATATATATATATATATATATATATAATGAAAAACTCACAAAGAATCGCGTGAGGGTGGCAAATGAATGCAATGTCCCGCAGGAAAAAATGAAAAGGTGTTTCCAAGTACTTTCGAACTTTATTAAGTTCCTTATCAAGGATAACTACAAGAAATAGTATTATATTAGAGGTATATTTACGAAAGAAAAGTATGGAAGACCGCCTCAAAAACAAGAAATCACATTAAGGATTACAAGAAGCAGGTAGTAAGGTCAAACTAAGTCGAAGGAAAGGGTAACAGATTCAAAGAAATGGAGATAGCCTAACGAGGGAGATTATAAGACACGATGAGCAAAAGGGGGGAAAATACAAAGTACAAAACAGAGAGTGACAATTAAAAAATAAAAAATAATAATAAAAAATTAAAATATAATAGGGGCCACAAAACTATAGAATGTATATAAAAAAAAAACTAGGAACGAAAGACAAAACTAATTTCTTTGAGTATTAATCTTTTAATTATAGCATCTATTTTATATAAGCCAGGGGAAAGGTTAAAATTATCACATTGGCTTATAAAAGCACATTCAATGATATTCCTTTTTATAGGGTCATTGGAGCAATAAATAAATTTTGCCGAGTTCCAGTTAATAAAATGGTTCTTATCTGACATATGGACAAAGAAAGCACTGTTATCTTCCCCTCTTCGGACATTATATATATGTTGATTTATGCGAACATAAAGTTGTTTACCTGTTTGTCCGTAATATTTACTTAGACAACCAGAACACTCAACTGAATAAACACCCCCTCCTCCCAAACTATTACAATTATTACGTACTAATAAATTCTGGTTGTCTAAGTAAATATTACCAACAAACAGGTAAACAACTTTCTGTTCGCATAAATCAACATAAATATAATGTCCGAAGAGGGGAAGATAACAGTGCTTTCTTTGTCCATATGTCAGATAAGAACCATTTTATTAACTGGAACTCGGCAAAATTTATTTATTGCTCCAATGACCCTATAAAAAGGAATATCATTGAATGTGCTTTTATAAGCCAATGTGATAATTTTAACCTTTCCCCTGGCTTATATAAAATAGATGCTATAATTAAAAGATTAATACTCAAAGAAATTAGTTTTGTCTTTCGTTCCTAGTTTTTTTTATATACATTCTATAGTTTTGTGGCCCCTATTTTATTTTAATTTTTTATTAATATTTTTTTATTTTTTAATCGTCACTGCTCTGTTTTGTACTTTGTATTTTTTTCCCCCTTTTGCTCATCATGTCTTATAATCTCCCTCGTTAGGCTATCTCCATTTCTTTGAATCTGTTACCCTTTCCTTCGACTTAGTTTGACCTTACTACTTGCTTCTTGTAATTCTTAATGTGTTTTTTTACCTTCCCCCTTCCCTCTTCCTCATTGGTGATTTCTTGTTTTCGAGGCGGTCTTTCATACTTTTCTTTCGTATATATATACCTCTAATATAATACTATTTCTTGCAGTTATCCTTGATAAGGAGCTTAATAAAGTTCGAAAGTACTTGGAAACACCTTTTCATTTTTTCTTGCGGGACATTGCATTCATATATATATATATATATATATATATATATATATATATATATATATATATATATATATATATATATATATATATATATATATATATATATATATATAACTAACTTAATGACAACAAATGAACTACAAAACCAAAAATACTTAAAAGCGATAGGCCTGATTACCAGGCTCTAGCATAGCATCTCTTTGCACCCTTCCAACTTCTTTCTCTTTTCACCACTGGTCTACTTTCCGCGATCTGTCATAAATACCCTTATTCTATTCTCTGGCTACATCTACTCTTACAACAAAAACAACAACAACAACAACAACAATAATTCCATTTGTGTTCATTCCCTGAAGATGACCTAACATGGTCGAAAGACGTCTAGGAATTAAGAATGTCATTCGCGGATGTTTTTTCTCGCCTCGAAGACCCTGTTAAAAAACTTGTAAGAAATATTAAGAAAATATGGATTAAAATTAATAACGCTTCCATAGCTGTAGACTTCAACAGAACATATATATATATATATATATATATATATATATATATATGTCGTAGAATAGGCTCTCGACGATATACCATATATAACTATTCGTTGAGGGAATTATTCTAATATTTCGAGTGCGTGGTAATCTGATTGACCGAGGTTAGTCCAATAGGGGGATGGGAGGCCTGGAGAGGCTTATTTATCTTTAATATGCTTAAGAAGTGGAACAGTGCACAAGGATAAATAATATGGCTACCATTAATAAAATAGAGTTTTATTAATTAAACTATCAACAACAGACAAAAAAATGTTTACATAAACGGAGAATGAAAAGGGTCGTGGGAATATCTGACTAATCCGAGGATTAAGATTTGGAGAGATTTAAAAAGGTAAACAAATAAAAATTAAAGGGTGGGAATGGTTCGCTAAACTATTTAAAGCACAGGGTTGCGTTGACAAAAGGTTAAATGATTAAAAGTAATGCTCAGCTTACGTAATTATAAAGTTGTTGTGCAGAGGAAGACGATGCGAAGGAATCTTCAGTCCACTGGCGATTTCCAGCAGAAGGGTTCTTCGGGGGGTTGTCCTTAACGAAGGGGAAGGACTGTCTTCGAAGAGTGAAAGCGAAGTGGGGCACGGAAGTACGAGCGATCTTTGTGACAGCAAATCGGAGATGTTCTAGATGAACAATGGAGGTTATTGTTGAAACCAAGCGTTCTCTTGAAGAACGTTAAAAAGGGGGGAATTAAATTATCCGGAAGTGATGTCTTGGGAACGAGAACAGTTTCTTGACGAACGGGCTCAAAGAACAATGGCTGTTCTAACGTTGTTCTCTTTCTGAACAACAAGGAAACCTTGTTGACTTGGCGTCTCGAAGGCACGAACCTTGGCACTCAAGGGATATTGTCCTCTTCTGGACAATAAGGGGTTTCTCGAGGTAGAGAGTTCCTAGGTGCACAAGGGAGACCAGATCGGCGTGATGCCTCGCGAAGATAATCTGAATCTGATCTGCTTCAATCGGGAAAAGCTATGATATAAATAGTCGAAGCCATCCCCTTGGCGTAGGGGACAATTGAGTGGGAGGCTTCGGGGGAATGTCCTGCTGGCGCCTGAGAAAATATCTTATCTGCCCATAAGCCTAACTCAATCTGGCGAGATCGACGTATGGAGGTGAAACGGGGGAGTCAACCTCCTTGATTAAACATTTGATATGGTGGGCGATAACGCGATCTGCTTCCTCTCGCAGATGCACGTGGGTAGCATGTGTTTCTAACATGTGATAGCGGCTGAATTTAAGCTGCCTCAGACCGTTCTATCACAATATATATATATATATATATATATATATATATATATATATATATATATATATGTGTGTGTTTGTGTGTGTAATTGGGTAGCAGTCTTTCTGGAATGCAAATTTTGTTGAAGACCATTGTGTATTTTGTCTTAATTAATTTCCTTTGGCAACTCTCTTTTCTTCTATCTTTTTTATTCCATATTGTAGATGGTGGATTACTTGTCCAGTATTCATCTCTTTTTTAAATGAATGTGTTTGGTAAAAAACAAACTAAATTGTTAAGCTTTCTATCTTATTCGATCATCTTCGGAGCGTTATGGAATTTCTTCCCTCTCTTATCGATGTACTAAGTGGAGTGAGGATCTGGCATAAAGTAAAGTGAAAGAACAAGAACATGAACTGATGTAATAAGAAAGAAAATGTGCGGTATGTATATAAAGATAAAAAGAGTTTGAGTTTGCCCTGGCGTAGAGGGTATCTCTCAGGTTTTTTCTTTTGTCTTGGCTTCTCTTCCTCCTATTTGTTATTTTTCATTAGTTTAGTTTAGTTTTTTTACATTTTTACACACACACACACACACACACACACACATATATATATATATATATATATATATATATATATTATATATACATACTCACAGATATAGACATATATACACTTTTTTTAATTAATCAAATAAATAATTTTTTTTTTCCTCCGTCGCGGCATTCAAGTTTTTTGTTTGTTATATATAATTTTCTTTGTTTTTGAAATAACAATTTATAATTCTATTTTGCCGGTATTTTAGGTTGTCATTTCCTTTTTATTTTGCTAGTTTAAGTTGTGGGCACTTCGCTTCTCTTTCTTCAATTTTAATTAGATGGTTCCGTTTTTCTTGTTTAGGTATAAATTCCCATTTGGTTTTCTAGGGATCAGCTTCTTCCGCTCGGGAATAGGGCTTGCCTGGTGGCGCGTCCTCTAACTGCTCTCCGAATGTCTAGGTCGAGGTTCATGTTGGGGAGAATCTCATTTTCAATTTTGTCCCAGGTCTTTCTCCCTAGCCTTTGGAGTTCCATATTTAGCGGTTTCAGACCTGCTCTTGCGTGCAGTTCTGTTTGCTGAATATGGTCCATCCTTTGTGCTTCAGCTATAAGCAGGGCTGCTCTGTTCTGTACTCTCTGCATTTGTCTGAGAGAGGTGGAACTCGCAGCGTGCATGATCACTGCCAGGTACGCTAAGGTCGAGCGTACCAGAAGAGTGTATAGCTTTTTAAGATTTTTGGAGCTGAGGCTTCTAAATCTATGCAGTTTTCCGAGCTGTAATTTGGCTAGGGAGATTCTGCTGTTAATGTGCACTTTGTATCCTTTTGATGTTAAGTACAGACCTAGGACTTTGCCTTTATTTCCGTACGTGTATACTTCGCCGTACACTAAGACATCCACACGTTTTTAGCAGTTTATTGGAAGGATCTGGAACTTTCGGCGGTTGGTCTTGATTTCCCACTTTCGTTCGTATCGACTGATGTCATCGATTTCGATGGCTATAAGCCTTGCTTGATATCCAGCATGTTTGTAGTAGCTGGGGATGACCTGTGTGATGTTATCTGCAAACTGTAGGTACATCACGTCCTCCCCTGCTGGATCAGGTAAGTCCAGTGTGTACACAAGGTACAGCAGCGGACTCAGACAGCCACCTTGTGGAACACCCGCCTCAAGTACGAACGCCAGTGCTCTGTAGCCCTCGATCGAAATTTTGACTTTTCTGTGCATGATGTATTTACAGAGGACCCTTTCCAGGATTGGATTCCGCTGGAGGCCTAAGATCTTATATTGAAGACCTCTTAGCCAAACCTTATTGAAGGCCTTTTGTATTTCTCGCATCTCCATGTCTACGTATTTCCTCTCAGCTTTACAGCGGGCAAACTTTTCAGTGAGAATGGCAAGGGCTGTGTCAGTCCCCTTCTCTTGCGGAACCCGTCTTGCTGAGGGCTGTGAGCTTCCAGCTCGGTCAGTTGGTCTTGTAACCTGTTGGCTAGAAGTTTTTCGTAGACTTTGCCTATAATCTCCAGGAAGGATATTAGCCTGTAGTCAAGCAGTTGATCGGGCTTTCTCCCTTTAGGTATACAGATGATTTTAGCCACCTTGAAAGCGTCGGAGAAGTAGCCCGTATTCAGGGAAGCATTGTAGATGTTCGTGATTCCATGAATGATCTGCCGTGGGGCATGCACCAAGTTATTTTTGGTGATGCCCGTCCAGCCTGGTGCCTTTTGTTTAAAGGTTTTTGTGACTGCCATGATCTCTTCTGATGTAGTTGATCGAATTCCGCCTTGTCTTCTGCTGTTATCTTGAAGACATCTTTCCAGAATGATCGAAATCTCTCTTCCAAAACCGCTGGGTCTTCCAAGTAGTAATCGCCCTCCTTAATGCAGGTTTTTTCTCTACTTGCAAGACCTTTTAACTTGTTCACAAGTCGCCAGAACACATCGGATCTCACTCAGGCGTCGTAGCAGCGAGCTTCTTTCCCGATTTGTACCTTCTCTCCTAATTTATTCATACACCTCCCTGTGCACTCTAGCGATCTCTCTCATTTCCTCGGTCTATCTGGATTGTGGGAGAGTTTTGTATCTCTTCATCGGTACACTCTCGCGATCCGCCTCGATGATGTGGGCAGTTATCTTCTCCAGCTCCTCGTCGATCTTATTTAGCCTTGCACCGTTTAGGTCCGCTGGTTCATATATATCAAGGATTTCCTTGTAGCGTTCCCAGTTGGCCGATGCATAGATTTCGCAAAGAGGGATTGGAAGCTTGATTGGCGTGAGAGAAATGGTCGTCAAGATCGCTATTTGGTCGCTGGGGACTGTTGGGCCTGGCTTACTACGGTAATTGAAAGGGAAGCCATCGCTTGTCATGATCATGTCGGTCTTTGTTGCTGACTGAACAGTGATATAGGTCGGAAAATACGGATCTATCCGTTGGATGTTCTTCCTTCGCATAATCATTTCCAAGTTATAGTCTCTTTCATCCGTGTTACGATAGCCAGCCGTTTGGCATCTGACATTGAGATCGCCCCCAAGGAATACCATTTTGCCGTGGTCAAACAAGGTGTAGAAGTTTGTGAGAGGAAAGTACCTTCGTCGAGGTAGTTGTATGCCAGCGATTATGAGCTTGCCCACTAGAGTGTGCAACTCAACCACCATGAAGGACTCGTCCATATCCGGAAGGTGTCTAAACGAGAAATTCATTCTGCCAGCCATGGTAGCACCGTCATACCTCTCCTGATAAGGGTTTTTCGAGACCACTCCGTAGCCAGGTATCTTTAACTGCTTGTTGGTCGTATCGATACCATGCTCTGTGATTAATATGATGTCGGGATCAAGCACACGGAATATGCTTCCGTATGCCGTGGCTTTCCTCTTCCATCCATTCACGTTGAGTGTCAAGATCCTTAACCTGTTGTTCTGGTTTTCCATTCTATGTTCTGACTTAGGTGGATATCTTAGTGGTTACGGGTTGTCGACTTGCGTTTCCCTTTCCTCTTCTTTTTGAACTCTGCTGGGGAAAGTTCAATAAATGTTTCATAGTAGAGGGCGACGTTCTGGTTGTATAGGGCCTCCTCAACCGATTCTTCCTCGCATTGAGCGTCGAAATCCCATTTATAATACTTCTTTAGTCCCACGCAAATTTTGTTTGCGTCCCAGTCCTTCGGGAAGGGGAATTGTTCGCTCGCGTAGATGTAGAGGTTAATTTGGTCTGCATCTACCTTCTTCTTAGTTTCTCTTTTACCTTGTTTTAGCGGTGAACTTCCTTTTTTTGCGTTCTCTGAGTCCAAGGTGTCTGTGTTGTCCGTGGTTTCAGAGGATTCTGTTTGAACCTGTTCCTCGTCCTTTGGGTTGGTCGGGTGTGCTGCTTTTGCGGCCGCCTCTCTCTCTCTTTCTTGTCCCCAATCCTTGGGTCGGTCCGTCTACTTTCGTCTTCTTTTTTCTTCTCTTGGCTCTTTCCTGGCATCTGTTTAGGATTCAGCTGCAGTTGCAGTACATCCACTGAATGAGGGTTGTCAGGGAACCACATTTCACTCATGCCGTTCTTAGCGAGCATTTGATTGAGTTCCTTCGCGAATACTCCTGGTTGAGTTAGGTTCCAGACGTGAGCGTATAAGATGCAAGTCAGTATCTTCGTCGAGTTTTCGTTCTCGATTCTCAAGTAAGTCTTTTTGTTTTAAGTTTCTGTGAAGACTGCTTTTTCCGCCTGAGCATATGATGTTTTGCTCTTGCGTTTATGCTCGTCTTTCTTTAGCTGCACCTTCTTATTTATAAGTTCTTTTTACATTGGGCAGGCCACGGCCATGGAATGATGTCCTTGGCTACAGTTTGCACACTTCTACCTGGGACTGCTACAGTTCTTCCAGTGGTGACCTTGCTCACTGCACCTTGAACATATTTCCTGCGGCTCTGTGCATTCGTTAGTTGTGTGCGTCTCCATTTTATAGCAGCAGAAGCAGAATTCTATGGGAGTGAATTCTTCTCTCTCAATCTGTTTACCACTGATCTTTGCATTAAAAAGCAGTAATCCATTGTCCGTTGCCTTTTGAGCCATTACTGTGTCGGAAAAGACGACGTTAAACACGTGAGTGTATTCAGAATTGTCCCTCTTGTTCCCAAACTTAATAATTTCGGATACTTTGGCCCACCGTTGATTTTTTAATATCTCTTCTTTAATCTCTTCCTTAGTGTGCTGTCCTATCCAAGGGTCCAGTCATCGGCAGACTACGGTCCTGTGGGTTAGGATCTGCGGTGGAATTGCCGGTTGTAGGTCTATTTCACGGAGCGTTTGGACTGCTTCTTCTTTTGTAATACTCTCCACATCCTTCTCCTCCTCACATATCGCAACATAACCTGCTTCCGCTGATGGTGCGCAACTGGATCCGAGTGGTCCCCGTTTTCCCCAGGGAGGGGGCCCTCTCGGGCTGTCTTTCTTCTTGTTGTGTCTTATATGAGGATTCTGGTTATTCATAGCTGTTTTGAATGTATTCCCTTTACTGCAGGGTCCGCTTCTTCTTCTTGGTAGAGCGTTTTGATAGCCGTTTCCTCCTCGTTGCAAGCGAGTTTCCATTAACATGAACTGCGGGATGAAATAGATGAATGATGGAGGGGGGGGGGGGTACCCGGGGAGGCCCCTCAGACGGATGAAATGTGGCAGGCTTAATGATGGATGGTGATCGAATCAACTACCACCACCCTGGGGTGCCGCCCCGTCTGGGGTTTGGTTATCGATGCTGCTTCCAACTTAGACAGGGACAGTTGTGTGTAGCCCTGTGGTGCTGGCCGGAAACTACCCTTAGAGATTAGAGCAAACTTTTTCCCGAAGTTTTAGCATGGGAAGATGCCTCAATGCGGAGAGTGAATGCCATTAAAGGTACAAAATAAGCGTAATCGGCTCATATACCGCCGAGCTTATAAATGCTGCTCTACGTGGAAACTTTTCCACCAAGAGATTGCAAGGGTAAAGCAAATACTCGTGAATAATGGTTTCTCAAACAGCATGATAGATAAATAACTCCAATCATTTTTAAATAACCATTACAAACATGGTGATAAAACTGAAAGTAATCATGGAGAAGTCAATAACATCAAAGTATATTACAGAAACCAGATGTCCACGGCCTATAAAATAGATGAAAAAAACATCAAAGATATTATTAACCGCAACATCAAGGTTAAAAATCAAACGGATAAAATCCAACTCATCACTTATTATAAAATAACAAAAGCCAGCAATCTTCTGATGAAAAATAACATCTACCCTAACTCCTCGAATCTCAAGTTAACCACCATAGTTTATGAGTTCACCTGACCCAATAAAGCCTGTAAGCTTTATAATAACTCTAAATATATTGGCATGACAGCTACCACACTTTTGAGACGGTTAACTATGCATCTACAAAGCGGAGGGCCAAAAAACCATATGGAGAGTGTACATATGTAATATTAACCTAACGAGAGATATGCTCGTTGACAACACCATTATTAAAAGAAAAGAGGTTAATAAAGTGAGAAAAATTTGGTATAAGAGGGTATTTTTACCTTTACATCTATATACAATCAAGTTTATATAATGCAAAAGTAAATAACTATTATAGTTAAAAAGTGTTGAAAATGAAACTATAGTTGAGAAGGGGAAAGATTTAGTGAGAGGCAAAGGTACACAAAAAGTCAAATAGGTCCTCCTGGAATAACTAAATTACGCAGAAGCTCAGTTTTTTGGTAGTTTACATCATTTTTGCATTTAATTTGTACACCACTGGAATGGTTTTATATTTACATTAATACTTGAGTTTATTATTACAATCTTTGTTTGATGGTTTACTAATTCGCACTTTTGATTAAATTTCACATGCTAACTTTAATTATTATATCTAATTATATCTTTTAGTTATCACCGCTAACTTTATTTAGTTTTATTTTAATATTCTTATTTGTTTACTATATTACTATTCACACTAATATTGCTATATATTCTTTAATTTAAAATTTATTTAATGATTTTATTTAATGTACACTTTCTCTTAAATTATTGAGTACACTTTTCGCACTTTGTTTTTGCTGAATTTATATTTCAACTCTCTTCACTCTTGTAACTTTTATTTTGGTTTTATTAACTATCTGAATCGTTAATTCTATTAGTTTCTAGATTCACAATTTACTAGTACTTTCGTATTAACTATTATCACTTTATACATTTCATGTTTATACCATTAGTTTATCTCTGAGGTCTTCATTCCGCACTTTATGTTCTTGTATGTTGTCCCGTTTACTGTGGATAAACTCGAGTCTGGAATATATATTGTTCAACTACACAGGAGGCTTTCAATTTCCTTTGGAGACCACGGCCCCTCAAAGGTCCACTTGAATTCACCGCTTCTGATTCCTTGCACTACTTTCACATTATTGTTTTTCTCATGTCGACGTCCAATAATCCCGAAAACTTTTAAGTTCACTTCTTCCCCGTTGAAAAAATGTCCTTTTTCCACGACTTCAATTTTCTCCATTAGGGGCACTCTGGGGTAACTTTGGTCATCTTCCGATTCTTCGTCTGTTTGTATTTGTTTTTCTTCTTCTTCTTGCTTTGCTGTTGATCTGGTGTTCTTCCTTTTCGTTCGCATTTCCTTCGGGCTATTTTTTGTGTTTTCGCCTTTTTCTTTCCTGGCTTCGCGTTCTTCTTTTTTCGTGGCTTAAATCTTCTTTTGTGGTTTACGTTGATGATAATATTGCTTGTTTGGAACCGTTACTTTTTGGTGTTCTCCGTCTGTGTGTCATCGACGAACTTGATGTTTAACACATCTTGAGATGCTGGGTTTGGCGGAAACCACAACTTATTTTTGACTCCATTATGTTGTAGCATGTTGTTTAGCTCCCCCGAGAAGCTGCCGGGGCACGCAAGGTTCGCCAGGTGGGCGACGATGACCATTGTCATTATTTCCTCCTTGCTCTCGACCGGCATGAAAAGTTTCGGAGTTACTCTTTCCGGTGTTTGCGTGTTTATTGGTGCCGATGCTGCTGTGGCGTAGGAACCTCTCAGGCCTTTGCCTCCTTTTCCTTTTTTTTTTAGCTTTTCTCGTTTTGCTCGTATCATTTCTTTGCGTAGAGGGCATCTCATGGCCATAGCCCGATGTTCCCCTCCGCAATTCGAACATTTTTCACGCTCTTCTCGGCAGTATCCAACTGTGGCCAGTTTTGGAGCATGGCGCACATGTTTGCTCTTTCGTCGGGCATTCTTTAGGCGAATGACTCTCGAGCGTGAGGTAGTTTTGGCAGTTTTCTAGGTAAATATATTCCTCTGCCTCGATCTGCTCTGGAGCTACCCGTATGTAGAACCCCAGGAGGCCACCCCTCATCGCTCTCTGAGACATCTCACTGCTGTCAAAGATGATTTTAATTAACGTCTTCCCGATTTTTCCCACCTTGTCTATCTTTGCCCATGACTGTTTAGAGTTCAGTTCGGCTTTGATATCCTCGGTGGAGTTATCCAAGAAAAAGGGTTCAACTTTCCTTAGGATGACGGTGCGCCTCACGAGTAATTCGTGGGGGGCTACTGCTTCTAGCCCTATCTTCCGAAGGGGTTCTTTAGCCTTTTCTGAAACAAGGACATCCACATCCTTGTTCTTCCAACAAATCACAGCCCACCCGTTTGGTGTCTCGATGAGACGGGTGAGCTCGATGTTTATTTCTCCAAATATGGTCTCGAATACGGTTTGCCTGCCAGGTTTCTGATGTCCCACTATTAACCGGAGGCGGATCCGCTTGGTATCCTGGGAGACGGAGGAACCTATGTCCCCCTACGGGCAGTGCTGCCCTTCCCCCTTCTGGTACTCTTTTGCTTCTTGAGGAGATAGATATCTTTCCTTCTGAGTTCGGCTTTTTGAGTTGTAGAATTGTCTGAAGGGCGTTGAAAAAATATGCCACTGAACTTTCCTCCTTTGCCAGGACCAGACATGATGAATTCGACTTATCCTACTCGTACTAAAAGGTACTATTGACCATTGACCATTGATAATAAAAGATAGGAAAAGATAGTGGGAGAGGTTATAGTGAGAAAGAGTGTAAAAGTAGAAGAATATGTGTGCCAGCTTGCCTGGCATTGTCTTCTCGTCGTCGTCTTTCTTCGTAAGCATCTTTGATGTGAAACATTAAGCATTCAAGCCTTTGTAAACGTACCGCTTGGAGCTTGTGGCTTAGAGTTTACTCGTAACTGAGCATTTTTACATGTTAGTTCCTTTCTTATTTTCCTTTGTCCATTTCGGATCTTTTATATTGACTTCATTTATACTTTCTTGATTTAGCGCTACTTTATTTGGGTTGTATGTCCACTGCGGATCTTTTTTTTTTGCATTTCTCACTTGTAATTTGTTAACTTCACGTTACTTCATTTTGGTTGTATGTCCACTACGGAACTTTTTTTTCTACTTTTTTGTTTTTTATCATTTTTTTTCTAAAACATGTACGAACAATGGTTCGCATTTTCCTATCTTTGCAATTTTTTTTCAGGTAAATTTTTAACTGAATAAAGGTAAAACATCCTCCTGCGTACGCAGGCGGCTGCTCTTAAATCCACGTTTGAAGTGTCGTAATCGGTTTTCATTATCTGGTTGTCGTACTACTTCATTCGTCCACTCGTCGATTTTCGTCCAAATCGTTTTTGCCCTGTTGTGAATGATCATATTTAGGGGCTCTACCTCTGCGAGGGTGTGGAGTCTGGTCGAAGGTATGAAGTCCATTTTGTACAAACCAAGGATGAAGCGGAGTGTCTGGTTTTGTACCGCCTGCATTTTCCTCAATTGGGTATCGCACTCTAGGTGCAACGGGATAGCGGGATACAGCAGGATTGGTCTCACCAGAGCCAGGTACAATTTCCTTCCATTTCGGAGGGAGAGTCTCTTGAACCTATATAGTTGGCGTAAACGTAGCTTGGCCTGTGCGACTTTCGAGTAGACGTGTGTGCCGTACTCTACTAAGTCTACTCTAAATGAAGATAAGCCGGCCATCAACAGTCAAACGACAAGCTGGAATTGTACATTAAAACTATTTTAAAAACTCCACGCACAAGACTGGCTTATTTCTTCTAACGTTACGTTTAACCAAGGCAAATAAATACCCCTTAAAATCATTTTATTTGACTTGACACAGTAAGAAGAACACTACAAACAAACGAAAACATAAAGACACAAAAATAAAATATGCAAATAAAGAAAAAAGTAATCAAAAATAAAGTGATGCCCTCCCTACTAGGGCAACCCCCCGTCCATCTTTAATTTTTCACCCACTATATCTTCCACTATAACATCTCTTTTCGAAAATTGCGTACATCATCATTTGACATGACTAGCCGGAATTCTTGACTAAGAGTCAGCAACTGGCAAAGGCGGAAAGGTTTTGGGTAAGATTTGCCGGAATGTCTCCATTTTTCTCCATTTTTGCTTCCTCACCTCGGCCTGGAAGTCAGCAACTTGCAAAGGTGGAAAAATTATGGGCAAGTATTTGTCTAAACGTCTCCTAGACGCTACCAACCAAGAAAAGAAGAAGAAATAGAAGCCAGAAGTGAGATATTACTCTATTACTTCTATACCATTTTACCCCTTTATCACCATCATTTTCATCATCTTTTTTCAGGCTACGCTTTTAAGAAGATGACCGGGTAAAACCATCACCCCATCCCTCCCGCTTCAAAGCGGCCCCACGGAGGAATTCGCCGTACACAGCCTCACCCAATTTTGTCGCTCACTAGAGAAGTCATAATTGGGGGCATTGGAGGAAGCTGGTTTGAGGATTAGCCCACAGCAGATAACAATGTCTTGAAGCTCGACTGGACAAGGGACGAACTGCAACCTCCGTTGCTAACCACTGCGGAGGCCCATACCAAGACCACAGAGGGACAGACAACCGTCTCTGTGCATGGTAAGAGCAGTCACGATTTAAAACCCCCGGGGAGGGGCGTTGTCAATGAATCCGTCAGTAGTCACCCCCTGGGAGGATCCCACCCAGTTTCACACATACTCAATCATCTATCATCTCATCGTAATGCGCCATTACCACACTCATCCTAACATTCACCAAGGTGATTCATCCGGTGATAAAGGTGCTGAAAAAGCGTGGGGGGAGGCTACCCTAAAGAGAAATAATAAAACTCACATTATACTCACCAAACTACACACACACAAATTTATCCTACGTGCTTGCCTAACGAGGACCAGGAGGGGACCCCCTCAACAAGATGGCGATGGATCTGGCCATACGAATATCCCTCAGGGTAATCAACGCCCAGGCCAAACCGGAGAGAGGTAGAGTCTTTGAAACCCTCTTCGGAAACTCAGTGTCACAGTAATGCGCCTTATTGACACCCCAACCTGTTACTTGGCGATCTGCGAACGAGAAAAAGACATCGAACTAATCAGCAGGGAAGATGGCATTCGGGTTTTATAAGAAATAAACCTCCAGCCCACAGTTCTACCACAAATACAGGCCGACCGAAGTGTGGTTTGTCGTCGCCTTGATCCCTGGATAGGTGATCGTACGAAGGAGGAACTAGCCATAAAAATTGATGCCAACCAAAGCTGGGCGAAAGTTTCAGAGATAATAAAGTTCCGAAACCGAAGAGAGAACAAAGAATACTCCCATGTATTCAAAGTGATCTTCACGGAAACAGAGATAGCCCAGAAGGCGAAAGAGAGGGGTCTTCTTCTCTTCCACGCGAAAATCAGCGGGGACCAAATTGAGCGTGAGGAGTTCACACCTGTACAGATGTGTTTCCGTTGTTACAAGATGGAAAAACACTACACAAAGGACTGTCAGGAAGTTGAAGAGACATGCTCCAGGTGCAGTGAACGAGGCCACAGCTGGAAAAACTGCATGAAGAATGAGAAGTGCGTGAATTGCGGGCAGGGCCATAGAGCATTAGCCATGGCATATCCAATAAAAAGAAATATAATTACGAAAAAACAGGATGCAAAGAGAGAAGAAAAACAAAGAAGGAGGACTACTACGTATGCGCAAGCACCGAAGACATCCTACCCTACACAAGCTCCGACTAAGACGTATATCAAACTGGAGAGCGAGGAATCGACGAAGATTCTCACCTGCCTTCTTTATGCACACGTGAGAAATCTTACGAATCCGGGCACGTTCTTTAGTGAGCTGAATTTGAAGCTAAAGAACAACAACCTGAGTGAGATGTGGTTCCCAGAGAACCCTCCCTCAGGAGATGTCTTACAACTTCAATTCTCCCCAAAGGTAATCGAAGAAAAAGTTATTGCAGCTGCATCTACTCCCCAAGCCGAATCAACGGTCCCCACACGAAAGGTCAAATAACTAGAAAATCAGGAGCATCCCAGAAGAGCCGACCCCAGAATTAAAGCGAGAAAGGCGAGGGAAGAAAAAGCAAGGAAACCAACTACAAAGGTACCAAAAAGAAGGAAAAGTCATACGACAACCGACACAGACTCGGAGAGTGACAGCATCGTGAGCGTACCCACAAGAGAAGTCAAAACGGAAAAGAAAAAAAGCAAGAAAATCAGACACAAGTATGACGGCTGGGAACTGGGTTTGAAGGTCTACACTTCGGACAAATACCCTTTTCCAGAAAGTCTAGACCTCAGGGAAATCACGAACGGAATAAAAAACCAAAAGCTAAAATTGACGTTTACCGAGACAGATGACGAAACAGAAGTCGCGGCAGCACTCTTCTCTGGAAAAGTGGTACTCGACAACACCTCCTTTCATACAATCCCAACCATGGAATTTAAAAGCTCAAAAGTGGAAAGGTTCGCAAGCACAGGGAATAAGTGACACACTCTATAAGTAGACACAAAACATGGAGAACACAAACAAAACCCTAAAAATCTTAAGACTAAACACATACGGATGGTTGGGGAAAGCGAATGAATATGGCAACATATTCAGAAGGGCGGACCCCGACATTATCCTAATGTCAGAACATGGTGTCAACACTAATAGCATACGGATGCAAATCCCAAATTACCAAGCCCTGGTAAAGAACGCCACTCAAGAGAGATATGACGGTGCTGCTATCGACATTAGAAGAAACATCACATTCAAAAGGCTCCCAGAGCTTGATGAGTCCTTCGTGGCGGTTGAACTCCCTACACTTGTTGGGGGACTGAATTGCAGCCGCATACCAGCCTCCTCGCCGTCGGTATCTTCCCATCAACAATCTCCTGACCCTACAGCCCACCGCAGGAATGTCTTTATTGGAGGTGACCTCAATGCCTATCTGGGGGCCTCAGGCTACACCAGAACTAACGGAAGAGGAAGAAATCTCCAACTGGTCATCGACCGGGAGAGGCTCTAGAGAGCCGGGCCGGAACTTCCAACCTACACCACAGAAAGAAGTGCAACAGCCCCGGACATAATACTAAAAAGTACCAACTTCCCTTTCAATCTGGTCAGTATGCCTGGCCCCATGGTTCCTAGTGACCATATCTCCATTGTCACCACAATATCCCTCGCACCTATCATGATTCCTATCCGACCCAGGAAGTGCTTTGCAAAAGCAAACTGGGAGCTGTAAAAGCGAATGCTCAACAGCTATGAACCAGCAGACCTAAGCGAAGCTATCCTGGAAGAGATTGACGAGGAGATTAACCGCATTACACTCTTGATCAGGGAAGCGGACGAAAAGTGCATTCCGTGCATCACGCACAAAACCCCTCCACAACCCAGGTGGACCGAGGATATGCGAGAAATTACCTTAGAGCATAGAGCGATCTATGAAGAAGTAAGGCAATTTGGCCCAAACAGGTACAACACCAGAAGGTTCCGACAACTCAGAGAGGAGCTCAAAGACCTGATCACCACACAACAAAGGGCCATATGGGATGAAATTATAGAAAAACTTGACTCCAAGCAGAACCCCCCAAAATTCTGGAGGGAGATTAAAAAGCTCAGAGGTTTGCCCCCGAAGGAGAGAATGAGGCTGGAAGAAAATGGCGAAATCATCGAGGAACCAAAAAGACTCGAAAGAAAGTTCAGGAGGTACTGGAGAAAAGTATTCTCCATACCCCCTGAAGAGAACGAGATTTCGCCTCAGAGTTCAAGCACAAGATAGTAGACGAACTCAATACCAGAATCCACCAAACGCATCCCCACCCGCACGTTTCCGAAGAGAGGAGATGATGGGCCATGGGCGTCCAATCACCACTGAAGAATTCCTGAGCACGCTCAATACCTTCAAACAGAGAGCTCCTGGCTAGACAGGGATTACCAAAAAACATCTGGTAAACCCCCCCCCGCGCCTGTTACACGGAATTACGAACGTAATGAACGCGGCCCTGAACACTGGCTACTTCCCCGATGAGTATAAGCTGGCAAAAGTCATCTTTATACCAAAAGGGTAAAAGGTGCCTGAACAGTCGATGGACTACAGGCCCATCTCCCTCCTGGAAATCATCGGTGCGATTCTGGAAAATATTGATTCTATGTAGATAACAGGCTCCAGAAACAACGCGAGGAGAAGGGGGCTCACAACCCCCAACAGCATGGGTTACGGAAAAAAACGTGGAACGAATACCGCACTCGCGCTCCTAACCGAGAAAATCGCCAAGTGCCAAGCGGAAGGAAAATACACGGACATCGTGCTCAGGGACGTTCAGAAGGCCTTCGACAAGGTCTGGATGAGGGGCCTTCAGTATAAGATACTGAACCTTCAGCTAAAACCGATTCTGGAGCGCATTATCTGTGAATTCGTCATGGAACGGCGCGCCAGAATCATGATTGAGGGTCACCAAGGACCTGAGTTCCTCCTCGAGACCGGAGTCACGCAGAGCAGTTGTCTGAGCCCCCTCCTTTACCTAATCTACACAATAGATTTACCAACCCCGATAAAGGAGGACTCATTATATCTCCAGTTTGCGGACGATATAACCCAAGTGATCCCTGATACATACAGGAATCCCAGGGCTCAGGCTCAAGAGACTGCTAATGAGATCAGGAACATAAATGAGTACGAGAGTAAGTGGAAGATCCGCACGAATAGCAGGAAGTTCAAGATCCTCGCCCTCGGTCGCAGAAAAACAGCGGACGTGACAATAGGGAAACTGATATTTCACTATCACCGAGAAGGGACCGTTTTGGGACTCAAAATCACCCCCACCGGGTACGGGCATCACTTCAAAACGCGGGAAAATCTCGCGAGGTTGGAACTATCCAAACTCCACCGATTCAGGGGTATGAGATCTAGCAATATCCGAAAGATATATCTCATCCACGTACGACCAACACTGATATACCCCGCGGTGATGGCTCAAACCCTAAGTAGGAAGCGCTTGAAGCGACTAAAAATAGTCCAAAACGAGGCGACTCTCTACATAAACAACAAAAGAAAGCAAGACCGAATTTCCCAAACACAACTCCACCATAGAGCCGCTCTGACACCTATCAATCTGGTGACCCAAAGTTTGGCCAAAGGAACTTGGGAGAGGCCTTTGAATGAAACGGCGCCTGAACTAGCGGAGGATCTAAAAATCCCAGCGAACAGAAGGGATAAAGTAAGCAGGAAGAGGCGATTTCCTAGCTCGAGAGAATGCTCTGAGGAGCAGTTGGCACCGTGGTTCACATAATAAACCACACCGAAAAAACAAGTACAAACACGATACATTAACAAATACACCCACAAAGACGTATGAATGTGTAGTATGCAAGGTAATTAAATGTATATTGTAGACTCTGGAACTACTACATTTAGTACTACTGTGGAAAAAATAATAAATAAATAAATAATAACAAAAAATATATATATAAATTTATGTAAGTTTATCTCTCTTAAAATAAGCATAATATAAAGGAGAAAAAAACAGGTTGCAAATTATGTACGAAAGAAAAGCTTGAATGCGTAAAATATATATTAAAATACACGCAAAAATACAAAATACAGGATTGAAGGTCATAAAAAAAGGGGAATAAGAAAATTAAACAAATGAAAAGCATAGCCCTCACTACCAGGGCAAACCCTACAAACTCTCTTCACCTATAACCTATTATCTCATCTTACACTCTAATCTCTTCCTAACTATTGTTCATCATCATCATTCTTTTACTTTGCTGGACGAATATTCGACTGAGTAGCATTGCCTTACTACCTTCAGAAGAGCGATTTTTACTCGTGCTTAATTTACCATCTTTTGGGCCTCGCCAACTAAGAACGCGACTGTTCTGGGAGTCATCTGGATCCCAGTTGATCTGTAAAAAAATAATATATCTTTTCGATGCGAGTGACGAAATAAAATGAGGGCTTAAGCACCTCATTGCTCCCGTCCACCTCCCTGCGTGGGAACCTGCTCGGATGACTGCCCTTCATTAATTTTGTCTTAACTATGTCGGCCACTTGGACTGGCATAATTAAGGGCTTGCGTGGAAACTGGTTTGAGGACTAGCCCACAGCCGAAGCACAAATCAAAAATTTTCTCGAATCTGGGGCAAAACTGCTAGTACCAGGCGGAGGAGAGATCATCATCGCCCGGGGGACCCGGCCAGAATCATAGAGGGAAGTATCCGTCTATATGTAGTTGGATGCAGTTTTAGCGTACGTACCCGTGAGGGGGTGGCAAAAACGTAGTGGTCGTTGATTCGGCCGCTATGCATCAAGTCCACCAAGCTTAACTCTCTGAGGTCCCCACTCGAGACTCACCCCCATCCATTATCACTCCTCATCCCGGCACCACCCGAGCGGGGGACCAACAGGAAATTGGATGGGAGCGCTTTTCTCATTTGACGTTCCAAACACACTCTCGGCTCTGCCTCTTTTACCACTTCTGACATCACTTTTCTCACCCATAACATATTAACTACACATTTCTTACAGAGAGAAAGAAAAAACAAGAAAGAATAGAGAAGACGCCCGCGACGATGGAAGGTCCCCTTACGGACCATACCATGCAAAAAGGCACCGGAGAGGAAGACGGTATGTCAATCCCTTTTCGCAAACCTGAGGATCACACTCATAAAATTGATTGAGATCCCAAACGAATTCATCGCGATATGCGGAAAGAATAAAGATGTAGACCGGCTCCTATCCGAAGAAGGAGCCGAAGTCCTAAAGACACTCGACATGGAAACCAGCAATCTCGGCCAACCGAAGCATCATCTGCCGAAAGGTAGAAAGATGGGCAGGAGAAAACTCCCCTGCCGATATCAAGACCGAAATTGAAAGAAATCACACATGGGCGAAGGTAAGGGAAGTGATCAAATTCCGTGACCACACCCATGTCTTCAAGTTGACGTTTCAAACCACCGAAATGGCCCACAAGGCTGCAATGGAGGGACTCCTCCTGTTTTTAACATGAGGATCCCAGGCTGTAATATTGAACATGAAAAATATCACAGCATCCAGATGTTCTTCGTATGCTACAAGCTCGAAGCACATACCACCGCCAACTGTCTACAAAAAGAAACCACATGGTGCAGTGAATGCGCCACAGAGGGTCATAGATATGGCTCGTGTAAGAGCACAGAAAAAAGTGCATGCATTGTAAGGGGCTCCATCAAACGATGGCCCTCAACTGCCCAAAAAGGAAAGAGATCATCAAGAAAATGGAAGAGGAGAGAAAGAAAAAATCGACCGCCTACGCGAGCACTGTGAAGAAAAGTGAAGGGATAGCCTCAGCAATGGCAACTCCCTCACAGATGGTATTCACAAATGACCTAAGTGCCAAGATCTTAATTTGCATCACACATGCAAACGTGGCAAATGCGGTTAAACCTGGATGCTACAAACATGTTCTAAACGCACTTCTAAAAGCCAACAACCTACCATCCATCATCGTGCCAGCTAATCCTGAATGCTCCAAGGAATTCAAAGATAGCGTTATAAAATTAAGCAAGAGAAAGCTATTGGATTGTAAGAAGTAATTGAATCTCCCTCATCGGAGGAATGCGAAGAGGAATACGATGAAGTAGATGACGATAAAGAAGAAGAGGAAACCACATCTTCGGATAATGACGAGGGCCCATGCACTCGCACTAGAGCAACGAAGAGTAAATAAAAATCTCCTAGTCCTCCCCTGAAGAGTGAAAAGCCTGGGCACGCCAAACCTGCCCCACAGGCCAAAAAGAACAAAAAGATCAAGAAAAAACACAGGTAAATACATCTCACAATGGAACGGAACGCACTAAGAATTCTGGAAGTCAACACCAACGGCTGGGCAGCGAAACGAACTCTTTACGGAAATTTGTTCAGGGAAATTGATGCAGATGTCATCCTAATTTCTGAGCATGGAATTGACATTCGTAGCTCAGAAATGAAGATCTGAAACTGTGACGTGTTAATCACAACTTACTCTCAAAAACGGTACGACGGTGCCGCCATCGCCATCAAAAGAGGGATCAAGTACAAGCCAGTAAGAAACCTGGAAGAATCCTATCTTGCAATAGAGGTCGAACTCGATATAGGTAAGCTGGTCATCGTTACCGGCCTATTTTGCAGAAGAGCCCCCACCATATTAATGGGGGATCTTAATTCCAGGTGTCGGGAATCCGGGTACAGGTCCTTCAATGAAACTGAAAGGTGCCTGGAGACTATGATAGACCGAAATATGGTCCAGAGAATAGGCCCGGACTTCCCTACCTATATTCGAGGAAGAAGTGCCACAAAACCAGACATTTGTCTGGCTAATCGTCAGCTACCATTCAATTACTACATGGAACCAGTCCTAGTACCATGTAGTGATCATATAGGGATCCTACTTACCATCAACAGGAACCCTATACAAGTTCCAGCTCCAGTCAGGAAAGACTACAGAAGAGCAGACTGGGCACGGTACGCAGGTCTCCTCGAGGCCTACCGTCCACCAAATCTGGACGAGGCAATTCTCGAGGAGATAGAGGAGGCACTCGATGACCTCAACGAACACCTTATAAATGCAGATAGGGCTTACATCCCCAAAACTCAATATAAAACCATCTCAACATACAGATGGACTGGGTACATGAAAGAACTCTATATAGAATTGAGAGTAATGTATGAAATAAATATCAGAAACACATCAGTTGACTCATTACACCGAAGTAAAGAGATCAAAGAAGAGCTCAACCAGTTGATCCTCGAACAGCAACAGAGACGATGGGACGATACGATCGAGAGCATTGATCGAAACGCATTCCCCAAAGATTTTTGGAAGAAAGTCAGAAGTCTCAGAGGATCATCTGGAAAAAAGAAGAAAATGGAAATCCAAAAAAGAGATGGGTCCATTGAAAAAGAAGACAGAAAGATCGAAATAATATTCCGGCGTTATTGGGAAAAAATATTCAGTATACCCGAAGAAGAAAACGAAGATTTTGACATAGAGTTTGAAAATAACATCGTAGACGAGCTTAACACGGAAATACATAGAACGCATCCTCATCACCAGGTGGAGAGACTGCGTGACGAAGACGCCGAGATCACGAAAGAAGAGACTCCACTCATTACACCAAAAAGCCCCAGGCCAATCGGGGCTTACGAAGCTAAACTTCGAAAAGGCACCAGCTAACACCATCGAAGGTATGAGACGAATATTCAACGCATGTCTGAATACGGGGTACTTTCCAGATACAAGACGGCAGAGATGATCTTCTTGCCCAAGCATAGATAGGACCAAACGTTGAGAGAGAGCTACCGCCCAATTTCACTTCTGGAATTTGGAGGGAAACTCTTTGAGAAGATCCTCAACGAGAGACTGGTGTCTCACCTGGAAGAGAACTCCCTCTAAAACCCTCCCAATACGGGTTTAGAAAAAAAACAAAGTACGGAAATGGCGATTAATGTCATTACGGAAAAGCTTGCCCAAGCCAAACGGGACAGGAGTTACGTGGATATTGTTTTACGAGATGTATCAAAGGCGTTTGATAAGATGTGGCAGCGGGGTATGCAGTATGAGATCTTACGGCTGGATCTGAGTGAAAACTCAGAAAGTACTCTCTGTGACTACGTGATGGAGAGAGCAGCGTATGTCAGTCTCGGGTGCACGGGCCTCCCGCAGGGGTGGGGGTGTCTGTCTCCCACCCTTTACTCGATATACACTGCGGATGTCCCAGCCCCTGTGTACCCCTCTTCCCTCGATATTCAATACGCCGATGATTTCAGCCAGATAATCATATCTCCATGGAGGAATGCACCGTGGCGAGCTCGCATGACAGCGATAGAAATCGAAAATCTAAACACCTCTGAGGCTCAATGGAAAATTAGAACTAACCAAGAGAAATTCAAGGTGGTCCCCATTGGACGCACCCGAAGAGCAGACGTTCGAGTGGGGAATACTCGTTATCCCTACACCAACGAATGCAATGTACTCGGTATGAAAATCACCTCTACCTGGTACAAGAAGAACGTCGAAGAAAGAATTTCTCGAGTCTCGGCCGCAGTCAGAACTCTATATACGTTCAGAAATCTACGTCAAAGCAACAAGAAGAAGATCTACAATGCCCTTGTAAGATCTACGTTGCTTTACTCCGCCTCCACCCTCTCTTGTGTCTCAAAAACACAAAAGAGGCAACTTCAAGTAGTGCAAAATAAATGCATGTACCTAATCACATGTACACGCAGGTGAGAAAGAAGACGGCAAGAAGACCTGCACAGAGAGGCGGGGATAATTCCCATTAACAAAGTCATAGAAGAACGGACCCGGAAGATGCAGGATCTGGTTAATCGAGAACTGAATGAGGAAATTACTCAGATGATTAACCAGAACAGAAGAGCAGAATGTCGCACCGGATTTCCGAGCTCCGCCAACCGAGTGGCTGGCGGGGACGAACTGCCGTTCCATGCAAGATGAGATGTAGAATCTAAGAAAACAACCGAATCAAGAATAAAACTCACAATTATGACTAAAACTCACCGACGAAGACAAACGTAAAACCAAGAAAGAAGAAAACTACCGAATACGAAGAGAACTCAACCGAATATGAAAAAACAAAAAAACTAAAACACACACACATACAAAGAATACAAAACAATTAAGCACGCACTTAAAAGTTTGGAAAAACATAAACAAACATGCAATGCATATCACAAAACAAAGCTACACTAAAGTTAGCAAGACAAATGGCTTGAACGCCATAAAAATAAAAAAATCAACGAAAACAGCATAGAATACACGCTACAAAGAAATAATGAAAGTGATAGGCCTGATCACCAAGCTCTATCATCTCTTTACACCTTACCACACTTCTTTCTCTTTTCACCGCTTGTCTATTTTCTTTATCTATCCACACATCCTATTGTCCTTTCCTACACGCACCCACACTTTAACTTAATTGTAATTGTAATTTCTTTCACTTTACTTTCTGCCAGATCCTCATCCACTCACTACATCGGTAAAGGAGGCAAGAAATTCCATAATGCTCCTAAGATGATCGAATAAGATCGAAAGCTTAGCATTTTAGTTTGGTTTCTACCAAACACATTCATTTAAAAAAAGAGATGAATGCTTGACAAGTAATCTACCATCTACAAGTTGGAATAAAAAAGATAATTAGAAGAAGAGAAAGTTGCCAAAGGAAATTAATTAAGGCAAAATACACAATGGTCTTCAAAAAAATTTGCATATATATATATATATATATATATATATATATATATATATTAAGAGAGCAGAGGGGTTGCGTGTTGCCAGGCGTATACGTATTTTTAGGATAAATAAACAGGCTAAATTTAGGATATTCATTGTTATATATTAACTTCTTGGACCGAGGTTTCGGGTAGGAACACATTCTCAAGGATATGAGATTATAAATATATACAAACACAAGCCATACTTCGTATTCTTTCTTACAGAAAGAACTTGGTTCCATAGGCTCTCCTTGGGCGTGTGGCCTACGGCCTATTTGCTATTCGAAACCACTTTTTTTAATCCCCTTTATAGACTTTATTTAAACACCCTGAACACCCTTTTCAACATAGATACCCTGAAACATTTTTTTAAATTTTCTTTATCCCTTGAAGATTTATATATAGTTGAGAATTTTCCAAACACTTTTTTCAACATAGACACCCTAAAACCTTTTTTATAAGTTACTTCACCCGGTTTGATATATAGAAAAGCCTTCGTCAGATCTCTTTTTTCATCTAAATTTGATTTATATACGAAATGATAGTAAAAAAGCGCCAAAGCCCTAATTTTAATACATTTTTTTAACTTCACGATTTGTATGTTTTTTCATTCCAAATCATTCAATAATTAATTATATTTATTTTTTCTGAACTCTTAGAAAGAACTTTGATAAAAGCTCGAAACACAAAAAACAGTCCTGCGAATAAAAGTTTCAAATAAACCTAAACTCCAAAACATGAAAGGTTACTTGTCCACTAAGCAAAAAACATTTTCAAAAATTTCAAAAATTCACCAAATTAAATTATAGAGTTAAGGATAAGAATTTTTTTAGAAAAGTTATCAGATATATATATATATATATATATATATATATATATATATATATATATATATATATATATATATATATATATATATATATATATATATATATATATATAAACAGGATAACCAGGACAGAGCCGAAGATGCCTCGTAACATTTATTGCAAATGTTTCAGGATTATAACAAATCCCATCATCAGTGCTAAAGAAAGAATACAAAATACATATTAAATATATACATTGGGGATGGATCAGGTTTTGAAACGTGTAGTCCAGTTCTTTCAGATCTACCCATATGCTGCATGAAGCGGGAGTAAAGCGTACGCTTTGTTTCCCCCACATATGATACAGTGCTACTGCACGTACAACGAAAAACGTATATAATTTTAGATTGCACACTGGTGGGTGGTTGATCTTTGAACTTAAATAATAATGCCAGTCTGAAGTCGTTAATGAGAACAATAGATGGTAAGGAAAAGAAGATCTTTAATTTATTGAGAGTTGGTAGTGGAGGCAAAGTCGAGTATTTTTTATTGAGAAACAGACTAATTTGGCTCAGAAATAGTGATTTGGGGGTAGCCATTGGAGGCAAAGTATTTTGTTAAGAATTCGAATTCTAAATGTAGGGTTGAAAAGGTTGAACACAAGTTATTTGCTCTATGAAGGTGGGTATGGATGGCATTAATTTTGAATCTAAAATCACAGAAGCTAAAAAAGCTTAAATCAAGGTTTGAAAAAGTGGGTTTTCGGTAAACATTTGACGTGAAGTGATTGTCTATTCGGGTATCTTCACGCCAAGAAACGATATGCTATTATTTTTTTTGGAGCTCACAGGAAAATTTAATATTTGCGGCTTTCGAATTTAAATAATTGATGAAAAGTGTACAATGTCGCATGTCTAAATAATAAAAAAGTGTCGTCTACAAAGCGCCTATATAAGAGCAGACGATTTTATATAAATTCCACGTTGTTTTTTTTCATCTCCGCATTTCCAATTTAATTCGTTTCAAATTTAATATTCATGTTTCATAATATATTATAATAACCAACACAACTATACCGTTATCAAAATTATTTGTAAAAAAACTACTTCGAACTTAAATTAATTTAGGATATTACTTAACTAGGTCTCCTAGAAAAATTTGAGTACTGCCATATTTGCGCTTCAAGTGAAAATACATCTGCGTTGCCAAGCTTATGATTATTTTAAATACACCAAATATTGCAAGAATACTTATTAAAAAAATACTTTCATAAAAAATTATCGGATTCTGAGAAGAAAAAAATAATATAGTGTTTCACTTGAAGTGTTTTTAAAGACCCTATTGTCTTTAATGGGTCAAAGTTAGTATTAGTTATTTTTATCTAAATATCCTTAAGCTGATTTAGCATACTAGCGAGCAATCAAAATAATATAACGAAAAGAAACAGTAAGTGTTTTTTCTTTAATTTGGTGCCCCCTTTCCCATTTTTAACACCATATGTTTGCGATTTTTTGCCTTTTCTTTCATCACAACATGATGCACTTTTCATTATGGAAACCTTATGTCACTGTTGTTTCAACGTTCGCGATCGAACCCTTTTGTGTGAGGATAAGTCGAAGTTTATTAACTTATATTTTGGAACAAAAACTTAATCCAAAAGTGCGGGATATGTTACTCTTAATGAACAATTTAATTTTCGCTGTGACAAAACATTATTTCTCGAAGGAATGAAAAAAAGTATCTAAATCGAGGCGCTGGTTTTAAAATCGTCCTTTGCGGGGACTATTTCTCGAACACACAACTCTTCCCCAGACAATCTTATGGATTGTGTATTGGTTTGTTTTAACAAATTGACCTATATCAAAATTGGCGAACAGGTAGAAGTCTTGGGCAGAACCTTGGTAAACTGATTTAGTTTTTTTCTTGGGAGATGATCATTCATTATTTAGTAAAGCGCTCGGAAGTAGACGAGGCCAAATTCGGAAAGCGCAAGTACAATCGAAGGCGTTTTATTGAAGGTATGAGTCGGTGTCGTAGAATTGCTCATAGTCTGGTCTAATAATTATTCTAGTCCTTGATCTAGACACACCGCTTCTGTTTAAGTCGATGGTATTGAGACCCTATGACTCAATCTACGATCATTATATATATTCATAGGCTTTAATTCCTACTGAACGTGCGAAAGCTGGTTAGAGGCGGGTTTTGCCGCGGCCAGGATTCTCACTATAAAAGTCCCACTTTTTACTGGGGGGAGGTTTGTGATTGTTGAATTCTAAGAGAGCATAATACAGGTTGAATAAATTAGCCGAAGGGATTCTCAATTAAAGTCTTGCCAAGAGTACGTCAAAAAGGAGGAGCCACAAATAAACACACGTACATAAATATACTTTACTTTACACCAAAATAATAATTAGTAGCAATAGTTAAACTGACATTTAGTTAAATAAGGATTAAATATTAAACACAGATTAGTCCAGGTTGACAGCAATTCTAAATAATCATATCAGGGAATGACACTCTTGAATCTCTTTAAAAAAGGAGGGGAGGATAACACTGACGTTAAGCGTCTAGATTTATAATGACTCAATGGGAGTATCAATCACTGTTAATTAAATAGGTAATTTAAGAATAAAGGGACACTGGGTTTACAGATTACCATTAATTGTAATGGATTGGAGAGACGACTACTCAGGTCTAGACGGGGTGGTTCGGGTGGCGTTAAAACAAGTTCTCGGGGAGAGGGGGGGATAAGACGACGGGTTCGGGACTGCTGACTGCAGTTCTGGTTAGTTCACTCCTAACTGGATGTGACACTAACAAATAGTAACTTCCAGTAACTATTTGGATGTTCCTTTTTCTTTCTCAAGTTACGTTGAGCAACAGAGCGTATTCTTCTAGTCACAGACTCTGTGGGGCGAGATTTTCCTCAGGAACACTTTGAGACAGCGACCAAGTTAACTCAGCGGCGCGTTGACAGTCGATACGTTACGGCAATGACTCTCGTTCAACGTGAGGGTTACGCGAGTAGGTTTGGAACACTTCTCCAGAGGGATGAACGGCGTTGTCATTTATACCGCAGACTGTGTGAAATCGAGAGAGAGATTCCATTTACGACAATTCGCCTATCACAGCGCCTTCTGGACAATCTCCATGGTATCATAAAGAAGACAAATAGAATTTAGGCTTCTCTGTGAGATAGGCCTTCTTTCGTCAGACTTCCTGTTGCCTGTTGGAGAAGTTTGGCACGGATAACGATTTAGGTCAAGGGAAAGGCGGAGGAGGGCGGTAGAATGTCAGTGGAGGGTGGGGGGGGGGGAGACGAAGGTCAACTCAAACGACAAATTTCTTTCGTTCCCACGATTGTCTGGCGGCATGCGAGTATGTACGTTCCATACCCTCACAGTCGGTTTTTGGTGGTTTCGAACGTGAATCGTAAAGAAATTTTATGCTACCGGTACCCGATAGAACTATTGAACCTATGATCCGAGCAATTAAAGAATGGGTTTTGTGAATGGTTTTTTCGTTGTTTTGTGGTATTTTCTGAGCAATGAGAGAGAAGGCTAGGGAAAGTAGGTTATCTAAACATGTTTACTTTTGCTAATTCTACAGATTAACGCAAAAATCGTCAACAGATCGTGTTACTAATCATGTTTAAATAATCTACTACCCCTAACCTTGTACATCGTGAGCCGAATAATACAAATTAACTAATATTAACGTTAAAAACAAACGCGCGAGCGTTATTGATGCCGTCTCATGGCATTTAAAAATGGCACCGTGGAAGAATTTTTGCGTTGCAGAATCAGGTTGAAATATTGACTTTTCGTGACTTCATAGTGTGCTAGAACCTCAACCGTTATCAAATTATCACTTTCAGGACACAATTACAACGAGACGAAAAAGTATTAAATGATTGAATAGCTTAAAATACGTGTGCCCAGCCTATTCAAAATTTCCGATTTATCCACGCCGCAGAAAGTTAGAGGTAGAAGTTTTTTTAAACTTTATTTGTTTTTATATATTTTATTTAAATGGGTTCGTGGTGCATTCCTTTCTGATAATTTAAAGTTTCGCTAGAGTAAACGCAAACAAACAGCACTGAACCAATATAGACCAAAGTTTAGGTTAAGTTAATACTTCTTATAATATTGTATGTTATATGTTCAATCCTGTTCTTCTTTCTTAGCAGTTGGTAGCAAAAAGACGCAAAATCGAAATTGAATCCAATTTCGACGGATTTAGATGTTTCTACTGTTTTGCCACACTTCGCCTTTCGACCACCAAATAAAAAAATAGATTTAAACAAAGCGCACAAAATGTGACAAGAAATAATATAATATATATATATATATATATACAAAGTGATTCAGGTAAAGTAAATGATATATATATATATATATATATATATATATATATATATATATATATATATATATATATATATATATGCAAATTTTGTTGAAGACCATTGTGTATTTTGCCTTAATTAATTTCCTTTGGCAGCTTTCTCTTCTTCTAACTATCTTTTTTATTCCATCTTGTAGATGGTGGATTACTTGTCCAGTATTCGTCTCTTTTTTTAAATCAATGTGTTTGGTAAAAACCAAACTAAAATGCTTAGTTTTCGATCTTATTCGATCATCTTCGGAGCGTTTTGAAATGTTCTTGCCTCCTTTACCGATGTAATGAGTGGAGTGAGTATCTGGCAGAGTGAAAGATAACATCATTATGTGTGTATAGAAAGGACAGAGAGGGATCACTGTGTAATACCGGCGAACTTGCAGTCGTAGAGGAAAGGGTTGCGGAAATAACTTGAGAGGGGATAGGAAGAGTTGATAGATCGGTGGCTAGACACCGATGCGTGGTGTGGCTGGGTGGGTCTCGAGGTGTTCGTAACTGGGCGATGGTTGGAGGGTGGTCATGAAGGAGAGCGTGTCCGCTTAGTCGGAAACGCATTATTCATGATGTCTTTAGCTTATGCGAAGAACGGTATGGGTTGCGGGTGGTCATGTGGGGCGGGGTATCGCGGTACCATCGCATACCATCCTGCATGTAGTGAGGAGTATAATGGGTCTCTGGTGAGTTTCCCGAGTTGTTTTGTCAGTCTGGTGTGAGCGTATGTGTTGAGGGGTGCTAATTTGTTGTTGTCGTGTAGTGTGGACATTCTCCTGTACAGGAGAGAGCGGCAAGCGCGCTTTAGAACAGAGTTCTGAATGCGTTGAGCCTTCTGCTGCCATGTATCACTCGTGGCTACGAGTGGCAGTGGGGCGTACGTGAGAAGAGGTCACACGGGTGTTTTGCATAGGTGTAACTGAAGTTTTATGCCCGCAGGGTAGAACCTGCGCAGCGATGTGTTTGTACGTGAGGCTCTTGCTTGTGTTATGTTATGGTGTATATTCAACCTGAGGGTCTTGTCAAAAGTTACCCCAAAGATTTTTGTATGTTGTGTGTATTCGAGCCTTGTTGAGTTTAGATGGTTCATGTCTGGTGTGTGTGAGAAGATTTGTAGGTTATGCATGAAGCAATCTCTTGCGCCGTAGAGTGTCATCTGTGTCTTCTGAGGATTCGTGGCAATTAGCCATTTATCCTCATGAGTGTGGGCCCGACAGCAATCTTGGACTTCCTGGAAATGCTCCCGTGCGTGTGGTTTAGGTGGGTTGTGTGTGTGTGTGTACTGTGTCCCAGTAAGACCTAAATGCGTCGTGGATGACGTTAGTGTCTGTGAGTGTTTGGTTGTTTACTTGGAGGGTGATTGGTTTGGGTGGTTCAGTGCCTAGTAACCTTTTTACGTGCCACTAGAAGATGGAGGGGTTAGTGCAACGGGTATCGTTCGCGATGCAGGCGACCTCTCGCCCCTGCCGGTTCCTATCTAGCTGCACACACTGTAGGATGCGGGCACGTAAGTGATCGATGTTGTGTTGTCGTATCTCTGAGTGTGTATAAAATATGTGAAAGGTTTTATGCAAGTGTAGGTTTTATGTGGTGAGTGTAGGTCGCGTGCTGTGGTTATAGTGTTTAAGACTGAGCACCAGTAGTCATCTAACATGTCTGGATTGGTGTGGTCCAGGTCGAGGTTTTGTGGCGTGTTATCTGTTATATGTCTCTTGAACTCTTCCCAGTTCGTGTTTTTGTAGTCGAAGAGAGGTGGTGTGGGTATGAGTATAGGAGATGTGTATATGATAAGGCACATCGGTATGTAATCAGAGAGTACGTGGGGACCCGGCCAGATGTGCGTGTAGAAGCGTGTAGCGTGGTTGTTGCGGAGTACCACGTCCGGAGACGTGGTACCTCCACGAGTACCGAAGAATGTAGGGAAGGCGGGGCCGATGTGCTCGCATCATTCGTAGTGTTAGAAAGGAGTGTCGGGTGAAAGGCGTTGAGGTCCCCCGCAAAGAAGATAGGAAGGTTGTGGTTTGATAGAGCCCGGAGTGGGACTTCTATGCTTAATTGTAGGCGTGGTGGTCTGTAGTGTGTGGCCACTAGGATGGGACCGGAGCTTGTCTGTACCTTGCAGGCTAGAAAAGAGTCATCTTGTTTTTGAATGAGGGAGTGGTGTATAGAGCGCTTTACTAGGATCACTGATACTAGGTGCGGCGCCTGTGGAGATAAATACGCATGCTAACCTGCAATGCAGAGTCTATTGTTGGGAGGATGTAGGCTGGTCGAGTTCAAGGGTATTATGTCAGGTCTTTGTGTGTTTAGGACCCAGTTGGAAACAGTATTGCGAATACCGTGACAACGCGTACGTTTATTTGTGTCACGTTGAGGCGACCTATTGTCGAGGGCGGAGTGCGCGTGAGGCTGATTTAGGCGGGACCGTTCCCCTCTCCTTGGTTATTGCCCAAGAGGCGTGAAGAGCCAGTACCTTTACGCGTGTCGGCTGTGGTTTGGGGAGGTTATCAGTAGTGTTATTGGGTGAGCAAACCGCAGTGGAGGAAAGAGTGTGTTCTGTGGAGGGAGGTTTAGAGATAGTGGTCGTGGAAGCAGGGTTGGAGAGAGTAGAGTATAGGAGGGGGAGTTAGGAGCAGAGGTGGAGGCAGTAGAGCTAGTAGATGAGGGGCTAGATATAGTAAGGGAGGTTCAGATTATGAGAGGGGGGTTGTCGGAAGAGGGAGGAGGTTGGGACGAAGAAGGAGGGGTGGAAGGGGGAGAAGAAAGAACAGCAGGAGGGGTGGTTTGGGAGAAGAAGGAACAGCAAGGGGGGTGGTCGGCTTTTCGCGTGGTTGTGTGTGTGTGTGGGGGGGGGGGTGCGGTAGATTGTTTTTTTTTTAATACGGGGTGTTGTGGGCTTAGGAGAAGTGGAGGTTGTGGTGTCAGTGGGAGTGGGGTTGGAGGCTGTGAGAGGGAGGGACGGTGGGAGGGGGGTTGGTAGCAATAGGGGGAGTGGAGGTTGCCGAAGGGGGAGTGCTGGTGGTAGGAGGGAGTTTAGGTATAGATGAAGAAGGAGTGGGAGCTGTGGAGGGAGCAGAGGAGGCAGTTGGTAGAGAGATGGGAGCAGTGGGCAGAGGGGTAGGTAAGGAGGGTGCAGGGACAGAAGGGTGGGAGGGTGCGGGAGCGTGGTGAGGGTGGGGGGCGGTAGGTCCAGGGGGGAGGTGTTCGTGCCCTACCGGGGTGGGGAGGAGTGTGGGTCTCCTGTGTGTATACTCGTCGATTAGAACGAACACCTTCTCGGGAAGGGGTGATCTGTTCTAGACCGTGCGAGGAGAATAGTGTGTTGAGTATGTTTGCATATAGTCGAAGGTCACCCCTCGTCATGTATTTTGCCACCTTTGAGAGCAAGGCGGCCAGGTGTAGTCTAGGGTGTGTGGTGTGGGGTATGGGTGGGTGTGTGGTGTGCGGTAGGGGTGTGTGTGTGGTGTGGGGTAGGGGTGGTTGTGTTTTGTGTGGGGTGGGGGTGGGTGTCGGAAGTAGTGGGGGTCTCTGGGTGTAAGGTGCTAGGGTGGGGGCAGGTGTCGGAATATGTGGGTGAGTTTGGGTTACTGCTGGGGGTTGGGTGCGTCTGGGGTGGGACAGGGATAGGTGCGGACACCGTTGCGCCGGCAGCGACGGCGAATGTTCTTGTGAGGGGTGAGGGGGGGGGGAGTGTGTGGTTGTGTAGATGGGTTGAGGACGCCGTATAGCTGCTACGGCGTCAGAGCGATTATTTTGGGTTGACGGCGACATGGTCACCGCCACAGTTGGAACAGAGGGGTATGTGGCTCGATGTTGTGTGGGTATGTTAGGGTGCCACAGACCTTGATGCCTTGGTCTAGCAGCAGTGATTTGTTATGTTCGTCCAACAGTGTGATCACTGCCCATTGTTTCATGCGGTTGAAGTATAGGTCTGTGATGACCTTCTCCCCATACTTCTGCCTGAGGTGTGTGTGGAGGTCATCAGTAGAGAAGGCCAACAATAGGGGGTTGGTCTTTGTAATGCGTATTTGGTGTCTTTTAACTACACCGTCGACTAATTTTGTTTGTAGGTCTAATGCGGTGAGTGTGGCAGATGCGTGTTGGTGGAATTTTATTGCGTCCTCCTGTGAGCAAAAGACGAGTTTGTGGCCTGTATTTGTCTTTATTATGTTCGTGATGGGGGTGTCGTGTGTAGTGGCTAAGTTTAGGAGTGTATTTTCATTGTTCGTTGTGAGTTTTTTGTTTGTTGTGTGTAAGAGTGTGAATAAAAAAGTATTGGTTGCCATTTTTTCTCTTTATATGGAGGCCCCCCGCCCCCGTTAATAACGACCCTATGAAAATGACTCGGATGACTCGGAATGATGAGTGAGTATGGATCTGGTTGGGCTTCTCAGAAACTGTAAAAACATGGAGTACTTAATGATGACTGAAGCCAGAATCAACTGAGTTCAGTCGGGGTGCCGTCCCGTCTATTGGGTTTTGGGTATTTTCCAGTTATGTTCGACATCTCACAGAAACGGGAGAATCTCCCTCTGTGGTCTTGGACGGTGTCGCAGGGTAGGGTGTTAATCCTTCCCGCGTTGGTAACTGAGTTCCAATCCAGGTTTGCTCCTTCCTTTGGGTTCCGCAGCGGGCTAAGCCTCAGACCTCCTTTCCCCAAAGTTTGCAATTATGCCTTTTCTAAGTAGAACAGCATAGTTGCAACGGAGCTCTATATGTAGAGTCACATTCACAGAGCCAAGTCACGGCGGGGCAGGGATGGGCAGGGTTTAGCACGTTATACCACTATAACGTGCCAGGGGAATAAAGTTATTTTTATTCAGGCGGGAGCAGGGGGGGGGGGTTGCTGAATCCCGTAGATGGCTGGCTGCAGAGATTACCGTCCACGGTATGTCTTGCAGAAAAATGAGTCGACTTTCTTGATGTGTCTTTCCCTCGACTTTTCCTCTTTTACCGGCTGTGACTTCTCGTTGGGCGTAATTTAATGGTATATTTGAGAGAAAAAAATACATATACAAATTAGCGTTACAAAAAAAATAGTTAATAGTGGGGAAAAAGTTGAGCGGAGAAGAGAAAGTTACACAAGTACTAGTAAGAAAAGAAATGGGTTCTCCGGGTACTACCAGAGGTCATATTTTTTGTATATTTACTGTTATTTTAATCTTTTATATTAAATGAGTTTAGTTCTCCAGGACATGCTGAAGGACAAATATTTGACATTTTAAAATCAGGAATTTTTTTCATGACAGAGAATTATATCTCAGAAATTACATTCAATTTTAATATATTGTTATCTTTTGTACAAATTTCACGAAGACCTTGTTGTTACTACCAAAAATATGTTCACTTTTATCACGGTTTATTAAATGTTTTTATTATTAATATTCTAAATCACTAAACTTTGTTATTATCCACTAAATATTGTGTTCATTATTAAACACTGAACTATTATTCTTAATTGTTAATTATTCAATATTGATAACTGTTTATTTACTGCTTTTATTATTCACGGAGTTCTTATGCTTATTACTAAGTATTCATTATTATTCACTGTTTATTATTAGTTACTAAGTATTAAATTCATTATTAACCACTGAATTATTAACTGCTAAATATTGAGTATTGAGCACTGTTTATTTAATGAGATTATTATTAATTTGACTAATTGCTCACCTATGTTATACTTACTAGCAATTAGAAATACACCACTGTTTTTATTCACGTAGCCACTGACTATTGAATGTTTTTATCATTAATCGCTTTAACCTTTGAATTTTAGTATTATTATACACTTTTTTCCTTTTTCTTTTTAACCACTGTTTATTAAATTAATTCACTTAATCTATGGATTTACTAATATTGATACTAAATATTATATTCATTTTTAATCACTGCTTATTATTTTTAATTGATTATTATCCACTGTTTATTAAATGTTTTTATTTTTCCTTCGTTTAATCACTGAATTTTATAATTGTTAACTATCATTCACTTTTACATATTTTTCCACTAAACGATATCGGACGTTTTTTGACCACTTTTGATTTTTTTATAGGTTGACATGTTCACGGTGTGTACACACGAGTCTGGGATGTAGATGGTTATTTCTTCCAACAGTCCTCCTATTTCTTTCGGCGACCATGATCCTTCGAAGGTCCATTTGTAGTCCCCGCGAATAATTCCTTGGATCAGGGCCTCCAGGTCACCTTACGGGGGCTTGCACACTACAGCACCAAATACCTTGAGTCCCACGTCAGTGGCGTTAAAGAAAAATCCTCGTAATAAGATGTTTCTTTCTTCCGTGAGGGGTACTCCGGGATAGTCCAAAATGTCATCGTCCTCGTCTTCTTTCCCGTGAAGTGTATATTCTTTTTCTTCTGTCTCTTCTTCCTTTCGAGGTTTTGTCTTCTTTTTCTTTTGGTGTTTCTTTTTTGGGCTTTTTTGAGGGCTTTCGCCTCTTGTTTCTTCTCCTTCTGTAGTTATTTCTTCTTCTGTGGTTTTCAATTGTTGTTGAATGTCGGCAGGTTCTTTTACTTTTTCTTGGGTTGTTTCGTTTTGCTGTGGGTCGTCCACAAATAATATTTTTAGCACTTCTTGTGAAGGCGGATTGGGAGGAAACCAAAGTTTTTTTTCTTGATACCATTCTTCTGTAATAGCTGGTTTAATTCTTCAGAAAAAGTGCTGGGGTTGGCTAGGTCTGCCATGTGTGCGTAGATGATCATGGTCATTATTTCTTTGCATTTATTTGGCATCACCATCTTTGGTGCCGTTATTTCTGTGGCTGTTGTTTTTGTTGCCGCTGCTGCTTCTGCGAAGTTCTTTTGTTTTGCCTCCTTTTCCTTTTTGGACTTTTCATGTTTGGCTTTGATTGCCTCTTTGCGGACGGGACACCTCATGGCCAAGGCCCTGTGGTCCCCTCCGTAATTTGTACAGCGTGTTTTTTCAGAGGTACACTCCTTCCATCCGTGTCCTTGTTTAGAACAGATGGAACATGTGACCTGGGTAGCTCGACACTCACTTGTGGGGTGTTTTTTTCACTGCCATGCATTTGAAGCAGGTTTCCAGCTGAACGAATTCCTCGGCTTCTATTTGATCAGGGGAAACGCGGAGGTAGAACCCCAGGAGTCCATCTTTCATAGCCCTTTGTACCACTTCCGTGGTTGAGAAAATAACTTTGACTATATTTTTGCCAAACTTATCCACCTTCGCAATTCTTGCACATTTTTGGTGCTTAGAAAGCTCCTCCTTGATTTGTTCACAACTGTTGTCCGTGAAGAAGGGGTCGAGCTTTCTGAGGATGACTGATCGACGCACCATGATTTCGTGGGGGATAGTAGCTTCGAGTCCAATCTTCCGAAGGGGCTCTTTAGCTTCGTCTGACACGATTTTTTCGACGTCCTCGGGAGTCCAGCATAATGCTGCCCATCCGTTGGGCATCTCAATTAGTCTTAGAAGGGCTACGTTGAGCGGGCCAAAGATAGTCTCCACGACCGTTTGCCGGCTTGGCTTTGTTGCTCCTCTGATGGTACGGAGGGGGATCCGTTTGACGTCCATGGCGGGTTGCCCCATGGCCCCCATCTCGTAACGTTGCTCCTCTTTATTCCTGGTATTAGTGTACTATTCTTCCGGATAGTTTTGTCCTTTTCCTTCCGAATGAGAATGTCTGGCAAGGGCGTTTTCACTTTGTCACTTAACTTTTCCTCCTTTGCAACAACCAAACATGATGAATACGCCATTACTTCTACTCTACTCTACTCTGGTCTCTACTCTACTCCTCGTTGGGCCTAATTTTCTTCAAAAGGCGGTATTTATTCCGCCTTGGTTAAACGTAACGTTAGAGGAAATGGGCCACTCCTGTGAGTGGAATTTTTAAAATAGTTTTAATGTGCGATTCTAGCCTGTCGCTTGACTGTTGATGGCCGATTGCTAAGATTTTCTCGACAAAATTTGTTTCTCTCGGTATGTTATTTCCGCGAAACGAGGTAACCCAAAGTGAAAGTTTGCCAAACGTTCTCGAAAATTTTTCTATTCGCGAAATCTCCACGTGTAAAAGCTATTTACCCTACAAGTGTAATCAATAAGTATGGTGCATAATAAACACCACACAAAGTGCCAGTGCGACCTAAAATAAGGATTACAGCAAGCAAGCTGACATCCCAGAATCTCCAATTCCAAAGGTCAAGTGACATTGGATTTTGGTAAATTAAATTTTTTCTCTGCTATTTTCACCTCCATCTATTCTTGCATACCCAATAAAATGACAAATGTGACAAAATGACTAACGACATGCTAAGAATAAGTCTCAAGACTCTTTTCATAGTCTACGGGGAGCTAGATGTAGCTCTTGTTAGACTCATATATACCCCTTTTGGCTATACGGATATTTGCGAAAATGAAAAGGACGCAGAACTCCTGGCCTCGTCCAAAGATACCAAAGTATTCAATTCCATTAACTTAACTCCCCAAATCCCTCCTCAAATAAAGGCACACTGTAGCATTGTCTGTCGTAGACTAGACTCTTGGGCGGGGCATCACTCAAGCGCCGAAATCACCCAAGATATAGAGAGAAACCATCAGTGGGCTAAAGTCTCCGAAGTCATTAAATTTAAAGACTATACCCACGTTTTTAAGGTGGTCTTTCTAGACACAGAAATGGCACACAAGGCTAAAGAACAAGGTTTCCTTCTCTTTCACGTCAGGGTCTGCCCTGACCAGATTGAAAAGAGGAATTCATTGAGGTGCAAACATATTTTAGGTCCTACAAATACAACGAACACACAACGAAAGCATGCCCACAAACCGAAAGAGTCTGTTGCATCTGTAGTAAATCTGACCACATCTGACGCGACTGCAGAAGCGGTGAGAGACGCTGTATTAATTGTAACGGGGACCACGGAACAATGGCAATGTCATGCCCAGTAAAACAAGACGCTATCAAAAAACAGCAACAACGTAAAAAAAGATGAAAAGGCAGCATCGAACAATAGGTCCTATGCCAAAGTGGCAAAGGCAGCAATCAGCGAGGCCTCAGCTCAGCATACCTACCTTAGGGTAGAGAGCGAGCAGTCCACAAAAATCATGTGCTGCATTTATTATGCGCACATTGCAAACCTTACCAAACCAGGCTCTTTTAAAAAATAACTTAATAAAATGCTGACAAAAAATGAGATGGATGAGATGTGGCTCCCGGAGAACCCTCCCCCTGAGGAAGTGCTTCGCATTCAGATGCAGCCTCCCCAAACACAAACAACCATTACGCAGAAAAAAGCTGTTCCGACAAACAATATCCAAAACAATCCTAAGGCCCCAACAAATTAAACTCCCAACGCTGACTTAGAAACAAATTCCACAGATGAAACAAAAGCAAAAATCCGCCACGGTAGCCACACCAAGCGGTTACCCAACCGGCAGAGGATGAGGTCTACCTCATCGTCCAAAGAGGGTAAACATGCCTATCATGGCAGAAGAATTCACCTAAAAGTATTTGCCACAGAGAGTACCCCATTCCCGGAGGTGAAGACGGACAAAGACGTAAGCGAAGGCGTGACCACCGGCGGCTACAAATGAGAGTATAGTGAGGACATTCCTGATGAGGTGGTCGAGAGGCCCTCATCCTTGGAATGGTCCGACTTAATCAAGATACCTTTGCTACCATCACGAACTCGGAGTTCAATAAAAAGAGATCCGGTAAATCGAGATCTCCACCAGCCGGCCCCACCACACCAAAAAAACTCGGAAAATGGAACGACTAATTGACAGACATCATGTACAGACTGACAAAAGACCTGACAATACTACAAATGAACACGAACGGATATGACGACAAACAAGTGACTTACGGAAACATCATAAGACAATGCAACCCTGATATCGTTCTAATATCAGAGCACAGAATCGACACGACGCAGAAGAGTATGGGGATCTTCAACTACACCATACTAACAAAGAACCACAGCCAGGAACGTTTCGATGGCGCTGCCATCGCAGTCAAAAGAGGTATTCAGTACAAATTACTCCCAGCTTTAGACGAATCCTATCTGTCCATCGAAATCCAAACTACCCTGGGGCCACTGGTGGTGTCCACAGGGTGCCAACCTCAAGACAGCACTATATCCCTATGCACAACTTTCTCCAACTGTGTGCACACGGGAGAACAGTCCTGTTCGGGGGAGATCTCAACGCCAGATGCCAGGAATCCGGATACACCGGAGGTCTAAATAAGAAAGGAAAGAACTTGAAGAACTTTATTGATAGGGGTATTTTTGCCTGCATTTGGCCCGACTTCCCCACCTATATCACCAACACCTACGCAACAAAGCCGGATATCACCTTGACAAGCTCACAATTTCCCTACAACTATTACATCCAACCTGGCCTTCTTATCCCAAGCGACCACGTCGTTACCTTGATTATGATATCCTCGAGCCCCATTCAAATACCTGTCAGGAAGAGAAAATGCTTTTCCTGAGCAAACTGGGAAGAGTACCGTACCCTTCTTGGTGAGTTCAGACCTCAACCACTCGAACAAAGCCACCCTGGATGGAATCGACCAGGAACTAGGAAGGTTAACGGAGGTAATGGTGGAGGCGGACCGCGCAACAGTACCCAAAACATCCTACAGAACGCTACCAGCGCCAAGGTGGACACAGAAGCTATACGATTTAACGGACGAATATAAAAGACTATTTTAAGAAATCAAACTGACTGGCACAGACATAGTTAAAAACAGACGTTTAAGAATACTAAGGACTGAAATGAAGATACACATAACTGAACAACAAACAGCACTTTGGAATGACCTCGTAGACAAAATGGGCGAAGAAGTGGATCCCCGAACATTTTGGAATACTCTTTCAAGACTGAAGGGTAAGCAACCTGACAAGAACATACTCCTTAAAAAAGACGACGGGACAAAAATGAACGCAACAGAAATGGAAGAAGTGTTCAGGGACTAGACTACTGGAAAAATATATTTTGCATCACACCAAAAGAGAATAAATACTTTGACCTAGACTTTGAGGAACATATTAACGACCAGTTAAGACAAGAACTAGACAGGACATACCCCTGCAATAACACAACTGCGGTCGGAGAGATGACTGGATATGGACGGAAGATAACGGAGGAAGAAATACTAACGACGCTACGTGCCTTCAAACAGAGAGCACCAGGGAAAACAGAATTGATCAAACTGAACTGGTTGAACGCCATCCATAACATCTTATAGGGGGCTGGTCAATATAATGAACGCGTGCCTAAACGTTGGTTATTTTCCGGACGAATGGAAGATCGCTAAAATGATCTTCATTCCAAAAGTCAGAAAACCGCCGTACACACCAGCCAACTTCAGGCCCACTTCCCTTCTCGAAGTGACAATCAAGCTCTTCGAAAAGATGCTTGCAAACAGAGTCCAAGAATTCATGGAGGATAACAACCTCCATAACCAACATCAGCATGGATTCAGAAGAGGGAGAGGGACTGCTACGGAGCTGGCAATCATCACCGAAAAGCTGGCGAAGATCGCTAGCCAAAAAAGGTACGCGGACCTGGTGCTTAGAGACGTTAAGAAGGCATTTGAAAAATTATGTAGGACTGGGCTTTAGTACAAAATACTAAGACTTGGATCAAACCCAAGACTATAAAAACATTTATGTGACTATGTGACATACAGGATAGCATATATACAAATATACGATCACACGGGAGCAGACTTCGAGCTAACTGCAGGCGTACCGCAAGGAGGGTGCCTAAGACCCCTCCTATATAATATATACACCCTCGATCTACCCGATCCGATCAGGAAAGATTGGCTGTACGTCCAGTTCGCCGACGACATCAGGCAGATCATGACTGCCCCCTTCGAAAGTACCGAACTCATGGCGCAAATCACCGCCAGAGAGAGCAACCATATCAGCAGGTTCGAGAGAAGATGGAAAATTGCCACTAACACCCAGAAATTTAAAGTGATTCCATTCTTCCGTATGAAACGGGCCCATATCGAAACCGATAACGCCCGTATTCAATACAGCACTGATGGGACAGTACTAGGACTAAAGATAGGTAAAACTGGATGCGGTAGCCACGTTGCTCAGGCGGCAGCGTGAGCGATGGTCGAGCTCTCCAATCTATTCAGGTTCCAAAACCTGAACATGACCAACAGGAAGAAAATATACAACGCGCTCATAAGATCAAAGCTGCTGTATCCGCCGATACCTATCAACCAACACTAGTTCTAAGAACAAAGTGCAACTCCTCCAAAGAGTACAGAACAAAGGAGTACTCTTAATAACAAACACCAGGAGGAGAGAAAAAAAGGAGGCAGAGAGACCTAGATCGCACGATTCAAATGACTCCAATTAACTTGGAGCTGCAAATTAGAGCCCGAAAAATCTGGAAAAAAGTCCCACGACTCATGACGGACGAAACCAGACAGAGACACATAGACATTCCGTTAGAAGACAGAAACAGAAGAATACTAGACTTTATCAGCAGTAAAGCACAGACTGAAAGACAAGAAGAACCAATTTACACATAAGACTCTACAACGACAAACAATGAACCACGCAAAGAATACCCGATAAGAAGAACACTATAAAAATACACAAACAAAACGAGAGAAACACAAGAGATACAGAAAACACCTACAAAGGCTTGAATGCCGCAAGAAAACTATCATAATCTGCACGAAACAAAACGAAAACACAAAGAGTAACATCACAAAACAGAAACAACACAAACAAACATGCAAAACAATCCCAAACTAAGAAGAACCCAAGCAAAAAAACATAGAAGAGTACGCAAAAGAACACGAATAGTAAGACAAAAACAATAAGAAGAACATCAATATTAAATAAACACTTGCGATTCCCTATCACCAGGGACTTTTTACCCTTCTACCTATTTCACCAGGAAAATCTATCCCTATCTATCCATCTCCTACTATTACATACATACATGCATACATGAGTGAATTGCAATCTTATATGCGTGTATGTATTTTCCTTTCACAACTTAATATGTCCAATGTCCAATGGCTTATCTTCATTTATTAATATGGCTTCTAAGATGTTAAGCCTCGGTTTATTAACCTCTTTTCTTTTAATAATGGCGTTATCAGCGAGCATATCTCTCGTTAGGTTAATATTATTGTCACTCTCCATATGGTTCTTAGGCCCTCCGCTTTGTAGATGCATAGTTAAACGTCTCGAAAGTGTAGTAGTTGTCATGCCAATATATTTTGAGTTTTTATAAAGCTTAGAGTCTTTATCGGGGCACATGAACTCGTAAACTATGTTGGTTGACTTGAGATTCGAGGAGTTTAGGCAGATGTTGTTTTTCATCAGAAGATTGCTGGCTTTTGTTGTTTTATAATAGATGATGAGTTGGATTTTATCCGTTTGATTTTTAACCTTGATGTTACGGTTAATAATCTCCTTGATGTTTTTTTCATTTTTTTATAGGCCATGGACATCTGGTTTCTGTAATACGCTTTGATGTTATTGACTTCTCCATGATTACTTTCAGTTTTATCACCATGTTTGTAATGCTTATTTAAAAATGATTGGAGTTGTTTGTCAATCATGCTGTTTGAGAAACCATTATTCATGAGTATTTGTTTTACTCCTGCAATCTCTTGGTGGAAAAGTTCCCACGTAGAGCAGCATTTATAAGCTCGGCGGATGTATGAGCCGATTACGCTTATTTTATACCTTTCAGAGCATTCACTCTCCGCATTGAGGCATCTTTCCATGTCCGTACTTTTCCTATGTACTTTAGGGATGTAGTTGCCATTGATGTTATGGACCTCAACGTCCAAGAAAGGGAGTTTATTACCCGTGCTCAATTCATAAGTGAATTTTAGCACGGAGTTCTCCTAAAAATGCTGCTTGATGTTAACCAGATGTTCTTCGTTTTGGACGTTAATGTAGATTTCATTTACTTATCGGCAATATGTGTGTCGCTTATTTTCCATGGAAAATTGCCACTAACACCCAGAAATTTAAAGTGATTCCATTCTTCCGTATGAAACGGGCCCATATCGAAACCGATGAACGCCCGTATTCAATACAGCACTGATGGGACAGTACTAGGACTAAAGATAGGTAAAACTGGATGCGGTAGCCACGTTGCTCAGGCGGCAGCGTGAGCGATGGTCGAGCTCTCCAATCTATTCAGGTTCCAAAACCTGAACATGACCAACAGGAAGAAAATATACAACGCGCTTATAAGATCAAAGCTGCTGTATCCGCCGATACCTATCAACCAACACTAGTTCTAAGAACAAAGTGCAACTCCTCCAAAGAGTACAGAACAAAGGAGTACTCTTAATAACAAACACCAGGAGGAGAGAAAAAAAGGAGGCAGAGAGACCTAGATCGCACGATTCAAATGACTCCAATTAACTTGGAGCTGCAAATTAGAGCCCGAAAAATCTGGAAAAAAGTCCCACGACTCATGACGGACGAAACCAGACAGAGACACATAGACATTCCGTTAGAAGACAGAAACAGAAGAATACTAGACTTTATCAGCAGTAAAGCACAGACTGAAAGACAAGAAGAACCAATTTACACATAAGACTCTACAACGACAAACAATGAACCACGCAAAGAATACCCGATAAGAAGAACACTATAAAAATACACAAACAAACGAGAGAAACACAAGAGATACAGAAAACACCTACAAAGGCTTGAATGCCGCAAGAAAACTATCATAATCTGCACGAAACAAAACGAAAACACAAAGAGTAACATCACAAAACAGAAACAACACAAACAAACATGCAAAACAATCCCAAACTAAGAAGAACCCAAGCAAAAAAACATAGAAGAGTACGCAAAAGAACACGAATAGTAAGACAAAAACAATAAGAAGAGCATCAATATCAAATAAACACTTGCGATTCCCTATCACCAGGGACTTTTTACCCTTCTACCTATTTCACCAGGAAAATCTATCCCTATCTATCCATCTCCTACTATTACATACATATATGCATACATGAGTGAATTGCAATCTTATATGCGTGTATGTATTTTCCTTTCACAACTTAATATGTCCAATGTCCAATGGCTTATCTTCATTTATTAATATGGCTTCTAAGATGTTAAGCCTCGGTTTATTAACCTCTTTTCTTTTAATAATAGCGTTATCAGCGAGCATATCTCTCGTTAGGTTAATATTATTGTCACTCTCCATATGGTTCTTAGGCCCTCCGCTTTGTAGATGCATAGTTAAACGTCTCGAAAGTGTAGTAGTTGTCATGCCAATATATTTTGAGTTTTTATAAAGCTTAGAGTCTTTATCGGGGCACATGAACTCGTAAACTATGTTGGTTGACTTGAGATTCGAGGAGTTTAGGCAGATGTTGTTTTTCATCAGAAGATTGCTGGCTTTTGTTGTTTTATAATAGATGATGAGTTGGATTTTATCCGTTTGATTTTTAACCTTGATGTTACGGTTAATAATCTCCTTGATGTTTTTTTCATTTTTTTATAGGCCATGGACATCTGGTTTCTGTAATACGCTTTGATGTTATTGACTTCTCCATGATTACTTTCAGTTTTATCACCATGTTTGTAATGCTTATTTAAAAATGATTGGAGTTGTTTGTCAATCATGCTGTTTGAGAAACCATTATTCATGAGTATTTGTTTTACTCCTGCAATCTCTTGGTGGAAAAGTTCCCACGTAGAGCAGCATTTATAAGCTCGGCGGATGTATGAGCCGATTACGCTTATTTTATACCTTTCAGAGCATTCACTCTCCGCATTGAGGCATCTTTCCATGTCCGTACTTTTCCTATGTACTTTAGAAATGTAGTTGCCATTGATGTTATGGACCTCAACGTCCAAGAAAGGGAGTTTATTACCCGTGCTCAATTCATAAGTGAATTTTAGCACGGAGTTCTCCTAAAAATGCTGCTTGATGTTAACCAGATGTTCTTCGTTTTGGACGTTAATGTAGATTTCATTTACTTATCGGCAATATGTGTGTCGCTTATTTTCCATGGAAAATTGCCACTAACACCCAGAAATTTAAAGTGATTCCATTCTTCCGTATGAAACGGGCCCATATCGAAACCGATGAACGCCCGTATTCAATACAGCACTGATGGGACAGTACTAGGACTAAAGATAGGTAAAACTGGATGCGGTAGCCACGTTGCTCAGGCGGCAGCGTGAGCGATGGTCGAGCTCTCCAATCTATTCAGGTTCCAAAACCTGAACATGACCAACAGGAAGAAAATATACAACGCGCTCATAAGATCAAAGCTGCTGTATCCGCCGATACCTATCAACCAACACTAGTTCTAAGAACAAAGTGCAACTCCTCCAAAGAGTACAGAACAAAGGAGTACTCTTAATAACAAACACCAGGAGGAGAGAAAAAAAGGAGGCAGAGAGACCTAGATCGCACGATTCAAATGACTCCAATTAACTTGGAGCTGCAAATTAGAGCCCGAAAAATCTGGAAAAAAGTCCCACGACTCATGACGGACGAAACCAGACAGAGACACATAGACATTCCGTTAGAAGACAGAAACAGAAGAATACTAGACTTTATCAGCAGTAAAGCACAGACTGAAAGACAAGAAGAACCAATTTACACATAAGACTCTACAACGACAAACAATGAACCACGCAAAGAATACCCGATAAGAAGAACACTATAAAAATACACAAACAAACGAGAGAAACACAAGAGATACAGAAAACACCTACAAAGGCTTGAATGCCGCAAGAAAACTATCATAATCTGCACGAAACAAAACGAAAACACAAAGAGTAACATCACAAAACAGAAACAACACAAACAAACATGCAAAACAATCCCAAACTAAGAAGAACCCAAGCAAAAAAACATAGAAGAGTACGCAAAAGAACACGAATAGTAAGACAAAAACAATAAGAAGAACATCAATATCAAATAAACACTTGCGATTCCCTATCACCAGGGACTTTTTACCCTTCTACCTATTTCACCAGGAAAATCTATCCCTATCTATCCATCTCCTACTATTACATACATATATGCATACATGAGTGAATTGCAATCTTATATGCGTGTATGTATTTTCCTTTCACAACTTAATATGTCCAATGTCCAATGGCTTATCTTCATTTATTAATATGGCTTCTAAGATGTTAAGCCTCGGTTTATTAACCTCTTTTCTTTTAATAATAGCGTTATCAGCGAGCATATCTCTCGTTAGGTTAATATTATTGTCACTCTCCATATGGTTCTTAGGCCCTCCGCTTTGTAGATGCATAGTTAAACGTCTCGAAAGTGTAGTAGTTGTCATGCCAATATATTTTGAGTTTTTATAAAGCTTAGAGTCTTTATCGGGGCACATGAACTCGTAAACTATGTTGGTTGACTTGAGATTCGAGGAGTTTAGGCAGATGTTGTTTTTCATCAGAAGATTGCTGGCTTTTGTTGTTTTATAATAGATGATGAGTTGGATTTTATCCGTTTGATTTTTAACCTTGATGTTACGGTTAATAATCTCCTTGATGTTTTTTTCATTTTTTTATAGGCCATGGACATCTGGTTTCTGTAATACGCTTTGATGTTATTGACTTCTCCATGATTACTTTCAGTTTTATCACCATGTTTGTAATGCTTATTTAAAAATGATTGGAGTTGTTTGTCAATCATGCTGTTTGAGAAACCATTATTCATGAGTATTTGTTTTACTCCTGCAATCTCTTGGTGGAAAAGTTCCCACGTAGAGCAGCATTTATAAGCTCGGCGGATGTATGAGCCGATTACGCTTATTTTATACCTTTCAGAGCATTCACTCTCCGCATTGAGGCATCTTTCCATGTCCGTACTTTTCCTATGTACTTTAGGGATGTAGTTGCCATTGATGTTATGGACCTCAACGTCCAAGAAAGGGAGTTTATTACCCGTGCTCAATTCATAAGTGAATTTTAGCACGGAGTTCTCCTAAAAATGCTGCTTGATGTTAACCAGATGTTCTTCGTTTTGGACGTTAATGTAGATTTCATTTACTTATCGGCAATATGTGTGTCGCTTATTTTCCATGGAAAATTGCCACTAACACCCAGAAATTTAAAGTGATTCCATTCTTCCGTATGAAACGGGCCCATATCGAAACCGATGAACGCCCGTATTCAATACAGCACTGATGGGACAGTACTAGGACTAAAGATAGGTAAAACTGGATGCGGTAGCCACGTTGCTCAGGCGGCAGCGTGAGCGATGGTCGAGCTCTCCAATCTATTCAGGTTCCAAAACCTGAACATGACCAACAGGAAGAAAATATACAACGCGCTCATAAGATCAAAGCTGCTGTATCCGCCGATACCTATCAACCAACACTAGTTCTAAGAACAAAGTGCAACTCCTCCAAAGAGTACAGAACAAAGGAGTACTCTTAATAACAAACACCAGGAGGAGAGAAAAAAAGGAGGCAGAGAGACCTAGATCGCACGATTCAAATGACTCCAATTAACTTGGAGCTGCAAATTAGAGCCCGAAAAATCTGGAAAAAAGTCCCACGACTCATGACGGACGAAACCAGACAGAGACACATAGACATTCCGTTAGAAGACAGAAACAGAAGAATACTAGACTTTATCAGCAGTAAAGCACAGACTGAAAGACAAGAAGAACCAATTTACACATAAGACTCTACAACGACAAACAATGAACCACGCAAAGAATACCCGATAAGAAGAACACTATAAAAATACACAAACAAACGAGAGAAACACAAGAGATACAGAAAACACCTACAAAGGCTTGAATGCCGCAAGAAAACTATCATAATCTGCACGAAACAAAACGAAAACACAAAGAGTAACATCACAAAACAGAAACAACACAAACAAACATGCAAAACAATCCCAAACTAAGAAGAACCCAAGCAAAAAAACATAGAAGAGTACGCAAAAGAACACGAATAGTAAGACAAAAACAATAAGAAGAACATCAATATCAAATAAACACTTGCGATTCCCTATCACCAGGGACTTTTTACCCTTCTACCTATTTCACCAGGAAAATCTATCCCTATCTATCCATCTCCTACTATTACATACATATATGCATACATGAGTGAATTGCAATCTTATATGCGTGTATGTATTTTCCTTTCACAACTTAATATGTCCAATGTCCAATGGCTTATCTTCATTTATTAATATGGCTTCTAAGATGTTAAGCCTCGGTTTATTAACCTCTTTTCTTTTAATAATAGCGTTATCAGCGAGCATATCTCTCGTTAGGTTAATATTATTGTCACTCTCCATATGGTTCTTAGGCCCTCCGCTTTGTAGATGCATAGTTAAACGTCTCGAAAGTGTAGTAGTTGTCATGCCAATATATTTTGAGTTTTTATAAAGCTTAGAGTCTTTATCGGGGCACATGAACTCGTAAACTATGTTGGTTGACTTGAGATTCGAGGAGTTTAGGCAGATGTTGTTTTTCATCAGAAGATTGCTGGCTTTTGTTGTTTTATAATAGATGATGAGTTGGATTTTATCCGTTTGATTTTTAACCTTGATGTTACGGTTAATAATCTCCTTGATGTTTTTTTCATTTTTTTATAGGCCATGGACATCTGGTTTCTGTAATACGCTTTGATGTTATTGACTTCTCCATGATTACTTTCAGTTTTATCACCATGTTTGTAATGCTTATTTAAAAATGATTGGAGTTGTTTGTCAATCATGCTGTTTGAGAAACCATTATTCATGAGTATTTGTTTTACTCCTGCAATCTCTTGGTGGAAAAGTTCCCACGTAGAGCAGCATTTATAAGCTCGGCGGATGTATGAGCCGATTACGCTTATTTTATACCTTTCAGAGCATTCACTCTCCGCATTGAGGCATCTTTCCATGTCCGTACTTTTCCTATGTACTTTAGGGATGTAGTTGCCATTGATGTTATGGACCTCAACGTCCAAGAAAGGGAGTTTATTACCCGTGCTCAATTCATAAGTGAATTTTAGCACGGAGTTCTCCTAAAAATGCTGCTTGATGTTAACCAGATGTTCTTCGTTTTGGACGTTAATGTAGATTTCATTTACTTATCGGCAATATGTGTGTCGCTTATTTTCCATGGAAAATTGCCACTAACACCCAGAAATTTAAAGTGATTCCATTCTTCCGTATGAAACGGGCCCATATCGAAACCGATGAACGCCCGTATTCAATACAGCACTGATGGGACAGTACTAGGACTAAAGATAGGTAAAACTGGATGCGGTAGCCACGTTGCTCAGGCGGCAGCGTGAGCGATGGTCGAGCTCTCCAATCTATTCAGGTTCCAAAACCTGAACATGACCAACAGGAAGAAAATATACAACGCGCTCATAAGATCAAAGCTGCTGTATCCGCCGATACCTATCAACCAACACTAGTTCTAAGAACAAAGTGCAACTCCTCCAAAGAGTACAGAACAAAGGAGTACTCTTAATAACAAACACCAGGAGGAGAGAAAAAAAGGAGGCAGAGAGACCTAGATCGCACGATTCAAATGACTCCAATTAACTTGGAGCTGCAAATTAGAGCCCGAAAAATCTGGAAAAAAGTCCCACGACTCATGACGGACGAAACCAGACAGAGACACATAGACATTCCGTTAGAAGACAGAAACAGAAGAATACTAGACTTTATCAGCAGTAAAGCACAGACTGAAAGACAAGAAGAACCAATTTATACATAAGACTCTACAACGACAAACAATGAACCACGCAAAGAATACCCGATAAGAAGAACACTATAAAAATACACAAACAAACGAGAGAAACACAAGAGATACAGAAAACACCTACAAAGGCTTGAATGCCGCAAGAAAACTATCATAATCTGCACGAAACAAAACGAAAACACAAAGAGTAACATCACAAAACAGAAACAACACAAACAAACATGCAAAACAATCCCAAACTAAGAAGAACCCAAGCAAAAAAACATAGAAGAGTACGCAAAAGAACACGAATAGTAAGACAAAAACAATAAGAAGAACATCAATATTAAATAAACACTTGCGATTCCCTATCACCAGGGACTTTTTACCCTTCTACCTATTTCACCAGGAAAATCTATCCCTATCTATCCATCTCCTACTATTACATACATATATGCATACATGAGTGAATTGCAATCTTATATGCGTGTATGTATTTTCCTTTCACAACTTAATATGTCCAATGTCCAATGGCTTATCTTTATTTATTAATATGGCTTCTAAGATGTTAAGCCTCGGTTTATTAACCTCTTTTCTTTTAATAATGGCGTTATCAGCGAGCATATCTCTCGTTAGGTTAATATTATTGTCACTCTCCATATGGTTCTTAGGCCCTCCGCTTTGTAGATGCATAGTTAAACGTCTCGAAAGTGTAGTAGTTGTCATGCCAATATATTTTGAGTTTTTATAAAGCTTAGAGTCTTTATCGGGGCACATGAACTCGTAAACTATGTTGGTTGACTTGAGATTCGAGGAGTTTAGGCAGATGTTGTTTTTCATCAGAAGATTGCTGGCTTTTGTTGTTTTATAATAGATGATGAGTTGGATTTTATCCGTTTGATTTTTAACCTTGATGTTACGGTTAATAATCTCCTTGATGTTTTTTTCATTTTTTTATAGGCCATGGACATCTGGTTTCTGTAATACGCTTTGATGTTATTGACTTCTCCATGATTACTTTCAGTTTTATCACCATGTTTGTAATGCTTATTTAAAAATGATTGGAGTTGTTTGTCAATCATGCTGTTTGAGAAACCATTATTCATGAGTATTTGTTTTACTCCTGCAATCTCTTGGTGGAAAAGTTCCCACGTAGAGCAGCATTTATAAGCTCGGCGGATGTATGAGCCGATTACGCTTATTTTATACCTTTCAGAGCATTCACTCTCCGCATTGAGGCATCTTTCCATGTCCGTACTTTTCCTATGTACTTTAGGGATGTAGTTGCCATTGATGTTATGGACCTCAACGTCCAAGAAAGGGAGTTTATTACCCGTGCTCAATTCATAAGTGAATTTTAGCACGGAGTTCTCCTAAAAATGCTGCTTGATGTTAACCAGATGTTCTTCGTTTTGGACGTTAATGTAGATTTCATTTACTTATCGGCAATATGTGTGTCGCTTATTTTCCATGGAAAATTGCCACTAACACCCAGAAATTTAAAGTGATTCCATTCTTCCGTATGAAACGGGCCCATATCGAAACCGATGAACGCCCGTATTCAATACAGCACTGATGGGACAGTACTAGGACTAAAGATAGGTAAAACTGGATGCGGTAGCCACGTTGCTCAGGCGGCAGCGTGAGCGATGGTCGAGCTCTCCAATCTATTCAGGTTCCAAAACCTGAACATGACCAACAGGAAGAAAATATACAACGCGCTCATAAGATCAAAGCTGCTGTATCCGCCGATACCTATCAACCAACACTAGTTCTAAGAACAAAGTGCAACTCCTCCAAAGAGTACAGAACAAAGGAGTACTCTTAATAACAAACACCAGGAGGAGAGAAAAAAAGGAGGCAGAGAGACCTAGATCGCACGATTCAAATGACTCCAATTAACTTGGAGCTGCAAATTAGAGCCCGAAAAATCTGGAAAAAAGTCCCACGACTCATGACGGACGAAACCAGACAGAGACACATAGACATTCCGTTAGAAGACAGAAACAGAAGAATACTAGACTTTATCAGCAGTAAAGCACAGACTGAAAGACAAGAAGAACCAATTTACACATAAGACTCTACAACGACAAACAATGAACCACGCAAAGAATACCCGATAAGAAGAACACTATAAAAATACACAAACAAACGAGAGAAACACAAGAGATACAGAAAACACCTACAAAGGCTTGAATGCCGCAAGAAAACTATCATAATCTGCACGAAACAAAACGAAAACACAAAGAGTAACATCACAAAACAGAAACAACACAAACAAACATGCAAAACAATCCCAAACTAAGAAGAACCCAAGCAAAAAAACATAGAAGAGTACGCAAAAGAACACGAATAGTAAGACAAAAACAATAAGAAGAACATCAATATTAAATAAACACTTGCGATTCCCTATCACCAGGGACTTTTTACCCTTCTACCTATTTCACCAGGAAAATCTATCCCTATCTATCCATCTCCTACTATTACATACATACATGCATACATGAGTGAATTGCAATCTTATATGCGTGTATGTATTTTCCTTTCACAACTTAATATGTCCAATGTCCAATGGCTTATCTTCATTTATTAATATGGCTTCTAAGATGTTAAGCCTCGGTTTATTAACCTCTTTTCTTTTAATAATGGCGTTATCAGCGAGCATATCTCTCGTTAGGTTAATATTATTGTCACTCTCCATATGGTTCTTAGGCCCTCCGCTTTGTAGATGCATAGTTAAACGTCTCGAAAGTGTAGTAGTTGTCATGCCAATATATTTTGAGTTTTTATAAAGCTTAGAGTCTTTATCGGGGCACATGAACTCGTAAACTATGTTGGTTGACTTGAGATTCGAGGAGTTTAGGCAGATGTTGTTTTTCATCAGAAGATTGCTGGCTTTTGTTGTTTTATAATAGATGATGAGTTGGATTTTATCCGTTTGATTTTTAACCTTGATGTTACGGTTAATAATCTCCTTGATGTTTTTTTCATTTTTTTATAGGCCATGGACATCTGGTTTCTGTAATACGCTTTGATGTTATTGACTTCTCCATGATTACTTTCAGTTTTATCACCATGTTTGTAATGCTTATTTAAAAATGATTGGAGTTGTTTGTCAATCATGCTGTTTGAGAAACCATTATTCATGAGTATTTGTTTTACTCCTGCAATCTCTTGGTGGAAAAGTTCCCACGTAGAGCAGCATTTATAAGCTCGGCGGATGTATGAGCCGATTACGCTTATTTTATACCTTTCAGAGCATTCACTCTCCGCATTGAGGCATCTTTCCATGTCCGTACTTTTCCTATGTACTTTAGGGATGTAGTTGCCATTGATGTTATGGACCTCAACGTCCAAGAAAGGGAGTTTATTACCCGTGCTCAATTCATAAGTGAATTTTAGCACGGAGTTCTCCTAAAAATGCTGCTTGATGTTAACCAGATGTTCTTCGTTTTGGACGTTAATGTAGATTTCATTTACTTATCGGCAATATGTGTGTCGCTTATTTTCCATGGAAAATTGCCACTAACACCCAGAAATTTAAGGTGATTCCATTCTTCCGTATGAAACGGGCCCATATCGAAACCGATGAACGCCCGTATTCAATACAGCACTGATGGGACAGTACTAGGACTAAAGATAGGTAAAACTGGATGCGGTAGCCACGTTGCTCAGGCGGCAGCGTGAGCGATGGTCGAGCTCTCCAATCTATTCAGGTTCCAAAACCTGAACATGACCAACAGGAAGAAAATATACAACGCGCTCATAAGATCAAAGCTGCTGTATCCGCCGATACCTATCAACCAACACTAGTTCTAAGAACAAAGTGCAACTCCTCCAAAGAGTACAGAACAAAGGAGTACTCTTAATAACAAACACCAGGAGGAGAGAAAAAAAGGAGGCAGAGAGACCTAGATCGCACGATTCAAATGACTCCAATTAACTTGGAGCTGCAAATTAGAGCCCGAAAAATCTGGAAAAAAGTCCCACGACTCATGACGGACGAAACCAGACAGAGACACATAGACATTCCGTTAGAAGACAGAAACAGAAGAATACTAGACTTTATCAGCAGTAAAGCACAGACTGAAAGACAAGAAGAACCAATTTACACATAAGACTCTACAACGACAAACAATGAACCACGCAAAGAATACCCGATAAGAAGAACACTATAAAAATACACAAACAAACGAGAGAAACACAAGAGATACAGAAAACACCTACAAAGGCTTGAATGCCGCAAGAAAACTATCATAATCTGCACGAAACAAAACGAAAACACAAAGAGTAACATCACAAAACAGAAACAACACAAACAAACATGCAAAACAATCCCAACTAAGAAGAACCCAAGCAAAAAAACATAGAAGAGTACGCAAAAGAACACGAATAGTAAGACAAAAACAATAAGAAGAACATCAATATCAAATAAACACTTGCGATTCCCTATCACCAGGGACTTTTTACCCTTCTACCTATTTCACCAGGAAAATCTATCCCTATCTATCCATCTCCTACTATTACATACATATATGCATACATGAGTGAATTGCAATCTTATATGCGTGTATGTATTTTCCTTTCACAACTTAATATGTCCAATGTCCAATGGCTTATCTTCATTTATTAATATGGCTTCTAAGATGTTAAGCCTCGGTTTATTAACCTCTTTTCTTTTAATAATAGCGTTATCAGCGAGCATATCTCTCGTTAGGTTAATATTATTGTCACTCTCCATATGGTTCTTAGGCCCTCCGCTTTGTAGATGCATAGTTAAACGTCTCGAAAGTGTAGTAGTTGTCATGCCAATATATTTTGAGTTTTTATAAAGCTTAGAGTCTTTATCGGGGCACATGAACTCGTAAACTATGTTGGTTGACTTGAGATTCGAGGAGTTTAGGCAGATGTTGTTTTTCATCAGAAGATTGCTGGCTTTTGTTGTTTTATAATAGATGATGAGTTGGATTTTATCCGTTTGATTTTTAACCTTGATGTTACGGTTAATAATCTCCTTGATGTTTTTTTCATTTTTTTATAGGCCATGGACATCTGGTTTCTGTAATACGCTTTGATGTTATTGACTTCTCCATGATTACTTTCAGTTTTATCACCATGTTTGTAATGCTTATTCAAAAATGATTGGAGTTGTTTGTCAATCATGCTGTTTGAGAAACCATTATTCATGAGTATTTGTTTTACTCCTGCAATCTCTTGGTGGAAAAGTTCCCACGTAGAGCAGCATTTATAAGCTCGGCGGATGTATGAGCCGATTACGCTTATTTTATACCTTTCAGAGCATTCACTCTCCGCATTGAGGCATCTTTCCATGTCCGTACTTTTCCTATGTACTTTAGGGATGTAGTTGCCATTGATGTTATGGACCTCAACGTCCAAGAAAGGGAGTTTATTACCCGTGCTCAATTCATAAGTGAATTTTAGCACGGAGTTCTCCTAAAAATGCTGCTTGATGTTAACCAGATGTTCTTCGTTTTGGACGTTAATGTAGATTTCATTTACTTATCGGCAATATGTGTGTCGCTTATTTTCCATGATTTCTAATAATCTGTCCTCGAGTTGACCCATGTAATAGTTGGTGAAGGTCGGCCCTAAGGGTGATCCCATAGCTACTCCTTCCACTCGCGCGTATAAATTACCGTCCGGTGTCCTGAACGGCGCCTCTGATGTGCATGAACGTAACATGCTCCTTAAGATGTTTTGGTCAAGATTTAGAGGAGACATTTTAGTATGGTGATACACATTTTTTATAATGATGTCGATAGTCTGAGCGATAGGCACGTTCGTAAACAGGCTTTCTACGTCAAGGGATGATATTAGTGTTGACGGTCTTGTAGCGTGGAGTATGTCGATGAATTCCTCATTCCTCCGTGTATTTTATGCTATATTTCGAAGGGATGTACGGTTTTATTAATGCATTTAGGGTTTTAGCTAAACCGTACGTAACTTGAGAGATTATGGGCATTAATGAGTTGTGCGGTTTATGACTTTTTACATTGCCATACAAATATCCTGGTGTGTAATAACCGATGATCTTTTGAAAGTGAAGTCCCCCGATGAGTGCATTAGTTTTAGTTATTTGTCCATTTATTTTTTTCTTTTTTAAGTCGTCTGTTTGATCTCTTTTCAAGCGTTTAAATTTAGTGGTGTCATTAAACGACATTGAAAGAGAAAACGAAATTATTCCGTTTTCTCTTTCAATGTGGTTTAATGGATTAATTTTCATCATTCTCTCGCGCTACTTTGAGATATATATATATATATATATATATATATATATATATATATATTAATGAAAAAAGCCAAGCAAGGAGCTCAGTATATATAAGGCGAACAAAATGAAAACGCAGGAAACAAGCTGGAAAAACATAAGTATTTGGCTGGATTTAGGGGAAGTTACTAATCTTCGTGAACAATTGCTTCCGGGGGTTTATATATACGATTAACAACTTTATTCGAAATATATTTGTTGAATTTGTATTGCCCTTCAGATGAATTGAAATTATCAACTTTGTTAATGATGATAGATTTTGCAATTTTACTCCAAATATAATTGTTTGATTTATAAATGATTTTTGCTTGATTGAAATTGATTCTATGTATGGTCGCAATTTTGCATTTGCGTAAAGAGACTTGAAGAATTCTTCTTATATTAGCTTGGTATTATTTTAATCTTCTTATTAAAGTGGCCAGACTCTCCAATGTATGCCAAATTGCAATTCTGGTATGGTATACGGTATACGCCAGCGGAGTGATTGATGTGACGGAGTCAGTCAAGGCTTTTTATGTGTTATTAGAATATTTGAAAGTAATATGTCACAGATAGAGAGAAAAGCGCCATGCGGACAGAAATCGTCGAGCAGCGCCCTAAGAAAGCCAACCCACTTCCGGCGCTAACAAAAACGATGGACGGACCGAGCGAACGAGGGTGGCGTCAGAAGCTCCCTGAGATTAAGTGGAACCCCCTTCCGGGGCCTCGGGCGTCACTTTCGGCGAGCTCGTATAAAATATCAGATGCAGGCTTCAAGAAACTAGTATTTGCCAGCAACTTGAACGCGACGCGTAAACTCTCGATTCGGTTTCTGCACCCCTCGAGTTCAAAAGCAAGAGTTCTCTCCAGATTAACGATAGCCTAGCGACAACTGACTATTATTCTGGTATAGGCTCCGTTCCGGTTAAGCGTAATACTCACTCGATCCATACCCTCGAGGATAAACGTGGCGATTGCGATTCACATTTTGGAATCTCTCCACCCCGACAACTTCCCAAAGCATACCGCCAAATGTAGGCTTCGCGAGTGACTCAATCGTGAATCCAGTTTCTCGTATTCTTTGAATTGTTTGTTAGTTTGTTGGCGCGCCCAGCCAACTCCCGAATGTCCCTTTAACCTTTCCGAGTTCATCTGACCTTGAAATTGTAACTTTGCGTATCCATTCTATTATTTGTAAATTGTCTGTATAATAGTAAATCTTATTTTTGTTTCGTCAGTTTCTATGCCTAGAACCTCAACGAAATTATATTAATTTAGCCAACCGCACTCTTACTTAATTTATTAATATCCACGCACTTTGGGGCTTAAAATTCCCCCAAATTTTATCTCGCTTCCTCTGCCACGACCAAGGCGAGCGAAGATCAAGGATTTGATCTTGACCTTCGACATAATATTTATGTCATTTATGTTCGCATACGATTTGAAGAGGGCCAAAGCTGGAGCATATGGGAAACTAACATACTTTTTAAATTCGTCCCTTCGTGGTGTAGAGATATCATAGAAGTTTTTTCGTGCTTTCGAATGGCATCTGTTTATGAAGTAAATTGGGTATTTTAGTTCGATGAAATTGCGGGTAAGGTGGTTAAGTTCATCCTGAAGGAAGATTGGGTCGCATGTTCTGTAGGCTCTAAGAAAAAGGGAAGAAAGAACAGATATCTTAACGGATTTGTCACCTAATGAGAAGAAATGTATATAAGCATTTGAATTTGCAGGCTTTAGGTAGACTGAGTACTGAATATCATTATTTAAACGGTGGATTTTTACGTCTATAAACGGTAACAAGTTGTTATGTTCCCATTCTAATTTCAACTTTATCGATGGGTGTAACGAATTTAAGTTGCTGAAAAATTCATTGAAATTGTTATTGCCTAAGAGCCATACCGATAGGATGTCGTCTACATATTGGAACCAGATAAGAGGTTGGGAATGGATTCTGGGGAGGATGGTCGTTTCATAGTTTTCCATAAAAGATTGCATAGGAAGGGGAAAAGGGACTTTCCCATGCTTAGGCCATATTTTTGGCGGAAAAACTTGTCTTCAGTTCAAAATACATTATCGGTTACACATAAGGGTTGCGAACGGGAGGAAAGCCTGGATGAGACTCATCAACATTGATTATAGTACCATGGCTAAACTGTGTGGGACTCTCAACACCAAGAATGATATTGTCTGGACCAAGTCTCGAAAGCATGGGAGCTGCTTGAGTTTGAGCAGGAGAAGTTTTATGATTCCTTCATGATCTAGGGAGGAGGGGGGGGGGCTGGAAGGGTCTCCTTCGAGCAGATGCTCCAATATTTTTGTCAGACCTGAAGCAGATGTGGCATGCAGATGGGAGACACTGGCCAGCTGTATGCTCACATGATCACCCAGTATGCTGTCCTAGCCGTTCAGGAGAGATTCAGCAACCGGGAACTCTGGCAGGATGAAATATTTCATCTTGAATTTTATTGGGTGACCGTTTACTACTATCTTTCTCACTTTGATATAATTGCTTGATTGTTCTCCTCCCGCTCCCAAATGAGTTTCGATATTGATAAGTTTGCGTTGAGTAGAACGCATATTCGCCAATCGGCAGTCATATTCCCTTCCAACAAAAATAAATATCAAACAAAGGGTTTTCATCAGACTAGTCAAAGATCTACGAAAAATATCTAACTCATTGCACATTGATTAAAATATTATTGTTAATTGCCAGAGCAACTACTATTTTTAGTTAGTATCACTAAATGATCAAATCCATCGAATTCATCGCGTAATTTATAACTTACTCTAGTTAGTGGAGTTATATCGAGTTCTTTAGCCTACTCTCGTTGAACATTACTGCATTGTCTTTTACTTAGGGTTGTTTTTGTTATTTATTTTTTTGTTGACTTGAATAGCTTATTTTTTTAAATTATTTTGAATAACTGTATGTATTTTATCGGCGGTATTACCCTCGTTGGCATCGGCCAGACGAAATCATACTCCCCTCCCCCTTTCTGTCTTCAGTTTTGTCTGATTATCTATTTCGTTGTTTATATTTCAAGCCATAATTATCGGTATAAACATGGAAAAAGGAATGCAGAGTAATAGAGATAAAAAAACTAAAGAACTCTGCGCCAAAAGATCTAGCTATAATCATGGTCATTCGGTTTTAAATTTTTCGCTATGGGAATAATTATTGTAATAGTTAAATTATTGCAGGTTTATTACAAAGTCAGCATTTAAAAAAATAATAAAGAACCCTCAATCCTTCACTGAATCCAAAATCACGCTCTGGCCCTGTTCCAGAATGAGGTGTGTTTCAGTCTTTGAAACTTTGCTATACGATCGAAAGGGTAAAATAATAACATATATGGGTTAAAGGAATGATGTTGTGTTATTGTAAATTTTACGTAATAATTCTTAGGTAAAACTAGATGTTTGATTCTCTTTCAATGCAGATCGTTGATCTGCATAAAAGTGTCCTGAAATGTAAGAAGATAGTTGCTAAGGGTATTGCATCAAGAAGCACCATCTTTAATAATATTAATGACTTCAAAACGACTGGTTAAACTTCTGTGATGAAGTCTTCTGGATGACCAAAAGTTTCGGATGGACGCTAAGATCGCCTTCAGGTAAGATCACAACTCAAGGATCAGGTTGCCTCCAGTGCCAACTTTACCCACGATTGTAAATAAGCAGGTGTGAACGTTTCAGCGCGCACAATTAGGCGGAGACTTTTCGACAATGGTTTTAAGTCATCAAGGACTGCGAATTAGCCTCATCTCGCCAAGAAGAACCTTACGGAAAGGCTCCAATTTTGTAGGAAATATTAAGAATGGACTGTTGAAGAATGGGGCAAAGTGATATTCTTTGAGGAATCTCTCTTCTGCTTGCTTGCAGCTTCTAGGAATATTCCTCGTTAGGAGAAGAAAAGGGGGTGAGGGCGCTTTCATGAGTCTTGTTTCGTGGCCACACTGAAGCATTCGGACACTCTCCATGCCCGTAGCTGGTTCTCGTCTAAGAGAGCTGTGGCACTAACAATTTTGCCCGAGAACGCTACCATAGACTCAAAATGGAACCAAAGGGTGCTTCATAAGCACCTTTTCCCGAAAGTTTAGGTGGACCAATTTGGGGATGATATCTGTATTTTTTAGCATGATGGCCACCTTTTCACAAACCAAAAGCAATAACAAAGTTCGTGCCTAAAAATAACTGAAATTTTGAGTCCTTGGCCCAGGAATTCATCAGATTATAACCCAATTAAGAATCTGTGGGCGATCATCAAACTGCCGGTTGATAAAAAGGAAGCCATACAATTATGAGGAGATTTTGGTGTTTATTGAATAAAAATGGAGCATCATCAGTTAAGATATCATTGAAAATTTGGTCTACAGGATGCTAGAACGAATTGAAATAGTCATGAAGAAAAAGACTCATAATTGTTGTAAAAGAACAACCTCTGATCCCCCTCCCCAATTTATCAGAGACCACGTGCTATTGGTATCCCGACATGGACGACGTCATTTTCCCTTTGAACATTCTCGAATTTTCGACTTCTGAGCACGTGGGAAAATATTTCGCAATCCTGCGAACTCGCCCCCCCCTTCCAGTGACGAGGTGTGAAAGAGCTGCTCTGTCTTGCCTCTTGTTGCTAAATGATGAATCGAATCCGCTCCGGATTAAGATGTCTGGAGCTTGTGACTCCTTTCTCCAAACTCCCCCTTCCCCACCAGAATCGGGCATACAAATACTTGGGTTAATCTGTAGTACGAAGAGTCCAGCCCGCACCTCAAGGCGGTCCTTATCGTCTCGTCTCTTGAGTGTTCGTCAGATAGCAAGACTTCTTCAGCCGTGATTCTACCTAAGTCAATTGGTAGCTTCTGTGAACGGCAAGCCTTTGAATTTCGCAACAGTCTCCCTTCGTTTAATCGAACCGAAGATAATCTCCATCGATTTCATTTGAGGAAAAGAAGCTTCCTCTCGCAGTGGAATCACGAGTAATCCCACATTTCCCATCGAACATCATCTTTGAAGTTTGGCTATCTTGATCGGAATGTTGGTTCGGATCGTGCCTCATTCCGATCGTAATCCACTTGCCTCATCGCAAGAAGGACCTTCCTCGAAGTCATCGACCCGTAAGACTGAAACCCCCTCCATTATTAGTATTGTCAAGTTCTTCCTTTTAATCTGAGCCTAGTTACATTAATCAGTTAATTATATTTGGAAATCCCTCCTCCTAATAAGTATCAAGAGACTCATTCGATTTAAATAATTCCCCTTAGTTTAATCTGTGTAAATAAAATTATATTTTTGTTTTTTCATCTGTAACTAACCTTGAACGATAATCTCGGCCTATTCAAGTAAATCTCGCCAACCAATTATGCACTCTGTCTGATTATTAAGGATTTGAAACCCAAGGCCTCAATTGTGACCTCCTAGTCGGTCGTTAATCCCTGCGAACAGTCCTTCAACGGTTCGCATGGCAGTAGGTGATTAAGTCCCCCCCCTCCACATAATATAGGAGTAGTGTATGGTATAGAGTGGTTGTACCACGACAATTGTAAATATTGACTGCGCGCATTAATTAACTGTATTTATTAATAAAATGGGTTTGGGCTCTAAGTTTTTGTATATTTCAACTTCAAATTAAGATACAAACATACTTAAACAAAGTGAAACGCAGTCTCTAAACTTTTAGCCATGACTTTATATCTCTCGTATTAACAAATGCATACATATTTCTTCACTGCCCTGTATAGATAGCCTTAGTATTTCCTTATCTGCGTGTTATTTTTCACCGCTGATTTGGCACAGACAGACTAGCGCTCGTAAACAAGTATAGTATTTCTAAATTATCATTTCCTGAAATCTTGTAAGTTTCTATTTGTGCCTAAATTGGTGAAATGTAAAAAAAAAAATATAGCAGGATCTTTCGTGTTATAAATGATAAAAATTTATTTATTAGTTTATTTATGTCATTTTTTAAAGAAATAAAATTAAAATAATTTCTAATATGCAAGAAAATTAATCTATTCTAGAGGGAGATATATGATCATATATCATTTTTCAAATTCTTGATACCTGAACAAATCTTGCCATTTAGGTGACGTTGTAATGATGACAATTAAATGATAACACTGGTCAACAGCCGGAATGGTTCACATATGAGATTATGGTCACACAACTAATTCCATATTGCTTAATTTGAATCTGATATTGTTTTGTTGTATCAGACGAGGTTTGATAAAAAAAATCAATAGGTAAAAATATTCAATATTCCGTCACTTGTGTCGTGCAACAGATATTTAACTCAAAACAGAGAATCTGTCTCTTATGTGACTGTGCTTACATGACTAATCTCACATTTTAAGTATGATTTAGATGTTTTATTCTACTATCAGATCTACTTTCTTAAGCAATCAGAAAAATAGTAAATATGATGACATTAATTGTCTCAGGCAAGATGACGATATTAAACACGTCAAAGATCAGCTCATAAGAAATTGTACCAGAAAGCATAAGTTCAAATCCTATATAATTGATAAAATATGAAGTTCTAAAAGTGCTTCTGAACTTTGCCCTTTCGTTTGCACAGCTCGCTCTCTTCTCGTTGCAGCGTCCAGCAATAGTCGCCCATCATGTTATGACTGAATTATCTCTGATATCTGTTCTCCATAATGGTGATGTCTTGATGAAATATTTCACCATGTTCATCACTAATGTCTCCAAGGTTATCTGGGAAAAAATCAATATGAGAGTGGAAAAAATACAATTTCAAGGACATCCTTGCCCCCAATGCATGATAATTCTGCAGAATGGCTGTAACGATTTCTTTGTAGTTGTCAGCACGATAGTTTCCAAGAAATAGCTTTGACACATTGACAAATGATTCCCATGAGTTTTCCCCAGTGGGTTCAAGGCCTTGGTAAATTAGCTATCATGAACTAGTATGCGAATCTGTGGTTCATTAAAGACATCTGCTTTCAACTTGGCTTCGGAAACCACACCACTTAGTTTCTGACGTAAGTATCGAAACTGAGCACCAAATTGATGCATAGCCTTGATGAAATTCGTAGCCAAACCAAGCTTTAGATACAGTGGGGGCAAAGATATCTTTTCTGGATCTACAAGAGGACTGTGAACACAATTGAACCTTCCAGGCGCATCTCTTTGTCTTGTCAGCCATTCATTTCTCATATAGTGCTCTGCATCAGCACTGCTGTCCCACAAACACAAAAAGCACATGTGCTTTGTGCATCCACTCTGAAGCCCCAGTAGTAAACAGATGACTTTGAGATCCCCACATACGAGGGGCGGTCAAAGGGTTTTGCAATTTGGATATAAGGAAACGAGATATGAGGAAAAGTGTTATAATATTTTTCAATATAACTACCCTCGACTTCAATGCACTTGCGCCACTTGTCCCTGAGGCTTCGAATTCCCGACAACCAGAAATCTCCCGACTGCTGTTCAATCCACTCCTGGACGGTGAGCTGGACATCTTCATTGTCCCCAAACGGGCGTCCATGCAGTGCAGCCTTGAGATGGCGGAATAAAAAGTAGTCGCTAGGGGCCAGATCTGGACTGTAGGAAGGATGGTTGAGCTCCTCGAATCTGCACTCGCGCAGGGCAGCTTGTGCAACTCTGGCCTTGTGGACTTTGACGACGTTGAAGTCGATCATGGGGGGTGAGGTTTCTAGGGACCCAACAAGCAAGAGACCTTGGTCATGGCCAAATTGTTGTGGATGATGTTGATAACACTTCCATGTGATATTCCAAGTTCTCGCTAGATTTCTTCGACCTTCCTCGTCGATTTTCGATGATCAGCCTCTCCACACGGGCCACATTGTCCTCGTTGGTCACGTCTGACGGGCGTCCTTGACGGGCGTCCTGGACGGGGATCATTTTCAAGGGACTCACGACCATGGCGGAACTCCCTATTCCAGCGAGCAATGGTTGAATAGGACTGGGCGGTGTCAGTGTACACTGCAACCATGCGTTCATGGATCTCTTTTGCATTCCTGCCTTCCTTGGTCAAAAATGTGATCACTGCGCGGTGCTCAACCTTCTCCATTGTTGAAAAAATGTGACTGACGACTGCGATCAGCTACTGCTTCTTAAATAGACGAGGCAGGAGCTGACTTGTCATAACTTGTCCTAACACCCCCACAAAGAGCCATCCCCCTTCCTCTGTTTGGCCCTACCGATTCGCAAAACTTATTGACCGCCCTTCGTATCTTCCATGGTGTTTTTCGTACTCTATAGCGGCTAACAAAATCTTCATTGTTTCCTAGTTTTCAGTCATTTTTGCTGCATGTGCTATTGGAACAGATGGAAACCGATTGCCATTGTGTACAAGAACAGCTTTCAGAGAGTCTTTTTCGGAGTCTATAAACAGCCTTGCCTAATTGTTGCATGATAGATACTGCGTCCTCACAGTAACAAATGTTGTTTGTCATCTTGGAAAATGAAGACAGCTCTCTTTCTCGGTAACGAGCTGTAATAATACGCACTCCAGCTTCCAGCATGTTACGCTGCTTTAGTCTGGATCCTAGAACTTCGGCCTTTTCTTTGGATAAGTCTAGGTCCCTGATGAGATCATGAAGCACTCCTTGAGTAAAAGAGTTTAGGCCTGGTATTTTCAGAGTCATCCTGGTATTCGTCTTCATTTGAGGTAGAATTAGAATCGGAATCACCCATCAATTCTTTTTCACTCGATGGTTTGGGACTGGGAGTTCAGCTCTGTGCGGAACTGGTCGGATTGCAGAGGCAATATTGGGGAAATTCACCTTGCCCCGTATTTTGATGGTTATTCCTTTGATGTTTGTGAAACAGAAGTAGCAGATATGTTGTGTTCTTTGGGTTCACGCCATATCATTGGTACAGCAAACCTGCATTCATGAGCTTCGCTTACTACACATCCGCTTGCTCAGGTGGTTGACACAAGACTTACAAGCTACATGAGGTGCCTATTTCTTGTCTTAGTCACCCAAAGGACATTTGAAGTAACTTTTGTAGTTCAGGCATACAGACACAGCTTTTGTGATTGGTTTCTAGAGGCTAACAGGAGTGAAGGAGTCACATATGTAACAAAAACGATCAGCATCGTTCACTCACTTGCCACGTTCCATGTTTTGTTAAGTACAGAGTAATTAGAAATTAGGAAGTTGTAGATATGCATTATCATGAACCAGCAATCTGAAACAAACAAAAAACAAATTATAAAAAAATTATTGCATAAGTAGAGCCAATGAACGTATAAATTAGTCTATAAATAAAATGTGTCGTGGTATACGGCCGAGTATGTATGTACGTTTGTTCCGTACATGAATAACTCAGTTAATTTTTTCTCTAAGAGTGCTATACATTCTTTTAACTTACTTTTGATTTGGTTCTTTAACCAGGGAAAATTCGTAATATTATATATATATATATATATATATATATATATATATATATATATATATATATATATATATATATATATATATATACATATATTGCAATATGCAGCGTTTCGAGGATTTAATTAAACAACTAGGGCAAAAATATACTACCAATGACTACTAAGCGATGGTTGACGCAAAAATTCACTTTTGTACGGAATGGTAACTAAAGAACATAAGAGGGAGTCTGTCGTGGAATGACCTTGAAGGAGAACCTAGTTCATGGGATGATTAGAGGCGTGGGGCTGATTCGGACTCACATCTGTCCGTGTCACTGGGCGAAGGATAAGTTGGTAGAGGTTATTCGGGAATAACAGCTGATCCGGAAGTAAGTGTTGAGCGCGTGGTGATGCTTCTTGATTTGACGATATAAGCGAGGTGATTGTGGATGTACGATTATTCCAATATTTGGGTTATACTTGCAGGCTTCTCGATGATAAAAATTGAACAAAGGTGAATATTTTCTCGAGTGGAACTTCACATTGGTATTCCTCAATGGTGAGGAATATCTCTGGTTTTATTCGAAAAACTGAGATAGGGGGTTTCTCTGAATGAGATTGATATGAGAGTGATTCTCTATACTGATGGTCTACTCTTCGATGCGACCATAGGAAGAGCCTCGGGAAGAAAACTCTCGCTCGGTTCCACTTCTTCTTGATTCCCTGTTTTACTCAGGGACTGCGCTTCTTCTCTCGATTGTTACCTCGATTCTCCTCCTCTTTTCTCCAGATCGAACTGTATCTACGTCGATTATCCCTTGGGAGAGGGGAGGGGATATGAGTGCCCACCTTTAAGCCTCTCTCCTAGGGCATCACTTTTCAACGTTGTGACCATTAGCTCTTCTGGTTTATGTCGGAGAAAGTAAAATTTCGTCTATTTGGCAAAAATAGACCTAAACAATAGAAGGGGACAGTGAGCCTTATCATAACTTTTTATTCTAAAGGATATCCAACCCTCCTTTGTTTATATTAACAGACTATGAAATCTGCTGATGCTAATCCTTCTTTGCGAGTGATCTAGAGGCTTGTTGGGACAGAGGGGCAAAGGGGATGGGGAGATAAAGTATCGGACAAATATTGAACATAACTGTTGACACTGTGTAACCAAACTAGCAGCTGTTTGTCCTCGCGATATTGATTTTCCCACAAACATGGTGCACTAAATATGTAGATATGCTGATTCTAGAAAACTAAGCCCGATACAGCTATACGAATATAATTATTGAATTCAGCACACCAAATTACTCTAGACTCAGTCTATTTTGATCCAGAACCATAAGACTTTTTTGTTGACCAGTGTAATTAGAAGATAAAAAACTTAGCAGCATAATGGATTATTTTTTTCTTGGGCCAACATGCCACGTGTGAGCATGAATGCTAAGAAGGAAGGAAGATGCCGCTTCAGTAGACCAGAGAAAGAAGCTTTTGTTCAACAGCTTCAATTAAATATTGCAATTAAGTATTTAGGCTGTGCAGTAACAGTTTGCTTATTATTAGACTGCAGTGACTGTTTGCCTATTTTTTGACTGCAGTGACTTTGTTTATTATTAAACTGCAGTTACTGTTTTATTATTATAAGACTGCAATTACTGTTTGTTTATTATTAAAGAGCTCATGATGAACAACTCTTTCTACATCCCAACAAATTCAAAGAATCTTCTGCTGTTGGAGACGTCTAGGACTAGGAATGGGTTTTTGTATGCAGTAAAGTGCTCACTCTGCAGTAAAGAGAATGCTTTGCAGTAAAGTGCCCGCTTTGCCATAAAAAGCCCGGTTGCAGTAAAGAGACCACTTGGCAGTAAAGTGCCCGCTTTGTCTTTAAGAGCCCGCTTTGCAGTAAAGAGACCGTTTTGTAGTAAAGAGCCCACTTGGCAGTAAAGTGCCCGCTTTGCCTTTAAGAGCCCGCTTTGCAGTAAAGAGACCGTTTTGTAGTAAAGAGACCGCTTCGCAGTAGTGTCCGCTTTGCAGTATAGCGCACGCTTTGCAGTAAAGAGCCTGCTTTGCAGTAGAGACTGTTTTGCAGTAAATAGTCCGCTTTGCAGTAGAGACCGTTTTCAGTAAAGAGTCCGTTTCGAAGTAGTTTCCGCATCGCAGTAAAGTGCCAGCGTTTCAACAAAGAACACGTATTTCTTCTCCCATAACAATTCTGTCTAGACGTGGCTTAAGGTCATTTCGAGTCAATACAGATAAAGCAATATTCAAACGTTGTCCTTCAGACAGACCATGTTCAACCAAAGAAATTTTATGCATTTCGTTTTATAAAATGTTTATGCACTCTTACATGACTGCCTTTTAAATTCCCTGACAATTAACAAGGGCAGTAAGATACCAAGCTCTAATGCAGTATGGAGACCTCAACTCTCGGAAGTTTTTACAAGGTTCCGTCCCAGGACGGAACCTTGAGGGACACCGCTAGATACGGACGCCCATTCAGAGGCCCGACCATTCACCACTACGCGTTGCCGTCTTTCACTTAGCCAGCTCTCTATCCAACCTGCTACCTTGCCACCTATGCCCTGCGCATGCACTTTCCGGAGAAGGTGGCGGTGTGTCACCTTGTCAAAGGCCCTTTGGAAGTCAAGGTACACAACATACACCGCCTTGTATCGATCATGCTCACTGAACACGAAGTGGAAGAATTCCACAAGGTTCGTCAGGCATGACAGTTGCCTTCGGAAGCCGTGCTGGGGACTCTTCAGTCGCAGGTTTGATTCTAAATAAAACTTTATCTTGTCCACTATCATGCTTTCCATGAGTTAACCGACTATCGAAGTTATACTGATGGGTCAGGAGTTTGACGGATGGCTGGGGTCTCCTTTCTTCAAGATCGGAGTCACCTCCGCCTCACGCCAGTCTCTAGGAACGCATCCGGTCCGGATTGACATGTTAAAGATAGCGCACAGATGTCGTGATACTTCATCACACACTTCCTTCAACACCTTGGATAGAAACCCGTCTTGTCCGGGGGACTTATTCGTCTTTAGGTCAGCGATCTTTTTCTTTATTTCACCTTTGGTGAAGTCCATTACCTCCAGCTTTTCCCACAAGTAGGAATCTTTGGGCTGTGGGATGGGACCACACTCTTTAGTAAACACTGAAGAGAAGTAGTCGTTGAGCAGGTTAGCTTTTTCGGCATCGGACTGAGTTAATGCACCCTCCTCGTCCACTAAGGGCCCAATCCTACGATGGATTGGTTTACGGCTATTTACATAGCCGAAGAACTCCTTGGGATTCTCCTTGCAGAGTCTCGCCACTCGGAGTTCCTCAGACCGCTTAGCCGCCCTTATGCTGGACTTAGCTCTTCTGGCTAGCCTCCGGTACTCGTCAAAGGCACCCGAGATCTTCAATCGCCGGTACGCATTTCTCTTCTCCCTAAGCAGTTGGCCGATTTCTCGATTAAACCACTTTGGTTGAATAGAAGACCGACGGAGGCATTTCAGAGGGATGCAACTTGATTGAAGACTCATGAACCTATTTTTGAAAATGTTCCACGAATCCTCAACATCTTCGCATACCGCTAGCCTTACATCAGTCAGCCCAGCACGAAGGCTCGCAAAGTCTGCTCTTCTCAAGTCAAGTTTCCTTGATTGACTAGCAACAGACCTTACCTTCGGGATCTTGACGGTAAATCTAATTAGCTGGTGATCACTGCCACCGAGCTCTTCGCCCACAGAGACATCCTCAACGATATCATCCTCAGAGGTAAAGAGAGAGAGAGAGAGAGAGAGAGAAAGAGAGAGAGAGAGAGAGAGAGAGAGAGAGAGAGAGAGAGAGAGAGAGAGAGAGAGAGAGAGAGAGAGAGGGAGAGAAAGAGCGCGCGCTTAACGGCATTAAGGACAGCATCCACGTCTGCTTTTGAGCCCTTGAGAAGCTCCTTCAACCGGAGAGCAGCTGGCACAGTATCGTCCTCAAATTTTCTATTCAGCTCGGCGATCACTTGGTCAACGAACGGAATATAGACCTAACGTCGATAACACTCCTCAGCAGTCATCGCGGGGATATTCACGCGCTGTGTCTGTCGTGCACAGACTCGGGGAACAGGGACGTCATAGTGAATTGAGTCCACTTCAATCAGGAGATCCTTGGGCCTTGAAGATACAGTGTGGAAATGCCCCTCAGCATTCTATCTGAACTTGGCGAAAACAGTCTCGATCTCACGAATGAGTGCGTACGCAGATGCCAAGTCACCGTCCTTTTTCTGCAAGGTCATGCTCGGCTCAAATGTGTGGGCCAAAACTAACTCTGCCACAACCAGCCTAATGAGAAAGCGAGGGTCCCTAATCGTGGCGAGTAAGATGACAGCATTGGCATCCAGCTTTATTTCCTCTTCCATGAAGAGCGCGATGTGAGGCAGAAACTCGATGAACACGAGGACTGCATCATGCCGCTCAACTGATCTGGTAGAAAACAAGGGAACCAACTTCTCCCAGTTAGGTGAGGAAAGCTTCATGATTTTGGAGAACCGGAGCGTCCGCATGTTGCTGGAATAAATGAAGTTATGGACTTCTTTGAGCGTCTGAAGGGCGAGTTTCACCCTTATTTCACATCATAGGCCTCAGTCAGCACTAGGTTTAGTCGGTGATTAAAGCAGTGAATCAGTTTGGCGAGGGGTTATTGTTCCATGATGATTGGGGCACAACCTCGGAACTTCCCCATCATGACACTCGCTCCGTCAAAGCCGAGGCCCCGGCAGTTTGACATCTCCAAACCAAAACCATGTAGGGTGCGAATGAGCAGTTGGGCCAGGCCTTCACCGGTGAGGTTCTCAGTTTGGACGAAAGTTAGAAAGTCCTTCTTGATGTCCTCTTCGAAGTGTCGAAGGATAATGGTGGCTTGCTCCTTGGTAAATGTTGGACCTAAGGATAAACCCATAGCCATTACTTCTATTTGCTTATATAAGGTACAGCAAGTCCTCGCTTAACGACGAGGTTCCGTTCCAACGACCCCGTCGTTAAGCGATTCTGCCATTGAACGAACCCCCCCAATGACCGACAACTTGGCCGACGCATAGCATCAGGCCTATTAATGAAGTCACGTGTTATCGGCACTCGACACTTATTCTCTTTATTTCGACTAATACTGATTGGACTTATATACTAATTTGTACTCGTGTGTAGACACGAAAACATGTGCGCAAACAAGTCTGACACGGCAATTACGGCACTAGGAAGGTTATGCGCGCGTCATAACTTCGAGAGATTTTTGTTAAACGAATATCGGACCGGTCGTGACGGCCGTCGTAACTCCGAATCGTCGTTAAACGAGTACGTCTTTAAGTGAGGACTTGCTGTATTGTTGAACAAGAAAATTGTGTTTCAACAAATCATAAGAGTTTTTTATTCAATCCTTCTATGGAAACTTTTGTTAAATAAACCATTAGTGATAAGTTCGCAAGTTTCCATGACTGGATTATTAGTAAATTATGATTTAATATAAAAACTAGTCATATAATACTAAGCTAAGTGAGATGCACTTTCAGTGATGAACTCGGCGAATTCAAAGGAATCGCGCAGTGTATAATTATTTATTATGAAATGCCTGAGCAAAAGGACAAAACACTTGCATAAGTTATAAGTGGGTGTAAGGATGGCTGCTAAAATTGATCAAATTGATAATCCAAGTCTATCTGCTTTATGGAGACCATAAAGGATATCTGTGTACGAAGCATAAATCTTATGGTACTATCTCTAATAATTTGTGTTTGTTTTCATAAAAATCTTTTAATTTCATCTTCCAATTTAATAACTACCTTAAAAGGGTCATTAGTAATCTTGAGAAATTTCTTTGAATTATTAAGTATGACCAAATGTTTGCTTACATAGTTATAATTATCTAACAAAAACCAACCCCTTTACCTTTGATAAGTTTACAAATGACTAAATTAGGGAGCTGCAATTTTTTTTTAAATTTCGAAATCGTCAAAAGAAAAATAGGATATAAAATTTTTGATGTACAGATTACCCGTAACAACAGCCATAGCCGCGTAGCCGAGTGGCCTATGGGAGGGACGGGGGAGGTTGCATTATTTGCGATAAAAGCTGTTGTTTCCTCCCTCAGCGCGTTGGATTTTTAGCAATTGGAAATTTCTTTTTTCCGAAGAAAAAATATTCCGTGTATGTAAAAATAAGTTAGAAGATATAACCCAGGACCTGCCCTTAGACCCTGCATCCATTTCAGAGGCAGAGGTGATCTAACCTGGAATGGGTACCTTTCAAAATCACTAGTGTGATAACGCCTCAGGTAGTCACGTTTGTCAGAATCCAAGATGGCGGCCGGCCGCCATCTTGGAAAGGAGTATCGCTATAGCTTTAAAACTAATTGCAATACAAAGTCATGTAGTATGTCTAAAACACTAATTTCGACCGCAGGAATCCATTTCTGAACTTAGCTTTACTCTCTGGGGGCCTCAAATCCATAAATTCAATAAAGTGGCCAGTAACGGTTAAACAAACGCTGTGAAATTTAAGAGAATTACCAAATCATGCGAGGTATTATCGAGTGTTAGAGATTTAATGCTAATGAAATGGTTTTGATTGATTATGCATAATTGTTCTTTTGTTTCTATTTTCAGGTAAGATGTCTTTGAATGCTGCACAGTCATCGTCGGAGGAGGAGCCATCGTCAGAGGAGGAGCCAGTTAATATCGAGCTATGTATTATATGCCAACCCGATGATAAAGCTTCCCTTAAACAGCTGACCAGCAAACCGAGAGGTCGCGCCAATGTGAAGAGGGCAGCCGAAATCAGAGATGATATCCTGACAAAAAAACTATTTACTATTAGCTCTATTAGTGGTGGTGTAGGTAATGAAACTTTTCAAGTATTACATTTATAATAAATGTTACAAAAGATACACTCACAAAACTCAATTGAAATTAATCGAAGAAACGCAGGAAAAACAACATGATAACAGTGAAGCGGAGAAAACAGATCCACCCACCAGTGGGATTATTCCACGACCTTCACGTATACAGTCTATTCTGCGCCCACCCCAAAGTGTCAAGGAAGACCCGAGAAAATTAATATGAACTGCACGCAGATGTGCGTCATATAAAAAGAATACAGATAAATTCAGAATCAGTTCGAGGGAGTCGGCTAGGAAAATTAGTTACAGCAGCTTGTCATCTTTCTTCAAGATGAAGTCTATACAAGAATTGCTGATCTCATACAGGACACTATAGACAATGCAGTCTCAGCTGTGCTGGCTGCTGACCTTTACTGTCATTCACAATGTACACAGTTATACCAGAGAAAATATCAGAATGACATTGACGAAACACATGCAAGAAACCATACGTGTAACATAAAAAAAGGCATTATTCCAGCGAGCACTTCCATATATTGATAAAATGCTGAGTAGGAAGGAAGTGTACTCAATGAAATATTTGCGAGACTTTACGACTAACCTGTTAGATGAAGGAAAGAAGCTTGATAGTGAGTTCAGAATGCGTGATTTAAAACACTTGCTGATAGATAACTATGTGGAATCTGTAACAATATCACCAAATAAGAGAGTGTATGAATCAGATATTGTATTTTCATCCAGTATCACTCCCGCTGACTTAGCATTGAAGTTGAGTAATATGAACATAGTCAAAGAAGCTGCAGTGCAGTTAAGAACAGCGCTGAGAGAAGTAGACTTCGGACTAAATGACAGCTTTCGTGATGGTGCAGACCTAAAACAGCCTTGGGAAAATACAATAAGGCCTAGCTCACTCATTGCTTTCTTTTCTGCATTATTTAACGTTCTAAAATATAAGTTGCTTAGTTCACCCGTGATTGATTTGAATGAGTTAGAGCAGGAGGTTAATAGCATTGAATCAGTGGAAGATAGCAATAGTAATGATGTTAGATATGATGTTGGAGATGGTGATGATAGTGATATTGATGGTAATAATGTTGGTGAAGGCGAAGAAATTAATGAAAACCAGTATTGGTCACTTACAATTTCTGATAGTAAGAATATACAGATGCTCTGTCTTTATCAAATCATTGTTCATATGTTGCACAATGGTACACACGCAACACCTTTGCATGCAATGCTAGGTCATACTGTATTTGCTCGTGATCGGAGTAAGACATTGATTACAACTCTAAATCGCATGGGAGTATCAAATAGTTACAATGTAGTGAAGAATGCTGAGTAGGAAGGAAGTGTACTCAATGAAATATTTGCGAGACTTTACGACTAACCTGTTAGATGAAGGAAAGAAGCTTGATAGTGAGTTCAGAATGCGTGATTTAAAACACTTGCACCAAATAAGAGAGTGTATGAATCAGATATTGTATTTTCATCCAGTATCACTCCCGCTGACTTAGCATTGAAGTTGAGTAATATGAACATAGTCAAAGAAGCTGCAGTGCAGTTAAGAACAGCGCTGAGAGAAGTCGACTTCGGACTAAATGACAGCTTTCGTGATGGTGCAGACCTAAAACAGCCTTGGGAAAATACAATAAGGCCTTATTACCTTCCAGTGGCGTATACTGTAGATGCATCTGGAGAAGACAGTGGGTCAATACCAAGTACATTCACAAAAACTGACTTTACAATGGGAGAAACGGAAAATTCAAACTATGCTGTTAGGTCATCTCTTTCGGTACGCAAGGATCAAATTATGCAGCAAGTGTGCTTTATCAGGATGCAACACTAACAAAGTTTATACAGAAACCGCCAGTATCAGCCACTGAACTTGATCGTAATCAGCTATGATTGCGAACGACCTTACAGTGCCAAGAGGTTGCTCTGTATAACAAGCCGATGGTAAAACTCTTTCTTCCAGAGGAAATGCTTCTATATCCAGAGAATTCAAACATTGATATTCTTGATATGGATTTAGCTCACCAGAGAGCCTCTGAGAGAGACTCTATTATAAGATTACTTCGTGTAGGTTTAGCGCTAAGGTAAACTTCTAAGAGGTTCATGAATTGATGGTAATTTAGTCGAGTGTGAAGTGTTTAGTAAAGGAGTCCTAGAATCTGTTCTGAATGGAACTCATTACTATAGGTCATTTGCTGGGATGTTGATAGTTGAGGATATAATCTTATCCCTGATGTGGAGAGCATTTTGGGAATCACATGATAAGAAAGATTACCCGTGTGTCCCCGAGCTGGAATCACTCGCCAAGACTCTTATCTAGTGAAAAGAAATATCCGCAAGTCTTTAATAAAGCACGCACACAAGTATATGGCGTTCCTATAATGACAAAACTACCAGGGAATTTATATATATTCAAATTGTAACCCATCTCAACATACACACCCCAAATATTTTACTTTCAAAGTGTATTCCACCAAAATTCCTCTAGTAAAAGATTTTCCCTTACACCAACACACACAAACGAATGCACGCCTTTAGCTGCCCGCTTTGAAGCAGTCACCCACTCACTCGCGCTTCACTTTAATTCGAATCAAGGTTAGTTATAAATCCTCACCCACTTATTCTCTACAACCTGCCATACGAGACTAGGTCCTAATTCTCGTTACTTCTCTCATTGCAGATCCCAATCACAATCCGTCATAGTTACCATACCTTACCTTAGTTATCTTACCTTACCTTACCTTACCTCACCTCACCTCACATTTAACTCCATACTTTTTACTACTTTCATACATTTCATTACGTTATGTTATATTTCACTGCCTTCCTCACAAGTCAACCATACTATCCTACACTTTCCATCCTTTTTACACTCAATTATACTCGTACCTGTAATACCATCCTATAATCTCATCCTGTAATTCATATTTCAATTATATTTACGTTGTTTTCCTTAACACTTTTAAATTTAATTATCTTATTCATTCGTATAATTGTAATTATCGCTCACTTGTTATTTCCTAATTCAATTCTCGCATCGTGTATTCGTTGATTTTATAAATATATACTTTGTTTATCGTCCGTTTTCTTCTAATTATCCTTCGAAGTTTTCCAAATTCAATTCACGTTAGTCGTTAGGCCTATATATTAGCAGACGACTATTCCAACCAACACAACAAATTTATGGTAATGGTTTTCAAATAGCTATCTAGGCTGATTTATTAACTGAATCAATCCCACTAATAACCAATACCATACAAGTAAAACCGCTAAGAGATGAGTTTGTTAGGTTCCAGAAAGAATATGAAGAAAACTCTGAGGTCTGTCATTTCTTTGGAGTATGGTTAGGGATTGTACAGATCATTAGCATGCTGTTGCTTCAGCCAGAGAAGGCAACTTTATCTGTATGCAGCAACTGCGCAGGACTCAATATCTTTGTTTGCGGAGTTTGACTGTCTGAACTATCTTTGCTATAGATACTACTATTGTGAGCAGATCAAGACATTCGAGCTCACTCACCTATGGTTGTTTCGTCATTTCAAGATGGGTTAATGGGTAGTGCAGGAATATCCTGGTACATTCAAAGCAGTTGGAGTGGACATGAAAGTTGAACAGTATGTGCAGAAAGTATCCAAAGGTCCTGGTGGACACTACGTTGTTGGTGAGACCCCCAAACCTGATGCAGTAGCTGAATTTGAGCTTCTTTACCACAAAATTAGAGCAATTGCAAATCTGCTTGGTCATTTAACAGCAGACACTCCTGAACACATGGAATGTAATCTCCAGTCTTGCTTCATCAAGTCAAGATGGCTGACATTCAATATGAATGTCAGCCGTCTGCTGGATTATATCCTGTCCAGACAGAACCCTTAGACCGTGAGTACTGCCTTAGTATCCTTTCACAATTTCTTGAATAGAGAAGCAGCACACGCTACCTCCGCTAATCATATAATTCAATGCCTTGAGCATGGGAAGAAGGTCTATGAACTGCACATATATCAGCGCTATTTCACCAAAGAGAAAAAAGTCAGCGCAACTATTTCAAAGAGGAAACTTCAAACATTTCAAGATGACCAAAAAGATGATAGCCAGACCAAAGGAATTAAAGTTCTCCCTCATCTCACACCTAAAGAACTCGCAAAAACTCAAATAGATTTAAACCTTGCTCAGGTACGGGGGATGCCATCAGCGAAATAATGTCTCATGATCTTCGTGAAAACTCAACGCTGTTTGATGGAGACCTTCCACGTCATGCAGAAAAAGCAACACTGGAATCTGAGATCGAGGATAATATAATGTCAAAGCCAGCATAGAACTATTAGGACACTCGAGCAGTGCATGTGATAATATATTTTATGTTAAGCATTAGGCAACTGCGTTTGCCGGACTTTAGTTCGATAGGAGATGTCATAATAGAAGTTGTTAAGAAAGCTGTTGGGATATGCTCAAACATATTAACCTTGAATTTCATATTCGACAGTTACATCGAGTCATCCCTGAAAGAAGTAGAAAATGGAAAAGATTACAATCCATTGCTGCTTTGAATATCATAAACATGACTCGTCACACACCAATTCCAAAGCAACAACATGAGTTCTGGCCATCAGAGAACAACAAACGAGCCAGTCCTGCAAGCAATTGCCAAAGATATCATTCTACGCATGTCAGATTTTACCTGCAGAATGATAGTAAGCGGTGTTGTTGGAAATTAAGCTATTCCTGCAAAACAACAGACATATAAGAATTCACAAACTACACAGGAAACAGATTGTAGAATCATATCTCATATTGAGTGGTCAGTGCGTGTACAGCATTTTAAGATGGTTGTATTGATTTCCAATGATGCAGATACCTTTGCCCTTGTAAAAGAACAACTTCTGACCCCCACTCCTAATTTATTGGAGACCACGTGCGCTGGTATCCCGCCAGGGACAACGTCACTTCCTGTTCGAACATTCACGAATTTTCGACTCCTGAGCGCATTGGGGAACTATTCCCCATTCTTGCGAACTCATCCCAAGCCTCCTCCCCTTCGCTGACGAGGCGAGGAAGAGCCACTGTTTCTCGCACCGTGCTAGTAAATGATAAATCGACTCCGCCCCCGGATTAACATGTCTTGGAGCTTGTGACTCATTTCTCCAAACTCCCCCTTCTCCCTCAGAATTGGACATACAAATACTCGTGTTATACTGTAGTTCAAGGAGTCCAAAACGCACATTAAGGCCGTCCTCATCGTCTCAAGTCTAAATCTAGTGAGCGTTCGTCAGACAGCAAGACCTTCTCCCCTGTGATTCTACCCCAGTCAATTGGTAGCTTCTCTGATCAGCAAGCCTTTGAATTTGCGCAACAGTCTCCCTTCGTTTAATCGAACCGAAGAAAATCTCCATCGATTACCTTTGAGGAAAAGAAGTTTCCTCTTCCAGTGAAATTACGAGAATTCCCACAGTTCCCGTCAAACGTCATCTTTCAATATTGTCTATCTTTATCGGAAGGTTGGTTTGGATCCTGCCCCCTCCTGCCTCATTCGGACCGTGCCACACTCGCCTTATCGCAAGAAGGACCTTCCTTGAAGTCACCGACCCGTAAGACTGAAACCCCCTCCATTATTAATATCGTCAAGTTCCCCCTTTTGATCTGAGCCTAGTAACATTAATCAATTAATTACATTGGAGAATCCCCCCTCAGAATAATTATCAAGAGACTATTTCAATTTAAATAATTCCCTTTTGCCTATTATTATTCTTATTTTAATCTTTGTAAATAAAATTATATTTTTGTTGTTTCATCTTTAACTAACCTTGAACGATACTTTCGGCCTCTTCAAGTAAATCTCGCCAACCAATTATGCACTCTGTCTGATTATTAAGGATTTGAAACCCAACGCCCCAAGTGTGACCTTCTAGTCGGTCGTTAATCCCTGCGAACAGTCCTTCAACGATTTGCGTTGCAGTAGGTGATTAAGTCATCCCCCACAAAATATAGGAGTGGTTTATGGTATAAAGTGGTGTTCCACGACAGCCCTACTACTCCATTATACTCCGAATTTCAGAGAAAAGGGAATGGAGAAACCATGGCAGAGATACGGCCTGAATTGCTAAATGCTGCCACTGCATGCATTGAGTCATACCGAGGGGTAGCTAAGTTTAAGGTAGTCATTAAAGCTCACATCATTACTGGCCAGGACCGTATCAGCAAAATAGGAACCAAACATTGTGCTCTTCTTAGTAACCTGTTCAGTACCTAATTAACTTTGGGGAATCAGTGTCCTATCTGAATAGGATATATGCCTTGCAGAACAATATCTTGTCAGATGTTAGATTGGAGCTAGGTCTTCAACCAAATGTATCACATTTGACCAGCTGCGAGTTGAACGCTAGACTTCAGGGTCCATATATGGAATCGACCAGCTCGCCCCAACAAGTAGCTGCATACGGCGTCATATCTAAAGACTGCTTATTTAGTTCACGCTTCTTGCAGCTTAGTATCAAATCCTCCCGGAGCTAATGAAGGATCAGATGTACTAAAACATGAATTGATAGAACAGACAGGTACCATGCCTCCCTTCAAATCATTCAAGCCATTACCACCTCGAGTGCTCTCTACATGTGCATGCGGTGGGACATGTGACACAAATAAGTGCAAGTGCTACGCAAATGATGTTAAATGCGGGATATTTTCTCATGAGAAGAACACTGATGTAATATATAAAAATTAACTATGGAGAAAGGGAACCTTTGTGTTGTTAGTTGTAATGCATATGGTAATAATTACTGTTTATTGATGATAAATATGTATACGATGAATATACTCATATAGGATATGCATATTTCATTTAAGACTTGAAGAAACAGATCTAGTTACTTCTGATAAAGATGTGTAAATGATTTAAACTGATATCATATTATTATGTCGTGAAATTCCTAATTAAATAATTATTATTTTCATGTTGCTTCATTTAACCCAGGAACTGCCTTTAGACCCTGTATCTATTGTTAGAGGTAGAGGTGATCTCACCTGGCATCGGTACCTTGGACCATACACCCCAGAGAGTAAAACTAAGTTAAAAAAATGGATTACTGTGGTCAAAATTAGTGATTTTAGACATATTGCATGACTTTCTATTCCAATTAGTTATAAAGTTATTAGCGATACTCCTTTGCAAGATGGCGGCCGGCCGCCATCTTGGATTCTGACAAACGTGACCACCTGAGGCGTTATCACACCAGTGATTTTGAAAGGTAATGGTCCAAGGTACCCATTCCAGGTGAGATCACCGCTGCCTCTAAAAATGGATACAGGGTCTAAGGACAAGTCCAGTAATAGGCTTCCCGTCGTATATCGTATTTTGTTGCTTCACTCTCTTGGTAAATCCACTGCTTTCACCAATGTATATTTTATCCTAACATTTACATGGGATATAATAAAATCCTGGTTCTTTATCATTAGATTTATTTTTACACAATTTCGTATGGTATTTTTGTACTGAAAGGAAACATTAATGTTGTAGTCCCTTGCAATTTTAATAAAGCTTGAGGGGTTAGTGGGTTGGTATGAGAACATGTTTTGAAAAAAAGTATTCAAATAAACTTAGAAAGTGTGCAAATCTATGGACGCCAAGAGTAAAAGTAAAGCTAAAACCATAACCTAATTTTTCGTATTCAGACTAATTCATAACAAGGTCTGAGTCATCAATGAATTTACGAATAATTTTAAATTATGTCTTAACCTCCCTCGAATTCTCTTTGAATCTTCAATTAAATGAAAAAACCAACAACAACATGGATATCATGGTTTTAAAATCTGAAATAGGAATCAAAATAATGATAATAAAAAAACATTTTCTATATTGAGAAAATGAATTTCCTTCTCCGATAATTCGCCTGATACCTCCATCCGTTGAAATCGTCTTAAGTCTTTTCAGGCCGATTTTAACAAGGATTTCTTGGTCTACTCAGAGGTATTCCTGAGTTAAGTAAAAAGATTAAAGCCTACCCTTTGCACCTCTCATATATATTCGCCTTCTCAAGATTCATAAACTATGCGTTCCCCTCTCCCTTATAATCTCAAATTTTATAGAATTATACCAGACACATAGCGATGTGGCTAGCTCAGACCCTTTCCCTTATTATAGGAAATATCTCACCTCCCTATGTAATGAATTCTGTAGATTTTATTTGCTGTTTCTTCCCTATTTACAAAAGTGCTCGTCGAGTTTACGCTCGATAGATGAAAAAAATCGTTTAAAGTTAACCCTTGCTTTTTCCCAGTAAATCCTAACTTAATCATATTTTATCAAGTTATGTACCAACACAATTATTTCAGTTTTAACAATAATAAATTATCATAATCAAAAGGAAGGGCTTCCTATGGGTTCTCCCCTTTCTCCCTTTTTGGCTAATATCTTTATAGAACTATTTAAAAATGAATTTCTCCCAGATTTCCTATTTCCGGGTGTAAATCGGATTTGCTATGTAGACGATGCATTTGTTGTGGTAAATTATTCTGTAGCTATAAATTCTTGGCTCTGCTCCTTAAACTCCTTTTCGTTCATTTCCCTTACGATTGTAGAAAAAAGTGTAGGATAATTTCCTTGTTTAGTTCTCCTATTATCTGGTCTCCGTTTTTTTCAAGGTCAAATATATAATACCTGATTTAGGTTCAGTTTTTTGCACTGAATCTGAAAATCATGCTCATTTTATCCAATCAAGTCAGGATTTTGAAATATGAGCACATACCAAAAACTCCTAGATTTCCAAATAGTTGGTGCGAATGAAACACATAATAGCAAATATTGGACCGATTTACTCACAGAAGGTTTACAGAATATTTTTAATAGATAGCATGAATAGTACAATGCACAAAATAAGCTACTCATGGATCAATGGTCTCTTTAGTGACCTCCGATTATGCCGAGCAGACATCACATCCCTTTTAAGGCACCACAGTAGTCAGCCAGAAAGTTCACATCCCATTGGCCTTGATAGCTTTCCTCCATGACACGGAAAATAGTCCAGATGGGACCGAAGAAAGTTCATTTTCACTGACATAGGCGCACTAAGTTTGCAGAAATTCTCCATTAATTCATCAACCATCTCCTGGTACTGAAGACTTCTGTGGTTACCAAGGAAGTTTGCAATGACTAACTTAAGGGACAGCGAGGAAGAAAGTTCAGTAGAATTTAATGAATCATTAAAACTAGAGTCTTTTATGAGTTCTCTTATCTGAAGACCATCAGCTTCTCCATGCTGATTCGTTTGAACTTGTGGTGGAGGAAGGCAAATCCTCCACCTTCCCTGTCCAGTGCTTTTACAAAGTTCTTCATTAGGCCGAGTTTGATGTGTAGGGGTGGAAGTAACACCTTGCTCGGTCCAACCAGAGGGTGGGACAGAGCATTGTGTGACCCGGGTTCTAATCCTTGTCTTGATGGCCACTATTGTCTGACATAATGCTGGTCATCACCCGACTATCCCACAAGCACAAAAAGCATGGATACTTTGTGTACCCACCTCGAAGTCCTAAGATAAGTCCAACAACTTTAAGATCTCCACAAATCAACCATTTATGTTCCTGGTAATTGAGAGCAGACAACAGACGTTCCATGCTGTTGTGGGATTCTTTCATTTCAGCCGAGTGTCCAACAGGGATTGATGAAACCTGATTTCCGTTATTCAAAGGAACTGCTTTGAGACTTCTGTTAGACGAGTCAATAAACAGTCTTCATTCCATGGCAACATACTTCATACCGACTAATTTAATCAGTTCAGCAATATTGTTACAGTAGATCAGTTAAGACGCTTCATCGAACCTAATTTTTTTTTTAATTCGCTCTCGCGTTCCCGATACCAATAGAACGTTGTTCCTGGGGCAAGTAGATGTTTCTCTCGAAGACGAGAACCCAGCAGCTGGGCAGACTCCTTAGATAGGTTCAGGTCTCGTGTCAAGTCGTTGAGTTCGGCTTGGGTCAATAGCACCTATCGGTCGTCCTCTTCTGGCTCGTATGCACCACACTCACCTGTATCAGTCATGTCAGTAGATTCGAAATCAGAACGAGATTGCGTGATGACATCCGGCTCAGGAACAGGAAAATCTGGGTTATGGGGGATTGGCTTTATGGTAGAAGGAACATCAGGGTATTGAACATGGTGCTTGTTCTTGCGATCGATGCCTTTTAAATTTGTGATGCAGAAGTAGCAGTCTGTAACGTGATCTTTCCCTTCCCTCCACACCACTTGGACACCAAATAGCATACTCTTTCTTTTTCTATTTCTTCAATCCCGTAAGTTCTCAACACATGTTTTGCAGCAGATATGTGGAGCAAATGCCTTATCCTGGTTCCCTAGTTTGACTCCAAAATAAGCTTAATAAGCCTTCTTCACAAAATTCGTGATTTTCGCTTGACGGTCTGGAAAAACCACGCGTCCGCAGATGAAACAAAATTTGTTAGGATGGCTCTTACATTTCCGATCCATCGTACTGCACAACTAGACCTGAAAAAAGAAAAAATAACTAGTTTTTTAAGGTAACCCATGACCAGCTGTGGCAAAAACAAAGCCCATATACGCTTGGATGATTAGCGCCATTTGGGAAAAATATGCTGTAATAAAAATCGAGTGTATCTTAGGAACCAGACCTGACCAAAGAAAATGAGTGATATTTTGAATTCAGCACCCAAAAAGGATCCTAAATCAGTTGGAAAATCCTTGATCTTTGAAAAAAGGTTTTGAAACGCAGGTCAGTGTTATCGAAAAATACTCTAGATAAACAGATTTTTAAAATATAAAGGAAAGTCACCTCTCCGATTTATATTTACATTGGTTCACCAACCATTATTTTTCCGTTAAAAAGGTTTTATCATTGGTAAGTATTGGTAAGTATGATTTTATAAAGTGTGCCTTATTTAAAACTAGTAAAGGTTATTATGTTATTAACACCGGGAATAAATCATGTGTTAAGTTTCTCAAATTTCTTGTTAATATTTCTGATAATTATACAAAATTCATACCAAATGAAATTAAACTAGTCCTCTCTTGTTACAATAATGGTGCAGTTCTCCTTAGGCATAAAATAACTAAATCACAACCCAATATAGAATTGCCTTGATGAAATTAAATGTGCGGACTCTCCTAAACATATGATACATAGGTCGTAGCATTGATTTAGGTAGAATAATTGAACAAACTATACGGGATCTTTAATTATGTAACTTTAATATCGCCTAAGTGGAAAGTCGAGAAAAAGAGGATAATCACATTGATTTAAAAAATTGCAAACCCAGTATCAATATTAGGGATGTTGAAATTAGACAAATACTGGAAACATTTTATATTTAAGAGTTTTTGTTCTCAGAAAAATAAGACCTATTATAATTTAGATCTTTTAACCTTTAATATTTTTAACAAGTCACAAGTATTCAAGTATTCCCTATCCGGCGGTTGAATATTTTCTGTCTGTAAACCACATTGTTTTGGTAGTTTGCTTGAGTCGCTTCTTGGTAGTATCTTCAATATCGTTTCAGACCCATGAAAGGATAAGTCTTTGCTTATCAAAATTTTAAGTAGTTAAACTTTGTTTACTTCCTGCGAATAGTTGTAATTATATATATATATATATATATATATATATATATATATATATATATATATATATATATATATATATATATATATATATATATATATATATATATATACGAGTATATATGAGAAACTCACAAAGTAGCGCGTGAATAGAGCAATAAATGCAAAAAACCCACAGGAAAATGAAAGGCGGATTCCAAGTATTTCGAACTTGTTCAGTTCATTCTTAAGGAATGAGAATGAACTGAACAAGTTCGAAAGTACTTGGAGATATTAACAAAAGAAATATTTGAAACAAAATTCTATTAATCGAATACAGATAAAATAAACGTAACAGTACAAAACCTAGGAATAAAATGGAGGGGGGAGGATCAGAGTTGAAAAAATATATACATTTGGGGTCAGGAGAGCACGCAATCCTTCAGATGACAGCTGCCAAATAGCTGCTCACACTACACCTTGCCCATTCTTTGGTGACTGAATAAGTATCAGTCAAACTAATACTTGGGTAATTTCATAGATTATTATTCTATTTGGCTCATTTCTCAGTGCTCGATTTATAGCTCTTTCATTTTCCCTTTTAGTCCAATCCGATCTTCTCTCCCCTCTATCTTTGTCTAAATCGCCTCGATGGGATCCTGACGACGGAAGGGGCTCTTTCTCGCCTCTTTGATTTCGTAGTTCATAAAAATGTATTAAAAAATGTAAATGTGTACGCAAATAAGTACGAAAGTAAGTATGTAAGCAAATAGGTAAATACATAAAAGTATGAAAATAATTAAGTATGTAATTAAGTATGAGTGTAAGTAAATAAATATGTAAGCAAAAAGTAAATGTATAAAAAGTATGTAAGTAAATACATAAACACATACATCTCTAAGAAAATAAGTATGTAAATAAGTACGTAGGTAAGTATGTAAACAAATAAATAAATACATAAAAGTATGCAAATTAATATGTAATTAGGTATGAATATAAGTAAAAATTGTGTAAATAAGTACGAAAGTAGGCATGTAAGCAAATAACTAAGTGAATAAAATGTATTTAAGTAAATAAGTAAGTATGCAAATAAGTAAGAATGTAAGTAAATAAGTAAGAATGTAAGTAAATAAGTATGCAAATAAGTACAAAAGTATGTAATTAATATGTAAGTGGATACATAAACACATCTGTAAATAAATCAATATGTTAATATTTATGTAAATAATTACGAAATTAAGTATGTAAGCAAATAAGTAAGTGTGTGAACAAACATGTAAGTAAATAATGAATCATGTAATTAGCTATGAATATAGGTAAAAATTGTAAATAAGACCGAAAATAAGTATGTATGTAAATAAGTAAATACATACGAAATATGTAAATAAGTAATTATATAACTATTCATGAATGTAAGTAAATAAGTATGTAAATACGTACGTAAATGAGTAAGAAAGAACGTATGTATGAAAATACGAAAGGAAGCATGTAAGTATATAAGTAAATATGTAATAACTATTAAATTAAGTAAGTAAATAAGTACGAATGTAAATAAATAAGTAATTAAGAAAATAAGTATGCGATTAAATAATTACTTAAACAAGTATTTAAGTAAAGATATGTAATTATTCACAAAAGTAAGTAAATATGTAAACAACTATGTTGTTATATAAGTAAGTAGGTAATTAAGTAAATAAGTATGTGAGTAAAAAGTAGGTAATTAAGGAACGAAATAAGTATGTAAGTAAATACGTAAAGAGGTATGTAAGTGTATAAGTAAGTAAACAAGTACTTAGAAAAAAAAGTATGTAGGTAAATAATTATGTAATTAAATATGTTATTAAGTAACTAAGTACGTAAACAATTATGTAAGTAAAGGTTTGTAATTAAGTATAAAAATTAGTATGTTACTAAATAAGAAGGTAACTCAGCGCTCCTATATTGTATTATATTCCAATTGCGGACGGAGGGTGTGTTGGTCGAAACGTCGAACGATCGGTGCCCTGCTTTGAATTGAGGTTTTGTCTTACTTCTTAGCTTTGATTTTCGATAGGTCGAGGAAGATGTTGGAAGGGTAAAAACGAAAAGTTCATTTGCTTGAATTTTGGCACTTTCTGAATCCCTTTCTCTCGAGGAAGGTTCGATCTTGTACTTGAGTACTTGTGCTCTTTGTACACTTACGGTAGTTGATGATGGTTGATATCACACTCAGGAGGTAATAATCCTTCCTAGGGGGCTGGTATAGGAAAGGGGGGTCGTGGGAAACCGTGTTGCAGTTGACATCTGGAAGGTTGTATCTCTTCAGGACTCACCGCGTGAGGGGATCCTTTGATTGCTGAGGTTGTGCAGATCCCAGAAAGTTGCGGAGCCTCGTCATCCTGAGGGCCCCGAGTAGTCTCCGGTTTAGACTCCTCGGGCTGTGTACCTTCTGCATCTTTTCACCTCTTCAGGAAACTCTCCTCTCTAAGCGTCGGGAGGAGAGGCCCTCGTTGGTTTTCTCCTTCTTAGTTTAACCTAAACGACTCCTTATCTTTTTGCCTCTCTTTTCAATTCTTTCTTCCGGGTCTCTTTCCCTTTATGCTTTTCATCCCCTCCTCCGCCTCTCCCGATCCTCCTTATCCTTCTTCTCTTTTTCTTCCTCCGTCTCCTCTTTCTCCCCCCCGTTTCATTATCCTCTTACTCGCCTTCTCCTCCTCCTCTTCCCCCTTCTCCTTCTCTTCCTCTTCCTCCTTATCCTCTTTCTCCTTCTCCTTCTCGTCCTCCTTATCCTCCTCCTCTTCCCTTTCACCCTCCTACTTTTCCTCCCCATCTTCTTTTTTTTCTCCCTCCTCCTCCTCTTTCTTTTCCTCTCCTTCATCCTCCTCTTCTCATTCTCCTCTCCTCCTCCTCCTCCCATCTTCTTCATCTCTAACTCTTTCCCTCCACCTTCCTCTATTTTCTTCTCCTCTTCCTCTCCCTCCTCTTCTCCGTCTTGAATTCCTTCTCCCCCCCCGCCCTCATATTCCTCCCCCCCTTCCCCCTCCCCTCCTTGGGAGAGCAGCGTCGACCTCGTGGATTATCTTTCGTGAAATCGATCTCAGTTGTGGGAGTCGATGAAGCTTAAAAGGCGCCGTGAAATGCGAGACAAGGAAGACTCGTCTTCATTTAAGATCCTTCCTCAAATTCTGTCACACACATCAAATTCCCCGCACTATTATTAAATTCGAACTGACTTATTGCGCTCAAAAGACAGAGACTAACAGGTAGCAGTTCCACAGACTAGCGGCCCACACCCGGGTTTAGTTGTCTTTTAAAATGCACTTAAAGTGGCCATGGAGATTTATCAAACCCTAACTAGTTAAAGGACAAATAACCCCATGCAGGGATGGTATTTACAGAGTCCAACTGAAGCCCACTGTTTTTTTCTCTGTGGAGGTGATGCGCGCCGACCAGGGTGTGTAGGGAAACGGTTAAATTGACAGTTGAAATTGATTTATTATAACTTCGCGCGAACGCATCTTAATCCGGTTAATTGAAAGGCTATTTAACCTGATTCCGGGCATCGAAAAGGGATAATATGGGATTTATGGCTACTTGATCTCTTTAATGGGTGCCTGTACAGGGTGGTCCGAAAGTCTCGTTACTACTTAATCTCTTTAATGGGTCCTTGTACAGGGTGGTCCAAAAGTCTCGTTGTTACTTCATTTCTTTAATAGGTCCCTGTACAGGGTGGTTCCAAAGTCTTGTTATTACTTGATCTCTTTAATGGGTCCTTGTACAGGGTGGTGCGAAAGTCTCGTTATTACTTGATCTCTTTAATGGGTCCCTGTACAGGGTGGTCCGAAAGTCTCGTTACTACTTGATCTCTTTAATAGGTGCCTGTACAGGGTGGTCCGAAAGTCTCGTTATTACTTGATCTCTTTAATGGGTCCCTGTACAGGGTGGTCCGAAAGTCTCGTTACTACTTGATCTCTTTAATGGGTGCCTGTACAGGGTGGTCTGAAAGTCTCGTTACTACTTAATCTCTTTAATGGGTCCTTGTACAGGGTGGTCCAAAAGTCTCGTTGTTACTTGATTTCTTTAATAGGTCCCTGTACAGGGTGGTCCGAAAGTCTCGTTATTACTTGATCTCTTTAATGGGTCCCTGTACAGGGTGGTCCGAAAGTCTCGTTACTACTTAATCTCTTTAATAGGTGCCTGTACAGGGTGGTCCGAAAGTCTCGTTATTACTTGATCTCTTTAATGGGTCCCTGTACAGGGTGGTCCGAAAGTCTCGTTACTACTTGATCTCTTTAATGGGTGCCTGTACAGGGTGGTCCGAAAGTCTCGTTACTACTTAATCTCTTTAATGGGTCCTTGTACAGGGTGGTCCAAAAGTCTCGTTGTTACTTGATTTCTTTAATAGGTCCCTGTACAGGGTGGTCCGAAAGTCTCGTTATTACTTGATCTCTTTAATGGGTCCCTGTACAGGGTGGTCCGAAAGTCTCGTTACTACTTGATCTCTTTAATAGGTGCCTGTACAGGGTGGTCCGAAAGTCTCGTTATTACTTGATCTCTTTAAGGGGTCCCTGTACAGGGTGGTCCGAAAGTCTCGTTACTACTTGATCTCTTTAATGGGTGCCTGTACAGGGTGGTCCGAAAGTCTCGTTACTACTTAATCTTTTTAATGGGTCCTTGTACAGGGTGGTCCAAAAGTCTCGTTGTTACTTGATTTCTTTAATGGGTCCCTGTACAGGGTGGTCCGAAAGTCTCGTTACTACTTGATCTCTTTAATAGGTGCCTGTACAGGGTGGTCCGAAAGTCTCGTTACTACTTAATCTCTTTAATGGGTCCTTGTACAGGGTGGTGCGAAAGTCTCGTTACTACTTGATCTCTTTAATGGGTGCCTGTACAGGGTGGTCCGAAAGTCTCGTTACTACTTAATCTCTTTAATAGGTCCTTGTACAGGGTGGTCCAAAAGTCTCGTTGTTACTTCATTTCTTTAATAGGTCCCTGTACAGGGTGGTTCCAAAGTCTTGTTATTACTTGATCTCTTTAATGGGTCCTTGTACAGGGTGGTGCGAAAGTCTCGTTATTACTTGATCTCTTTAATGGGTCCCTGTACAGGGTGGTCCGAAAGTCTCGTTACTACTTGATCTCTTTAATAGGTGCCTGTACAGGGTGGTCCGAAAGTCTCGTTATTACTTGATCTCTTTAATGGGTCCCTGTACAGGGTGGTCCGAAAGTCTCGTTACTACTTGATCTCTTTAATGGGTGCCTGTACAGGGTGGTCTGAAAGTCTCGTTACTACTTAATCTCTTTAATGGGTCCTTGTACAGGGTGGTCCAAAAGTCTCGTTGTTACTTGATTTCTTTAATAGGTCCCTGTACAGGGTGGTCCGAAAGTCTCGTTATTACTTGATCTCTTTAATGGGTCCCTGTACAGGGTGGTCCGAAAGTCTCGTTACTACTTAATCTCTTTAATGGGTCCTTGTACAGGGTGGTCCAAAAGTCTCGTTGTTACTTGATTTCTTTAATAGGTCCCTGTACAGGGTGGTCCGAAAGTCTTGTTATTACTTGATCTCTTTAATGGGTCCTTGTACAGGGTGGTGCGAAAGTCTCGTTATTACTTGATCTCTTTAATGGGTCCCTGTACAGGGTGGTCCGAAAGTCTCGTTACTACTTGATCTCTTTAATAGTTGCCTGTACAGGGTGGTCCGAAAGTCTCGTTATTACTTGATCTCTTTAATGGGTCCCTGTACAGGGTGGTCCGAAAGTCTCGTTACTACTTAATCTCTTTAATGGGTCCTTGTAAGGGGTGGTACAAAAGTCTCGTTGTTACTTGATTTCTTTAATAGGTCCCTGTACAGGGTGGTCCGAAAGTCTTGTTATTACTGGATCTCTTTAAAGGGTCCTTGTACAGGGTGGTGCGAAAGTCTCGTTATTACTTGATCTCTTTAATGGGTGCCTGTACAGGGTGGTCCGAAAGTCTCTTTACTACTTGATCTCTTTAATGGGTCCCTTACAGAGTGGTCCGAAAGTCTCGTTACTACTTGATCTCTTTAATGGGTCCTTGTACAGGGTGGTGCGAAAGTCTCGTTATTACTTGATCTCTTTAATGGGTCCCTGTACAGGGTGGTCCGAAAGTCTCTTTACTACTTGATCTCTTTAATAGTTGCCTGTACAGGGTGGTCCGAAAGTCTCGTTATTACTTGATCTCTTTAATGGGTCCCTGTACAGGGTGGTCCGAAAGTCTCGTTACTACTTAATCTCTTTAATGGGTCCTTGTAAGGGGTGGTACAAAAGTCTCGTTGTTACTTGATTTCTTTAATAGGTCCCTGTACAGGGTGGTCCGAAAGTCTTGTTATTACTGGATCTCTTTAATGGGTCCTTGTACAGGGTGGTGCGAAAGTCTCGTTATTACTTGATCTCTTTAATGGGTCCCTGTACAGGGTGGTCCGAAAGTCTCGTTACTACTTGATCTCTTTAATGGGTGCCTGTACAGGGTGGTCCGAAAGTCTCGTTATTACTTGATCTCTTTAATGGGTCCCTTTACAGGGTGGTCCGAAAGTCTCGTTACCTCTTGATCTCTTTAATGGGTGCCTGTACAGGGTGGTCCGAAAGTCTCGTTACTACTTAATCTCTTTAATGGGTCCTTGTACAGGGTAGTCCAAAAGTCTCGTTATTACTTGATCTCTTTAATGGGTCCCTGTACAGGGTGGTCCGAAAGTCTCGTTATTACTTGATCTCTTTAATGGGTCCTTGTACAGGGTGGTGCGAAAGTCTCGTTGTTACTTGATCTCTTTAATGGGTCATTGTACAGGGTGGTCCGAAAGTCTCGTTATTACTTGATCTCTTTAATGGGTCCTTGTACAGGGTGGTCCGAAAGTTTCGTTATCCATTACCAAAAAGTAATAAGAACAACCGAATATCAAACACATGTAGTGAAATATAAAATTAAAACAGGGTGAACAGACGTAAGTCGTGTTCTCTCAATTATTCTGACTTATAAGATTCCAGTCTTTCAATAATTCCAGGACTAACCTAGGGAGAACCTTGGCGATTATATCATCCCAAAAAGAATGCAAAACAACATAAAGATTTTAAATTTCGTTAGAATCGGCCAAATAGTTACGATTATATTACCCCAAAAAATAATTAGAAAGTAAAATGGTTACCAACCAACCGACCGAAATACTGACCGACATTGTAACTTAGAAAATTTCTGGCACGTGACTAACAATATTAAGAGAGGCTGACAAGACTTTCTGTCATCTAAATTATAAAATTACCAGGCAATGGCTTCGCCACTCCTCCCTACGGGGGAGCTTGCGCTTCGCTACTAAGATAAAATTTAAAATCTAAAAAAAGCAGCCAGGGTGAAATTTTTAGATATCTTCTGAACTTCGCCAATTATAATAATTTTAAAAAGGAAATCTAAACTAAATTTCCCCCCTTTCAAAATATCGGATTGGTAAAATAAGTTATTGAAGAAGATATATAAAATAAATTTTCTGAACTTCACCATTTGTAATTCTTTGGGTTTTAAAAATTCACAAAATTTCGATACTGATATTTATTTCTGAACTTCACCATTTTGTTTTTTGATATTATAAAGAAATTATTAGAAATAAGTTTGATAAAAAAACATAAGTCAGAACCAAACTAAGATGAAATTATTATTCAAATACTAAAAAAAACCCCTTTCTTAAATTATAGTTAGTGATGATGATAATGAAAAACAATATTTGAAATAGGAAATTAAAACAATATTTACAGGGAGTCCCAAGACTTTCGGACCACCCTGTATAGCACTAAGAAGTTTCAATAAAGTTCGCATTATTGTAAGTTTTAATTTGCGTAAAAGTGCTAAAAGGTTGGGGTATTTAAAATTTCCCAGAGGGAAAATGTTGTAAGTTAGATTAACGTTTAGGTGTCGTTTTAAGAATGGTTGATTTTGACTAAATGTTATGGTGGAACCAAATACTTTTATTTGATCATTAGTTTCTCAACATTTATTCAGTTATTTTTTTTTCTTGCCTTATAAGGAAAAACAATGAGGCAGTGAAATAGCCAATGTGTTAAATTGAGTGTTCCGCAAGTTTTATTATTTCATGTTTACCTCTCCTTGGCCAAACCAGTGCCATTTCCAGGATTAAAATTTGGGGGGCTAACCGGAATTCCTCCCTATGAGGTGTCTGAGCAAAGGGCATTGATCAGCAATAATGGTTACCTTACACACCATTGATGATAAATGACAGCATCTCGTAAAGGAGTGACACTAACTCTCTCAGATCCGATTTTTTTTCCACACAGAAGATTATGAATTGTGGTTTATTGTAGCTTTTTGACTTCACCTAGGGTATGGTACATAATTTAATAATTATTTTTAAGATTTACCTGTTATTTAGACATGTATCATATAAGATACATTCAATCGCAACGGTTTAAAAAACTGTTTTTACATATATTCTATATTATTACATAACTCTCTCTGAATAGCAGAATACAAGTAGGACTTAAAAAAAGAAACATAAAAATAAATGGGTCTGAAATTTGGGGGGAGGGGGCTTCAGCCCTCCAGCCCCCCTGGATCCACGCCTTGGGTAAGCCCCTGGGTCTGCTTGACCTCTCTTCCCATTGATCAGTTGGCAAGCCTATTTTCCACAGGGGACTTCTCTTTCTCGGTCGATGGACCCTATTTATCTTTTACTCTTCCATGGTACATTGATCTTAATTACGCAACCTAACCAACTTGTTCGCGTCCATACAACCACCTATCCTCTCTGGCAAGATTTCTCTCATGCAGAATCTTTAGTGAATACAAACCCTACACCTTTCCATTTATTAAATTTATTCCTTTAATAGAGAGACTCGTTGATCCTGACTAGACCAAACTCATGGTCTATTTTGGCACATTTCATTTGTGAGATCATTAAGTTAGCTTGATCGAGGTCATAACATAAGTCACCTCAATTCATAAATTAAGTCATAATTTGATATCTTTTATAAAAATGGAGACGGAGCATGATTCTAGTGACAGCTAACTCAGTTATTCTCCGTGGATCTCAAACTCTCGATAGGAGTTAAAAATGATAGAGGGACAAAAAGAAAATAGATGAACTGATAAAAAGTTAATGAGTACAAAATGATAAATGGACTAAAAAAAGTCAAGGGACTAAAAAAGGATAGAGTGATTAAAAAAAGAGGGAATAAAAGATAGAGGTATAAAAAATATGGAGAGACTAAAAAATGCTAGAGGGGCTAATAAAGATAGGAAACAAATTGCTAGGAGTAAAAATAATAGAGAATAAAAAAGATAGAGGGAATTCAAAAATACTCGTAGAGGTTGTAAAAAAGATAGAAGGACTAACAAGAGATAGGGGGACTAAAACAAGATAGTAACTAAAAAAATAGAGACTAAAATGATAAGGGAAATAAAACATAAAGGGACTAAAAAGATAGAGGGGCTAAAAAATAGACCAGATAAAGAAAGATAGAGAGAATAAAAGAATGAGGGACTAAAACAAGATGACTAAAAAGATAGTGAGTAAAATGTTAGTTAGAATAAAAAGCTAAGCGGAGTAAAAAGATAGGGGTTAAAAAAGATAAAGGGACTAAAATAATAGAGGGACTAATAAAATATAGTGAGAATAAAAGATAGTAAGAATAAAAGGTAGAGGGGATAAAGGAAGATAGGGACTGAACAAAATATAGATAGACTAAAAGGATAGAAGGGATAAATATATCGAAGGACTAAAAAATATAGAAGGAAAAGATAGGGAGAATAAAAATGATATAGGGGCTAAAAGAATGAAGGGAGTATAATATAGAAGGACTAAAAATAGATATAAGGGAAACAGATGGAGGGGCTAAAAAGATAGAGCGAGGGAAAATAAAAAAGGACTAAAATGATAGAGGGGCTAAAAATGATAAATGGACTACAAAATATATAGAGAACAAAGGGTAGAGGGAATAAACAAAAGAAAAAAGAATTAAAAGGATAAGGGAACTAGGAAAGATAGAAGGACTGAGAAAAGATAAAGAAACTAAAAAAACTTATGAACGAAAAAAAGGATGTAAAGAATTTTTTTCGAAGCAAATTAAAAAGTTCTGCGTGAATTTCTGAATGGTTTTGATCATAATTTAAGGCATTTTCGGATCAATTAAACACCCCTCACTTGGTTAGCTATTTTAAAAGAATTTCCACTGAATTGAATATCATTTCCCAACAATTTAAAACCCTTCTCCCCTAATTCAATATCCTTTCTCCATAATTTTAAAACTCCTCTTCCCCAATTGAATATCATTTCCCCACAATTTTAAAACCATTTCCCCTAAGTGAATATCATTTCCCCAGTATTTTAAAACCTTTTCGTCCCAATTGAATATCACAATTTTAAAACCATTTTCCCCATTTGAATATCATTTTCCCACTATTTTAAAAGCATTTTCCCATTTGAATATCATTTCCCCACTATTTTAAAAACATTTTTCCACCTTGAATATCATTTTCCCACTATTTTAAAACCCTTTCATCCTAATTGAATATCATTTCCCCACAATTTTAAAACCATTTTCTCCACTTGAATATTATTTCCCCACTATTTTAAAACCATTTTCCCCAATTGAATATCATTTCCCAACAATTTAAAACCCTTCTCCCCTAATTCAATATCCTTTCTCCATAATTTTAAAACTCCTCTTCCCCAATTGAATATCATTTCCCCACAATTTTAAAACCATTTCCCCTAAGTGAATATCATTTCCCCACGATTTTAAAACCCTTTCGTCAAAATTTAATATTATTTCCCCACAATTTTAAATCCATTTTCCCCAATTGAATATCATCTCCTCACTATTTTAAAATTCTTTCGTCCTAATTGAATATCATTTCCCCACAATTTTAAAACCCTTTTCCCCTAATTGAATATCATTTCCGCACTATTTTAAAACCATTTTCCACAATTGAATATCATTTCCCCACAATTTTAAAACCCTTTTCCCCTAATTGAATATCATTTCCGCACTATTTTAAAACCATTTTCCACAATTGAATATCATTTTCCCACTATTTTAAAACCCTTCCGTCCCATTTGAACATCATTTCCCCACAATTTTAAAACCATTTTCCCCAATTGAATATCATTTCCCCACTATTTTAAAACCTTTTCGTCCCAATTGAATATCATTTCCTAACAATTTTGAAACTATTTCACCCTCCCCCCAATTGAATATCATTTCCCCACAATTTTAAAACCATCTTCCCGAATTGAATATCATTTCCCCACTATTTTAAAACCCTTTCGTCCCAATTGAATATTATTTCCCCCAAATTTTGAAACTATTTCACCCTCCCCCCCAATTGAATATCATTACCCCACAATTTTAAAGCCATTTTCCCCAATTGAATATCATTTCCTCACTATTTTAAAATCCTTTTCGTCCCAATTCAATATCATTTCCCCACAATTTCAAAACCATTTTCCCCTTTGAATATCATTTCCCCACTATTTTAAAACCATTTTCCCCAATTGAATATCATTTCCCCACTATTTTAAAACCCTTTCGTTCCAATTAAATATCATTTCCCCACAATTTTAAAACCATTTTCCCCAATTGAATATCATTTCCCCACTATTTTAAAACCCTTTCGTCCCAATTAAATATCATTTCCCCACAATTTTAAAACCATTTTCCCCAATTGAATATCATTTCCCCACTATTTTAAAACCCTTTCGTCCCAATTGAATATCATTTCCCCACAATTTTAAAACCATTTTCCCCAATTGAATATCATTTCCCCACTATTTTAAAACCATTTTCCCCAATTGAATATCATTTCCCCACTATTTTAAAACCCTTTCGTCCCAATTGAATATCATTTCCCCACAATTTTAAAACCATTTTCCCCAATTGAATATCATTTCCCTACTATTTTAAAACCCTTTCGTCCCAATTGAATATCATTTCCTAACAATTTTGAAACTATTTCACCCTCCCCCCAATTGAATATCATTTCCCACAATTTTAAAACCCTTTCCCCCAATTGAATATCATTACTCCACAATTTAACCCCTATCCCTAATTCAATATCCTTTCTCCACAATTTTAAATCTCTTTCTCCACAATCGAATATCATTTCCCCCAACTTTTACATATTGCTGTATAATAACTCTATTGTTCTCAATATATGACAAATCTCTAAGTAGGTACAACCTAAATAATTTTCCAATTTTTATTGGAGTATTTTCCCAATCTTAGTGCGCATGCACTAGGAGGGATTCAAGATGTAAAATCCTATTAAGACATAATAGCGGACTCTACCAAATTTCTCTCTATAGGCGGAGATACCCTCGTGTTTTTTGGTTCCTTAGCTTTAAGTAACACATGATTATGGGCGATAAGAGACATATGCAGAACACTCGTCAAGAAATAAAAGGAAATCAGGATCCCAGCCCTTATCAATGTTTATTAGTTGGCATTAAGACTGCTCTGACGCTGACTCTTATCGCCTAATCATCTATTTAGTGAGCGAGTCATGTTACAATCGGAATTTAGCGCTAATGATACAATTCACATTCTTCTCTGAAAAACTTAGGGGAGATAAAGACGAATTATATTAAATATTTAAGGTACTAGTGTTTTGTCACCACAAACAGGGATAAGGTTACCTTTTTCGGGCTCAAGGGAATGATACCTGTTCAGGTAAAGGGAGTGTGCATAGAAAAACCCATTCAACTCTTCCCAAAGACGGAAGAGTTATGTGTTGTTTGCGCGGAGTAAATAAATGGAAGATATATATCTTGTAGTAGACAATGCACATGATCGGGTATGTGATAATCAAACCAGGGTCTCCTGAGCCTGTGTGGTCAAACCAGGAAATTCAGGGTAGCCAGAGATCGAAAACCAGCGCCTTCTTCTTTAAGTTGCGAAAGCTTAACGTTAGTCACTTGATTTTCTTCAGCAGTGATGCTAATTACTGGATATTTTTAGTAGTTATGTTAATAACTTGATATTCTTACAAGTTGCATTTCTACTCGCTACGTTAATCAGTGAATATTCTTTGTAGTTACGTTAATCAGAGATATTCTTAGTAGATGTGGCCGTCCATTCGCACGCACACCGACCCTTATGCAGAACAAGGTTACAGACCCCTGCGTTAAATGGCTTCTCTCGAGATCTAATATTAAGGAGAATGAATAGACCGTAAAAGAATTTGAAATACACAGGAATAATCTCATGAATATACCAAAGAAATATAGAACATGGCACCCATTATCTGCGAAGTTTAGCATAACATGAAATGAATTTGGGAAGTTTTGTATCTCCATCAGAGAGATTTGAAGGAGGGATCTTTAAATAAAGGGGTAAATAAGACGGGATGGAAATTGCGTGAAAGATATATAGAAGTAGGACCTCCTACAGGCATTGGGACCGATAGGGCAAGCAATCATCAAGATGTCAGCTGCAGCATGCTGAATCAAGCTACACCTGACAATCCCTTGCTGGGTTAAACTTCAAGATTATTGCCTATGGAGTTGTATGAGGAAAGAAAGGAATTTGTTCAATCAACTAGAACATGGAGGACGTGTGTGTGTGTGTGTGTGAGTGCGTGTGTGTATATGTGAGCGTGTGTGTAAGAGAGAGAAAGATATAGAAGAGGATAGATAGATAGATAGAAGAACGGAGATATATATATATATATATATATATATATATATATATATATATATATATATATATATATATATATATATATATATATATACATATATATATATATATATATATATATATATATATATATATATATATATATATATAGAGAGAGAGAGAGAGAGAGAGAGAGAGAGAGATAGAGAGAGTAACAAGGAAGTAACAAGGAAAGTAAGTACCCTAGGAGACCTTACGGTCCATTCAAAGAGGGTACCTTTGGACTATCAATCGAGCAGGCACATGACTGCTCAATTGTTTTGCGTCCCTAAACGGTCACTTTTCAAGACTTTGTCTAGTCTTGACTTGAACTGGTCAACAGATTCACTGTTGACAACTTCCACTGGAAGTGCGTTCCACTTACTGCAGATACTGTAGGTGAAAAAATTTCCACACAGATTACGGTTGTAGCGCTTCAGTTCAAGTTTGAAGCCGTGATTGCGCGTTCTTTTCTCACTCAGTGTGAAAATATCCCGGTAGTCAACATTGTCGAACCCTGAAGTATTTTGAAAACTTCGATGAGCTGACCACGCAGTCTACGGGTTTCCAGCGAGAACAGATTTAATTCCCTTAGTCTATCCTCATAACTTTTATGTAGGATAGAGGGGATCAGCTTGGTTGCCCTGGCTTGTACGCGTTCCAACCTTGCGATATCCTTTCGAAATGAAGAACTCCAAAATTGTACGGCATACTCCAGGTGCGGCCGAACGAGGGAGTTATACAGACAAAGTACTATCTCCTTGTTACGGTATCCAAACTGGCGCTTTATGTAGCCTAACATCCTTTGGGCTTTCTTCTCTGCCTCGATGCACTGTTTCGAGAACTCGAGGTCGCTAGTGATAGTTACACCCAACTCTTTCTCAGTGTCACTCGATTCAAGAGCAGTGCCCTTAAGGATATATTGAGATTGGGGGTTTCTGTGGCCGATATGCATCACTTTGCATTTGTTTACGTTAAAAGGCATTTGCCACGTGTCCGACCACTCCCCAATCTTCCCAAGATCTTCTTGCAGGCCGGCAGTATTTCCATCCTTTGCAACGTTCATACCAAGCTTGGTATCGTCGGCAAATTTGGAAATCTTGGCAACCATGTCACCGTCCATGTCGATGACGTAGATGATAAATAGTAGTGGTCCCAGGAAAGAACCTTGAGGCACCCCGCTAGTAACGGGCACCCACTCAGAAACCTGTCCATTCACCACCACCCGTTGCCGTCTGTCACTTAGCTAGTTCTCGATCCAGCCGGCTACGTTTCCGTCTATGCCCAGCGCTCGCATTTTCCGGAGAAGGCGGCGGTGTAGTACCTTATCAAAGGCTTTCTGAAAGTCTAAGTACACCACATCCACCACCTTGTCCCGATCGTGCTCACTGAACACTAAGTGGAAGAATTCTACAAGGTTCGTCAGGCATGACCGTTGCCTTCGGAAGCCGTGCTAGGAACTCCTCAGTAGCAGGTTTGACTCTAAATAAGACGTCATTTTGTCCACCATCATGATTTCCATGAGTTTACCGACAATTGAAGTTAGACTGATAGGTCGGTAGTTTGACGGTTGGCTACGGTCTCCTTTCTTGAAGATAGGAGTTACCTCCGCTTCACGCCAGTCTCTAGGAACGCATTTGGTCCGGATTGACATGTTAAAGATAACGCACAGATGTCGTGATACTTCATCGCACACTTCCTTCAACACTTTGGATAGAAACCCGTCCGGTCCAGGGACTTATTCGTCTTTAGGTCAGCGATCTTTTTCTTTATTTCTCCTTCGGCGAAGTCCATTGCCTCCAGCTTTTCCCCCGAGTAGGAATCCGTCGGCTGGGGAATGGGACCACACTCTTCAGTAAACACTGAAGAGAAGTAGTCGTTGAGGAGGTTAGCATTTTCTGCATCTGAATGCTTTAATGTCCCCTCCTCATTCCCCAAAGGGCCAATCGTTCGATGGATTGGTTTACGGCTGTTCACATATCCAAAAAACTCCTTGGGATTCTCTTTACAGAGTCTCGCCACTCGGAGTTCCTCAGACCGCTTAGCCGCCCGTATGCTGGACTTCACTCTCTTGGCTAGCCTCCGGTATTCGTCAAAGTCACCCGAGATCTTCAATTGCAAGTACACATTTCTCTTTTCCCTAAGCAGTTGCCCGATTTCTCGATTAAACCACTTTGGTTGAACAGAGGACCGACGGGGGAATTTAAGAGGGATGAAACGCGATTAAAGACTCATGAATATGGTTTTGAAACTGTTCCAAGAGTCTTCAACAGCCTCGCACTCTTCTAGCCTCACGTCAGTCAGTCCCGCGCGTAGATCTGCAAAGTCTCCTCTTCTCAAATCGAGTTTCCTTGATTTACTAGTTGAGGAGGTTAGCATTTTTTGCATCTAAAAGAGAGACAGAAAGAGAAAGAGAGAGAGAGAGAGAGAGAGAGAGAGAGAGAGAGAGAGAGAGAGAGAGAGAGAGAGAGAGAGAGAGAGAGAGAGAGAGAGAGAGAGAGAGAGAGAGAGAGGGAGGAATAGAGAGATAGAGGAAGAGAAACAGGCCTAAGTAGTGAGGGATCTTCTCGGCTTGCGAAAAGCAAGCCCGGTAGCCATTCGCCACGAGTCTAGGCGGCTGGGCAGATACCTTAAGTATAGATACTGTTGAACAAGTCAAACAGAAAGACCATGGCTCTCTTTACCCAGGTATCAGGACATGGCATACGGATATCGTTCGGACGAGGGGCGGTATCTGTCCAAGAGTGAGGGCTCGAACACCGCTCGCTTAGCTGAATTAGGTTGTCAAAAGGTTCTAAGTAATTAGAGGTTAAGTCCAGTAGGCGACATTCAGCGAACCCACGACGTCTAATAAATGCTGAGTAGAAAGCATCTCTGCTAGAGAATTCCGAGAAAGTAGACACGAAGGACTCCGTCACGAACACAGGGTCCGAGGATGCTTTCATTTCTCATGGAGAGCAGGAGCGGGGTCCTGCGTGAATTTTCCCCGAATCCTTTTTACACGTTTTCATCTTTCCACAAGACGGGTATTCTCGTTGAGTGAAGACAAAAATGTCCACCAAGAATAGCGGCACGAGTGCTTGGAAACACTGGAATCTAGTCCCCTCTCCACAAAATTCAATTACGGTAAAATTATTCGGGCGGTGAATATACGCATAGCGTTTCTATCTTAGTTCCGTCTCACACTCGGCTGACCACCAAGGAAGTGGACGGCGTGTAAAACGGCTAAACGTTCCTGAATGCTAGAAATGCCCACGGTGATGACTATACCGAAGACTAACTCACTGGGCTCATCAACCGATTTAACCTAACTACCTTAGCCGGAAAACTTTCGCCCCTCCTGCCAGACGCCAGCGGCCAGTGACCGTTGGACTTTCGCATTGAAGGTAGGTACGCTTTGTGGTCAGTACAGTTGGGAAAATAAACTGACACTAGTAAGTGAAAATGATTAAAAAAAATTGCAATCCATTATTATGTTATCATGTCATTATGGCCAGCACCAGCCGTCTCACTGATTTGTGTTTTTCAATAAAATTCTTGTATAATGTATTTTAGTATATACGAGGGGCGGTCAATAAGTTTGGCAATTTGGATATAAGGAAAAGTGTTTTATTATTTTTCAATATAACTACCTCCGACCTTAATGCACTTGCGCCACTTGTCCCTGAGGCTTTGAATTCCCGACAACCAGAAATATTCCGACTGCTATTCAATCGACTCCTGGACAGTGAGCTGGACATCTTCATTGTCCACAAACCGGCGTCCACACAGTGCAGCCTTGAGCTGGCGGAATAAAAAGTAGTTGCTAGAGGCCAGATATGGACTGTAGGGGGGATGGTTGAGCTCCCCGAATCCGCACTCGTGCAGGGCAGCTTATGCAACTTTGGCCTTGTGGACAGGGGGCATTGTCGTGGAGGAGCAGGACACCTCGTGTCAACTTGCCGCGCAGCTTCTGATGGATGTACTTCTTCAACCCAGCCAGTTCCTCGGCGTAATATTGGCCTGTGATGGTCCTTCCACGACGCTCATAGTCCACTATCAACACTCCCTTAGAATCCCAGAAGAGAGTGGCCATGATCTTGCCGGCTGAGGGTCGGGTTTGAAAATCGATGGGGGTCGCAGAGCCCCTGTGCTTCCAGGCCATGCTTTCGAGCTTGGTCTCGGGTTCCCAGTGATGGACCCACGTTTCATCACCTGTCACTATGCGTGACTCGAATCCCGCCGGGTCTTGGTTGTACAGGAGCTGCAGCTCCTCCGAACTTTGACAACGTTGAAGTCGATCATGGGGCGTGAGGTTTCGTGAGGTTTCTAGGGACCCCAACGGGCAGAGACCTTGGTCATGACCAAATTGTCTTGGATGATGTTGATAACACTTCCATGTGATATTCCAAGTTCTCGCCCCATTTCTTCGACCTTCACCCGTCAATTTTCGAGGATCATCCTCTTCACACGGGCCACATTGTCCTCGTTAGTCACGTCTGACGGGCGTCCTGGACAGGGGTCATCTTGAAGGGACTCACGACCATGGCGGAACTCCCTATTCCAACGAGCAATGGTTGCATAGGAAGGGGCGGTGTCAGTGTACATTGCAACCATGCGTTCATGGATCTCTTTTGCATTCTTGCCTTCCTTGGTAAAAAATGATCACTGCGCGGGGCTCAACCTTCTCCATTGTTGAAAAAATTGTGACTGACAATCTGCGATCAGCCACTTCTTCTTAAATAGACGAGGCAAGAGCGTGCGACTGCAGGGCCTGACTTGTCATAACTTGTCCTAACACCTCCCCAAAAAGCCATATCCCTTCCTCTGTTTTGCCCTACCGATTCGCAAAACTTATTGACCGCCCCTGGTGTATATATATATATATATATATATATATATATATATATATATATATATATATATATATATATATCAGGACCATTTTTTCTAATTTGTATTACCCCGATTGGTTCATATCGTCTGCCCATTTTGCAGCTAGAAAAACATTATATGGTAATAAGCCTTCCCGCACTAATGACTTCAACAAATGTATAACATTGCCATTTAATAATAAATTAAATAGTTTAAAGGACATATTTGGAAAAGCGGGTATTAATCTAGCCTTTAAATATAATAATTCCCTAAACCAATTGATGATTGCCAGGAAACCCAAAGAACATATTAACATAGGAGTATATGCAATACCATGCAACGATTGCCATAAAGTTTATATAGGGCAAACGGGGAGAAATCTAGACAAGAGATTGTATGAACACAAAAGAGATATTAGAGTGGGCAGCGAAAGCAGTGGAATATTTTGCCATGTTAGAGACAAGAATCATACGATTGATTTCAATGGTAGTAAAATGGTATTTAAATCGGCTCACTATGTTAAGAGAAGAATCGTAGAATCGAGCTTGATATCGTCAGTTCCTAATTTAAATCTATCTGAGGGTCAATTTTCTTTTAATCCTGTAATAAGAAAGCAAATAAACAAAATAGGAAAATGTCAGCCCTTCAATATGTTTAGGCTTAACCCCCCCCCCCCCAGATTAGCCACAAGTAGGGGGTGGGGGAAAAAGAGGGGATCTTTCACGACCAGACCTTGTGTTATGCTTATATGCACTTTTCTTATATTTTCTATCCACTGTCAGTTGAAAAAGGTTGTGAGATACACCGAAACTGTTCTGAATTAAATTGTCTTCGGAGAATGTGGTTTAATTCCTCATCTTTTCTTGCGATATTGCATTAATTTTCATCATATGTATATATATATATATATATATATATATATATATGTGGTCACTTTGGGGAGTTCTTTTGTCGTCTCATCTGGCCCTCATTCTGAAAAGGTTGCCCGCCCTTTCCTAAAGAAATACGGTGCTGGTAGAATGTGTGGTCTACCGTCCTTTTTGCCGTCTAATGTGCTGTCTACTAGCGTTTGAACAGTCTAAGTTGCGCTCTACCTAAAAAATGAAAACTACGATATAAAATTTATTTATTTAAAAATCTCCGCATCTTAACATTTTTATTCATTAGATATTTAAAAAAAGCTAAACCACAAAAATAGGAAACCAACAAAATTCGATACAATATGCGAGTCATATAATTTTAAAAGGCTATAAACTAATTATGTTCTTCCCGTCAAATTTTACAGGACAGAGAGTCAAAATGGCATTGGAAAGCAGTGCGTTCAATTCCTCTCATCTTTTTCATCATGTTAATCTTTCCATCTCGCCTTTGACATTTGACACGTTAAGTATTAACTTCCGAATCGGGATAGACTTAATTATGCTGATGATTTATCGTATCTTGCTTGAATCCAATTGAATTAAAATTGCCTTAATCTGGCTATTGGGCTAAATACCCGAATAGCGCATTCTCCTACAACATAGGAACTAAAACAAAACAAAGACAAATACCCAAAACATTTTATTGAAGAAGAATAACACAGAGTACATCTTCAAGCTAGATAGTTAGAGCATTCTCTTCGAGCAACATACATTACAATTACACAATTATAGTTAAGTTAGGACAAAATAATGGTACAAAACACAAATTGACTTAAATTTATGAGACTAAAAATGGAATCGGCATCATATTTTTAAAACAGTGTCAAAATGGACATTATATTTGTACGATGGTGAAAACGTAATTGCAAAGATTCAGTACCAAATCATAGAATTCTAGTAATTAAGAACTGGATATTATAGTGTGGATTAAGGATGAGCAAATTAACAAACTTACACTGATAAAACTTTGCAAGAACATGTATATATTTGCAATTTTTATAAAGAATGAAAGAACAGATATGTATAATTACATCATTATAGTTTTAGGTCAAGAATGTGGCGGGCGGAGAGCAGATACACGAGAACTATTGATAACCCTTAAGAATGGGGAACAGGTTAATAGGAGTGTCGTACACTCATTAGAACGCTTCAGCTTCCCCAGGGCTCAAAGAGTTCAAATCCCACCCATTTAGCGGGACCTTCCCTATTTGCACTCGGGCAGTAAGGATGTGCGCCTTCCCGTAGACAATAATGGGAATGCATATATTATGGGAACGCATGAAATTTTATATATACATTCCATGCTGCAGAAACATACAATTTTGTTTATTTATACAATATTGTGAAAGTATGCAATTGTAGGAATGCTATATGTCGAGAAATAGGTCACCTACCCAGTCAATACGTCTATATATACTCGTACATACTCGTACATACTCGTACATACTCATATATGTGTTTATTAGTTGGGAGGAAAGAGATAAAAGCCACGAATATATATATATATATATATATATATATATATATATATATATATATATATATATATATATATATATACTCGTATATATATATATATATATATATATATATATATATATATATATATATATATATATATACAGTTATATATACATATATCCTCTAATGTACGTACACGTCCTTCGCTACGTACAAGTATGATCACTTCGTAAGAGTAATCCGTTGATTACGAGGTATAAGAGTGCGATTTAATACAGGGGCCGATAGCGTTTAATGAGTTTACCAAGTTGCAGTTCAAGGGTATGTTAAAAGAGTGAAAACCAAAATATAATTTTAATAAGTCACTAGTTAACATATATATACATACGGGAAATATAGGCAATGTAAATAAGGACAATACTGACAGAATATAAATTAATTGGCAATCGGGTAACGTTAATTACTCTTTAATCAGCTTTTAAATGGGATACTATAAATCAGTTATATAGATGGAATATTTTATATGCCGGAAAGTGGGTCGAAGGTCGTTTTACCTTAATGGGGTCACCTCGAAGAAGGGGAATCCTTTAGCGAGTCGGCGCGGGGAAATGGAGACCGACAATGACCGTGACTCTCGGCCGAATATCATGACGTTGACGAGGATGAAGGGGGGGCGACCAGAAAAAGAGTTCACGATCCTCCTTGAAGACGGACGATGGCACCTCTGCTCCAGATAAGTGCAACCTCCAAAAATCGATAGTCTGACGTAGCTCGGCGCGAAATCTCACACGGGAAACTGGAGATTCCTGAGGGGGTGGGGGTCCAGGTGAGACGAGAGGAATCCAGGCCAATCCTTCGGGGACTAAACGATTCGAGGCTTGCTCTGAATAGAGTAAGGCTTCACAAAAGAGATGGATCTGCCTGGTGAGATCCAATCTCGATGGTATAAGCAAATACCATGGACATGGGGAAACAGACTCACGATCTGAACCGAAGGCGACGGGTTCTCAAACTTATCTGCCGATATTCGAAAACCCAGGGTATTTATATGACTGCCATTTTCTTGGCTTCTCCTCGTTGGCAGAGTCAGACGACTGGCTGACCCCTTCCGGTTGAAAGATGGATTAGCGTTTGTCGCCTGGCCCATGTATTAATGACCTTTACGATGTGGGCGTGAAACTTTTGGCTAACAGCTTCCCGACTATGGAGATTAGCGCTTCCTCGGCGAGGTAAAAGCTTTTAACACGCTCAACTTAATTAACTACACTTGTGAGGCGGCTGACGGATATTTGAATTCTTTCTTGTTTTTTTTCTCTTTGGGCTCAGAGATTACTCCACGTGGAGTTATACTTAGGAGACAGAGAGAGGGAAGGAATTCATGAAACAAATGAAAGGGGTATTCTTCTTGGCGTCCCTTTCCATTATACTATAAATTTTGTAAATGCAGGAATTGTGAAATAAAATGCAATTATAAAAAAAAACTAGCTGTATTTCGATCAAATATTCTGAATGCTTGCAGATGTTTAAATGCAATGCGATAAATGCTTACAATTTTAAATTTTGAGAACATATGCAGTTATGGGAACGTATGCAGTCGATAAATTGCTCAAAGTTGCTGGTTTCTGCTACCAATTCATTGCTAAAGTCTCCGAAATCGCAAACCTCTAAAAATAAAGGACAAAAACTAATGCGAATTTTGAACGAGAAGTTTTAAAACTTTTTCGCACCTTAATCAAAATGTTTTGTGAATCCAACTTTTTCCGAAAGTTCATATGTATTAGTTTAAGAAACTACACTAAACGATCACTCAATAACAACTCAAAACATAAAAGAGAAAACTAAAAAATAACACTTATTTATTTACCTTCATTCTGAATCAGGAGGTGAAGGCACACAGGAGGATGAGGTTGATGGCTTGGGTGATTGAGGAGTAGTTTTGGGGGCGTTGTCTGGTATTTGCGCTTTTGTCCGAAAAATTTTTTGGGTTTGATTCGAGAGATTGTGTTGGGCGGAGGTCGATCATTTCACGACAAAAGTCCCTTGATGAAGTCTAACGTGATGTCACAAATTCTTTTGGCTGCCTTTCAACAAAGACCATCAGCTTTTCAATATCTCTCGCATCAGAGAGTTTTAGCATTTCCTTCTCTTCCTCTTGGCTATCGTCATCCCTGTGATCACTGTCAGAAGTAGGATATAATACATAATCTATGATCTCCTCCTCCGTCATTGTTTCGTGTCCAGGGTCACTCTCATCGATTTGCAGCCATGACTGTGAGCCCTCGTCTTCCCTCCCCCAGGAGATAATCGACATATATATATATATATTATATATATATATATATATATATATATATATATATATATATATATATATATATATATATATATATATATATATAGTTTGATCTTGAGAAATGAGAGGAGAAGCCACTTAGCAATCGAGAGAAGAAGTCGAGTCCCTCAGTCAAACAGGGAATCGAGAAGACAGTGGAACCGAGCGGGATTTTTCTTTCCGAGGCCGTTCCTTTGGTCGCTTAGAAGAGTAGACTAGTGGTATCGAGACCCACTCGCATACCATTCTCGTTCAGAGAAATCACCTATGTCAGTTTTCTAAATAAAAACAGAGATACCCCTCACCATTGAGGAATACCAACGTGAATCCCCATTCTAGAAAAGATTCACCTCTTGGTCAAGTCTCATCACCGAGAAGCCAAAATTTATAATACAGGGATCAGAATAACTTCCGTTCATCCAAGATTACCTCACTTACATCTTCAAATCAGAAGTCTCGCCGCCCTCCCACCACCCCCACCCCCGGGACAAGCATCAGCTGTTCTTCCCTACCAGACTCTGCACGCGTCTCTTTCGCCCAGTGAGAAGCATCAGCTGTTTTTTTCATCCATCCTCACGGCCGCGAGGAAAAATGCAGTCCAACGCGCCTCTAATCATCTCATCGAAAGAAGTTCCCATTCAAGGTCATCCAACTGCAGACTCCCTCTTAGTTAAAGGTAAAAGGAATCCAAAACTTATTCATGTTCGTTAGTTTCCATTCCGTGCGAAAGTGAATTTTGCGTCAACCATCGCGTATTACTCATTGGTAGTATTAATTTTTATTAGATCCTCTTATTATACTATTAGTATAGTTAAAATTTTAATATTTTATTTTTTATGTAATTAAAAGTATATTTTTGCCCGAGTTGTTTAATTAAACCCTCGAACGCTGCAAATGGCAATAGATATATAATATTAAGAATCCTCGCTGGTTAAAGAATCAAAGTAAAATAAGAACTCTTACAGAAAAGTGGAACGGATTTACTCATGTACGGAGCAACGTACATACCCACATACGTACTTAGCCGTATACCACAACACTATATATATATACGAGGGGCGGTCAATAAGTTTTGCGAATCGGTAGGGCAAAACAGAGGAAGGGAGATGGCTGTTTGTGGGGGTGTTGGGACAAGTTATGATAATTCAGGACCTGCAGCCGCACGCTCCTGCCTCGTCTATTTAAGAATCAGTAGCTGATCGCACATCGTCAGTCACAAATTTTTCAACAATGGAGAAGGTTGAGCAGCGCGCAGTGATCAAATTTTTGACCAAGGAAAGAAAGAATGCAAAAGAGATCCATGAACGCATGGTTGCAATGTAGACCGACAACGCCCCTTCCTATGCAACCATTGCTCGCTCAAATAGGGAGTCCTACCATGGTCGTGAGTCCCTTTAAGATGATCCCCGTCCAGGACGCCCGTCAGACGTGACCAACGAGGACAATGTGGCCCGTGTGGAGAGGATGATGCTCGAAAATCGACGGGTTAAGGTCCAAGAAATGGAGCGAGAACTTGGAATATCACATGGAAGTGTTATGAACATCATCCACGACAATTTGGCCATGGCCAAGCTCTCTGCCCGTTGGGTCCCTAGAAGCCTCACGCCGCATGACCGACTTCAACGTCGTCAAAGTTCACAAGGCTAGAGTTGCCCAAGCTGCCCTGCGCGAATGCGGATTCGAGGAGCTCAACCATCTCCCCTACAGTCCAGATCTGGCCCTTAGCGACTACTTTTTATTCCGCCAGCTCAAGGCTGCACTGCGTGGACGCCGGTTTGGGGACGATGAAAATGCCCAGCTCACCGTCCAGGAGTGGATTGAACAGCAGTCGGGAGATTTCTGGTTGTCGGGAATTCGAAGCCTCAGGGACAAGTGGCGCAAGTGCATTGAAGTCGAGGGTAGTTATATTGAAAAATAATAAAACACTTTTCCTCATATCTCGTTTCCTTATATCCGAATTGCCAAACTCATTGACCGCTCCTCGTATATATATATATATATATATATATATATATATATATATATAGAACATTCTGTCTTGCATTGTATACTATGATTTCTAATCACAGAAGCTTCCTTCTTAGACAATATTTTTCCAGTGCGATGGCTTATTCCCATGTGAGAACAAAACCTCTCTTTCAATGAGCGAACCGTACTACCAATATAGGTTCCTTGCAAACCACAAGGACAAGTAAAAGCATAAACAACACGGCTGCTCATTTCTAGAGGAAGTTTTTCTTTTGACGAGAAGAAACTTCCTATGGAAAGTGGGTTAACAAAAGTGATTTTGAAGTTGGTATGAAAGAAATATATTTTGAGTAATTTGTTGCATTTTCTAGTGAATAATTTATTGTAAGGTTCCATTTTCAGTTTGTCAACCAAAGGTGGGGGGTAACAATTATTTTTAAAATAAGATTTTAGAGTCTGGAATTCATTGTGCATTAGGGAATAATTGGAGGAGAGATGGTAACCTCTATATATTAGAGATTTAATTGCACTGAGTTTGTGTGACAAGTCACAATGGCTGAAAAAATTGATTTCTAGGCCACTAAAGGTAGGCTTTCTGTATATTAAGGTAGTTAGTTTGTCGCTTTTTTCTATAATGACCTCTAGAAAAGGAAGTTGATAGTTACTCTCTAATTCAATGGTATATTTAATGTTGGGATGATAAGAGTTTATAAAATTAATAAAATGGTGGGCATGTTCTATATTATCCAAAATAGCAAAGGAGTCGTCCACATACCTACGATAAAATATGGGTTTGAAATCTAAAGGGCAATGTTTCATAAAGTTATTTTCAAGATGAATCATGAAAATATTAGCTGCTATTGGAGCAATTGGTGAGCCCATTCCTACTCCTTCTATCTGTTGGTAAACCTTGTTATTAAATAAAAAAATAATTCTCATTAAAAATCATTTCTAGATTAGTCTTGAAATTTTTACGAGAGAAATTGTGAAAGGTGCCTGTTTTGTTAAAAATTAGATTTAAAATAATATCAATTGTTTTATTAACAGGAACATTTGTAAATAGTGAGGATACATCGTAACTGACTAGGACTTTTGAGGGTGCAAAATTGTGTGACAATAATTTATTAACAAAAGAATAGCTGTTTTTTATGGTGTATTGACCTATGGCTAACCCAGAGAGCAATTTAGCAACATATTTAGAAAGGTTAAAAGTTGCAAGAGAATAGGAAGCCAGAATTGGTCGGAGAGGAACACCAGCTTTGTGTAGCTTAGGGAGGCCGTATAATAAGCCTAACCCAGAACCACTAGAATGTAGAGCATCATAAGTTTGCTGGTCTATTACTTTAGTGGATTTTAGATTTAACAGAACTCTGTTAACTTTATCTTCTAGTTTTAGAGATATTTTTGTAGGTGTTTCTGAGAGCAGTTTAAATTTAGTAGTGTCTGCAAGTATGGATTCCATTTTGTGTACATAGTCATTCGATTTAATTGAACAACTCCATTTCCTTTATCGGGTTTGGTAATGACAATATCTGGATTATTAGATAGGGAACTTAGCGTTTTAATATCACTGTTTCTGAACATGAGAGAAAATCTTTTCAATTTTTTCAGTTTGTGAAAAATTCGTGAGCCACTTCTGAGAAGTCAGATTTGAATCTACTGAAGTCATAGTTTATGGGTAATTTGCGAATGTCCTGTAGGAAATTTTCAAAGTATAAATAGTAGGAAGGATATTTGATTTTTAAGTTAGGCAATATAAATTGGAAACCCAAAGACAATAAAAACTCTTCTCGTGGAGACAGGCGATAGCTAGATAGATTTTTTACATTATTACCATTGCAGAAAAGATCAGTCTTTCCAAGGCCTAATTTGTTGAGTTTTTTGTTATGAATTCTAGATACTTGTTGAGAATACCCTGAAATATCATGGTAATTTAGGATAAGAAAGCATATGAAATCTAAAAATGAAAAAAGAGTGCGTAAATTAAATTTAGAGCGTTTAAAATCAACCAATAGGCGCTCGTATGACCGAACTTTAAATTCAATTTTATGGTTTAGCAAATAATCCAGAGAAGATTTATAAAATTTGGAATGATAAAGGGATTTCCGATAAAGCTTGAAATAAACAAAACTGGGATACACATTACCATTACGACAAATCTCAAGGAAAGTACAGTCAAGAGAAGATTTCCTAAGTCTTCTCGATAGCCTGGAAAAAGTTCGGTAGTACTTTAATCCTTCAGGTCCATATTTCTTGTAAATATAGTCATATGAGTTGCTGCTGACCAGTCTAATCTTCAATTTCATAGTGAATGTAAGGACACATAGGAGGCTGAGGTACATGTGATTTATTTATGGAACAACGTTTTGGGCGTATCACCCATCTTCAGGTTCTAAAACATAAATTAAACTAATACAGTTAAAGAGTATTAAAAATATTAAAAATAATTAGGTTAAGACTATGTAGGTAAATCAAAAATTAGAAAATAACTCAGGAATTTAAAAGTCAAGAGAATCAAATTATCAATCGAATATAACACTATTGAAACGAAAAAAACAAAAAAACAAACAAAAGTAAATAATTACAATATAATATTGCTTACCGATAACTTAGGAATTTAAAAGGCAAGAGAATCAAATTATTAATCTAATGTAATCACTATTGACACGAAAAAAAAGAAGCAAAAACACAAAAGTAAAAAATTACCGTACAATATTGCTTACCGATGAAGTTCAGGAGAAATCACAAGGGGAAGAAATTATAAAGGATGTGGCTTAAAGAAGGATAGGAATTTGATTGGTTGGTTGTTAAATGAGAGAAGGTTGGTTGGTTGGTTATTGAATGAGGTAATTAAAATTAAGAAATAAGAAGGGGAACAGCGGTATTATCTATGTTGAGTGTAGGAGATTTTGTACTTACTAGTAGGGATTCCAAAATTCTTAGACTATATTCATTGTTATTATGACCAATTATTTTGAAGTTATCTATGGAACATTCTGTCTTGCATTGTATACTATGATTTCTAATCACAGAAGCTTCCTTCTTAGACAATATTGTTCCAGTGCGATGGCTTATTCCCATGTAAGAACAAAACCTCTCTTTCAATGAGCGAACCGTACTACCAATATAGGTTCCTTGCAAACAACATGACAAGTAAAAGCATAAACAACACGGCTGCTCCATTTCTAGAGAAGGTTTTTCTTTTGACGAGAAGAAACTTCCTATGGAAAGTGGGTTAACAAAAGTGATTTTGAAGTTGGTAAGAAGGAAATATTTTTTGAGTAATTTGTTGCATTTCCTAGTGAATAATTTATTGTAAGGTCCCATTTCAGGTAATACGAATTTTTTTCATTTTTGGGAACATTATATGAGAGAAAGGATGGAGAGTAAATTTTGGTAAGAAAATTATTGATTAGTTTGTCAAGCAAAGGTGAAGGGTAACAATTATTTTTAAAATAAGACTTTAGAGTCTGGAATTCATTGTGCATTAGGGAATAATTGGAGGAGAGATGGTAACCTCTATATATTAGAGATTTAATTGCACTGAGTTTGTAGTGTCTGCAAGTATGGATTCCATTTGTATACATAGTGGCCTAGGAATCAATTTTTTCAGCCATTGTGACTTGTCACACAAACTCAGTGCAATTTGAATTTTAGTCAATCAGAGCGCAAGATTCATATGCTCTGAAAACAGCAGCCGGTAGTCTTTTCGTTTCTTGTGCCCCAGCGATCGTACGAACAGGTTTATCAAAAATTTAATCATGAATTTCTAAAGTATTATTTGTTTTTGCCAAATGTATGTGTTAACTTAATTTTGCCTATTTGTATTGCCATATTCATGATCCTATCCTATTTTATTCATATCCTATTTAGTTTACATCCTATTTTACTTACATACTATTTTAGTTACGTCAAACTATTACTTCCCTTCATTATCACCTCATTAATTTCCCGTGAACACATTCGCCATTTTCATATGATCACATATATCCATTCTCAAAATTGTATACATGCATAAATCTTTTCCGTTAATAATCCATCTGCCCTAAATAATTAATTTTGTCCTTCTATCAATTTCCTTTCACGTGTCGTGAAATTTTCTCTCTAGAAATCTATCTTAGCGTCTCATTCTTATTATACGTAATCTTGTTACGAGGCAATAATAGTTGAATTTAAATTATTTCATTTATCCCTTTCTAATTATATAGTATTTCCAAAATTGCTAAGTATTTAACAGATAAAACTTATATTTCATCTGGTACAACAAACATTCAAGGGTTATTATTTATTCTATCTCTTGTTTTCAATAAATAGTTTTATTTTTTATCTCGTTTTCCCTCGATTCACCTGACTTTCTATTCTCGGTCCGTGCGTGGGTTTTCTCATAAAAATTTATATTCTTACGTTCTCCATCTTATATCATAATAATACAGTAAGGTATTGTGATATATAAATTAGATTGTCGCAATAACGAGCTTGTTAAAAGTTCAAGGAGAACCGATCACCATTGATACAAAAGATAACACTTTCTTGCCAACCCCATGGCTTCTTCTATTATAATTGATGGAAGCCAGAAGTTTTTTGAAAGGACATTCTTCTTCTTTCTTTATTTTCGCAAGAACTGAGGAAACAAGGCGCATCCTGTAAAATTTATATGGCTTTTATAGATTCTATAGCGATCAAATCGAACATTGATGGTAGCATCGCACGTTCTGCTGTAATTATATATTTACGAATTGAGATTGAATGTGCCATATTCAATTGTTTCCGCAGACTGAAATGATATTTCGAATAGTTCCATGATATAATCGAAAAATGCCGATTCATGCAGTTGGACGATAGGAATGTGTAGCTAGATCGCATCACCAGTAGCTTCGTAATTTCATAACTTATATTTACATGGTAATCACCCTCCAGAACCCATCGCAAATTTAATATTAACCGTGAAAGATCACGGACTACTCTATCAAGACCAGCTTGTTCTGGTTTCTCCACGATCACATGGTATAAATAAACGATAATGATTCCGTGTCTCTTTTTCATTAAGGTATAATTTCTACACCAGAATGATATTATCTTTGGTGTAAAGGATGCTCTTGTAAATGAGGATTATTTCATCCTCAAAACGAATGGCGTTTCATGGGCTAACTTCAATATTTGAACGTTTATTCCCCATTACGTGTTCTTCATCTCCATTATGAGAGCTCAGCGTAATGATTTTGTAGGTAATGTTCAGGAAATCGGTATTCTTTGTCGATGAGTAATTTTTCTCATCACCTTCATCAGTTACACTAATTAGAGCAAAATTAAATATGTGTGCGAAATTTCACCGAAATGTTCGTTCTATGAAGGGTTGGATAAAGAGGCAGACGCTAACTGGTTTCGGTAGATCCGCTTCTGTTTCGTAGCAGGAGTAAAATCCATTAAATTTTCGGATGATTTAAAAAAAGGCAGAAAAAAATGTACACATATGTCTATAAGTTTTGGGCCTACTATAATTTTATAAAAGAAAATGAATAAAACTAATTAAAAGTTTAATTTTGTTTTAGTATGTTTGTATAATAATTTGAAGGAAAATATATGAAAATAAAGCACATACTTATTTTATTAATAACTACAGTCAATTAATGCTCGCAGTCAATGATATCCCTTGTTCTTCAGGACTGCTTCAATTCGTTTCGGCATGCTATAGACCAAATTTGTGATGACATCTTGACTGATATAGCTCCATTTTTGTTCAATAAACACCCGCATCTGCTCCTAATTGGATGTCTTCTGTTTATCAAAGTACCAGTTTGATCATGTCAGTATTCTTTGGCAAAATTGTTAGTGCTACAGTTATCTTAGATGAGAAGCAGCCCCAAACATGAAGAGTGTCCATGTGCTTTGCCGTAGGCACGACACAGGCTTAGTGAAAGCGCTCCCCTTTTCTCATCCTAGCAAGCCCCAAACAAGCGGAAGGGAACTTCATCAGATAATATCACTTTGTCCCAGTCCTCAACACTCCATTATTTATATTTCCTCTAAAAGTGGAGCATATCTATAAGGTTTTTACTGGTGAGATGAGTCTACTTCGCAACCATTCTCGAATTATGACCTTTGTCGAAAATTCTCTGCCTCACTGTGCGCGATGAAGCCTTCACACCTGCTTCTTTCTACTCGTAAGCTTAATACTGAAGGAAACCCAATCCTTGAGCTATGATTTTACTTGGAGGCGATTTGGGCTTTCATTTGAAGCATTTTAGCATCCAGAAGACTACTTCATATGAGTGTAACCAGTCTTTTTAAAGTCATTAATGATTCCAAAGATTCTGTTCTTTGATGTAATACTATTACTACCTATCTCCTTGTATTTCAGGACATTTTAGTGTCGAGTAACAATGGTTGCACGCTTTTATTTGGAAAGAACTATTATTGGAATGGAAAAAGATTCACACATTTATTTTTATCCCCAAAATATTGCAAAATAGATTATAATTACACATTATTCATTTAATCCATGTTCGACATTATTTTACCCTTTTGTTTGAATAGCAAAGCTCCAGTGACTGAAACGCAGCTGCTACAGGAACTTAACCCGAGCCCAATTTTTGATTCAGAGAAGGAATGTAGTTTTTTATTAGTTCTGAACTACTGACTTTAAACTACCTGCAATAATTTACAAATTAGAATAATTATTCCATCACGTAACTTAGAAAAAACGCAAGAAAACGAAATATATTGGTCTCAAAACTTTGGACCGGACTGTATATAGCATTCTTCAAGAAGTTACCTAATTCATTGCACAAAAGGAAAACAGAAATGAAGAAACTATGAAAAATGATGTTTGTCTCTCAATGTACTTCATCCATTATTTGGCCAAATGCAGGGAAAAACTCCTTTCCTCCATCATATACTTGCGTAATAGAAATTTTATATTACTCAAAACGTTGATATAATCATCTTGTGTTACATTATGGCAGAAAGACTATGAGGAATTTGAAAATGTACGAGTTATGTTTGACGATTAGTGTATGATGTTTCATCTTTGAATAGAAGTCAGACCCTAAGACTTTTAGATGAATTAATGCAGAAGATAGATGCAAAGATATCAATGTATTCTTAGTATCCTCCCACCACAGAAATAGCTCCATTTCCCTAGTGACCCAAAATATGTTTATAAAAACTTATACGATCAATATTACCTTTAACTGTCACAATCTAGTCCTAGTTAACCAGAAGAGAGATATATCCCAGACAAAAATGGTAGCAAGAAAAATAATATTTGGGGAACAGAATAGTTTCATGAAGGTACCTATATAAATAAACAGTCACAAGAACCTAGGCATATTTACTCTGCTACTTCAGCTCAAGAAACACTGTACGATTTATCTTACTGACGGAAATATTTCTTAACGAGGCGAAACTGTATATCTTTTAGAATGACTCATAGAATACAAAGATTTCTTCCATACTTTGCACACCCTTTCTAAATGATAAAAAAGTCAATCATCGGAGTCGTCTAAGTTCTATTAACTGATTTAGAAAAGGTTTGCACTACTGAGTCAGGAAATAACTTTATTTTCTCAGATTCGGTCATAGTTTTTTGTGCTAAGTCGATCTTTGTGAAATCCAATCTTATAACTAAATCGTTTATATTTTTGTCATTTTCGGTTGAATTTTTTAATATTTCTCATCCATAATAAGTTTATAAGATTAAAAGATCGTTTTATAGCACAATTTATTATTTAAATGTTATAAAAATTGATTATTGTACATTGAATAGTAAACATTGATAAAGGGTAAGTACATGTAAATTGGATATTAGGTCATCATAGTTCAGAATTTAGGACAGGAACTTCTGTTTCTTCGAACTCATAGGATGCTCAGCAATTGGGATGTCTCTCTTCAGAATCCAACAGTAATCAGCCATCATGACTGCATCCCAGTTAATTGTTATATATGAAAAACCATACGCCGATTTTCTTCTCGCAAAATAAGTTATTGATGAATGTAATTTTGATGAAGATAAAGTTAATATTTTTAACCAAAATTGGTTTAGAAGCAAAAATTAGAATTATTAGTGTTTCCTTTTTTTACCAGCATCTCAACCTGGGATGGAAAATAAGTTACTTACATCAAACGGTAAGTCTCTGTCACATAATGTCTGCGACATTTCGAAATTGTGAGTGGAATATTAATGAAGAGTGAGGCTAAGATTTTCATGGGGAGAATTCATACACGAATGGTGATTGGTATGGTTGACCCTTTAGCATTTTCTGGTAGTTATAATACATCCACATTTTGAATTTAAACATTATAATGTGAATCGCATATAAAAGCGAAGTGAAGTTGAAAGACCATTTGTATTAGACTACTGAAATGAAGCAGATACAGTTGCGTCAAAGCCTTTTTAATTGCTGTATAATGGTATAGGTTGTATTGTAGCTGGGCAAATATTGAGATTACGTATGAACCTATATCAAGGCAAGAGTACTGCTTGAGTTATCGAATTTACAACCATTTTCAACGGGGTACATTATCAATACAGTTACAGTTTAGATCTCAATTAATAGAGCCAGTCTCCCTTGTTATATATGCAGAGTTTCAGTCTTTCTTTGAGGTAGATAAGTCTATAAACGTATTGCTTTATTCTTAAAAATAAACGAAATAGAAGAACTAAAGCAAGAAATTAGCTTTTAATTGATTTTTTCAAATGACTTTATGTACTCCTATAATACATCCAGGAGCTTATACATATGATTCATCTGGACAGCAGCCACCGACCTGAGTTGCATTGGGTTGTTGAACTTGTAGAAAAATATCGTGTATTATTTAGATAGCTTATGTCTATGGGTTCTTTAAAGATGTTTATATTCGTGAAAAAAGTAAAAATGAATAAAATTGTTATCGTAAATCTATTTCGAGTTCAGATTTCCTTTTAAAACCCTTGCTGCTGCTTGTTTTGTATCTGCTTGTATCTAATTTAATTCTTACAATTATCAAAGGAACAAAGAGATCGTACTAAAACTTATTATACGCTCAATAAATATTCATTGATAGATCTAAATGTTTATTATTAGATATAATCTACGATATATTATACTATATAGTATCTTGTAATATGGATAGTATCATGTTAATAATTGATGTAAATGAATCATTCAGATTAACTTGTTTTGTGTATTTTAAGATGTAATAATCTGTAGAAAAATATGAATATGTGGACTTAGATGAAAAATAAATCATTATAACGACCTCGACTTTTTTAAAAACCAAGTTAAAAGAAGAAAGAAAATTACTCTGTAAACTTTGCGATGAACTGAGAAATCGCTTATCTTTTCACATAACTCACATTCCATATCTAACATGGGTTCCATATGTTTCTATATATTTAGAAATAAATGAATATAAACAAAAAGCCACTTAAGAAAGTTCAAGCATGAAAAGATGAACAAGGAGCCATCTTGTGCCATTTGACGTCAAACCAATCAGCAGGTTCACACCAAAAGGTTTTCTGACATTACCATAATGGCGGACTCGGTATTTATGGTACAATACTATTCGCGGTGCTACCTTAAGTCAGTAAAACTGCCTGGAGCATCTATAAAACCACCTACTGTAAATTGTGGTGGACCTTACGGCATCATAAAAGATTTCAGAATAAATCCTTTTAAACTGATTGATCTTCTGACGCACAAACTCAACATCATACATGCGGATAATATAAAGCCTTTTCCTGAACCTTGCATACCACCCTGGGAACTAGCGATACATTTCTCTCCTGCTCCGCCTGATGAGCCCGAGATGTCCTTAATTGTCATGTAGCTGTCATGCTATCTCTGTGAATGCGTAGGCGCTTACTGATCCTAGAGTTCAAACCTCACCGCAAATGAATATACAAACTCCCCTTTCAATTTCCGAATTCCCAGATTGGTGGAATATCTTCTTACCAGCGTCCCTTGAGTCAACCAGTCCAATATATACTTCTTTCCTAACCTATATCTGAGGACGATCACACCTAAGACCATAAGAGTCATCCCATAACTTCTAGGCTTAGAATCCTAGCTAGAAATCAAGGAACATTCATCAACTTTCCATGCTTAGGCGAGGTAACTATCCGACCAAGTTCATCCGATAACCCGCGCGGATCCCACTTAATACTTGCGAAAACAACAATTTACTTTCTCTTTCTCTTCATAGCGTCTGAATTTGCAATTACCCGTAGCTTCCCAAGAAGTTGTTATATTCCAAAACTCCCTTCAAAATTTTTCGATACATGTATTATTGCAAATGAAGACCTACACCAAACCCACATTTGGAGTACACAAAACTACTTACAGTATACTCTGCACATTTTAAAGAGGCTGAATAATTCACACTGGATTCGAACCCTCCGTCATCAAAAAATCACCAAAGAATAAATTCGGACAACCAAAGACAAGTTTTCCTCACTATTGACCAACGCAACGTTTATTTGCACTACATCACCCAAGAAATCGAGACTATAATGAGACATTTTTGAGATTATAATAGTGAACGCCAAAAGTACAGATGCTTGCTAACGTAAATACTCAAGTATGACCTATTTACAAACAACTTCGGCTAATCTGCCCATTTGTCCTATTTGACCTATTATTTTAACAAATATTAATGACTTTTGAACATTAACTGGAAATTACCCAGTTATTTTAGGTACGTTATTAGTTCTATTATGCCTATGTTTATATCTATGTTATTGCAAGACTCATTCAATATCTTGCTCATCCTTATTACTACTTATCCCAAGATAATAAACTCACTCTAATTCAGCTCAAGCCTGAAAAAACTGATGCAAATTATACCCTACCTCCTAGTTTGCCCCTTACACAGCTATCTTTTCCACCTCTGAAGAATAAACATTCTTTAAGGTTCAACCTAATTACTCATCTACTCAGTTGTTGGAAACCCCATAATTTTATCAAGGCATTCCTTTTTGTCCCTTCAGATCAGGAATCGTCAACCTGCGGCCTTCTGAATGAATTCAAATTTGGCAGATCAAATCATTTTATTGCCGTCCTACAAATAGTACTCTCAACAAAGTAATTAAAAGGTTATAATTAACTTTAGAATTAATAATTTCTAATTTTTTTTTAAGCTGATGCATAGTCATAGTAGATAGTTATCTGCAAAATAATGTGCAACTTGCAGATGATATCGAACTAAAAATGAATGAATTCGGCCTAAAGATAACTAAATACGGCGTTAGCACAGGAAAAGTTCCCCACCCATACTTTAGACAAAATCACTCAAGCAAAATTTAAATGTGGCCATAAGGTAATCCACGTGACTGATAAATTTCATATCCAGGATCCATACACATGAATCAGGTTGGATTATTAATTACTTGTTAATTTTAGTCTTATCCACCATTGAGGCTCAATCTATCTCGACACAGCGTTCATTTGAATGACCAACAAGATAAGTTCTTTAACGCAAACCTCGACTCTCCTCTTATGGATTTTTAAAATTCATTTTAGCCCATCTGGTGACTGCCCTCAAGGACGTAAGTCTCCATAATTAAAAATTCAGCCTAGTACAACACTACTTCAAATTTCCGACGGAAAAAAAACAAACAAACAAAGGCAAAAAACAAATAAAAGCAAAAACAAACAACAAAGAACGCAAAAAAAATAAACGGAACAGAAACAAGAAGAAAGAAGCACACTCCGGCGTCAAAGTGAGGGGTGGGGGGGATATCCCTCCGTCGCAGAAACATGCGACCAACACTAAAGAGAGCCTAATATGACATTAAGGAACTCTGTAACTATTGTTTCATCGTTAATCTTAATTAGTTCAAACATTGCATCAATTGGCATAGGTTATTTAGGCTACTGGATTTGCAACAAACATGAAATGGGCACCAAAATCCAATATTTTCGATGTTCTAGACGCGTAACAACGAAAAACGCAGGATGATCCACCACTGAAAGTTGGGAAAAAGAATATAACGTTAGGACTTTGTTAGCATTTATTATTGGTAAATGTATTCGGATTAATCATTGACATCTAAGGTTTATATGTTAATTGCATGATATTATGATGATATCTGAATCAAAACCGGGTAAAAATTCAGTAATAATAAATGTAAGGCAATAACTGATAATTATTTATAATGAAAGAAATATTATAATTTTTGTGTTAAACATTGTTCTAGTCAGATGCGGAGCTTTATGTAGAGGAAACAAGGTACCACACCATAGTCAATACCCATGATGTTAACAAAATTCCATCAACCCTCTTGCCGACCTCAACGCGGACGCGGCAAATTTAATCACTAACTCAGCAAAAAATGCTACAGCCACTTCCGTTTTCTCTGTTACCGGAGAAGCGCCGTCCAAAAAAGTCCCACCTCTAAGAACGAAATGAGTAGTTGATATATGCAAATGTTCAGACCTAAAGCCTCTACCCAATCTCCTTGAGACTCCAAACCGCTGCCCCAACACCGTTAGACGCATCCACCAATAAGAAAGCCCCACAAACTGTTCGTTTATTCAAACTTCATCTTCAAACGATCAAGTCCCCCGTTAGATACCCTTGAAGTACAACAGGTTCTAAAGGAGGGCCACTCAGCCTCCTTCACTCCTCTTATCACAGCACATCCATTTCTGGTAAGCTCCAATCTCTGTATTTGAGTACCATTTTTGTTTACAAAAGATATTCGTCACCTATTAAAGAGAAGCCCCCCAGAAATCTTTCCTTAAAGTATATTCAATTGACTCAGCTAACGAACAGCGACTACGACCAACGAATACGAGATTGAGCGATGACTTGGACGAAGCCTCTAGGCTAATAAGGGCAAAACCAGCCCGAGCTAAGACTCATAATTAATCTAATCGTATGAGTGCATTTAATTATGAGAACACATGTATTACTGAGTATGCATTCAATTGTGCGTATGCATGTATTTGGTGTAGCATGTGATAGTGGCTATCCCTCGAGGGTTGAGGGTGAATGTATTCGTTCTGATGAAGTAAAAATATGCCAGTGAGTGTATCTTTTTAACGTGTAATTGATGTTGCACTCCAAGCATCATGCAGTCCTCCACAGATCAGCCAGCTGATTCCAGTGGCAGGGAAACCAAGACGAGTGGTGCTGAAATACCTGTGCCAGGCTTCGTCTACCTTAACACCCGTTGAGGTTATGGTAACTTCATCCGCCTGATCCGCCGTTGAGGTCATGTGGTTTGAGTCTGGATCGTTCTTAGTCTGGTCTCTCATCTTCGATCTTACTGTAATGGGTGGGCCAACCAGAAGCTATTGCCTACGACAGCATTGCTCACAGAGTCGTTGAGATGAGCAAGCTCTCCAATTATCAAGAGGGAATTTGATTAAAAACTTCTAATTAAATAATCTTTTTTCGTATATAAAATAAAATGAAAAAAGGTTAAGGTATTATATATAAACTTAAAACCATAGATTATATTTAATATAATTACGGAAATGCTGTGACAAGTTCATAAAAAACACGTTCAAAAGTAAAAACATATTCGCCCCTAAATAAGCTCACTCATTTGGAATGATATTATTATTTTAAACTAAGAAACAAACACTAACGAGTTCTTAAAGAAATTGGTAAATTTAAGGGAAGCGAAAATGTTTGGAACGCACATAGTCCGTGTAGCCTAAATAGTAGATACTTGTGACATTCAAGAGTAAGACAGATTTAGAGAACTTATCCCCAGCTCCGACAACGAATGGGCAATGGTCTACAGCCTTTCCTCAAAGACTTAACTTCTTCAGTTTACCAGGAGCAATAGGCCTAGAGGGAGATTATGGAGTTATAGGAAAAAACAACTGTACAAATCATGTGGTTCGTTATCTTCGTTGTATGCAACAACAATGACTATCCACGGGATCAGTCTCGCCTCCTATATATAGTACGCGTTGGCTCTCGATATTGTCAGGTTTATTTTCAAACGGATTCATTGTGTTGGTTCGTATCACTTCATCCCCAAAAGCGTTTCAATGATTTGCTATCATATTAGTGAAAAGTTTTCGGTGTAAACTTGCAGAAGAAATTCTTTCCATTTCAATACTGTTACTTTTTGTTAGTAAAGAAAACTTCAAGACCCACAAAATCGAAGCTCTTGAGAATTTTTAGTCTCGACAAATTCACCACGCAAGGATCAAGAAGCCAAAGATGGTAGTCCTAAGTTCTATGTGTCGTGCTTTATTACTTAATAAGATTAACAAGATTTGTGTGGTAATCTTCTTACTTGCTACAAGATCATAAAACGCGCACGTTTGAATGTCCAATCAACTCCAGGGGAGGTTATTCCTCAATCAGGTTTGTAGACGTGTTGCATCTGATAGAATTATAGAGTTAATCTCATTTCGGTGAGACATTCGAGAATTCTCTACGATTGAATCAAAACTTGACTTTCTTCAGACAAGACTCGGATGTCTCTCAGGGTGCTTTAAGTATTGAGCTCTGTTATTTATTGCTTAACACTAACCGAACCAACTGCTATGTATTTTTTAAAAAAAAATATTAATACAAAAATCCAAAAAACTATTTGCAATTTTACGATCCCTCCCGGCTACCGCTCGCAGCCGCCGAATAGGAAATCAAGAGATATTGCGAGTTTTTCCACTAAAGAAAATATGATATTGAAGAAACGACAAAGAAAAATCAGCATTGCATAATTGAAATAAATAATGCCCCTGTAAGGGAGACAGGAAAAAGACTCATACCAATTTCTGCCGCTTGTCGTAAAAGACGACTAAGCCGGATAGCGACCGCTGATCCGGGAAGACGGGCAGCCAAGAGTTTTTGTTCTTAGAAACGCGATTCGGAATATTGTTGAGGATGGAGCCGTCACAGACCCCGTCCAGTCATTCCAGTAGCGTCGATATGCGTCAACAAATTTTATGGGAAAGAAAAATGATTTAAATAAAGCTAAGGTGGGTTTTGACAGATTCGGATGACCTTTGATAGGCCGTTGTGGATTTGGTCATCCGTGAAATTATGTTATGTTTTTACCCCAATTAGCCTTATTCTTAATAGAGTCTACCGTGTATGAGTTTTATGGCTCCCTGGAGGTATCAATAAATTGTTTGTTTGTTTGTTTATAAATGATTATCTAGGTGTCGTTTTTAGGAATAACAAGTACCATTTCCAGATTACTAAAGAAGATGATTATTTAGATTTCTGCTTGGGAGTATCACTTACCAAATACAAAACAAATATGAGAGATAATAAAACCCCCGAAAAACAATACACAGAGAATAATTTGGGTAAATGAGTCTACTTCGCTACATATTTTTACTTTATATTTTAGAAAACTGCAAATAAATTCGTCTAATTCTGAACCAAAATTTTGCATATATTCATATCTCCTAAACTAATTTACTATATTTTCATAGCTGACTATTTTAAATAAGCGCTTGATACATAGGTAGGTTGAGTTTGCCAACATATACATATTTAACCTGTGTTTGTGTATTTAATATATTTTTACGAGCAATTGGTCAAACCACTCCTTTCATTAAGCTGACAGCTCTCGTTTCGAATAAATATATATAATTTTAAAAGCAATTTTAATTCATTCTGCCATATGGTTTCAACCCTCTCTAGTCATTCATTCCAAACTTTCTTTTTATTATGTTATCAAGATAACTTGATATTTATATTTGATCAAATACATATCTTTTTCTACATTAATATTGTTATAGATGGCGCTAAAGCAATTTCTCAGACCCCCTCAAAACAAGACGGTGTCGATCAGAGGGCACCACAGGTACCCAAACAAAATAAAGTAGAATGTTCCTCCACACCGTATTATTAACTAATACTAGGCAAAAACAGAAATATAAACGATATTTATGTTATTGTTAGCCATATATTTACACCTTTTAAAGTAGTTTGCTTTCTTTGAAGGTGTTGGTTAAATGACCTCTTTCATGATTGACATAAAATCTATTTTAATAACTGCCGGTCGTTGACTCAGCATCATGTATTTTCCCTTTTTGTTTGGGGAAAATTAGGGTAAATTTCCCACAAAATAAATCCCCCCAAATAGAATAACTAGAATTAAATAAATAAGACAAACTATCAAGCGTCGGGAAATAGAATCGCTAATTAAGCAAAGATATACAATAGAATGGGAGACCTCTCGAAAGGGTCCTTTCTCGTCCCGTCGTAAGAGGGAAATGTGACGGTTGGTTGGTCCTGGGAAAAGCCAGGAGGGTTAATTTGCCCCATAAATTTGCATATCTCGTTTCCACTCAAAATCAGCCCGGAAAAGAAAAGAGGAGGTGGAAAGCTCTAGAAAAAAACTACATCTAGTGTTAGGTTATAAACTGCTGTCGGAAATATTTATCTAGATGTGTCTAAAACATAAGCTTACGCTTCTTTTCTATCATTTCTTTTGCACTACGTCTCGGACTTTGGTTATACACCTATCTACATGTGCACCCTTGATCCACCCAGGTTTAATCTAATGGAATCCAAAGCCATTTGCATTCCATCTAATACACATACACAACATAGGGAGGAACTTCCCCCATACCATCGCCTGTTGCCGGTGAGAGGAATGCAGCGATAGGAGAGTATGGTAAATTGCAATTTACGCACTGATGGTATGTGGTTAGTAGAACATTGAATGACCACCTTCACACTGCATCAGACACGAATGGAGAACGCTCTTTATCCACGCTAAACAGGTGAATGTATCCAATACAGCAATCTAAACCCCCTAAAAATAAGATTAAAATAGCCAATTGATACAGTGCTTCATAGGGCTTTAAATTGGTCTATTGGATATACTCAATTGCTTGACGTGGATAAAGAGCATTCCCTCCAAGTGTGGTCTATGCATTGTGAAGGTGAGTACACATTTATATACTAACTACATACCATCACTGCGTACACTGTGATTAAAGCGCGCCCCCCCATGTGGGTAAAAACGATCTCCTGTACTGCGACCACAAAAGTAAAGCAGGTTAAAATGTCAATCGATAATTCTTTTTAAATGGTGATCGATAGAGTGAGAGGGTGGATACTCATTGCTATACTAACCAGTGTGACAGAAAAGTGTAAAAGGAATATACATTTGTACACATGCTTTTCAGGGACTAATCTCTATTATTATTAGACATTTTAATCAGTGTTTCTTACTAAGTAATAATTAAATTTAAATAAACTTGTCAGATCGATTTTAAAAAATGCAAGAGATTGCAAAAATAGGTAATTTTATTTGTTCTCAAAATATTTTACTTTTTAGTCAAAATACTTCTGAAGACGGTGCTTCGAACTTCCTAGTCCGTCCCTGAAGAGTTCGGCGCGCTTTGAATTGGAATACATCCTAAATGCAATTATTGCTTCATCTATTAATTTAAATCTTGTTGATTCAAATTATTTTTTTATTTTGTGGAATAACAAGAAGTCTGATGGTGCAAAAGCAGGACTGAAAGGAGGATAGTATTATTTTCCTATAGAAATTCTCGCAATGACATCTTTTCTATTTTCAAAAAAAATGGACCGGAGCATTGTCACAGTGGGGAAAAATACCATGATGTAAATTTCCCCATCTTGTCATCTCCATATAGTCTTGAACTTTCTCAGTACCCATTCATATTAAGCCACAATGAAACTTTTTCGTCATGCAAGAAACCACTCAAGAATATTCCACCATCATTTAAAAAACAAACAAACTCGCCATCACCTTATTTGCTGATTAGACTGCCATGAATTTGATTGGGCTCGAAGAACCACTTGGTAGTCCTTTCCTACTCTGAATATATCTTGCTGTTTAGATCGAATTGATGAATCCAAGTTTCATTTCTCACAGAAATAGGTTGCGTGAAATTTGCTTTGTCGGTTTCAATTTTGATTAAAAGGCTCAAGGAAAGATTAGCCCATTGAGCAAGCTGATATCCTCTCAATGCTTTTGACAGGAGATTTTGTAACATCATTTCCTATAAATAAATGCTAATTCGCGGTCTTCTTCTAAGAGTTCATGGACTAAATCTAAATTGTTTTCATTGGTTGATGTGGGATGATGTTCTTTTTTTCTTGTCAGCCTCCAAATTTTTCCCACCTACAACCACTGTTTGGGGCTATGGTGTAGAATATACATGAAGTTGAAAAGATTCAATTATTTTTGAACATTTGCAATTAAGTTTTCTGAAAAATTGATTGACGTTACTGATGTTAAAAATATCGATTTTGTATGACTTAGAAAGAATTTTTTTGGTGATGATCATCTTGGAGCAAACTCGCTCGATGAATAAATGAAAGATGGTTGTATGATTCCATATAGATACTACCTACTTTCCATTACTCAAAAAAACAAAACACCTATTCACTAAATCACGCATTTAAAATTTCGTTTTCTATTTTTTGACCGGTCTCTTTCAAATAACAATTATTTCAATTTCAAAATATCTTCAGAGAGTCCGAAATTTACCTCTTTCCCCGATGATCAATGAAGTTTATAGTCCTGTTATCATTTATCTACTGAATCATTATAGCTTCTAGTGGAACCCCGTCCTATGGAAAATTTTCCTATCTATTCAAATCCTTGTCTTTCGATTTCCGCTATTTTGATGACATCTACTCAACTTTGGCCTCAAAGATATCAGACAATTTTATATACTCCGATAAGTTCCAGACTCTACCATGCCAAAAGCCTGGAACTGTGAGACAAACTTAAAGGCAGATATTCCAATTCCTACCTAGTTCCTTTATTTGCTATTTGAAGTCGTATATTCATTGATATTAAAGGATAAAAGGAATAATTGAGTAGGCTGGGGTTTATGAGAAAACTTATAAATGAATTTTCGAAGACAGGGTTCCATCATACCGCGAATCTAAATTATTTTTGAGAAATAAAATAGATATGAAATTAAAGAATAAATTTACCTTTGAATTCAGCGTCGACAAGCTTAATGGCCAAATGTTTTATGGCCATAGGCTTACAGAAGAGAGTTCTTAACAAAATACTCTTTGGTTAATATTTAGCTAATTTCTGCAAATTCGTTTATGTTCATAATTATTCTAAGATTTTACCGTAATAAACTTAGGTTATTAATAAAAATATAAATTAATGTCCCAAATAAAATGTGTTATCGTAACTTGCCCTTCTCAGATCAGATAATTGATCGATCTGTAATAACTCCTCGAGAAGGGATGGATGGTATAAGAGGGGCAATCAATGCCCCTGCTAAAACTGAAACCTGGAGTAGCATGCCTTTCTAACTCCATGGACCCAGGAGAAAGTGGTGCTCTCCCTTGGCTCATCTTTTCCATTTCTTTTATATTTCCCACAATCTTTTTCACGCCTGTTTAGAGACGGCAATGAGCGAAAGATGGCGTTAAACGTTATAAAAAAAATATGTAACAAGTAAAGTCTGATTAACTATAATTGATTTTAACCAACGGTATTTTTAGTACCAGAAACCTAAATTCTTAGCTGAACTAGCGAGATTTTTATTTTTAAATAGTTTTTGAATTTCATTGGATTATTAAATATAACGAATATTTACAATTTGTTTCTTTCTTATTAAATATGATAACGAGTAGCGCTCCACTTTGTTTCATTCGTATTACATATGATTAAGAGCAGTTTCACTTTGATTCTCTATTATTAAATATGATAACAATCAGTTGTAGTTTTTTCTTTTTTAGTAAATATATTAACGTGTAAATCTGATAACGAGCAGTTCGTCTTTTTTTATTTGTTATTAAATTTGACGAGTAGTTCCACTTTGTTGCGTTGTTAGTAAATATGATAACAAGAACGTTCCACTTTAGGTATTTGTTTAGTATTACAAACCTGTCTTCCAAGTGAAAGTGAATGACGTTTAAGCATTGAAGTTTTGAAAATTAATTAATCCATACTACGAGTATAGTGCGACGTATACCAATAAAGACTCAGACTACGAGGGGCGGTCAATAAGTTTTGCAATTTGGATATAAGGAAACGAGAAAAGAAGAAAAGTGTTTTATTATTTTTCAATATAACTACCCTCGACTTCAATGCACTTGCGCCACTTGTCCCTGAGGCTTCGAATTCCCGACAACCAGAAATCTCCCGACTGTTGTTCAATCCACTCCTGGACGGCGAGCTGGACATCTTCATCGTCCCAAACCGGTGTCCACACAGTGCAGCCTTGAGCTGGCGGAATAAAAAGTAGTCGCTAGGGGACAGATATGGACTGTAGAGGGGATGGTTGATCTCCTTGAATCCGCACTCACGCAGGGCAGCTTGTGCAACTCTGGCCTTGTGGACTTTGACGACGTTGAAGTCGGTCATGGGGCGTGAGGTTTCTAGGGACCCAACGGGCAGAGACCTTGGTCATGGCCAAATTGTCGTGGGTGATGTTGATAACACTTCCATGTGATATTGCAAGTTGTCGCTCTATTTCTTCGACCTTCACCCGTCGATTTTCGAGGATCATCCTCTCCACACTGGCCACATTGTCCTCGTTGGTCACGTCTGACGGCCGTCCTGGACGGGGGTCATCTTCAAGGGACTCACGACCATGGCGGAACTCCCTATTCCAGCGAGCAATGGTTGCATAGGAAGGGGCGGTATCGGTGTACACTGCAACCATGCGTTCATGCATATCTTTTGCATTCTTTCCTTCCTTGGTCAAAAATTTGATCACTGCGCGCTGCTCAACCTTCTCCATTGTTGAAAAATTTGTGACTGACGTTCTGCGATCAGCTACCGCTTCTTAAATAGATGAGGCAGGAGCGTGCGGCTGCAGGTCCTGACTTGTCATAACTTGTCTTAACACCCCCACAAACAGCCATCCCCCTTCCTCTGTTTTGCCTTACCGATTCACAAAACTTATTGACCGCCCCTCGTATTTGCGGATAGAGTGAGGGTCATTCTTCCAACACGTACTTAACACTGCACAGCTCTGCAGTTTGACCAACGAAGGGCACATCTGAAGTTAGCCGATTAGACCAATTGTTAAATAACTGGACCATTTTCGTCCCATCGAAAAATAATTAGTGACAGGAAGCAAAAATACGTGAATATACATAATGATAATCCAAAACGGAAATGAGTTTAAAGCACTTAGGACAAGAGAGGAGCGCATTTCTTCACAAGTATGTCAAATCCTCCTCTGTGTTTAGCAATTTCCGATAAAATTACATACAATAAAAATTACGAATTTAAACCAATTAAGGCTTTGACTACAGTTTGGAAAAATAGATTTCACACCTAATTGTTTGTATATATCGAAAAATATTTATTTATTCTCCTTTTATGTATTTTAGTTCTTTCATTTTCAGTCAGGCGATGGACTTACAGAAAGTACTGAGAGAAGAATCTTTAAGATTCATCTCACCATGTTCACTTAACCCATTCATAAACTTCAATACTAGCTTTACACCTTCATAAACTTTAATACTAACCACACATATTCATAAACTTTAAAACTAACCTCACCATTTCAAAAACTTTAATACTAACCTCACATTCATAATATTCAATACAAACGGCACACTTCCTAAACTTTAATACTGATCTTACACATTCATTAACTTTAAATGTAACCAAACCCAATCACAAACTTAAATACTATCTCACACATCCATAAATTTCAATACTTCTCACATTCATCAAATTCAATACTATCTCACACATCCATAAACTTCAATATTAACCTCACGCATTCATAAACTTCAATACCTACTTCACACAGTCATAAACTTCATACTACTCTCACCCATGACTCTTCTTTCACTCATTAGTAATTTTCACCTTTTTCGGCCATTTGCACTTGTTCTGAGGCTTTCCATTTCCAAGTGTGGCTTTTTTGTTCTATGTGGGATTCGAACCCTGGGTATCTACAAGCGTCTGGCAGCCGCAGTAAAATTAAACTAAATTCCGATTCAATCTGGTAAAATACCACACTCGATGTGCCCCAACTTCCCAATTAGAAGCGGTATTTCCACTCGGCTAGCCGTCCCCTTCCCCCTCCCTAAACACATTCATAAACTTTAATACTAATCACAAACGTCTCCTCCCACACATATTTATAAACTTCCATCATAATCCTCACCCCTTGACTCTACTCTCACACATTCATAAACTTGAATACAAACTCCTCCCACGATTCCTTAGAAATTCAGAAACTTCAATACTGCTTTCCTTCTGACCTTCTTTTCGAAATTCCCTCCTTCTTTCTGCTTGACCTTCCTTTCCAATGTTCCTTCCTTTGACTTAAATACCTTCAAAGAGATCAAATGTTTCAAGTCAAGCTTCAGTTCGTTATTCATTCAGTGCTTCCTCGGTCGAGCCTGGTTGGTTCCCGATTCTCACCAAATCGTCACGAAGCGCTCAAAGAAGACCCACCAAGCGGTTTTTTAATCGTGTATTCGTGTTTCTTTTATGACTCTAGAACGTCTTTCTTTGTTGCAAGTCTCCTTTGATTCCTTGCAAGTTTTTTTTTGTTTTTGTTTGTTTTGCCGATTCTTTCCCGAGGTCGAGGCGTAACTCAGAGGAAATCAGTTTGATGTGGGTTATGAACCAAGCTGTGGTAGTTGGTTTAGAGATGAATTAAGACCATTTGATAATTAAAGGTAATGTTGATGGAGGGGACGGGGGAATAGCGTTCCCACATAGTCGTAGCCATTCCTCAAACAATAAGTTATTAATAGGCATCGGGAGGCAGTATCGAGTTACACAAGAAGCGAATCTCTGTCGGTCGGTCTATTTATAAAGTCCGTGATCGGTCAAATTGGATCTGGGCCAGACAATTTAAAAAAAAAGAAGAGATTTTAAAAGAAAGCGGTAAAGTAAGGAGAATGGAAATATGGGGATGCAAGAAGGTGTCTGGTTTACCATGGGGAACCGTGTCTAGTGTATCATGGGTAACCATGCCGGAGTTGGTATCTGGACGATTACGTGCCCTAGCGACCCCAACATTCCTAGGTGGATCTACGGCTATATATCTTCCACATATGTTCACTTACACCATTTTTACCACTTTGCCATCGTTAGTTTTTGCTTTTTAGTTTTAAGTAACAACACAAACAATCTGATGGTCCCCACTTTTATGGTACCACCCTTTTTTGATCCACCGTAAAAGTAATTTCATTACATTTACGTACACAGGACGTGTAATGTGAAACGGTTGAGCATTTATGAATGTTCTGAACATCTTGTATAAAACCCTGTGAAGTGGTGAAGTTGGTGTGAGTGATAGAAAGTAGACAGCATGTTTATCCTTTTCTAGAACTCTCCGGGAGAAGCTTTTTCAGCTAGTCCTTCTATCGCTTCTTCAGCTAGTCCTTCTATCGCTTCTTCAGCTAGTTCTTCTATCGCTTCTTCAGCCAGTCCTTCTATCGCTTCTTCAGCTAGTCCTTCTATCGCTTCTTCAGCTAGTCCTTCTATCGCTTCTTCCCATCTCTGCCCTTGTTGTCCTCTTATGAGTCCTTGGATTTTTTCATTTCTCTCTCTTCTGTATCTATGAGACAATCGATCTATTCCTGCGATCACAACGTTGTTCGCCCATAAATAACGGCCATTTACGCGTGCGCGTAAACTGCCGGGCGCACGATGTGAAAGGTTTACTCATTGTAAGTATATTATATGATATTATATAACATTATATGCTAGGGAGAATGCGCAACTCTCCTGAATCTGCCTTCGCCCTACAAATAATAATGATAATCAGCCAGGCCCATGAGGAAGAAAATGGGGACCCGCCGCAATTGGAGAGTCGCTTAAGGGCGATCCTTCTATAGGAAGTAAGGGGAGAACCCCAAAGCTGCCACGATTGGAAAGGAAAAAGCTCCCTTTCCGTTAAGAGAATATTCGAGGGAATCCTGAGAAAGAATAGGGGGGCCCACCACTAAGCTCCGAGTCCTGTCAACACGGCGGCCAGGTAAACACATTGCCCTTCCCCTTACGGGGGGAATATGGATAATAACGTGGGAAAAGGCAAGTACTAGCTCCTCGGTGGTTGGTACCCTGGAACGATTATATTCTCACCGAGTTGCCTTTCTACCTCCACCGCGAGTTACGGTTCTTCCATGTCTCTCAATTTGAGATAGTATATGTTCTTCATTATCGCGAGTCCCGTTCCATCATATATTTACTGAGAATGATTCTTAACTCTGATCTCGTAGCTACATATCTTTGTTATTCACATCGCCTTCCGAGATTAGAATAATATCAGGGTTGATTTCTCTGAAGATGTTTCTTAGTTCCAGATGTTCGCATTGAGATGCAAGATTTTTAGCTTATTTTTATGCATTTCCATTATGTTTTATATACATATCTGTTTCTACTCGTTTCTTTTTGGCAGGCACACTGGCCTTGACCTCTGTTGCGGATCTTTGTTCTTTCTTTGGTTCTTTTGTTTTGGTACCTGACATTTGTTCCTTGCAGGGCTAAGGATGTGATTTTCTTTTTCTGATGTGTATTCCTTTAATTATTGGCGCTTGTGGGTTGGGTCGTCACTTCCTCTGTATCTAGAGAGCTTTTCCCTTCTGATGAATTATATTTGGTGTCGATGAGCTCTCCCTCCCCGAGTTCTACGAGGCAAATGATTCTGGTCTGCCAAGATAATGGTGGGTGAAAATGAAGAATGAAGCCAATCTCATAGGATGACTTATGGCGGACTTAATAGTGGTGGTTGGCCGAATCAACGATCACCTCCAGGGGTGACGCACCATCGAGGGTTTAGATATAAAAGATGCTTCCAGCCTACACAGAGAGAGTTACGTGTCCCTCTATGGTCCTGTCCGGATCCGGTGTTTTTTAGTCCCACCCAAGGGTTGCATCTTCTCCTTTACTGGTGCACTCTGACGCTGGGTTTCACAGCAATCTATCCCTCATACCTGCTTTCCCTGGGGCCTTCATTTATGATAAAATAAATAAAAATGAAATGAAAAGGAAAGTGGGAGAAAAAGAAACAGATCGACCGCCCCTCCACCTTAGTACTTCATGGAGTGGCTAGGGCAGGGGGAAGGGGAGACCCGGTTCTCTCTTGTAGTCAGCCAGCTCCTTTTATCCTACTTCATTCGATGGCATAATTGAAACGAGGTTATGAGGCGAACATGGTTACGGAGGTATTGCGGCATCGAGAAGGGAGAGCTTGGGCAGCTCTTAGGTGGTCATTGGGTCTTTTTTATTCCTTTATTAAAATATAAATAATCTCCATTATAAAAATGCCGCAAAAACAACGTTAGATTTCCATCTAACTGCATTATTGACTTCTGTGCTATTTTCGATCCAGACAATATTCCTCGGTCGTCCTTCTCGATGTTTTGTATCATCAACGGCAAATAATTCGTGCTATTGCTGCCATTATCTCGGCCATGGAAGAAGCACTTTGGAGTTCATTGCAGTCAACTGTAAATTGCTGCTTTAATTTGGTTTATGAATCTTGAGTTTCGACTGTAATTTAAGAAATTTTAGCCAAACAAGCCAAGATTGCACTTATAAATATTATTAAATATTTTAAATTACTTTGAGGAGTTATATTTACATGCAATTACTGCGATATCACCAACTTCGCATTGGTTGGAATTTCGGAGAAGATGACCGAAGTAAAAGATGTCGATATTTCATTATAAATTTGCCAAATTAAAAAGATCATCGACGTTAAAGCCAACAAAGGCCTACTTAATTACCCTAGATTAGCCATGGTGAGGGAATGCCACTATCTTTTATCCTCTAGAGCGGTTCTCAAACCCGTTGAGTGTTACTTTTAACAACTTTGGATGTAAATAACTTTGCTTTTATAGTATGTCGTAGAATGGACTCTCGACGATATACCATATATAACTATTCGTTGAGGGAACTTCTTTAATTATCTTTAGAGTGCGTGGATGTCTGGCTGGCAGATATTATGTATCTTCGATATGCTTAAGAAGTGGAACTGAGCTCAAGGATAATAATATTGCTATCATTAATAAAATAGAGTTTTATTAATAATAACTATCAACAACACACAAAACGGAAAATATTGACATAAACAGAGAATGGAAAGGGTCGTGGGGACTCGAGCTAATCCGAGGATTAAAAGATTTAAAAAGGTAAAACAAATATAAAGTTAAAGGGAGGTGATGGTTCACTAAACCATTTAAAGCACAGGATAGAATTGACAAAAGGGTTAAATACTCAAAGGTAACGTTTGGCTTACGTAATTTATGCTAGTGGTGCAGAGGAAGTCGACGTGAAGGAATTTTCGGTCCGCTGGCGAGTTCCAGCCGAAGGGGGGGGGGGGGAATAAAATGATCCTGACGTGGCGTCTTGGGAATGAGAACCGTTTCTCGACGAACGGCTTGAAGAACAATGGCTGTTCTACGTTGTTCTCTTCTGAACAACAGGGGGGGGGGGTGAGAACCGTCTCTTGGAGAACGGGCTCAAAAGAACAATGGCTGTTCTACGATGTTCTCTTCTGAACAAAGGGGGGGGGGGGGTGAGAACCGTTTCTTGTCAACGGGCTCGAACGAACAATGGCTGTTCTAACGTTGTTCTCTTTCTGAACAACAGGGGAAGGGTCAGAACCGTTTCTTGGCGAACGGGCTCAAACGAACAATGGCTGTTCTACGTTGTTCTCTTCTGAACAACAGGGGAAGGGGTGAGAACCGTTTCTTGTCAACGGGCTCAAAAGAACAATGGCTGTTCTAATGCTGTTCTCTCTTTCTGAACAACAAGGGGGAAGCCTTGTGAACTCGGCGTCACGAAGGCTCGAACCTTGGCACTCAAGGGATATTGTCCTTCTTCTGGACAAGTGATGGTGAATCTCGAGGTCGAGGTTCCTTGGCGCACAAGGTGAGAGAGGGTCGTGGTGATGTTTCGCGACGAAACTCTGGATCTCCAATCTGCTCTTAGTGGTAAAGTTTCCATCTAAATAGTCGAGACACTCCCTTGGCGTGGGGGAAAATGGAGTGGGAGCTTCGAGGGAATGCACAGCCGAGCCTGGGAACAATGCCTTATCTGCCCATAAGCCTAAATCAATCTGGCGAGGTCGGCGTATGGGGGCGAACGGGGGAAGATAAACCTCCTTGTTTAAACATTGACTAAGGTGGCTGCGATAAGGCGCCAAGCTTTAAAGCGAAGATGCACGTGGGGAGCATCGTGGTTTTAAATAACATGTGATAGGGGTTGAAATTAACGCGGCCTCAACCCGTTCTATAACATAGTACTCTTGTTTTTTCTCCATCTAGTCTTCTAATCGAAACTAAATAAAAGCTCTCTTATGAAATCTATGGTAATTTATTAAACCATTAAACACTTTTATTATCCAAAGGATAATTTTAAGCTCAGAAATAGAGGAAGATTTACAGAAAATATTTACTTCTAAAATAGAGCGGAAAGTTCGGAAAGGGCAAAGACCAAGGTATTTGAATTGGATCCTGCAGGTTGGTGAACAACAAGAACGACCCTCCCACCACCCACCACCACTCACCACCCACTACCCACCACTCACCACCACCACTCACCACCACCACTCACCACCACCCACCACCACTCACCACCCACCATCACTCACCACCCACCACCACTCACCACTCACCACCACCACTCACCACCACCCACCACTCACCACCACCACCCACCACCACTCACCACCACCCACCACTCATCACCCACCACCCACCACCTTTATAGTGAATCGGGGACGCATGAGGGGTGCTCTTCATCTACGCCAAGCAATTGACTGTATCCATTAGACCAATCTAACAGCTTTAAAAAGAACTGTATCAATTTCAATTTACCTTAAAATTAGGTTAGGTTAGGTTATACAATTTGCAACCGCAAAGGCTTTCTATTTCAAAACAACGGCAACATACCTAAGTCGCATGCTCTCAATTAATCTGACTTAAGACCTTCAAAACATTAAATAATTCAAGGACTAACCTTGGGAGGGCCTTGACAATTAAATCATTCGACAGAGAAGGTAAAACAACATAAAGGATTCGAATTTCGTTAGAATCAGACGAATAGTTACGATGTTATTGCCAAAAAAAATCATTGAAAAGTAAAATGGTTAGCATCCAACCGACCCACCTACGGTCCGACGTAGTAACTTATGGAATCGCATCCACGCGACTAAAAACATTGCAGCAGCACGACAAAATAACCGATAATTCCCACAGCCGACAAGCTAGATCCCAGACGGGCTCTCTCATAGACGTCTGGATTTAGCGAGAAACCTCCTGGCTCATATTCAATTCGGTCAAGATTATTCTTTCTTTCACGTTTCTTTATTCTCCCGAGATTCAGATTACTTTATTTCATATTTATGAAAAAACATCAGAGAAGATGGAAGTAGGGCGTGTTCAAGATTCCGCTACAAATTTGAGACATGAGTTTCGTTTGTTATCCAGGTGCCTCACCCTCCCGCCGCAATTGCGTGGCGCTCCAATCACTGGCTACGGCGGTGCAACTTATCATTCGAAGTGCAGTCCGGGATGATAGCATGACCTAAGTTTTGACATGATGGGAAGTTGTTTACTTACTTGCTTAAGGCGGTTCATCGATGTCGATGATGACGTTGCTCTGCATGATGATGATGAAAGTCGAGATCAGGTATCATTCCGCATGTGTGGCAGGGATATGGTTTCGCTGGTGTTGCGTGCGGGGATTTCCTGCTCTTCTTCTTGAATTGTTTTCTTCTATTTTGGATTGTCCTTTTGAGCAGGATGATTTCCAGGCCTGTCTCTCTGTTGCAATTGTATCCAGTTGTTGAGGTTGAATGGCACATTTTTTCAGCAGGTTTTTGCACTGGTCTTTGTAACGCTTCTTGTGGCTACACACTATTCGATTTCCTTGAAGATTCTAGGACATAAAAATATCTGAAGGATTTCGAATCGAAGCACCAAGACTGTTCCAAACAATAACAGAGAAAAAAAATGACTAAAAACAACTTTGACAGGATAATCCGATGGCACTTTTCCGCCAAGTTTGTGACTTCGGAGCCATTTAGTTACTTGCTAGACAACACTGCCAGACTTTCCTGAGCCGAATTCCGCTCCTGATAAATCGCATCCTGGAAGCACGTGAAGAGATCTATGCCAAGATATTCTAGGGAAAAGAGTGGTGAGATTCAAAGTCAAAAACAAGATTAAAGGGGAAATAGTATCGTTATTGTCACCACTATCTCCATTCTCACCATCATCAGAGTTCGCACACCTCTCCTTTTGATTCAAGCCTTATTCTGGCAAAGAAAGAAATTATGTAGCAGAAGAAACTTTAGGAACATATCGCTCCACTCTCGCACGCATTTACACTTCCTCTAACACTCTTGCTACGTCAATAGCATCTCCTTGTATGATATTTCTTAGACCTATATCGAGTCGTCATCTGCTGAAATTTGAAAAGGAAGCTGCCAAATAGACCCCGCCCTACAGTTTTTGACTTGAGGAAGATCGAGGGGCCAACCCCGTGACATCCCTAGGGGCTGTGTAGGGGTAAATCCCTTGCATGTCCTCCGCGGAACTTAACCACTGGCAATTTCTGACGAAGAGTGGTTCCACAGCCTACCTAATTTAGGCGCCTACGGAAGCAGGAGGTTGACTGCCCATTTCTTGTTCACTGCTATTTGCTTCTGGGAGGTCGATCCATGTCTATTCGAAAACCTTTTACCAATATTTTTTTTTCCTGGCTGAACCCTTAGTCTCTCTTCATCCAAGGATTTCGTCCTACGACCTCTGGATTTTTTTGTCACGCATTTCTTTGATCCTTAACCTCAGAAAACGGACTTTCAATGCCTCGGTAACTGGAAAAGTCATCTTCGTTGCGTCTACATTCTACGTTTCCCTAAGAATTTCAGCTATGGAAACACTAATCACTATCAAGAACACTTCTCAGTCTCACACATCATCAATCATATTAATGGTGATAAATTGCAGCCAGTCAAGCATAACATTGTACTTAAATGGCTGCTACCTCTGTGCAGTGTCGACTCAAAATTTAATTCCAGCCCAAATAAAGGCAAATATAGACAAATTTGCTATTAAGCATAAAAAGGCACAGATGGAGACATCTCTGTCGCCTAGGAACAACTCCTTGCAACTTGTTAAAAATACATTAATAGACTTGTGTGACTTCCTTACACTTGAACAAGGTTAACTAGGCCTCACTGACCAAAATAACGGCTCAATTGCCTTCCCTAAAATTTACCTCCTTTATGAATTGAATGAAATATCTACTGAAGAGTTAAATATTTCGAAAATGGTAGCCACCACTCTCTTTGACTTATTTAAGTCCCTCTTTTTGATACCTGATACCCTCAAAGTGATGTCAGGTGTACCCTGAGCAACCGTATTGCGTCTGACATGTGGAGTTTGTGTGCCCGGCCGGTCCCAACCCCTGCACTTCCGTTCCCTCCTGGCTCCAAAGATTGTGGAAGGATGTGTAGCTATATATCTCCCACACATTTTTGCTTCCTGTATCTTCACAACCTTCTATACAAACCTGCCCTTTCAAACTTTGTGTGGGAGATGCCTTCGTTGGTTTTCGGTTTAAAAAAAAAACGAGACTCGTAGCGTTCGTTCTCGGATCCTCATTGCGCACTTTTTTGATTTCTAAATGAAGTATTAATTAAGTATTTGGGTATTTTATTTTGGGGGGCGATAAATTGAGTCAAGCTATCAGACAGACCATCTTTCAAACCTGACAAAAGCATTTGATCGTCTTTTCCCGTCCAATTTAAAACTCAATTCGCAGAAGTGTCAAATTTTACTCACCTCGATGTAATTTTTAAAATATCTTCTCGCAACTGATGGCATCTTAACTTTTAAAGGTAGACACCTACCCTAAGAATTTTCCATTTCCTTAAAATATAAATACCTGCGTGAGTTTATTAAGTGATTTTAATGCTATTAAAAAATGTTAGAAATGCCGTCTAGACATGGCCAACGCATAATATTTAAATCAGGTAAAAATTTAAAATCTCTTTGGTCCAACTTTGCTCCGTTCAACGATTTAGGTCAAGGGGCGAACGAGGGTCTTAATTACATCCTATCCTACTCTGATATCACGAAAAAAAGATTCAAACATCGTAGAGGTTATTGTACTAACCACAAGTCTACCACACCTGTCTCCAGATGCCCCTCTTCGTCTTCTGGGTTGGGTGAAGTCCGTTTTCGGAACAACTCCAAGAATCTCTTGGCTTTTTGTTTTACATAGTAAACCTTATTTATGATAAACAAAATACGTCCACTTGTGTATTACTCGCCGTTTTCTTTACGGCTAGGAGTTTTTTTCTATCCTTCACTGATTTAAGCTCTAGTTAATACCGGGTTATAAAACCTTCGTGTTAACATTCACTAAACTCCGCCCTTTACACTCGTGTGCTTGATTACATTTCAGTGTGTAGATACCAGTATTTGAGCTAGTTTGAAAGAGTCGTAGCAGACGCTTTGTCTACCCTTTTTTCCCCTCCATACTTCTTCTTGGGAAACGGATCAAAGTAGACTAAGAGGCGCTGACTCTACTGCCATTAATTGGGTAAATAAAACTCTGGATTGCGTCAAAAACTAGGAACTATAAGTCTGAAGGTGCAGATGATTCACTATCCTCAGCATATTTTATTTTATTATGCTGTAGAAAATCTAAATCTTCTTCATTTGCCATTGATTCGGATACCAAAGTTTCTGCTTTTCTGATCGTGCGGCTAAGCTAATTTAGAGAACAGTCAGAAAAGGAAAGGTGAACGAATTATGACCGTAGAGATAGATGGGTGTATCCCAATAATCATCGCTGTACGAAAGAAAGAAGAGGGAGAAGTGAAGAAAGAGAAAGAAAAGAGAAGGGAATAGGTAAAGAAATAATAGAGAGAAAATAGGATAAAAGAGAAATAGAGTAGAGAAGAAGCATATTTATTTTATTATGTCGTAGAGAATTATATTTCCCTCTTGTCCAATAGCCATGGATTCAGTTACCAAAATCTCGTTGCCGGTTTAGTTTGTGGCCCACCTGTTAGAAGTAGCCTACCACGCGAGTTCACTGGTTTAGTATGTGTCCTAACCGCATTACTAAACCAGTGAACTGTGGTTTAGATTGTGTTCATATGCGAACTTACATTTCAACGCCTTCATTTTGTATGTAATAGTGTAAATGACATCAGTTTACATACACACTTCTAAGATGCTGCTGCGTCAATTTTATTGCACTGTTGATGTCAGTAAAAAAAAGCGCAGATTTGTGTCCAAAATGTGATGGAACCATGGCATTGACGAGCAAGAAATCTGAGGCCACGAAGAGATGTTTTGGAAATGTAGGAGAAAAAGATGTCAACAAGTAAATCCACTCGCACTGGTAACAATTCTTTTACTTATACTAATTTGAATGACAAATTAACCTGCAGGCTGAAGTTGTGCGAAATATTGGAATTAGTGTGTGTATGTGGAGCATTAGGTTGTGAGTAGAGGAAGTATCCTCTTTAACTGGAAGGTCGACAACAACAGTAGTGGATTGGTTTAATTATTGTCGCGAAGTGTGTTCAGCAATAATTTCGGTAGAAAAAAGCGGTCAGATGAAGGGCGATGAATATGCACCAGTGCAAATAGATGAAGCTCGTTTCGCCGGACGCAGAAAATATAACAGAGGCCGCATGTTAAATGGAAACCATGCAGCTGCAGAATAAGATGGAAATGTTGTTGAAAATAATCGCAATCATGGGCGAAGAATCGACGGGCCATGGGTGTTTGGTTGATTCGAGGACGAGATGTGCGCTACTTCTATGTGCAAAGATGAAACTCTTAATTCAATCATTCAAAAGGAGGTAGAAGCAGGTTCAAGCATTTATTCAGACTAGTGGGATATCATCGTGAAACTGTAAATCATCAGCAGCACTACGTCGATCCTGATGATGGTGTTCACACTCAGTCCTTTGGGCGATCTTGGCTGGAGAGCAAAATCAACATTCTAAAGAAGAAACGTGGAGCTCCCCAGTAATCACCTCCAAAGGCATCTCGATGAATACTGCTGGCGTGTGTCAAAGGGAGATGATGCTGATTTATTTTTATGTGTTTCAAGATATTCGAGAGATTTTTACTTATTAAAGTTATTTTTAATTGACTATAATGCTAAAAATAAGTGGTAATATATTTCTGTATATCTTATTTTACCCTTTGGATATTGGTAATTTGCTTTCTGATTACGTAGGCCAAATAAAACATGATAGGCCGCATATTAAACCAGAATCACATGGGTAGGCCACATAGTAAACATAAATACAATATTAGGAGGGGGGAAAGCAGTAGTGATTTCTTTGTCCATTTATCCGAAAACAGTCACCCTATCAATTGGTATTCGGCCAAATTTATTTACAAGTCTGATGACTTTGTTCAAAGAAATATTGTTGAATGCTCATTCATTAATTCCTCGCCTATTTTAATATATTCACCGGTCTTTTAAAACTAGACCCTGTTATTAAAAGGCTTATTTATAACAAATTGTCCATTTTAAATCTTAGCCCTTTGATTTATTAATTTAGTTATGTTTCTCTCTTTTATTTTTATGTATTGATAATTAGGTGTGTATGTATTTAGTTTAGTGACCTAAATGTCTACATTCTTTGCTCACAGTCGGAATTTCCGGAAGTAGACAGTATCTATTTGGTTTTATACTTCATATCTTTCTTTGAAAATATTTTTCTATTTTGTGTCCTTTCATTGTACATGGGAGGGGCATTACTCTGTTGTTTCTCATATATATATATACCAGCTTTGTAAAATTTTTCGTTATTCCTTGAGAATGAGCTGAACAAGTTCTTCCTCTGAACATAGCGGATTACGGAGAGGATCTGCTCAAGAGATCACGACGACGAAGCTCGGTTCGACTGGGATACAGATACACTTGATCTGAGCTCCAAGACTTCCTAACTCGCATTCTCTGATGAGAACTATACACTTCATCCTTAAAAGGGGGTGGGGGGGGGAGCGCGAGACGAGCGAAGTCCCAAGGGATAGCATGGCGTCAGACAATGCAAACAAGGGAGTTTGATAAGCGCCGTTTTGACGAGGGAGACGCCAGCGGCCAGACGGGCGGTCAACTCTATCAGAGTGGGGGATGGTGGTCATAAATGAAAACAAAACATAGATGGCGCCAGTCTAGACCTGATAAAAATTAAGCCACAAGGCGGGTTCAAATTCATATTTCCACATCTCCTCCTTTTCTCCCCCCCAAATTTTCAAGAGCGTAGGTGATGGAAATTTTGTTGCCATTCCCCACAGAAATGGGAGAGATACTAAAGGGAGGAAATAGGTTACCTTCCGGGATACATGCTAATTGGTGAGGCCTTAGATTCGGCTATAACGACAATAAAATCGATACACATGAGGTGTGGAATTTAACAGACGTACATACATAAAAACAAACAGACAAATGAAAAAAACAATGATTATCACAAGCAAAATAACGACAAAAAGCAAAACAGTTACAAGCAATTTATACAAAGGACAAAAAAACCCTCTTAGTTATTTACATATACAAATGAAGGGTATTGTTCTTAGGTGACTACATTTTTAAGAGAAAGTGAGTAATCCTTATATCGGATTTCGGCTGAGGCAGTCATCCATACAATTTTCAGTACCCTTGATATAAAATATTCTGAAATGATATTCCATTAAAATTAGACTCCAGCGCATTAACCTGTCATTCTGTGTTTTACTATTCTTTAGGTAAGCTAACGGTCTGTGATCCTTTTTAATAGTGAATTCTTTCCCTAGCAAATACATCTTGAACTTTTCAACCCTCCAAACTATTGCGAGGGACTCAAGTTCTATAGTCGCGTAGTTCTTTTCACGCGACGAGAGCTTCCGACTTGCATATGCAACAGGATTACTTGAATCGTCGTTGTATTGTAACAGGACGCAACTCATTCCTTTATGGGACGCGTCAGTCCTGATCCCAAATGGTTTTGCACGGTTGGGGAGCCGAAGAATGGGGGCAGAACTGAGCTTCTCTTTGAGTTGTTCTAAATGGGCAGAAGCCTTGGGTTCCATACCAGGGGATCTGGGGATGTTTTCCGTAGGCGGGCATCCAGACTGAAAGCTATTGCGGCAAAATTAGAAACGAAGTGGATCCTAAGAAGGAGCGAAGTTGCTTCCTGGTACGGGGAAAGGGCATGTTTACAATTGCTTCCACTTTGTCTTTCTCTGGGGCTATTTTGTTATCCCCGATATGAAAGCCTAAATAAAGTATAGACCTATACGCGAAGTGACAGTTAGAGGGCCCGATGGTTAAGCCATGCTCCTGCAATCTCATGAGGAGCAAACGGAGGGAAATCATGTGCTCATTCCATGTACGTGTGGCAACGTACACTTTGTTGAATAGAACGACACATTCGGTAATTTATCAAGAATCCTTCTCATCATTCGATTGTAATTACTGCACGCAGTAAGTAAACCAAAAGGAAGGCGCCTAAACTGCATTAAGCCATTCTAGGTGGGAAACGCGGTGTACTTACGCACATTATTTTTAAGAGGAATTTGATAATACGCCTTGCAGAGAGGTTGATATCAGTGATCAATTTCGCTTCCTCGAACATGTCCAAATTCTGGTCTAGGAAGGGAATCGGTTATGCGTCAAAGATCGTCAGAGAGTTCAGCTTCCTGAAGTCGACTTACATTCTAAAGGTTTGGTCTGGCTTCCTGACCACTACGATGGGGGAGCAGTATTCAGAGATGGGAGGCTCGATTATTCCCATCTGTAGCAGATTATCTACTTCTGCATTAAATACCGGACGGAGGTGGACGGGAAAGGGATAAGGCTAGGTTCGAACGGGTTCTTGGGTGGTCAGAGATATGTCATGTGTAAAATGATGCACACAACCGGGCTTCTCTGAAATTACGTTCACGACTTCGGCTAATAATGTAGCCAGTTGGACCTTTTGTGGGGGCTCCAAATGGGTGCTTAAATCCAACTAGGGGGAGAATTATTCAGGGGAACCAGAGAGAACGGGTAGAGGAAATTCTTTGTCTGATTCAACACAGACTGTTTGTATTAAATTAAGGGGCTCCGGGAAATAAGAGGCACCTAATACCCCTCTTCATCAAGAGCGACGATATTATTTATATATGCTCATCGGTGGTACCGCTTGAGCATGTTAATGTGATAAAGTTTATTCCTAGAAGGGGTCTGAATTATATAATCCACAGCTCCTCGGACTTCCAAGACAGGAAAGGGACCTTTCCATTGGGAGAGGAGCTTGTTCGAGTCGGTCAGGAGGAGTAGTAAAACCTCCGCACCTGGTCAAAGGTGCCGATATGGATGCGCCACTCTCTGGAGGTGCCATGGTCTCCATAGGAGCAGGGTTCCACCATCACATCAGCAGGGGACATCAGCAGGAAGGTCTACTTATGAATTATGGCCTTTAGCTTGGCAGGCTGATCGCCTGCCAAGGCGTACCCTTTACGCGCAACTGTCGGAAGGGAAGAAGCTCCCATGGCGGCCAGGAAAAGAGGTACAAGGACCAAGCTAAAGGGGCACTGAAAAAATTCAACATCAACCCGGACCATCTCAAAGTCACAGCTGCTGACAGGGGTGGTGTTTCGCTGCCTGTCACCGTGGTGCTGCCCACTTTGAGGACCAACGGACCATACGGCGAAGCGAACGTCGCCAACAGCGATATGAGAGGGCGCTCCGGCATCCTCCGCCGCCGGTGCCGGACCTTCGGTGCCCTGAATGTGGCCGTCGGTGTGGATCACGCATCGGCTTTCACAGTCATCGTCGCATCCATCGTCGGAGACCGCTCTGAGGACATCCGTCATCATTGACCTCGATGGACTTCCCTAAGCAGTAAGCCTCTCCATCAGAAGAAGTTGGAGTAACTTCTACTGTAAAGTTCACAGGTGGTGCCGGTCGCTCTGTTACCTGTGCTCCTACAAACGTATTATCTGGGAAGATGTTGCGATTGATAGGCCAGATACCAGTCGACCTGAAACCACCGAGAATGTTGGAGGGGGTACTGGCTTTAGTCTAAGCATCAGAGAAAAACTCTGGCAACTGGTGCACTGTTATATGCTCGTTAAGGTGTATTAGAGAGTGGTCGTTCAGTAGGCCACGCAGAAATGTCTTGAAGGGACCAAACACACTCACATCCAATGTCTGAAGTTTGTCTGTCGTATGCGGAGGGAAGGTAACACTCAAGATACTATGCTTGATTGCAAACTCTCAACATGAATGTTCATGTGACATTCAGCATTGTCCATGATAAGAAGAATCTTGTTCTCTACAGTAGAACCAGACTTCTCATGAAGATGCTGAAGTGTCTACACGAAGCCTTCACCCTTTATCCAGTCATTAGGATGCAAAATGCATTTGGAACCAAAGATCGTGCTCCTCATGAAATCTGGGTTCCATCTGCATCTGCATCTGCATCTGCATGTGACATTCAGCATTGTCCATGATAAGAAGAATTTTGTTCTCTACACTAGAACCAGACTTCTCATGAAGATGCTGAAGTGTTTACACGAAGCATTCACCCTTTATCCAGTCATTAGGATGCAAAATGCATTTGGAACCAAAGATCGTGCTCCTCATGAAATCTGGGTTCCATCTGCATCTGGGAATTATAAACACTGAAGGGCTGGACTGCTCCACATCATTTATAATAGCCAGAAACATCATGGTGTCCCTTCTTTCCCAAGTTACCTGCGTGGCTACTGGCTGCCCCCTCGCACACACAACCTTAACAGGCTTCATAACTGTGGTCAAAGAACTCTCATCCAAATTGTATATCTGGTCCGGAGTGAATTCTTACTTCTCCATAGTTAATGTTTAAGCCTTAAAGAAGGTTTCCACATTAACTTTGTTAAAGGCCAAAATCCTGGCAATTGACATGCCTTCCTGACCTTCAACACAAAGTTTGGATGACGGTCCATGAAAGAGTAGTACCATTCTGTCCTTCTCCCAGGCATCAGAGATGGTCTGGCTCTCACAAGCTTTGGCATACTGGCATACCATCCTTTGCACCTCGTTCATGGGCAGGCGATAGATCATCTTGGTAGCTTAAATGGTATATTCCACTATGTGCAGCTCCTGTTGTGGGGTGAAAACCCTATTAGTATGGGACTGCACAGGCACATAAGTGACTCCGTCACACAACTTCTTGGACCGGTTGAAGGCATCCTGTAACAAAAGAAATGAATTAGGACTTAGAATGCCCTTGATAAAAAAATGAAAAAAATAAAATATATAAATCTAGGCTACAAAATAAAGAACAAAAATGAAATATAGTTCAGAAATGCTGGCAGACTTACCTCTTAAAAGAGGAAATGTTAAACGAGTCTGGAAACACAGACTAAGGAAGTGAATTCCAGACCTTTGAATTCCAAGAGTTGTTTTCTTGAACCCGAATTCCTCAGCGGCCGCTTTGATGCTGCAATTGGTTGCAACCCGGTGCTTGAATTAAGCCTCCAGGTTGGTGCGGTCGAGCTGCTGGTCACTTTTCCTGACATACTTGCGAAGCATGATGATCAGGCTTCCAAGAAGGTAGTAGGCTAGATCTGAAAGATTTAATAACATTAGACATATGAATAGGTAAAGCTGGACCCCCTAAAACACAAATTTCCTGTTTATAGTTTAAGAATTATTAGTCTTGTGTATTTCATATTAGCAATTAGCTATATATTACAGTATTTTTTACAGTATTTAAACCCTTATTAGTATTTTAAATAATTTTTTTCAAAAATCATAGTGATGTGTGGGCATACCAACCGCCATGCCTCGAATACATACGGTGGTAAAAATCTTTTTTGCAAATTAATACTAATCCTAGAGTCATTCTAATAACCTAAGTCACTTATATAATAGTTATTCCATGTGTTTATAGCATAATGACACTGATATCGCATCATAATGCACTAAAAATCACTTCAACTTTACACCCCTAAAAACCCGGTTCCACTTCATTTGAATGTACTACTTCACCACCATCATTTATTTTCATGCTAATATACATAATCAGTCACTTTTTTTATGTTTTTCCAAGTATTTCAAAGTATATCGAATTTTCAAAATTTCACGCATCTGTGTTGCCTCACATGTTAGCGGTCGATGTTCTCTCGCACCACCATTATTTTCACAACAATGCCATGGTGACCACTTCGAAAGGACGCACTTCATTTAACTCGATAACATGTCAATATGGCTAAATATCGTAATGAAACTTAGCTCAAAACAGTCACGCCATATTCACCGACGTGAGACACTATATGAGAACCGTGAAAAATAGCAACAGACATCCGAAAAATCAATTTTCTTACCTGGTAAACACAGACGTCTTGATGGCGGAAACCTGTTGCTCGCGTGTTGTTCACTGAGGATGGGTTCTGTGTTGGTGATGAGTGGCGGCGGGCAATTTGAAATAGTTATCGTACCAGAGCATTCGGTCGGTGTTCTCCCTCGGTCGGTATTCCCCCTCTTCACCCTAATGACAATTAGAACTTTCATAATACATAGTTTTGAAGGCAAATGTGCATTGATTAAATAATAGAGTATAAAAAAATGCTAAAGTAGCAATAAAATGCCTGAAAATAAATTACACCTATACTATTCAAGGCCAATTAAGATTTCTTCCCAAATTACGAAACCCAAGTGAACGGTTGAATATAAAAAGGTACTCATATATAGACTTAGTGCTCGGATGATTGTCAAATCTCATACACACACATTATCTTAAGTCGTAACATCTCACAGCATAAACACACGAGCAAATTTGCCTCAGATATTCAACATGAAGAAGGCAAATAACTTCTTTTCGGTGAAAATGAAACGCAAATTAAGTGTGCCTTTGAATTAAAAGTTTGCGACAAAGTTAATTTAAGTTTGTATTTGGTCTTTATATAATGAGGTTGAATTGTGTCATCTGTTTCAGTAAATGATACACAAGGAGCATAGAGCAACTACATACCGAGTGTCGATAAGATAAGGTATTCTGAGAGACAGCCTAAATTTGCTCCTTCGAAACGAACACACAGTTTCTTTAAGATCTCCTAAGAAAAAGGATGGGTGATTTCTTATTTATGGATTTATTATTTTGTTAACAACAACATTGATATGTAAATTAGGGACTGGTTTTATAGAAACAATAAAAGAATAATTATGGGACTGAAGACTCACATAAACACTGAAATATATAGAAAAATAGCATCATTACATGGAAGATGCAAATAAACATAAACCCAGAATCTGTCAAGCATATCAGAAAGCTCAGATCTTGGAAAATACACTAACTTTGTAACTGATGAAGCTAAATTTATGATGGGGTAGAGTATTGAAGATGTAAGTTGAATTTCCCCGTCAAGTAGCGCGTTCGATTTGCGGCGAGAGCGGGCGCACCCCCCCAAAATTTCGCAGCTCATTAGGGGCAGCCGTTTATGAGGAAGTGCGTCGAGTTGGGGCATACACATAGACAGATAATACTTAGTTGTCTTCACATATATAGTAAATTTCTCATAATTCTAACTAAATTTAATTTTAAAGAAATTTCAGAACAAGAGGTATCAGAATTTTCCCTCCCGTCTTTTTTTTTAAGTCACCCATCTAAAATAATTTTCTTTCATCGCCATCGCCTGATGCTCGGGGCGAATTAATTCTCACTCCTTTGTTGGTAGTAAAAAAGACAACACCTCTTATCTTTTGGAGGCCATTTGTTTCATACTGCCATAAGTTTTGCTATTTATTTGTTTTCACATCCTAATATGGAACATAATTTAAAGTAATTTAGAATTTATCTAATTTAAGGTTTTAGGTACCTAACTCCCGTAATAATTTTTCCTCTCTATTAACTAGGGGAAAAATAGTCCGTAAAATTGATTTGGGGGCTGGTATCCTATTTGTGATCCCAAGATTATGCCATAAAAATAATTGTCAATGGTCCTGTGGTGAGGCGAAACATCCCCGTTGGTTTCGTCAGTTTTTCCGTTCCTTACATACGGGGACGACAATTGTGAGCCTGGGGTGATCGGATTATATAATAGGCTACTGACACCAAATTGCAGGATTCAATAGGCCCAAACGAAAACTCCCACAAGCCCTTCCTTTACGAGGCATGTAGGATTTTTGATTTACACCAGTGGAGTAAAGTTATTTTGGGTGTTATTGTATGATTAACTAAATTTACGGGTATAGTTGAATATTGTGTACCCTGGTTTTCCCAAGGATCAAAGGTAGGGAGGGACCCATTTTCGAGGTCTTGGATTATAGACGTCACCGAAGCAATTCCCCGATAATTTTTCCTCTTCTTTATTTGTCTCTTCTCCACATTTCTCTTCGCCGACACCATGCCCCGAGGTTCTCAGACAAAATTTCGTATGCAAAAATATACCGAAGAAGAGGCAAGATTCCCTTGCAAACACTCTTACAACGGACCCACAAGGGTTGCATTGGGGTCACGGATAGAGATGGGATTGTAACATGACTTTGAATCCTTTTTTTTTAATAGCGCCCTATCAGGCGGCTACCAAACAGGGGCATAAGTCGCCGTACTTAATTTTACAGCCTAATACTAGGCTAAATTTAAGTAAGTTCTAATCCATAAAAACAATAAACAACAAAAACACAAGGCAAACATAAAACAAAGACCAAAACAAAACAAAGGCAAGAAGAATGAAGCACGTTCCGGCGTGGTGGGGAGGCCGGCCTTCCCTCAGGGCAGGAGCTTGCGACCAAGACCAAAGCGAATCAAATAAAATGGAGGAGGCCAGCCTCCTTCAAGAAGTCAAATAGTCCACAAGTTTGTGTGGGTTACCCGATATTCCGCGATCTCGTTTGATTTCAGCAACCATTTTGTATTTAGTTTAGTGCTTATTAACTACTTTATGTTTCCTTTCGTAGTCTAGTTCCAACCAAGCATTGTGACTAATTTTGCTTCTTTTTTTTTAGTTCGGTTTCCCAGTTTTATCATCAAGTTAGGTCCGTTCTTGTGTTATTAATTACCTTCGGTCGTAGATTGGCTTTATTTTTTTCGCTGTATTTGATGTAAATATTAGGTATAGTATTAATTCTCCTTTTCCAGTATCCTTTTCTTTGCCTGGCCGTATTTATCCGTTGAGGTCCTGATACATACTAGTCAAAATTCATTAAATCCTCTTTTTCATCTTTTACAAGATTTCTTTCATTACGTATAGTTTTGCTAAAGCCATTATGAGTGCATTGATTAATTATAGTTGTTGCTTAAGGGCTGTATGCTTACTACTGGTTTTGAATTTACCGAAAAGCAAGGAACAAGGTAAAATTGGGGGTTGTCGTAGAATTGCTCATAGTCTGGTCCAATAATTATTCTAGTCCTTGATCTGGACACACCGCTTTTGTTTAAGTCGGTGGTATTGACCCTATGACTCAATCCTACGAAAGCTGGTTAGAGGCGTGTTGTGCCGTAGCCAGGATTATCACGATAAAAGTCCCACTTGTTACTGGGGGGAGGTTTGTAATTGTTGAATTCTAAGAGTGCATAATAGAGGTTGTATAAATTAGCCGAAGGGATGCTTAATTAAAGTCTTGCCTTGTTACGTCAAAAGGGAGGAGCCACAAATAAACACACGTACAGAAAATAAACTTTACTTTACACAAATATAATAATTAGCAATAGTTAACAGGCAAAATTAAGGATTAAATATTAAACACTGACGTTAAGCGTCTAGATTTATAATGACTCAATGGGAGTATCAATCACCGTTATTTAATTAGGTAATTTAAGAATAGAGGGACACTTGGTTTACAGATTATCATTAATTGATGAATTGGAGAGACGACTACTCAGGTCCAGACGGGGTGGTTCGGGTGGCGTTAACACGAGTCCTCGGGGAGAGGAGGGATAAGACGACTGGTTCGGGGTGCTGGCTGCAGTTCCGGTTAGTTCACTCCTAACTGGATGTGACACTAACAAATAGTAACTTCCAGTAACTATTTGGATGTTCCTTTTCTTACTCAAGTTACGTTGAGCAACAGAGCGTACTCTTCTAGTCACAGACTCTGTGGGGCGGAATTTACTCCTAGGAACAATTTGAGACAGCGACTAAGTTGACTCGACGGCGCGTTGGTAGTCGATACGTTACGGCAACGACTCTGGTTCAACGTGAGGATTACGCGAGTAGATTTGGGACACTGCTGCGGAGAGGTAAACGGCGGTGTTATTTATATCGCGGATTGTAGGAAATCGAGAGAGAGATCCCATTCACGACAATTCGCTTATTACAGCACCTTCTGGACAATCTCCATGCTATCATAAAGAAGGCAAATAAGATTTAAGCTTCTTTGAGAGATAGGCGTTCTTTCGTCCGACTTCCTGTCGCCAGTTGGGGGAAGGGTGGGGGGAGAAAGAGAGAGGAGACGAAGGTCAACTCAAACGACAAATTTCTTTCGTTCCCACGATTGGCTGGCGGCATGTGAGTATGTACGTTCCATACCCTCACAGGGGGACTACAAAACTTAGTGGTACTGATGAAGAAGATGGTTTGAAAGAGAAGCATAGAAGGACTTAAAAATGTGGAGCTGTCCATAACAATATAACTAATAAGGACTAAGCTTTCGGGTAATTTGTGTGAGAGATGGCATCGCATAGCGTGTGAAAAATTCAGTAAGAGCACTTACAAATCTTTGAGTGAGAATGGTGAAAATTTCACTAGTTAGTATTGTTCAAATGTAACAAAGTAACTGGGAAGATTTTGTTGCGTGTGGCAGAGTTGCGTGTGAAGTGCAAAGAGGAAAGCAAGATCAATTAAAGGAATTGACAGAAGTTATTGAGGACAATAATGGAAAATTAGGTAAATATTCACTATTAAAGTGAAGTTATAGCCACTTTGGGTGTGGCAAGTTGTCGGATGGAGTTATTATTTCAGGTTGTATTCACGGCAACTGTTCAAAGCTGTAGACACTCCTTTGGTTCGGATCCTACGTTAAACTGTAGGTCCCCAATGAGAGTAAAACATCATAAATGAATGCAAATCGGTGGAAAAAAGACCTACCAAATAAATTCTTAATCACTTTTATACCTTAATCATTTCTGGTTTCTCTTTCATGTTAAAAATAACTATTTGTTTATTTTCAATTAAAACTTCGATGCATTATCTGAGATTGATGCAAATGTATGCACGAAATGTGTCTGAATGTAGGCCTGGAGAGATAGAAGTGAAAGATGTTGATGGTGAATTGTGGGTTAATGCAGGTAGTATTAGTGGCTTTAGGGGGTTCGGGAGTGCATGCGCGATATATAAAGTTAAGTCCTAGCCTTAAGTCTTAATCTTAAGTAATAGAAGATAAGGTTACTTAGTCTCTGCCTCTCAACTGTTGGCGTACTACCTACTCGTGTCCCCCCCCCTGCCTTTAACTGAAGGTACATCCAACGACCAAGTGTCGGGCATTATAACCCGGCCAACCCCACTGCCGTGTGGGAACCCTTGGAAGGGCCTCGGCTTCAGGAGTAAACCTGGAGATCAAATCTGCACGGTGCTCGTGCATTAGGCGACAGTCCAAGGAGGGACTTTTTTCGGCAGAGCACTGCAACTTAAACCTGCTCTAGTCATCCTGAATCATTTCTTTGCCATTGGACTCAGCAGGGGAAAGTGAAGATGGTGGATTGAAGAATGCACACCTACTTTCCACCTTAAACATCATCGTGCAAGTTATCACTCCATGCATTGCTCATTAATCCACACATTTTTGCAATACCCTATCCACAATGCTGCCTTAGCCCGCCGTGTAAGACGACACCAACAAATACAAGGACCCCATATCTCCGATGTCTGTGGAAGAGGCTGTGCCAACCTTGGCGGACTCGGCAGCCATCAACGATCTCACCAAAGACGATAATCATCAAACAAACATCACCAAAATCATCCATGTATGGAGTGACGTCCTCATCGGCAACGATGGGTAACATGAAGCAGTAAGTAAGCAAGTAAGTTTTGGAATGAAATGAATAAAAGGAATTCAACTGATGATTTAAATAAGAGTAGAAGGGATGTAGGTAGAGGTGAGGGAACTAAAAATAGGAATCTGCCTAAACTGATTCTTAGATTTGGTATCCTGATAAGAATTTGTATGAGAGTGGGGAGAAAGAGACGAGAGTGAATGATTGGATTGAGATGTATGGGAAGTTGTATTGATGTAATGGAGTATTGTATGGTTGTTGCTGTTAATTGTGTGATAAGAGGTCATCTGCTCCCACGGAGCAGATGACCTCTTCTCACTCCGACCACTTGGGAGATTAAGGGATAAAGCCTTAGATCCTACAGACTGTGCTGTAGGCCACCGATAACGTTACCACAATTAAGTGCGGCCTCGTCTTCTGTGAGGCTGTCCTGAAGGGACCAGTAAAAGGAGGCTGTTGCATGCTGATGGAATTATATAGCGATCCATACAACGCCTAGGAAGTGTAAGTTCTATTGCAACTTAACCTCACGCAGGATACATTCAAGCGCGGTGGTCTCACTCCAGGGGTTTGTTGTGTCATTATCGGATTGTCCCACTTGTGGAAAGTTTTGAAGGTCGTAAGGTCAAATGATCATAAATTGATAAGTCAGATAAATGGAGAGCACGCGACTTAGGTCTGTTGACCTTGTATACTCTCAGGCAGCTTCTTGGCTCATTTCACACTTAACCAATTCTCATTCACTAATATTCTGATTCTTCCAGAGACGCTCCTACCATTTAAACCCATGGGGTTGCAATATCCTTCATCTGTATCTCTATCGTTCACGGTGTACCTTAGATTATTTAATTATAAAATCAAACCCAGCAAAGACCCTAAGATCCGCTAAATGGTTAGTCGCAAAAGATTGGGGAAGGTAAGGTACGGAGGCCTTGGAACGACCATTAGTGTTAAGAAAGTTGAATAAATATTTTTTATTTCGTGTACCCTTGATAAATAGGTATTTATCCAATTCATTGTTAAACATGGACAGTGATGTGTTTGAACTACAATTTTAAATTGAGAATATTTTATCATTAAAAAAGTTTCCCCAGAGATATTCGTCTGATAACGCTTTAATTTCAATTAATGGCCATTTGTTCGCATAATATTTTCAGTGCGTTTATTTAGTGGAGGTATCAGTTTATTTGATCAAAACTATTTCTCAGAGATCTGAGAGAGAGAGAGTAACAACAAGGAGTAAAAACAAGGAAAGAAGGTACCCTAGAAGAACTTACGGTCCATTCAATGAGGGTACCTTTGGACTAGCAGTCGAGCGGGCACATCTCTGCTCAAATGCTTTACGTCCTTAAGCGGACATTTTTCAAGACCCTGTCTAGTTTTGACTTGAACTGGTCAACAGATTCACTGTTGACAACATCCACTGGAAGTGCGTTCCAACTACCGCAGATACTGTACGTGAAAATTTTTCCACACAGATCGTGGTTGTAACGCTTCAGTTCAAGTTTAAAGCCGTGATTTCTTGTTCGGCTCTCAACAAGTGTGAAAATATCCCGCTAGTCAACATTGTCGAACCCTCGAAGTATTTTGAAAACTTCGATGAGCTGATCACGCAGTCTACGGGTTTCCAACGAGAACAGATCTAATTCCCTTAATCTATCTTCATAACTTTTATATCTGATAGAGGGAATCAGTTTGGTTGCCCTGGCTTGCACACGTTCCAATCTCGCGATGTCCTTTCGAAATGAAGGACTCCAAAATTGTACGGCATACTCAAGGTGCGGTCGGACAAGTGAGTTGTACAAACACAGTACAATCTCCTTGTTCTGATATCAAAACTGGCGCTTTATGTAGCCTAGCATCCTTTGGGCCTTTTTCGTCGCCTCAATGCACTGTTTCGAGAACTTGAGGTCAGTAGTGATTGTTACACCTAAGTTCTTCTCAGTGTTGGTGGATTCAAGAGCAGTGCCCTTAATAATATACTGAGATTGGGGGTTTCGGTGGCGATATGCATCACTTTGCATAGGTTCAGTTTAAATGGCATTTGCCAAGTGTACGACCACTTCCCAATCTTTCGAAGATCTTCTTGCAGGAGAGCAGTATTTCCATCCTTTGCAACGCTCATACCAAGCTTGGTATCGTCGGCAAATTTAGAAATCTTGGCAAACATGTCACCGTCCATGTCGTTGACGTAGATGATGAATAGTAGTGGTCCCAGGACAGAACCTTGAGGCACCCCGCTAGTAACGGGCACCTACTCAGAAGCATGTCCATTCACCACCACCCGTTGCCGTCTGCCACTTAGCCAGTTCTCGATCCAGCCGGCTACTTTTCCGTCTATGCCCAGCGCTCACACTTTCCGGAGAAGGCGGCGGTGTGGTACGTTATCAAAGGCTTTCTGAAAGTCTAAGTACACCACATCCACCGCCTTGTCCCTATCGTGCTCACTGACACGAAGTGGAAGAATTCCACAAGGTTCGTTAGGTATGACCGTTGTCTTCGGAAGCCGTGCTAGGAACTCCTCAGTAGCAGGTTTGACTCTAAATGCCACGTCATTTTGTCCACCATCATGCTTTCCATGAGTTTACCGACTATCGAAGTCAGACTGATAGGTCGGTAGTTCGACGGTTGGCTACGGTTTCCTTTCTTGAAGATAGGAGTCACCTCCGCTCCACGCCAGTCTCTAGGAACGCATTCGGTCCGGATTGACATGTTGAAGATTTCGCTCAGGTGTCGTGACACTTGATGGCACACTACTTTCTACACTTTAGGTTAAAACCTATCCGGGCCAGGTGACTTATTCGTCATTAGGTCAGTGATCTTCGTTTTTATTTCTCCTTCCGTAAAGTCCATATCCTCCAGCTTTACCCCGAGTAGGAATCCGTTGTCTGGTTGGTTGGACCACACTGTTCAGTAAACACTGAAGAGAAGTAGTCGTTCAGGAGGTTAGCATTTTCTGCATCTGAGTGCTTTAATGTCCCCATCTCATTCATTAAAGGGCCAATCGTGCGATGGATTGGTTTACGGCTGTTTACATAACCAAAAAACTCCTTGCTATTCTGCTTGCCAAGTCTCGCCACTAGGAGCTCCTCAACACGTTTTGCCGCTCTCATGCTGGACTTCACTCTCCTAGCTAGGCTATGGTACTCGTCAAAGTCTCCAGAAATCTTTGACTGCCGTTACACCGTTCTTTTCTTTCTCAGCAGTTGACCAATTTCTCGATTAAACCACTTTGGTTGAACAGAAGACCGACGGGGGCTTTTCAAAGGGCTGAATCGTGATTGAAGACTCATGAAGGTAGTTTTGAATCTATTCCACGAATCTTCAACATCCTCGCACACTTCTAGTCTCGCATCAGTTAATCCAGCACAGTCTGCTCTTCTCAAATCAAGTTTCCTGGATTTACTAGTCACAAACTCTACCTCGGGGACCTTGAATGTAAATATGACTAGTCGGTGATCACTGCGACTGAGATCTTCACTTACAGAGAGATCCTCAACGATGTCATCATCAGAGGTTAGAACCAAGTCGAGGGTATTATTGCCTCTCGTTGGCTCTCTCACCCATTGAGTCAGGAACGTGTTGTTTGCGAACTCCAGGAGTAGTGCGTTCTTGCCACAGGTTTCTCTGGTATTCCAGTCAACTTAGGTGTTAAAATCACCCATGGTGATAGACACTCTGTCTTGTACAAGTTCACCCAGCAGCCGGTACAAATCCCTGTCCTTTTCAACGAGTTGGGTAGGGGGTCTGTAAAGCAGCAGGGTCGTGTATTTGGTAGGGCCTATGTCTAGTTAAACACCTAGTAGGTAGCTCGTGGTCGGATTCAATGTTGCACTTCGTCGATTTGAGCCTACACCGCCACCCTCTCCTTCTGGCCTATCTTTTTGGAAGAGTTGGCAACCTGGAATCGTGAATTCATCTTCAAAATCTCGGTTTGAGGTTTTTACTCACGACTCTGTTATGACCACCATTTCAGGTTCTTCCGTAGCTACGAGGCCACGAAGTTCAAGAAACTTGTTTCTGATTGACCTCGCATTAAACAGAAAAACTTTCAAGGAGTCTTCAAATATAGGACTCCTTACGCTCTTCCGTTTCCCGTCTTACTTGTATCTCTGTTCTCTTTTGGTGGTGTGTTGGCACCCTTTCGAGCGACCTCCGCGAAGGTCGTTCCATGGTGACTTTGGCGTACTGGCACACGTCCGCCCTTATTCTGAGCCGGGCTGTCCTTTGAGTCCGCTCAATGACATCTTGTATCAGGTTTGAGAGTAAAGCCTTTCCTTTAAAGGAAAGGTGCACTACGTCCCTTTGGTAGATATCGTTCCTACCATAAAAGATGCGGTGGGGACGACAAAAAACACCCTTTCCGATCCGGCTTGGACCTCTTCCCTGGTGCATCCCGACCACGACACGTCTGCGGGATTTCACCCACAGTCATCCACCGCCCCCCCCATGACGGTCTGAAGGCTCTCACCTGTAAGGCCTACCCTACCTCCTCTGAGGTAGAGGTCGTTGCCACTTATCATGAGGGCAACGACTGAACTCAGAAATCTAAGATTTCTCAGCCTCTACTCTTATCTGGTGGTTCCCACATCCTGCGAGACAGCTTACCCTCACACTAGTGCGAAGGTGGGCTGCTAGCATGGGTTGCTGATCCCTTGATTAAGAATCACCGATACAGACGACCCTCGTATTGTATGGGTATGGAACGTCCATACTCACATGCCGCCAGACAATCGTAGGAACGAAAGAAATTTGTCGTTTGAGTTGACCTTCGTCTCATCTCTCACTTCCTCCACCCTTCCCCCCAACTGGTGACAGGAAGTTGGACGAAAGAACGCCTATCTCACGAAGAAGCCTAAATTATATTTGCCTTCTTTATGATAGCATGGAGATTGTCCAGAAGACGCTGCGATAAGCGAATTGTCGTGAATGGAATCTCTCTCTTGATTTCCCAAAATCCGCGATATAAATAACATCGCCGTTTACCCCTCTACAGCAGTGTCCCAAATCTACTCGCGTAATCCTCACGTTGAACGAGAGTCGTTGCCGTAACGTATCGACTACCAACGCGCCGTCGAGTCAACTTGGTCGCTTTCTCAAATTGTTCCTGGAAGTAAATCCCGCCCCGCAGAGTCTGTGACTAGAAGAGTACGCTCTGTTGCTCAACGTAACTTGAGTAAGAAAAGGAACATCCAAATAGTTACTGGAAGTTACCATTTGTTAGTGTCACATCTAGTGAGGAGTGAACTAACCGGAACTGTAGCCAGCAGCCCCGAACCGGTCGTCTTATCCCCCCTCTCCCCGAGAACTCGTGTTAACGCCACCTGAACCACCCCGTCTGGACCTGAGTAGTCGTCTCTCCAATCCATCACAATTAATGGTAATCTGTAAACCCAGTGTCCCTCTATTCTTAAATTACCTATTTAATTAGCCGTGATTGATACTCCCATTGAGTCATTATAAATCTAGACGCTTAACGTCAGTGTTTAATATTTAATCCTTAATTTTGCCCCTTTAACTATTGCTAATTATTATATTTGTGTAAAGTAAAGTTTATTATGAGTGCGTGTGTTTATTTGTGGCTCCTCCCTTTTGACGTAACAAGGCAAGACTTTAATTAAGCTTCCCTTCGGATAATTTATTCAACCTGTATTTTACACTCTTAGAATTCAACAACCACAAACCTCCCGCCAGTAACAAGTGGGACTTTTATCGTGAGAATCCTGGCTACGGCACAACACGCATCTAACCAGCTTTCACACGTCTAGTAGGAATTATAGCGTACCTATATATATACATACATATATATATGTATATATATATATATATATATATATACATATATATAATATATATATATATATATATATATATATATATATATATATATATATATATATATATATATATATATAGTATATATATATATATATATATATATATATATATATATATATATATATATATATATATATATATATATATATATATATATATATATATATATATATATATATATATATATATATATATATATATATATATATATATGGTCAATACCACTGACTTAAACAAAAGCGGTGTGTCCAGATCAAGGACTAGAATAATTATTGGACCAGACTATGAGCAATTCTACGACATATATAAAAGTGGTGTCAGCTTTAAGGGGTTAAATTTCTGAAGAAGTGAACTCATATAGCCTAAAACTTGCCAACGTCCAAGGAAGCCCAAATAAACTAACGTAAATTTTAATAATTAGAGTCTATTCCCCGAAGGAATATATATAATAACAATTAATAATCCTTTCCAGATAGCAAAAAAAAGCTAGGAAAATATTCGTTATTTCTGGGGTTGGTTATTAGATTGTATCGGTTAGGAACAATCGCAGCTTCTAAACCTCTTACCAGGTGCGTAAGTTCTTTCGTGAGTCACCAGTTGCGTCAGCAAGAGCAGCAATGGCTTTACAATCGTTCGAAGTTTTCGTCAAGCAAGGACAAGCTCTCAGTCTCACAGGACAGGAACTAAAGTAATTCGTCCAAAGCGAACAGCAAGAGGAAAGAGCACGTGAAATGGAAGCAAGAAAAGAAGCGTTAAAATTGGAAGAAAGGAGAAGAAAAGAAGTGTTAAAAATGGAAGTAAGAAAAGAAGAAATGGAAGAAAGGAGAAGAAAAGAAGAGTTAGAATTTGAAGAAAGAGAAAGGATTCGAAAACATGAAAGGGAATTAAGCGGAGACCAAGTTGAAATCAGTTCTGTTGGATCCCGTGATCATCAACCCCAGGCGCCCGCTATGAAACTCCCCCAATATAAAGACGAAGAAGATTTGTGCTCATACTTGACACATTTTGAAAAGATCTTCGAGGTAAATGGATGGGCCCTAGAATCCGTAGGAGTGAGTAGATTGCTCCCATTGCTTAGTCCGCGTTTAAGAGAAATTTTCATCTCGTTACCACATGAAGCTACAATAGACTATAGCACCTTGAAGGCCGAATTGCTATCCGCCCTCAACTTGAACCCTCAGTTCTACCGCGCTAAGTTTAGATCGGCTAAAATCCAGCCCGGTCAAACTTACCGACATTTTGGATATATCCTGAAGCGAAACCTCTAGTTCTGGTTAGAATCCTCCAAAGTAAAATCGGAGTATGAGACCCTACTTGACTTTATGTTAAAAGACCAGCTATTGTCCACCCTCCCCCAGTTGATCCGATCATTCGTGCAAGACCACCCAGTGTCTACCCTTCAAGAATGCCTCGAAGAAGCTGATCTCCATGCTACAAATCATCGCCTATACCCACAGGATACCCGGAAGAATAGTCCCCCGTCCCCGAAGAATAAATTTAGTCAATGGAAGTCCCAACAAAGGAAACCCCCTCCATTGATAAAGACCACAGCCCCGTTCAGGCCAAAGAATATGCCTTTTGGAGCCCACGAAGACAGAAAACCCTCAGTCTTCAATACCCCCTACAATAACCAGCACCAGAATAAGCAGGTTATATGCTACTCCTACGGTTCCCCCGGCCATTATAAGTCCCAATGTGTACAGAATTCCAGCCTACGTCCCACCCAGAGCCAACAAGTCCACCAAGTAAATGCTACCCTTCCCCCGGAACAGCCGGCCGCGCTTACGTCATCCCCCTCGTCTCCATCCACACGAGAATTTCAAGTGAATTTCCTGTTCAACAAGAGTACCCCCGGAGGACTAAATTTCGAACCGGCTCGATCAATGGCTGTAAAGTGTCCACCCTCGTCAGAGACACCGGATGCACATGTATTGTGGTGTCGGACAAATTGTTTCCCTCTGTCGACCCCCAACATAAGAATACGCAATTGTACACGACTTCTTGGGTCGAGAAAATAGATTCCCGGTAATCCGCTGCCATGTATAGTGTAAATATTTCACTGGTTGGCCGACGTAGTGGCAGCCCCCATCAAGTTTTGCTCGGTACTCATTGACCAGAGCGCACTACTCTTCCCGAGTGAAGTGACTCAAGCTGTCGTCACTCGAGCGCAAGCTAGCCGCGAGGCCTCTCCCCCAACGCGCCTTTTCACCCCAGAGGCCCCTTTAGAGGTCCCAACGAGTAATACACAATTCCTCAGAGCTCAGCAGAGCTGCCCTTTACTTCAATCCCTTTGGGAAAAGGACGGAAAGAACGAAGAGGTGATCGTTCGAGGGAACCGACCCATAAGGTACATTATTAACGACTCCCTTCTATTTCGCACCTCACGAGATGAGTCGGACCCACCTTCCAAGGTCATGTGTATTCCGTGCACACATGTAAACCAAATCCTGCGAGTAGACATGAAAGTCCCATGGCCGGTCATTTCGGTCATAACAAGACTTCTCAGCGAGTATTTAAATACTTTTTTTGGCCCGGTGCAGCCAAAGATATTGCAGAATTCTGCAAAACGTGCGACTTGTGCCAGAAAACCACTGCAAAAGGTGGAATAGCCCCAGCTCTCCTGAAAAGAACCCCAGTCATTTCGGAGCCCTTCTCGAGAGTCACCATCGACCTCATTGGACCAATTCACCCCCCTTCCGCCGAAGGTCATACGCATGTACTAACCCTGATAGACTGCTCTACCTGATTCCCAGACGCTGTCGCTCTAAAAAGGATCGATAGTATCTCTTGCTCTGAAGCCCTTATTTCCATCTTTTCTAGAGTATGATTGCCCAAAGAAATCTTGTCAGATAGAGGCCGCCAGTTTACCTCTGAGCTCTTGGAAAACGTGAACACCCTGCTCCAAATCAAACCTATCTTTACCACCCCCTTCCATCTGAGCGCGAACGGCATGTGCGAAAAGTTCAATGCAACCTTGAAAAGCGTCCTCAAGAAGCTTTGCATGGAACAACCCCAAGAATGGCACCGATATTTGCCAGTTGCATTATTCGCATGCCGCGAAATTCCCCATAGGACCATCGGATTTTCCCCATTTGAGCTCCTGTACGGGAAAAACGTGCGGGGGCCCCTCAGTATTTTGAAGGAGTTATGGACAAACTCCCTTTTGTGTCCAGAATTAAGAAACACTTATTCCTTCGTCCTCAAACTAAGGGAAAGATAAAAAGATGTTCTCGGCCAAGCAGTCAGAAATTTCGAAATTAATATGGAAAAGTATCGGACATACTTTGATCTAAAGGCCAAACACAGAAAACTGAAGCCCGGAGATAAAGTTCTGCTCTCACTCACCACGGACTCCCATAAACTTCTCTCCCAATGGAAATGCCCCTACCCCGTTCAGAAAACCCACGGATCGGTCGATTACATAATACAGACACCCGCAGGTGATAAGTTATATCACATAAACATGCTAAATAAGTATCATAGACGGGCCTGTATAAACAATATAGTCGCCTTCAACGAAGAAACGGTAATTGACGCCGTCCATCCAAACAACCCCCTAAATATTGTTAATTCGATTTGCGTAGAGTCAAGCGAAGATTGTCCCCTCCCCGTCCTCCCGTCTAAGCTGCCCCCCTATAAAATAACCTTTTCCCGAGTTGGATGTAAACTACGACCTTACCCCGGCCCAAAGGAACCAAATGATGGCGCATTTGGAAAAATTTAGTGACGTCATTTCTGAGTCACCAGGATGCTCGACTCAGTTCGAACATGATATCGCCCTCACTACGCTCGAACCTGTGCGATGTAAGCCCTATCCCTTACCGGTGCACCTAAGAGACGCTTTCAATGAGGAAGTCGACAATCTTTTGCAATTAGGGATTATCGAGCCATCTACGTCCGACTACTGTTCCCCAATAGTCATGGTCCGCAAGCCAGACCAGTCCTTTAGGATGTGCGTCGATTTTCGGAAGCTGAACACCGTCACCGTGTTTGACGCCGAGCCTCTTTCCCTAATTGACCAAAATTTACATCTCTTCGAAGGAGCCGCCTACATCACTGAGATAGACCTATGTAAGGCCTATTATCAGATCCTCCTAAAGGCATCAACGAGGAAACTAACAGCCTTTTCTACAGACAAATGTTTAATGGAATTCACTCGTCTTCCACTTGGCCTAGTCCCTGCCTGCAGTAGCTACAACCGCATAATGCGCCGTGTAATAGACGGTTTAAAAAACGTTTCTTTTTATTTTCATAACGTGTATGTGGCTACACGTTCATGGAACGACCATATCTTGTCCCTCCGCCTGCTTTTAGAACGCTTAAAGCATCATGGCTTAACGATTAAACCCTCAAAATGCCATTTTTCTTATAAATCCATAGAATACATTGGATTTAAAATAAGCAAAAGTCATCTGGCCCCACAGAAAGAGAAGGTAAAGGCTATTGTAAATATGCCCTTACAGCACACCAAGAAGCAATTACGGTCATTCCTCGGTGCTGCGTTATTTTACCTCCGCTTCGTACCTTAATTCGCTTTTGTAGCAGCTCCCCTAAACGATCTGCTAAAAAAGAAACTCCCGGACCCCCTCCAGTGGAACCCCGACGCCGAAACGCACTTTGAAGAGCTCAAAGAGAAGCTAGTCTCCGCCCCGATCTTAAAACTGCCGAACCCTCAAAAAAAATTTGGCGTAAGGACAGATGCCTCCCAACTGGGTATTGGCTGCGTATTACTCCAATACGACGAGGACCAAGAACCCGCTCCTATAAGCTATGCGAGTCGCCGACTGACGGCTCACGAAAGGGCATACGCTACGGTAGAACTGAAAGCTCTAGCGATTGTTTTGGGGATAACAAAATTTAGAATGTATCTGGTAGGTCATCCATTCCTCATAGAGACTGATCATAGACGGTTAGCCTATTTAAAAACTTGTACAAACCAAAACGGCAGGCTAATGTGTTGGTCATTATTGCTAGCGGAGTACCGTTATGAAATCAGGTATCTATTATGGTCTGACAATGTACTCGCAGATAGCCTTTCGAGAAACCCAATTTCAGATAGCGATTAATCGTCAATTAATTTTTTTGTGTGTGTATCTCTTTGTATAAATAATTATTTCTTGCCTGTACTCTGTATGTGTTTTGCTTTGTTTTGTATATGTAAATTAGAGAAACTGACGTAGCAGTAGTATTTTGTAGCCATTAGATACTAAGGTAAATTCCTAACGGATCTGATAAAATTACTGACTCTATAGTTCGAGTCGAGGAAGATAATTACAAATTCCCCCGGTGAAGTTAATTTTTACATTATTCCTTATTTCATGGCGGAATAATGTTCCTCAAAATAGGTAGGCGTGTGAAGGTATGGAACGTACATACTCACATGCCGCCAGACAATCGTGGAAACGAAAGAAATTTGTCGTTTGAGTTGACCTCCGTCTCCTCACTCTCCCCCCTCCTCCAACGACATTCTACCGCCATCCTTCGCCTTCCCCTTAACCTAAGTCCTTATCCGTGCCAAACTTCCCAAACAGGCGACAGGAAGTCTGACGAAAGAAGGCCTATCTCACAGAGAAGCATAAATTCTATTTGGCTTTATGATACCATGCAGATTGTCCAGAAGGCGCTGCGATAAGCGAATTGTCGTATATGGAATCTCTCTGTCGATTTCACACAGTCCGTGGTATAAATGACAACGCCGTTTATCCCTCGGTAGAAGTGTTCCAAACCTACTCGCTTAACCCTCACGTTGAACGAGAGTCGTTGCGTAACGTATCGACTGCTAACGCGGCGCTGAGTTAACTTAGTCGCTATCTCAAAGTGTTCCTGAAGTAAATCCCGCCCCGCAGAGTCTGTGAGTAGAAGAATACGCTCTGTTGCTCAACGTAACTTGAGAAAGAAAAAGGAACATCCAAATAGTTACTGAAAATAACTATTTATTAGTGTCACATCCAGTTAGGAGTGAACTAACCAGAACTGCAGTCAGCAGCCCCGAACCTGTCGTCTTATCCCCCCTCTCCCCGATAACTCGTGTCAACGCCACCTGAACCACCCCGTCTGGACCTGAGTAGTCGTCTCTCCAATCCATCACAATTAATGGTAATCTGTAAACCCAGTGTCCCCCTATTCTTAAATTAAATATTTATTTAACAGTGAGTGATACTCCCATTGAGTCATTATAAATCTAGACGCTAAACGTCAGTGTTATCTTCCCCTCCTTGTTTAAAGAGATTCAAGTGAGTCATTTCCTGATATTATCATTCATAATTGCTGTCAACCCGGACTAATCCTTATTTACCTAAATGCCCGTTTAACTATTGCTACTAATTATTATTTTGGGGTAAAGTAAAGTTTATTTTTTGTACGTGTGTTTATTTGTGGCTCCTCCTTGTTGACGTACCCTTGGCGAGACTAATTAAAAACCCCTTCGGCTAATTTATTCAACCTGTATTATGCACTCTTAGAATTTAACAAACACAAACATCCCCCCAGTAACAAGTGGGACTTTTATAGTGAGAATCCTTGCCGTGGCACAACCCGCCTCCAACCGCTGCTTTTGTTTAAGTCGGTGGTATTGACCCTATGACTCAATCCTACGATAATATATATATATATATTTATGTATATAAATATAGGTAGGCTTTAATTCCTACTAAACGTGCGAAAGCTGGTAAGAGGCGTGTTGTGCCGTAGCCAGGATTCTCACGAAAAAAGTCCCACTTGTTACTGGGGAGAGGTTTGTGATTGTTAAATTCTAAGAGTGCAAAATAAAGGTTGAATAAATTAGCCGAAGGGATGCTTAATTAAAGTCTTGTAAGGGTACGTCAAAAGGGAGGAGCGACAATAAACACACGCACAAAAAATAAACTTTACTTTACACAAATATAATAATTAGCAATAGTTAACAGGCAAAATTAAGGATTAAATATTAAACACTGACGTTAAGCGTCTAGATTTATAATGACTCAATGGGAGTATCAATCACGGCTAATTAAATAGGTAATTTAAGAATAGAGGGACATTGGGTTTACAGATTACCATTAATTGTGATGGATTGGAGAGACGACTACTCAGGTCCAGACGGGGTGGTTCGGGTGGCGTTAACACGAGTTCTCGGGGAGAGGGGGGATAAGACGACGGGTTCGGGGCTGCTGGCTGCAGTTCCGGTTAGTTCACTCCTAACTGGATGTGAAACTAATAAATAGTTACTTCCATTAACTATTTGGATGTTCCTTTTCTTACTTAAGTTACGTTGAGCAACAGAGCGTACTCTTCTAGTCACAGACTCTGCGGGGCGGGATTTACTTCCAGGAACAATTTGAGAAAGCGACCAAGTTGACTCGACGGCGTATTAATCTACTCGCGTAATCCTCACGTTGAACGAGAGTCGTTGCTGTAACGTATCGACTACCAACACGCCGTCGAGGCAACTTGGTCGCTTTCTCAAATTATCCTCCGGGGAAACTCTTGTTGAACAGGAAATTCACTTGAAATTCTCGTGGGGATGGAGACGAGGGGGATGACGTAAGCGCGGCCGGCTGTTTCGGGGGAAGGGTAGCGGTTACTTGGGGGACTTGTTGGCTCTGTGTGGGACGTGGGCTGGAATGCTGTACACATTGGGACTTATAATGGCCGGGGGAACCGTAGGAGTAGCATATAACCTGCTAATTCTGGTGCTGGTTATTTTAAGGGGTATTGAAGACTGGGGGTTTTCTGTCCTTGTGGGCTACAAAAGGCTTATTCTTTGGCCTGAACGGGGCTGTGGTCTTTATCAATGGAGGGGGTTTCCTTTGTTGGGACTTGCATTGACTAAATTTATTCTTCGGGGACGGGGTACTATTCTTCCGGTTATCCTGTGGGTATAGGCGATGATTTGTCGGATGAAGATCAGCTTCCTCGAGGCATTCTTGAAAGGTAGACGCTTTGCGATCTTGCACGAATGCTAGGATCTCCTGTGGGAGGGTGGACAATTGCTGGTCTTTTAACATAAAGTCAATCAGGGCCTCACACTCCGATTCGACTTTGGAGGATTCTAGCCAGAACTAGAGGTTTCGCTTCAGGATATATCCAAAATGTCGGTAAGTTTGACCGGGCTGGATTTTAGCCGATCTAAACTTAGCGTGGTAGAACTGAGGGTTCAAGTTAAAGGCGGATAGCAATTCGGCCTTCAAGGTGCTATAGTCTATTGTAGCTTCATGTGTTAACAAGATCAAAATTTCTCTTAACCGCGAACTAAGCAATGGGAGCAATCTGCGGACTCCTTCGGATTCTAGGGCCCATCCATTTACCTCGAAGATCTTTTCAAAATGTGTTAAGTATGAGCACAAATCTTCTTCGTCTTTATATTGGGGAAGTTTCATAGCGACGGCCTGGGGTTCATGTCACGGGATCCAACAGAACTGATTTCAACTTGGTCTCTGCTTAATTCCCTTTCATGTTTTTGAATCCTTTCTCTTTCTTTAAATTCTAACTCTTCTTTTCTTCTCCTTTCTTCAATTTATAACCCTTCTTTTCTTACTTCCATTTCTAACACTTCTTTTCTTAATTCCATTTCACGTGCTCTTTCCTCTTGCTGTTCGCTTTGGACGAATTACTTTAGTTCCTGTCCTGTGAGACTGAGAGCTTGTCCTTGCTTGACGAAAACTTCGAACGATTGTAAAGCCATTGCTGCTCTTGCTGACGCAACTGGTGACTCACGAAAGAACTTACGCACCTGGTAAGAGAATTAGAAGCTGCGATTGTTCCTAACCGATACAATCTAATAACCAACCCCACAAATAACGAATATTTTCCTAGCTTTTTTTTTTGCTATCTGGAAAGGATTATTAATGGTTATTATTTACATTCCTTCGGGAAATAGACTATAATTATTAAAATTTACGTTAGTTTATTTGAGGTTCCTGGGACGTTGGCAAGTTTTAGGCTATATGAGTTCGCTTTCTCAAAGATTTGACCCCTTAAAGCTGACACTACTTTTATATATATCGTAGAATTGCTCATAGTCTGGTCCAATAATTATTCTTGTCCTTGATCTGGACACACCGCTTTTGTTTAAGTCGATGGTATTGAGACCCTATGACTCGATCTACGATCATTATATATATATAGGCTTTAATTCCTACTAAACGTGCGAAAGCTGGTTAGAGGTGGGTTGTGCCGCGGCCAGGATTCTCACTATAAAAGTCCCACTTGTTACTGGGGGTAGGTTTGTGGTTGTTAAATTCTAAGAGGGCATAATACAAGTTGAATAAATTAGCCGAAGGGATTCTTAATTAAAGTCTTGCCAAGGGTACGTCAAAAAGGAGGAGCCACAAATAAACACACATACAAAAAATAAACTTTACTTTCCTCCCAAATAATAATTAGTAGCAATAGTTAAACGGGCATTTAGGTAAATAAGGATTAAATATTAAACACGAAGGGATTCTTAATTAAAGTCTTGCCAAGGGTTTGTCAAAAAGGAGGAGCCACAAATAAATACACGTACAAAAAATAAGCTTTACTTTACCCCCAAATAATAATTAGTAGCAATAGTTAAACGGGAATTTAGGTAAATAAGGATTAAATATTAAACACGGATTAGTCCGGGTTGACAGCAATTATGAATAATAATGTCAGGGAATGACTCACTTGAATCTCTTTAAACAAGGAGGGAAGGATAACACTGACGTTAAGCGTCTTGATTTATAATGACTCAATGGGAATATCAATCACGGTTAATTAAATAGGTAATTTAAGAATAGAGGGACATGGGCTTACAGATTACCATTAATTGTGATGGATCGGAGAAACGACTACTCAGGTCCAGACGGGGTGGTTCGGTCGGCGTTAACACGAGTTTGGGAGGGTGGGAGGATAAGACGGCGGGTTCGAGGCTGCTGACTGCAGTTCCGGTTAGTTCACTCCTAACTGGATGTGACACTAACAAATAGTAACTTACAGTAACTATTTGGATGTTCCTTTTTCTTTCTTAAGTTACGTTGAGCAACAGAGCGTATTCTTCTAGTCACAGACTCTGCGGGGCGAGATTTGCCTCAGGAACACTTTGAGACAGCGACTAAGTTAACTCAGCAGCGTGTTGGCAGTCGATACGTTACGGCAACGACTTTCGTTCAACGTGAGGGTTACGCAAGTAGGTTTGGAACACTTCTACCGAGGGATGAACGGCGTTGTTATTTATATCGCGGACTATGTGAAATCGAGAGAGAGATTCCATATACGACTATTTGCTTATCGCAGCGCCTTCTGAACAATCTCCATGTTATCATAAAGAAGGCAAATAGAATTTATGCTTCTCTGTGAGATAAGCCTTCTTTCGTCAGACTTCCTGTCGCCTGTTGGGGAAATTTAGCACGTATAACGACTCAGGTCAAGGGGAAGGTGGAGGAGGGCGGTAGAATGTCGGAGGAGGGTGAAGAGAGAGAGAGAGAGGAGATGGAGGTCAACTCAAACGACAAATTTCTTTCGTTACCACGATTGTCTGGCGGCATGCGAGTATGTGCGTTCCATACCCTCACATTCATTGTTGTCGAACAATTTCACTGGAACTGGAACGTTGGTCTCATCTTCAGTAGTAAACACCGAAGCAAAAAAATATTAAGAATTTGGGCCATCTCCTCATTATCATCCACAGTGTCGTTATCTTGAGAGAGGAGTGGGCTAATCGAGGGGGAGGTTGTCCTTTTACTATTCCCATAGCTCAAGAATAATTTAGGATTGGTTTTTACTTACTGAGCGATAGATTTTTTTAAGTTTTCTTTTGGAGGATTTTATCAGCTTCTTCGTTTCTTTTCTTAACTTTTTAAAGTTATTTTCATCTACAGTTAATTTTGTTCTCTGAAATCTAGTGTATGTGGCCTTCTTTTGTCCAAGAGCTCTTTGAATTTCTCTGGCGAACCATCTTGGCTTTGCAGTGGTAGCTTTTTGCTTCCTTTTTTTGTGGGATGTATCTTGGGGATTATCGATAGTAGTTAGGGCTGAACAATCCTGGTTTTGTAATTCCTTAATCATTAGGTCCCATTTGGCGTTAGCGAAATCTGATTTGAAGGGAGCATTGGTACCCTATTTGTTGTAATTAGCATTTACAATGAAGTTTACTTTAAATTAATTAATACTAAGTCAAGAATATTCGGGTCTCATGTAGGCACGTTTACCACTTGGTAAAGAGGACCACCCAGAAGGCCTTGGTAGAGAGTATTTCCAGAGGCTGTAGAAAGCGGTTCACCCCAGTTTTTGCAGGGTAAATTAAAATCCCTACAAGCTATATCATTAATAATCTCGCCTAAATTTGTATCAACTTCTACAGTCTGATTCGGGGGCCCATAGAAGACGGATAGTAGTAGCAAACTCTTCTTACATATATCTGTGATTTGGACAAAAACAGCATTAATGGTTTTAGGAATTTCAAAAACTCTTGGGAGTGGGGAAGTGATAATTTCACATAAAAAAATAACTCCTCCACCAGCGCCTACTAGTCTATTATTATAGAGCATGGAATATCCTGGGATTTGAAATTCTGCCACGATTCCATGACGGAAATTATATCATATTTGCTGGCCTCGTTTAAGGGCATAAGGTCATCAAAGTTTTTTGTCAGACTTCTCGCGTTAAGTAGGACACAGAACAAGTGCTGATGGTTGCTAGTATGGAAATAATTATTTATTTTTTAATGAGTTAAATCTCTTTAGTATCTGTATTTGAAAATTTATGATTGCCTCTGTAAATAATCGTGACAACCTTGTTGAACCCATATTATTGAGGTGGAGTCCGTCTGGAAGAAAAAGTTCCTTTTTATTATAAAAGTCGTTCTAGAAGTTTACAAATTCTACACCTTTACTCCTGCAGATAGTCTCAATGCAATTATTTGTGTAGTGAGCTCTACTGAAGAAGCTATCTCTGCATTTGCTCCGTGGCAGAATGCCTGAAATAATAAGATTATTTGTTTTTTTTTTAACTGATTTAATCATTTTCTTATATTTATCTAGCAGTTATTCGGATCTGGTGGTTAACACGTCGTTTATTCCTACGTGCAGAATAAATACTGTGTCCTTCTTGACCTCCTGAAAGAGAGAGTCTAGGTAATTAGTTAGGTCCTTAATGGACGCACCCGGTAGGCAAAAACGTTTGCGTCTTTTAGGATTCGATCTACAAAAGGTGTCAAGTTGACCTCTTACTATAGAGTCTCCCGCAATAGAAGATTCAACTTCAGTGTCCTCCTCCTCAACTAAAACCTGAAAGGAATTGAAAGTCTAAATTGGGATGAATTTTTTCTGATGGGTTTTTCACCATTTTTGATCTGTTGGAATGAGCTATTATTATTAGGATTATTAATAATATTACTACTGTTGTTAAGGTGCTGGGTGTTCAGCTTCTTCTTTGGGGGCAAAGATGGTAACTTCCCTCCCTTATGTGGGATGTGGGGCATCGGGTGTCGCTTTCTCCTTCGTGGGTTGGATCATGCATTAGCTCACAGCTACATTCCTCTCTACAAATTCCTGCAAAGAAAAGACATTCTTTTCTAAATTAGTAAATGCCTTGATAGGAATATGTGCAGGAACATTGGTGGCAGCTGAGGTACTACGGGAATTTTTTAATTTGGCTAGTTCTTCTTTGAGTGCTGGTATCGTAGCTCCTAGTTTGTCCGTTTCCTTCTTGTGTTCATATCTAATCTCACAGATTAGGCAAATGGAAGAGTCAGTTATGGCTACATAACACCCCTCTCTAAAGTCAATTGCCCAGAAGGTGCCTTCACAGGTAGGGCAGACCACTTTCATGTTTTCTGCACCTGGCATAGCTGAAGGATCTAAGAAGTATGTAACTACGAGTGAAAAGGAGAGAGAGAGAGAGAGAGAGAGAGAGAGAGAGAGAGAGAGAGAGAGAGAAAGAGATAGATAGATGGAGAGAGAGAGAGAGAGAAAGAGAGAGAGAGAGAGAGAGAGAGAGAGAGAGAGTGAGAGAGCGCTACAAGGAAAATAAGTACCCTAGAAGACCTTACGGTCCATACAAGGAGGGTACTTTTGGCGCAATCTTCGAAGGTATCCGTTGGCAACCTCGAAGTTCGAGAGAGAGAGAGAGAGAGAGAGAGAGAGAGAGAGAGAGAGAGAGAGAGAGAGAGAGAGAGAGAGAGAGAGAGTGTTACAAGGAGTTACAAGGAAAGAAAGTACCCTAGCAGACCTTACGGTCCATTCAAAGAGGGTACCTTTGGACTAGCAATCGAGCGAGCACATGGCTGCTCAATTGTTTTGCGTCCCTAAACGGCCCCTTTTCAAGACTGTCTAGTCTTGACTTGAACTGGTCAACAGATTCACTGTTGACAACTTCCACTGGAAGTGCGTTTAACTTACCGCAGATACTGTAAGTGAAAAAATTGCCACACAGATTGCGGTTGTAACGCTTCAGTTCAAGTTTGAATCCGTGATTGCGCGTTCTGTTCTTACTCAGTGTGAAAATATCCCGGTAGTCAACATTGTCGAACCCTCGAAGTATTTTGAAAACTTTGATGAGCTGACCACGCCGTCTACGGGTTTCCAGCGAGAACAGATCTAATTCCCTTAGTCTATCCTCATAACTTTTATGTCGGATAGAGGGAATCAGCTTGGTTGCCCTGGCTTGTACGCGTTCCAACCTTGCGATATCCTTTAGAAACGAATGACTCCAAAATTGTACGGCATACTCCAGGTGCGGTTCAAGGAGGGAGTTGTTACGGTATCCAAACTGGCGTTTTATGTAGCCTAACATCCTTTGGGCTTTCTTCTCTGCCTCAATGCACTGTTTCGAGAACTTGAGGTCGCTAGTGATAGTTACACCCAAGTCTTTCTCAGTGTCACTCGATTCAAGAGCAGTGCCCTTAAGGATGTACTGAGATTGGGGGTTTCGGTGGCCGATATGCATTACTTTGCATTTCCCCACGTTGAAAGGCATTTGCCACGTGTCCAACCACTCCCCAATCCTTTGAAGGTCCTCTTGGAGGCAGGCAGTGTTTCCCTTCTTTGCCACATTGATACCAAGCTTGGTGTCGTCGGCAAATTTGGAGATTTTGGCAACCATGTCTCCGTCCATGTCGTTGACATAGATGATAAACAGTAGTGGTCCCAGGAAAGAATCTTGAGGGACACGGCTAGATACGGGCGCCTATTCAGAGGCCCAAACATTCACCACTACGCGTTGCCGTCTGTCACTTAGCCAGCTCTCTATCCAACCTGCTATCTCGCCGTCTATGCCCTGCGCACGCACTTTCCGGAGAAGGCGGCCGTGTGGTACCTTGTCAAAGGCCTTTTGGAAGCCAAGGAACACGACATCCACCGCTTTATCTCGATCATGCGCACTGAACACGAAGTGGAAGAATTCCACAAGGTATCGTCAGGCATGACCGTTGCCTTCGGAAGCCGTGCTGGGAACTCTTCAGTAGCAGGCTTGACTCTAAATAAGACCTTATCTTGTCCACTATCATGCTTTCCATGAGTTTACCAACTATCGAAGTCAAACTGATGGGTCGGTAGTTTGACGGATGGCTGAGGTCTCCTTTCTTGAAGATTGGAGTCACCTCCGCTTCACGCCAGTCTCTAGGAACGCATTCGGTCCGGATTGAAATGTTGAAGATTGCGCTCAGGTGTCGTGACACTTGATCGCGCACTTATTTTAACACTTTAGGTAGAAACCCCTCCGGGCCAGGTGACTTATTCGTCATTAGGTCAGTGATCTTTTTTATTTCCCCTTCGGTGAAGTCCATATCCTCCAGTTTTTCCCCCGAGTAGGAATCCATTGGATGTGGGATGGGACCACACTCTTCAGTAAACACTGAAGAGAAGTATTCGTTCAAGAGGTTAGCATTTTCTGCATTTAAGTGCTTTAATGCCCCCTCCTCATTTCTTCAGGGGCCAATCGTTCGACGGATTGGTTTATGGCTGTTCACATATCCAAAAAACTCCTTGGAATTCTCTTTACAGAGTCTCGCCACTCGGAGTTCCTCAGGCCGCTTAGCCGCCCTCATGCTGGACTTCACTCTCCTGGCTAGCCTCCGGTACTCGTCAAATTCACCCGAGATCTTCGATTGTCGGTACACAGTTCTATTCTCCATAAGCAGTTGGCTGATTTCTCGATTAAACCACTTTAGTTGAACAGAAGACCGACGGGGACATTTCAGAGGGATGAAACGCGATTGAAGACACATGAATGTGGTTTTGAAACTGTTCCACGAGTCTTCAACAATATCGCACACTTCTAGCCTCGCGTCAGTCAGTCCAGCACGAGGATCTGCAAACTCTGCTCTTCTAAAATCAAGTTTCCTCGATTTACTAGTCTCTGACTCTACCTTGGGGACCTTGACTATAAATCTGATTAGTCGATGATCACTACCACTAATCTCTTCGCCTACAGAGAGATCCTCAACGATGTCATCCTCAGAGGTGAAAAACAAGTCGAGGGTATTATTGCCTCTCGTCGGCTCTCTCACCCATTGAGTCAGGAACTCGTTGTTCGCGAACTCCAGGGGTAGTGCGTTCTCGCCACAGGTTTCTCTGGTTTCCCAGTCAACCTGGGTATTGAAATTACCCATAACGATACACACACTGTCTTGAACAATTTCACCTAGTGGCCGGTAGAGATCCCTGTACTTTTTAACGGGTTCAGCCATGCTTTCACAGCTCCATGCGGTGACCTCAGGATCCACATGGGTACAGGAGGGCACGTGGTCACCATTTGACCTCATTCTGCTACATCCCTCCCATCTAAAAAGATGGCACTTTCGGAGTTGGGGGAGAATGGTGACATCCCCTCAGACGAATGACTTGCGACTCGGATTCTTTCACGCGAGTGGTCACGGGTAAACGAAAAAAAACAAAACGGAATTCCTGACCTTACGTTGAGCAGGTGTACAAGCTAATTCTACCCGACTGCGTCTACATATGAACGGAAAAGGAAATTAATTATTGCCAACCATAAGAGCATTAGGGCGGGCATAATTAAAAAAAATGAAAATAATATTTATACACTAAGCTATACAAAGCAAAAAAAGAAGAAGAATGAAAGGGATATTCAAAGATACATTTTACATAAATAACAGAAAGATTACGGTAGTACATATACACATATTTTGGAGCCGGACCAGGCTTCTAAATACTAATTTCATATATACAAGGACGATGTGCGTCATAGACCTACACATCAAGAAAATTCAGGACATAAACAGAAATACTTGAAAATAAGCTAATCTCTAGCTTATGGTTATAATAATTACAAGGTGGACAAATCGATATGGAAAAATTACAATTAAAATTTAGCTGGTGTAGAGCTCGCTAATAAATTTTGCTTTTTCGAACAAGTGAAGGTTTTGCTCCATTAAATGAATCGTTTCAGCATCGAAAACGGTCACGGAATTTAATTTGCGAAAATCTCCATACATGTGGTAAGAGTTATATGGTTTCCGTACCAGAACTATTGGGGAACAATAATTTGAGGATTCAATGATATGGGGTTTAAGCAGATTGTTAACCTCAGCGTTAAAGGCATTTCTTAGATGAATTGGAAGGGGGTAAGATCTTGAACGAACGGGTTTTGATATGATTAGTCTCTTCTGAAAGGGGGCCGATTTAACTCGCCATTTTGGCTTGGTTTTCTGGCTGATGTCACAGGATTGGCAGTATTCCGAAATGTCAACTGCAGCACCAGGCCAGTAGGAATACCGGAAATTCCTCTTACTAATTTTATCGTGGATGAAGTGGCCATAAAACACGCTATCGTGGGCCATTTTTAGGACCAGGGGAACATGCGAACGGGGAACACAGAGGGCGTAAGTCTTGGGGTTGGCGCCATCCGAACATGCGCGATATAGCAAACCTTCCTTCCCGATATAAGAGGCTGTCTTCTTGCCGCGGACCGAATCCTGCTCGAGGCTCCGAGATTTTTCCCACAAGGGAAGGAGATTTGTTCACTCCTTCTGTCTTTGAGCGAATTCTTCGCTCATAAAGCCGCTGAAATCCGAAATTAAGGGAGTTTCAAGGGCAGCGGGCATCTGGTATTTCTTCTCTGCCTGGGCTCTCGTGATATCGGGCTGAGCCACAGGGTTAGACGAGACTTGGGGGCACTGTCTTACCAAAACGAAACATAATTGGATAGGGTCTGACACGACTTCAGAAAATCTGGTTTGCGCATCCTAAGTAATCACGGACTACCGCAAACTTTTTGTGGTCGGGAGCTACCGAAGAAAGAAGTTCATTCGTTACCATGATACAAGTACACCCGGTATCGTGGACGAGAGTGGAGACTCGGCACCCATTTAACGCTTCCGTTATCAAATTTAAGACTTCCGGGAGAACTCCTGTCGAAGAGGAAATTTATATGGTGCCCTGGGACACTAAGAGACGAGATTGGCTCTGGGGTTTCTGTTCGCGATAGAGGGGAAGCGGGAACAGCATTCACCTGATGGACTTGGTGAATGGGATTACTACGGAGTTGGGAATTTTAGGGGCAATTTGGGCGCGTGTAGCCTTCGACACCACATGCAAAACATATGATTAACCTGCGGAAAAAAGTTGAGGTGCTTGACGTCACGGGGTTTGTGATGGAGGGAAACTTCTGGGCTTAAAGCGGCCCGTAACCTTGACGAATTATGGGGAGTTCTCGTGAAGGAACTGCAAGTTATTAAATTTATTCTTGATGGATGAAGTGGGAGGCTTTTTATTTTCCTTCGGGTATAGATATCTGCTTCTTCTATGCACTCTTTGAAGGAATTGCACCGACGATCCTTCACAAAGGAGCGGATCTCTGGTATTAGCGACGCCAGCAACTGATCCCGTAGAGAAAAACCTACCAGGGACTCATAATCGTGGGGGACTTTCGATGCGTCTAACTTAAAATTAAAAGTACGGGAAAGTGTATATCAAAAATGATACAAGGACATATTTGGTTGGATGCGGGCGTGACGTAATTTGGCGCGGTAGAAGTCAGGCGTCATATTGTACGCCGCGAGAAGTTCGAATTTGAGGGTGGAGTAATCTACCGTAACTTCCGAGGAGAGCGATACGACTAGGTCTCGGAGCGGCGAGCTAAGTAGAGGAAGAAGCTTAGTGACACCGTCCGTCTCGATGTTCCAATGATTAACTTCAAAAATTTTCTCGAAGTGAGTGAAAAAAGATCCGAAGTCCTTTCCTTCTTTGAACGTAGGGAGTTTAACGGAGTCGCATAGAGGGGTTCCTACACGGGAATTTACTGAAAGGGTTTCGAGCCGATCACGATTTGACTCTAGTTCATATTAGAGAATTCTCTGGCGCTCTTACCTCTCTCTATTTTCTCTTTGTTCACTTTCAGCTCTTTCTCTAATCTCTTTTTGTTCACGTTCAACTAATTCTTTAATCTCTTTTTGTTCAGCTCTCTATTTTCTCTCTTCTTCCTGCACATAAGTAACAACGTCTTTGCCACTTAAACCGAGAGATTCTCCTTGGAGTTTAAATCTCTGAAACGACGACATTTTGGTCGTAACATGGAGAGTACGTTGTCCGAAAAAAGGGGTTTAATGGGCCGTCGGTACGGGACGGAGGAGGCTTGGCTCACAAATTACTGATACACGGAGGAATATGCTTGTTTAGGCGCGGAAGCTTTGCTTATCCAAATACTCACACTAATATAATACACGATTAAACAAATAAATAAAGAAAAAATAATGGAATTTTCGTGAGATGAGAAGGGCTCAGACTCTACTAATCCGTGGGGGATTAAAGTGACCGTGTGAGAAATTCTGTCGCCTAACAAAATTTTTCTATTAAAGGTTGTCGGTCCAAACACACATCCAAACAATAAGCGATAAATATATATGGCAGGGTTGTTTCCTGTTTTGTTTTGTCTTTGTAACTCAAACGATACTTAGCTTCAAAAATTACAATAAAGTTAAAGGGTTGCCTTTAAAAAACCTCTCCAAAGAATTTTTAAAGACCCCACACCTGACACCATATTTTATAATAGAGTAATGTACATATAAGTATATGTCGTTAAATGTCCAAACTCTATATTTATATATACGTAGGTACTTTGGGGCTTGGGGCCAAAGTTGGTTGAAGACCGTTAGTGAAAGGGAAAATTGTTGAGTCCAGTGGGGATGGTTTATTATTAAGTTTGCGGGGTCCTTTTAACAAATATTTCAGACTGCAAGTTGTCCAAAGATTAACAGGTAGCTGGTATGCGCTTGGGTTACAAAAGAAAGACAATGACGAAAATATATCTTTACTAACAACAAAATGATATTTATATTTACACAAAAATTGGGTTTAAAGGGAATGGTCGCCCAGACGGAGTTAGAAGTCGACACGAGATACAGGTAGGTTAATTAAGGGATTAAAAGGGTCAGATTTGGCTTGGTGATTTAAAGGGGGATTTTAAACTGGGGCGTTCACGCAAATAATGGAGCAATTGGGTAAGCCAGATTCAAGATCAATCTGCAGGCGGCAACGGTTACGATTACCTTACGTGCTCGTTGTCGAAAAGGGGCCAGTTGGGGTACGATAAATGCGACGGAAGAACTCAAGTTACCTCTGGCTTCAGACGAGGGAACACTTGTCGAGCCTTCTGAGTTGGGAATCCTTGTCAAGTACTTGCCTATTGACTATGGCAGAGTTCACTGATGTCGAAGCTTGCTGATTGACTAAGGCAGAGTTCACAGACCGATTTAGCCTTCACTTGAATGAAATCGCCGCTGGAGGGGAGGGGGAGAGCGTCCTTTAGCTCGTTTGTCGGAGTAGGTAGAAGTCTAACAGTGCTGCTCTCTAAACTCAGTCGAAGCGTTATATAAGCGCCTGGAGAGGAGTCGGCGACTCCTTCGGGGAAAGGGGGAATCTTGATAACGCTCTTTGGAATGTCTAACGGATTCCAATCTTTGAGCAGAAAGGCCCGAATGCTCGCGAAGAGGTGGCCGCGTGAGGGGCGGGGGGGGGGGGGGGATGACATTGGTCCCCAGGCAAATACATCTGGGGCGAGTGATAACAGTGTCAGCCACCTCCTTGACCAGGTTCCCATGCTTTCACCAGCTCCATGCGGTGATCTCCGGATCCATGTGGGTACAGGAGGCCACGTGGCCGCCATTTGACCTTATTCTGCTACACTCACCTTCATATTTTGTCCAATAATCCATACATAAAGAATTTACATTAAATAGCCATGGTGCCATCACAATCCTTTCCTTCCTCTTATCCCTTTGGCTATCTTCCACCAGAATACACGCCTTTCTTCCAACATAAATACTTTTCACACAAACCAGCAGTGTATCAGTAAAACCATACGTTCAATTGCAAATAAACTTCTTATAAGCTTTCACCAGATCCATGAACTTAACTAAGCTTTATATTATTACCTACATGCGCGATGTATTCAACATATGCTTTGTATTCTTACCTACAAAATGTACATACCAACATATGTTTTTCAGAATCTAAACCTGAAAACCTATTAGTTATTATTACTGGCGATCTAGGATGTTGCTGTCTTAAATCTATATTTTTTTGTGACTATCCTGGTTTTCTTCATGAGGAACAAACCATCTAATTTTATCTCTTCCAACGGAACGAGAAAGGAAGAAGTCGGAAGGCCTTCCATTCTACTTTTTCGGATTTGGTGTGAGTCAGTTTTCTACGCGTTAGCAATTATATCTCTCTTCACTCGGTCGTTTGTTTAATTTGATCAATTTACTTATTACGCTTGCAGGCTTTACATAGCACACTATTTCCAATTTCAGAGCTTTTCCCTTCAGAGTTAATTCCGTGTTCTAAATATTAATGCAAACTTAGTTGCCAAGACAAATTTAAGAAATCTAGCGTTAATTGGTATTTATAAAGTGTATACTAATCTAAACTATGATTTGCAAAATATATACATGATTTAAGATTCTTTTTATTTCCCTTCATACCTTTTTCCTTATCAAGTTTTTATATGTAGTTTATTACTTCACTTTTCCCCAAAAAGGTCACCGGTTGTAGGCGTGGATTTAGGCTTCAGAATGCCTAATTGGCAAACTCTCTCAGTGTGTGGGGCGACTTAGGTGCGGTTGAAAGTCCTTGGTCATCATCGCGTTCACGTCAAAGTGCCCATCGTGCTACGTACGTGCGGAGTTGCCTCTTAAAGGCTCCCACGTCAAAACGCAGCCCCTGCAATACTTGTTGCAATTAAAGGCTTTTAACCAGTCTCCTGTTGCTTCACACCTCCCATTGCAGCTATCAGCCGATTCCTCGAAGTGGGCTAGCAGAAAAGCCCACTACAAACGCGGGAGATTCGTTTCTGTAGATCCATTTTGTAGAAAAGTACACCCTAATTTAGGGGGAGGGGTAAGAGAGAGATATTTATTTATCGCGTCAGGGAGAAAAAAAGTATATGCCAGTATATACCAAACGGAAAAAAATGTTTCTAATTGTCGTGGTACACCACTCTATACCATACACTACTCCTATATTATGTAGGGGGGGGGACTTAATCACCTACTGCAACGCGAACCGTTAAAGGACTGTTCTCAGGGATCAACGACCGACTAGGAGGTAACACTTGAGGCATTGGGTTTTAAATCCTTAATAATCAGACAGAGTGCATAAATAGTTTGGCCAAGTTTACTTGAATAGGCCGAAAGTATCGTTCAAGGTTAGTTAAAGATGAAATAACAAAAATATAATTTTATTTACAAAGATCAAAATAAGAATAATAATAGGCAAAAGGGAATTATAAATTGAAATAGTCTCTTGATAATTATTATGAGGAACGATTCTTAAATTTAATTAATTGATTAACGTTACTAGGCTCAGATAAAAGGGGAAACTTGACAATACTAATAATGGAGAGGTTTCACTCTTACGGGTCGGTGACTTCGAGGAAGGTCATTCTTGCGATGGGGCGAGTGAGGAATGAGCCGATGAGGAAAGTGGGGCACGGTCCAAATGAGGAAGGTGGGGCACGATCCGAACCAACCTTCCGATAAAGATAGCCAAGCTTTATAGATGACGTTCAAGGGAGAAATATGGGATTACTCGTAATTCCACTGGAAGAGGAAACTTCTTTTCCTCAAAGGTAATCGATGGGAATTTTCTTCGGTTCGATTAAACGAAGGGAGGCTGTTGCGCAAATTCCAAGGCTTGCCGTTCACAGAAGCTACCAATTGAATAGGGTAGAATCACGGCGGAGAAAGTCTTGCTTGTCGGATAACGCTCACGAGACTTCGACGGGACGATGGGGATGGCCTTAACGTACGTGCTGGACTAATCGAACTCCAGTCAAAACCGAGTACTTGTATGCGCGACTCTGAGGGGAAGGGGGAATTTGGAGAATAGGGTCACAAGCTCCAGACATCTTAATCCGGAGGCGGAGTCGATTCATCATTTAACAGGAAGGTGCGAGACACAGCGGCTCTTTCTCGCCTCGTCACCTGGGGAAGGAGGCTTGGGACGAGTTCGGAGGATTGAGGAATATTTTCCTAATGCGCTCAGAAGTCGATAATTTGCGAATGTTCCCGAAGAGAAGTGACGTTGTCCATGGAGGGATACAATCGCACGTGGTCTCCAATAAAGTTGGGTGGAAGGGGAGGGGTGTCAGATGTTGTTCTTTTACACTAATGGAAAATGAAAAGATTAGTTATTTTTCCTTTTTTTTAAAACATATGTGAGGAATTTCCAGTAATAAAGGGGGTGATTAGCGAGTCATTAATACTCCTTCACATTTTTAGTTTAAGTGCAGATAGATAATCGACCTAGGGAAAAAAAGGGAAGAAAAAAATACAGAACGAGAGTAGCGTAGGCGAATTGTCAACAGCTTCCTGCGTCGCCGGACCACTCTTAACGATTGTCGAATCCAAGGCGCCATACTGTGTATCATAAAACACTCATAGAGGCGAAGCTTTTAAACATATGGTTTGCACTGCTTGGTACGCTACACTATGAGGCTTGTTTACAGTTGGAATCTTTAACAACTATACCAGCAATGAACTTTTGCTAAGGGGGAAAATAGGCAAATAACAACAAATAAATTATTGGCAAAGCCCGGCAATGGCTGCGCCACTCCCCCTCCACCTATGGGAGGAGCTTACGCGTCGCTACTAAGATTAAAATTTAAAATCTGAAAAAAAAGCAACCATGGTTAAATTTTTATAAATTTTCTGAACTTCGCCATTTATAATAATTTTAAAAGGGAACTCTAAACTATTTTTCCCTTTTCAAAATATCACGTTGCTAAAATATAGTTATAGAATAGAAGATATATAAAAATAAATTTTCAGAACTTCATCATTTGTAATTCTTTGGGTTTTAAAAAATTAACAAAACTTCGATACTTATATTTATTTCTGTACCTCACCATTTTGTTTTTTTGATATTATAAAAGAATTATTAGAAATAACTTTGATAAAAAAAACATAAATCATAACCAAACTAAGATGAAATTATTATTCAAATACTAAAAAAAATCTCCTTCTTAAATTATAGAGTTAGTGATGATTAAATGTATTTAGACACATTTTTAAATACATTTCAAATACATGATATATAATGAAAATCGATAAGGACCATTGGTATCACAACAAAAAAATATCCATTAAAATGAAATTGTACATTATAATTAATAATGTAGGATTTGATGACAATTAGACTTACGAGGAGCGGTCAATAAGTTTTGCAATTCGGATATAAGGGAACGAGATATGAGGAAAAGTGTTTTATTATTTTTCAATATAACTACCCTCTACTTCAATGCACTTGCGCCACTTGTCCCTGAGGCTTCGAATTCCCGACAACCAGAAATCTCCCGACTGCTGTTCAATCCACTCCTGGACGGCGAGCTGGACATCTTCATAGTCTCCAAACCGGCGTCGCTCTTCGAATCCGCACTCGGGGAGGGCAGCTTGTGCAACTCTGGCCTTGTGGACTTTGTGACGACGTTGAAGTCGATAATGGGACGTGAGGTTTCTAGGGACCCAACGGGCAGAGACCTTGGTCATAGCCAAATTGTCTTGGATGATGTTGATAACACTTCCATGTGATATTCCAAGTTCTCGCTCGAATTTTTCGACCTTCACCCGTCGATTTTCGAGGATCATCCTCTCCACACCGGCCACATTGTCCTCGTTGGTCACGTCTGACGGGCATCCTGGACGGGGGTCATCTTGAAGGGACTCACGACCATGGCGGAACTCCCTATTCTAGCGAGCAATGGTTGCATAGGAAGTGGCGGTGTTGGTGTACACTGCAACTATGCGTTCATGGATCTCTTTTGCATTCTTGCCTTCCTTGGTTAAAGGTTTTATCACTGCGCGGTGCTCAACCTTCTCCATTGTTGAAAAATTTGTGACTGACGATCTGCGATCAGCTACTGCTTCGTAAATCGACGAGGCAGGAGCGTACGGCTGCAGGTCCTGAATTATCATAACTTGTCCTAACACCTCCCCAAACAGCCATCCCCCTTCCTTTTTTTTGCCCTACCGATTCGCAAAACTTATTGCGGCTTCTCGTAGATACTACATAAAATTAGAAAGTTCTATAGAATTAAATTTCAGTTAGCTATTTATATCATCATTACATTTAGGTAATATCAGTTGCTGAAATGTTTCGTCAGATAAAGAACTCCGTTTTGGAGATAAGGTCAATCCTCCTAAAGAGAAGAGCCGTTCCACAGGAGCTAACGATGGAAGGCTGGTGTTGTATTTAATAAATAACTTTTTTATGTTTGGATATTTATCTAAACTTTAAAGTGTTTCATTTGAACCTGAAGGTAACTGAGCAATTCTAAATCTACGGTTGATCGTGTTTGAGTGGGTTTTGTAAATACAAAATAATCGTCAATGTCCGATACACCACTGGATGATTCAGCTTCGAGTCCTTCTGCTAAATTCTCAATCACTTGAATCATAATATTTTTAACAGAGTCTTGGTGGTTTGAACTGTCCCATGAAATACTTATATCTAGCTAGTGGAGTTTGAAGAATGGATGGCTTGTTGATGCAATAATGGCATCTGTAACGCTGGCTTCATTTGCCAAGGTCAAATAAGATTGGTAGCGCTTTCCAAAGCCCTTAGTGACTGCACTTAGAAGAGGTTGGCAAATTTCAGAGAACGTGACTGAAGGCTCTTCAGCTTTTTCTCCACAGTGAGCAAGGTAGGATGCAATTCTCCATAAAAACAGTTTTGTTCTCCCTGTAGGCGATCAATTACCACTGAAATAGGAGCCAAAACTGAGACATACTCCCCAAGAAATTAAATTTCCTGACTTCTGAACATCGGAAGTTCAAGGGACGTCATGAGTTGATGTAATTTGTCTTTGTGTTTTAAAGGTAATGATAATGCATCAAACAGAGAGTTCCACCTTGTAATGCAAGGTACCTTTAATGAGCAGTTGATAACAGTTTTGATAATCTCTGCTGATTTTGGACGACCGCTTTTGTTCCATAATGCTGAGCACTTCCCCATCGCAGCATGATTAATATTTGCTAAAGAAGATATTTTTTTAGTGCCCCTGTTTTGAATCAGTTGTGTCGACGAGACTGAGTGTGTGTGTGAAGCACAGCGCACATGTTTAGGTAGGCTGAAGCTGCATGAGTCATAGGAAAGGTCTTCTTCCTGATCTAAGGCACTTTTCATTAAGAAACTATTCTCTAGCTCGTGCTCACCCTGATCTTCTTCACCTACGTGGATTCCATCTTCTGAATCTGTGGACACATTTGCGACAGTGACTGCAAATTCCTTAAACGCTTTAAAAAAATTAGAACCGTTATCAATGACGGTG